>JAGMTT010000005.1:3000000-3600000 GCA_019721355.1 Aspergillus sp. MEXU 27854
CGGGGGTATGGGTGGTCTGGTCTGGATAATTTCATGCGATAGGGTCACGTGGTTGCGGTTGTGGTCGGTGTGCGTGGCCGGAGGAGCTAGCTGACGCAGCGGTGCGGCCTATCCAGGTAGTTAGCTAGCTCTCTACCTACCTCCATCATCTTCACTTCGCTTCACTTCATTATAATTTCATCTCCATCTACTTCTCCTCGCCATCCTCTTTCCACCCTCTGTACCTCTTCTACCTATTCAATCCCCTCGATACCCATCACAATGGTACCCAATCCCATCCACCCTCAATCGACACCCCCATCTCCATATCCAAGAACGCAACTAACATACCATGCCAGTCCCTCCGCATCGCCCCCCCATCCAACCACCCCTCCCAAACAGACAACACCAACACGCGGCAACAGATCCCGATCTCGCTGCCTCACCCGTCGAAAGGCGCCCCCTCGGCCCCCGGTCTCCCAGACACGCTCCGCGACAACCTTACCCTCCCCGCCGCGCGCGGCAACCCGTCCGCGCAGACGGCGCTGCCGGCGTCCGCGCACCCGCTCGAAGCCCGCCTCCTCGCCTGGCGCCAGACCCAGGACGCCCTGAAGATGGAGTCGCTGCGCCGGGCATACGGCATCGCCGAGCCCATCCGCCGCGGCATGGAGCTGAAGATCGTCCGCGACGGCACATTCCGGCCGGCCGTGTTGGGCGGCGTCAAGGGGGGCAATCTGCACGAGGATATCTTGGTGCTTGGGGGGCGGGATACGGAGGTGGGTTGGGAGGATATCTTCCAGGGTAGGTTCAGGTTTTCCCTTTCGCTTTGCTGTAGATCGGGGGAGGTTGCATTGGGACTATGCTAACAAGTGTAGGTGATGAGTTCCGGGAGCCGCCGACCTTCCACGACGAGATGGAGAAGAGACTGCGGATGGATTAGCTTTCGTTTCGGTTGTTCTCGGTTGCTTAGGTTATGCTGTTCATACAGGTCATGAATCATATTGACGGGTTACAATATATGGGTCTCGATTGATAGTGTGGCGTAATCCAGATGGTAGACCGGCGAAGCGTCTGGTTCAATAGTGTAGAAAAGGTAAAAGTAGATAGAGTAGAATTGTCAGGTGTTCCGTACAGTTTATTTAAGAAGAACGACCCACCAAAGATCTCAAAAGATATACGGAGAATTGCAGACATTCTGAACCAAGACGTATATGTGGACGGGAGCAACTAAACAGGGAGATAGGGTATATGAAACAGGGTAGATGAAGGGAAGACCTCGAGAACTATGCAAACGCACACCAACACTCAATCATCACAATGCCTCAAGTGCTGAAACAAAACAGCAACATCCGAAACGCCACTCTAGTATTCGATTGACAAATGGCCAGCCATATATCCTGCATCTAGGCCTGCTGAGGCCTACATCCCGGTCACCCACGGGAGACTAACCGAACAGATGAGCCGATCGATGAAGCATAGAGATACAGCAAGTGGACCAAAGGTCCACGGAGAAGGAGCTGGCGAAGTCCCGCTGGGCTCGCCAGACGGCGTGAAACGCCAAAAACCCATCTTAGGTCATGCCGGGCTGACGTATAATCCATCCTATGGTCATAATATACAGATGCATGACCTGTTGGCTTATTGAATGACACAGCGACAGCCAGGGCTGCGTTCGCTGGCCTCTCGTTCTCGGGCATACTGGGCCTTGGTACCCTTTGCATCTTCCTCGTCAATAAGTTCCTGAGGTTTCACCGTCATGTGGACCACATTCGGGGCATCCCGACTGAATTTTGAGTCTACAGCAGTTAGCACGTTTCTTAGCTGGTACTGTTGTGTAACCTTGTAACATACCAGACAGAGGGGCCTTATCATCCAACAGCTTCCCAAAAGAAATCAATCGAATCGAGCTGGGCGATGTTGGCCGCGGTTCCCAATCTACAGACACCAATGTCAGCGGGATGGAGCTCCCCGCGAAGAAGGGGGATGGGGAGGCCTACCCTGTCGCCACTCCCGCCAGATCAATTCTTTCAGGGTATAGACGCTCATCGCAAACGGGTCGTAATTCTCGACATTGACCGAGCGTTTCCGCAGATACTTCCCATCAATCTTGAATGGATGCCGCGAGCCGGTAATCAGGAGTAATGTAATCACCAGAGATGGTCCCGAATCTTCCGTCTCTTTGGCGGAGGTTTCCGACGACTGTGACAACTGTTGCGCGAGGGCCTCTACCTTGGGCTCACCCGCATCGGCGGACGATGCAATGTTCGTGGTAGGAGAATCGAGGTTCCCCTGTTGGGCCTCCTTGACCTCGACGGGGGGAGCGGTTCCATCGGCGGCGGTCGGGGACTGCGATTCCGTGGGGGCTGCCACGATGCTGGTTTGGGGGTCTACACTGGACGGGGCTGGGGCGTCTGCATTCTCTACGGGCTCCGGGACAGACGCAGAGGCGAAGGTTTGGGGCTGAGGGTGCGGTTCTTGGGGGGAGGCGGCGGCGGTGGTGGCGGTCGAGACGGGATCGTCCTTGGTGTTGAGAAGCCCTGACGGGTCGGACTGGGGGTTTTCGTTGGCGGCCATGTCCAACTCTGAATAATCTTGGGGATAGACCCCGATTGAAAGCCGGATTGAAATGGAGAGCGACTGAGGGAGGACGGAGTTGGATCGAAGCCGATCGGAGCGAGAGGCGAACGGATCGGGATGGAGAGGGGGTGAAAGGAGGAATCGGGGAATTTGAAGGGGATAAAATAGCCAACAATGCAACAGAAGAAGCAGAAAAAGAAGAGGAATGATGATGCAACAAGAGGAAAAGAGATGGATGAGGGTGAGGCGGAAGCGGACGATGTGAAAGGGAGATGACGAGACACTGACTGATCCCGCGGCTAATGAGAGACGGGATGGACCAGGACCCAGTCCGCTTCAAACTCCGGAGAGGTTCCTGGAGGAAGAGATGGGATGGTGGATGCAGAGGGAGGATCGGAGGAGGAGAGCGATAGAAGAGGTAGAAGAAGAGGAAGAGGAGGAGAAGAGGAGAGTGAGTGGTGGAGAGAAGAGAGTCCAGAAGGGGGAGAGACCCGATCCCCGTTTGTCCCTCTGGGGAAATAAGGCGGCGATCCGGCTGGCGGTGGAGCAGAGCCGGAGTGGACCAGATCGAGGAAATCCCGTTGATCGAGAGGGATTAATTGTATGAAGGAGATCGACGTGGATGAGTGATGATGAGGAGGAGATGTACAGAGTAGGGAGAGAGAATTGAAGGTTGTATATTTGGTGTTGTAGGTGGTTGGTTGAGTGACAGGTTATAGATGATCGATGATATATATTGTAGGCAATGGTTCAGGAGATTCTATAGAGTGGATATCGATAGTATGGCCTTTATTGTTTGGTACGTCTAGAATAAATTTCTCTATCCAGTGTTTTGATATTGATATTGATATTATCATTGTTATTCCTAATGTATAGTCGTATGCTCTATCAAACGATCCTACGTGGTACTACTAGAGGTTCTCTGTAGTAACCCATTGTCTGTCCCTCACATAAACACTCCCGATACCTTACGGAGTACTCAATACTCCCAATAGTCCAATATTGAATGAATCGAATCTACGGAGTATACAACATGCACTGCACAACCCCGGATCGCCCACAAACATTGACAAACTCTCCGTCTGGAGAATCCACGATGCACCCTGCAATAGACCTGCATCTCCTGCATCCCCAGACGATTCGAGCCAAATCCTTCCACCGCTTCCCATCTCGACTTACTCCATCGAGACAATCCGAGCCTCGTCCAGACTGTCAGTCTCGTCTCGCCCACTCATCGTCGTCTTCCCCGCTTTTCCCCATGCCAGCCGTCCGTGCTAAACCGGCCCAAATCATCCATCGGTATTTCCCCCCTCATTCCGCGTCGAATCGATCGTCTGTCGAGCATCACCTGACAACACAATATGGAAAAAAGGGGAAATCCGTCCAATCTATTAGGATTCAAAAAGGAATTGAACACCCAGCGGAAGAGACCATTCATTCCCTCGCCACTGCATCCACGTCGCGCCCTGGACTCCGTGACATCACTCAACAACGCGACAGCTTCGTTCCACTGCACAGCCAAACTCTATCGTTCGTCGAGCTCCTCCTCTCTGCTTTTCAATCGTGGCGTCGTCCATGGTCCCCCATTGATCGTTCTCCCATCCACGGTCCATTCCTAGATCGAACCACTGGCCTGGGGTCAAGTGGACTGGACGATGGCTGGCCCTGTCATGCAACTACCTCCCCCAGCGCATGGACTCTAATCCAGAAGCCTTCTGATGTAATCTGCCTTCGCGTCAAAGGGCCTAGACAGAGGTCACACGCTCCACAACTGACCGAAAATAAACGGAGCCATGTCGCTGGCAGGGGAGACGTCTCCTACCGGTCTGCCGACTTTTATTAACCCTCGACGGCAGTCCGAACTCTCGACACGACCAGATGATTTCCTCCGAGTTAGGTTACAACAGTATTTGCGAGCAACGATCCCCATGGCTCGGAGACGTGGCAGTCGTGACACCTCTGGCGACCCAGCTCTCGAGATCAATTTCGCCGAGCCCGCCGTGTTCATTCCGACCTACACCCATAACCCGGCTGTCCTGAGAGGCTCCTGCACTTTGGAACTGAAAGACAGCTATGTAGTGAAGAAGCTCACCCTGAACTTCCGCGGCGTGTCCCATGTTCTGTGGCCGCATGGTAAGTCTCCCAGCGCATCGGCGTGCACCTACCTCCATCAGCACTAATCCATGTAACAGGCTTTCGTGACAAGCGGACCATTACAGACTGCAAGTTCACCGTATATGATCCCAAACAATCCGACACGAGAGAAACCCAATGTACCAGTTGTGGCTTTCCAGAGTCGACGGACGCCGGTGCGAACCATCCGCCCCGGAAACGATGCAAGCCATGGCGTGCGATCATGAATCGCTTCTCTTCAGACCGTAAAGGTTCTGCTGGATCGGAACCTCGGTTGCTATCTCCCGGCACTTACACGTATAACTTCGAGATGATCCTGCCCTCTCACTTACCCGAATCCATCAACGTTCGACGAAGCCATGTGCAGTATCATGTCCGCGCGTGCATGGAAAGCCCCGGCATCTGGAGTCGAAAGATCACCCAAAACAAACCCATCACCGCCGTTCACTGTCCCGCAGAGGACTATGTCGACGATGCGGAGCCAGTCTACGTTACCCGGACCTGGCGGAAACTCCTGCGGTGCGAGATTATCGTCTCCAGAAGAGGTGCAGCGCTTGGCCGTCACCTCCCCGTCACGTTTGCATTTTCCGAGCTGGCCATGGCCAAGGTCCGCGGCGTGCAAATCTACCTCCTGGAAAACGTCCAATATCTCCAACGGAACGGCCTAGTATCCTGCTTCGGCCCCTACAAGAGGATGCGCCTGTACGAGACGACGGACGACTTGGTCCAGACGACGGACGACTTGGTCCTGGCGGTGTCACGGCGCAGCTCTGCCGATGACGGTCATCCGTCGGACGAAGACCGAGAAGATTCCCTGGGCAAAGAGAAGCCAGACCACGAACGGATAGGCAAACCCACCGGCTTGGATGGCACGACGATGGAGGTTGAATTGCCGCTTCCTGTCTGTCAGATCCATTCGACGGACACCGATGGAGTCCACAAGAACAGCATGCATTTTGACACGCGGTACAAGAATGTACAGGTGAACCACTGGCTGGAGGTATGATATCGAGCACCCAACGTTATGACCGTGAACTAACGAGATAAGTTTGTGTTCTTCGTGTCGAAGAATGGCCTGTCGGACCCCAACTCTACACCCGTGCAGAAATCCACCAAGATCCCCTTCCTGCTTCGATCATGTTATGCTCACCAAGCCAACGCATCTCTCCCGGCCTATACCCAAAGCCACAATGGAAAGCAGTCCTGCACCGATCCCATTATTGAATATGTTGAATAATCCATCGTTTCGGATGTGCGCATCTTTGTGATATCCCCTGTAGCGCTTCGGTTGGATCATTGAGCCATTTCTACCGGTCGGCTCGTCGCAATGATAACTTTTGGATATGATGTGATGTGACTTTTGAACGCTCATAACTCTAATACCATGTGATTTGGAGATGTTGTCTTCATGAATGCTTCATTGGATTCCACGTTACATGACGTGCTCGAAGTTTGGTTCCCACAGGTACTCCACCATCACCATAACATCATTTCCACCCGTCGCGACGACTGTCTGGGGCTGAAGCAACGGCCTGACATCAACCTCGCGACAAGCTCAGCTGTGATGCAATTATTTCTACAATTTTGGCGTCGTAATGTGGATTCACCAACCCGAGGCTTTGGTCTTGGGAAAAAGCGCCAGTCCCCTACTTGCCACTATTACCGCATGCGATCTATATCCTCCCTTATTAACCGAGCACCCCCAATCTATGGCAATGGTGAACATAGGGTCCTCTCTCTCCCGTTTGGATAAACTATACACTGCTACCTCCCTGCTACGCATAGACAGCCACTATGGCGCCTCCGAAATACGCCGGTCTATCGGGCAGGCGCCTCTCCCTCTCGATATCGACCATTGCGACCATGGGCTTCTTACTATTCGGATATGACCGTGAGTAGCGTGTGCATCACCAGACTCGGTCTCAATTGCTGACCCCGATTCAGAGGGAGTGATGTCTGGCATCATCTCAGATCCAGCCTTCAACAACATGTTCACTGCCACACGAGGCGACAACACCATGCAAGCGACAGTGACCGCCGTCTACGAAGTCGGTAGGACTCGACCTCCACACCGTCAACCCCAGACAGCTAACCTGACACGCAGGCTGCCTCTTTGGGGCCATCTTCGCGCTCCTGTTCGGCGACCGCCTCGGCCGACGACGAATGGTGCTCGTCGGCGCGACCATCATGATCGTTGGCGTGGTCATCCAAGTCTCTGCGATGCCAAATTCCCTCCCGCTTCTTCAATTCATCTTCGGCCGTGTCATCACGGGCATCGGCAACGGCATGAACACATCGACCATCCCGACCTACCAGGCCGAGTGCTCCAAGACCAGCAATCGCGGTCTTCTCATCTGCATCGAAGGCGGCATCATCGCCATCGGCACCGCAATCGCCTACTGGATCGACTACGGCGCGCATTTCGGGCCCCCCGACCTCGTCTGGCGCTTCCCCATCGCCTTCCAGGTCTTCTTCGGCATCATCATCATCGTCGGCATGATCTACCTCCCCGAATCGCCGCGCTATCTCATCGCGCACGACAAGCTGGCCGACGGCGAGACCGTCCTGGCCGCCCTCGCCGACGAGGAAATCGACTCCCACCACGTCCAGCTGGAGAAGAATCTCGTTCTCGACTCCATTCGCGCGTAAGCCTCCCTTCTCTCCATTTTATCTCATACCGCAGTATACTAACCAACCTAGTTCCGGCGCCGAGAAAGCCCGCTTCCGCGACCTCCTCACCGGCGGTTCGTCGCAGCACCTCCGCCGTATGCTCGTCGGGTCCTCGTCGCAGGTGTTCCAGCAGATCTCCGGCTGCAACGCGGTGATCTACTACCTGCCGGTGCTGCTGGAGCAGTCGATCGGGCAGTCGCACAACTTCGCGCTGCTCATCGGCGGCATCAACATGATCTGCTACGCCATCTTCGCGACCTTCTCGTGGTTCTTTGTCGAGAAGATCGGCCGCCGCAAGCTCTTCCTCGGTGGCAGCTACGGCCAGTGCGCGGCCATGGTCATCGTGTTCGGCTGCCTGATCCCCGGCGACTCGGAGTCCGCCAAGGGCGCCGTCTTCGGCCTCTTCCTGTACATGTGCTTCTTTGGCGCCACCTGGCTGCCGCTGCCGTGGCTGTACCCGGCCGAGCTGTCGCCCATCCGCACGCGCGCCAAGGCCAACGCCATCTCCACGTGCAACAACTGGCTGTTCAACTTCACCGTTGTCATGATCACCCCCGTCATGGTCGAGCATATCGGCTGGGGCACGTACTTGTTCTTCGCCGCGTGGAATGCCTTCTTCATCCCTGTCATCTGGTTCTTCTACCCCGAGACCGCGGGCCGCAGTCTCGAGGAGATCGATCTGATATTCGCCAAGGGGTATATCGAAAAGATGAGCTATGTACGCGCGTCCAAGGAGCTGCCGCGCTTGTCCGAGGATGAGATCGAGGCCAAGGCGATTGAATATGGGCTGATTGAGCCCAATGAGAAGGAGAAGCCGTCGTTTGAGAATGGGGAGTCTGTAGACGGTCCGTCGAGCGTTTAGACCTAGAGGCTGTGCGCTGGGGTGGGTTGGTTAGAGAGAGTGTTGTGATGAGGGGCTGTATATACCTGTAGAGCATCTGCCAGGTAGAGAATGAGATTGCTAATATGGACACTTCTAGTAGTGAGCTTTTCCGCATAATGACAGCAGATTTTGAACATGCTAATGCATACATGTACTCATAGACGTCGTATTAGAGTCGTTACCGCCGTTCACTTCCGTACCCTATACCCAGCCCGCATACTGCTCCAGCGCCTCATTGCGGACACCTTCCGAGCCATGGCGCACCCCGAGAAGCCGGACCTTGCCGATCTTCCCGCCGAAATCGTCTTCGACCTTGCTCTCCCAGTTCTCGAATAGGGCGTTCATGCGGCGGATCACCTCGGGGTCATCCCGAATCAGCACGGCGATAGCGTCATACCCACCCGCGCCGGGCACCACCCCGCCAATCACGCCGTCAATCTCCGACAGCGCATCCAGCAGCTCAGTCTGCACGCGGGGCTCAATAGGGACCTCTGTCTTGCGGGTCATGCTGCGGATGTGGTTGCGCGAGCGCTGGATGAGGCTGCGGACGTCGCCAAAGTCATTCTGGGGGTCCCGGTCCGGGTTCTGCGCCAGCTGCCGCAGCTCCAGACACAGCCGCTCGTTGTTCGACTGCAGGGCCGCCCAGAGGAGATCGGCCTCCTGCTTGTTTTGTTTGCGCCATTCGAGGACCTTTTTGACCATCGACGGGGTCTGGGAGCCGCATTCCACGTCGCACAGCACCATCTGCATGCCGCGAGGAAGCTGCATGCCGAAATCCAGACACTCGGTGTCCCACGGGTGGTTGGGGTCGACGTCCTCCACGACGGCGAACAGCCGCTCTTCGAAACCGGGAGAGCCGGCATCGCCGATGGACTCCAGAATGCTGGGGGAGAACCGGCGGTACAAGCAGGATCCGTAGATGGCGGCGGCCACGTCGAAGCCGGAGCCGACCTTGCCTTGGGCAGCACAGTGGGCGGCTTGCGCTAGGTTATGAAGCTTGTCACGCGCTGCACCCAGGTCGTCGGGCTGCATAGTACGGTGGATGACCAGAGCGGAAACGAGGGAGGTCACCAGCGCGGCGGAGGAACC
The DNA here is from genome assembly GCA_019721355.1 of Aspergillus sp. MEXU 27854. NCBI lineage: Eukaryota > Fungi > Ascomycota > Eurotiomycetes > Eurotiales > Aspergillaceae > Aspergillus > Aspergillus sp. MEXU 27854. The sequence goes on from JAGMTT010000005.1 coordinate 3,009,332, forward strand.
CAGTCCGGTCTTGTGTGCCTCGTGGAGGGGAACGCCGAAGTTGACGAACTTGCCGGAGGACGACGTCTTGGAGAAGGCGGTCTCCGAATAGTAGTCATTATCGGCGAGGATCGTCACGGACAGAGACCCAAAGTCTTTGGAGTCGGCGACATAGCTGATGTAGGTCAAGGCGTAGTTGAGAGACGTTTCCACGAATGGATTGCGTTTGCTGCGGCATCCGGTTAGAGTTGTTTCCGGAGGGGATAATGTGCCTCCTTACCCGTCGTTCTTCTGGACGACCTTGATTCCACCCTTGTTCTCACAGGGCTGTATGTCGTACTCCCACACTGCATCCACAAACTGCGGCGACCGGACAACAATGCTGTCTTTCTTGTCTGCAGTCCCTCCGCTCTCCGCCGACTCCGCCGGTGCATCACTCGTGGGTTTTCCTGAGCTCGTGGAAGCAGTTGGACGATGATCCCTCCTCAGCTGTTGGACGACGATATGGATTCTGGAGTCGAGCGCAAACACGGTGCCTGTGTAATTGCGGTCTAACACGAGGTAGCCTCCAGTGAGGAGCACCTTACCGGGGGCGGACAGTGCGGTGGTGGCGGCAGGTTGCGAGGCCATTTGAAGGAGTCTTCGGCGTAACGAGAATGAAAGTTATGTAGGATTTGGTCTAATTGAGGTGCAACCGACGATGCTTCATCAGCCGCTATAACGTCTCAACGTCAGCAATTGAATCCAGCAGGGTCAGATGTGGATGGAAGAAATGAGGGGATTCAAACGCACACGAACAAAGATCAATCACGAAACCACGTCTGATGAATAACCGTGAAGTCAGGATCCTTTTCACCACCCCTTATTTCTGGCGAGATTGAAATTCGAGTGCGATGATCCCTAGTGTCAAGGCCCCGCGGTGATGGGTCTGGAAGCGGAAGCGCAACTCACGATACACACCGAGTGTGGAGTAGCGTTACAACCACGGGGACGGAAAGCACAAGCGAAACGGACCTGGTGGAATCCTGCAGGCCCAGCGTCCTCTTTCTGTTCGGATTGGATAGCGGCGAGTGGGTTGTTTCAATGCATCGTCGGATTCAGTTGTTGATTTTCCCTCCGGGGGTGTGGCTGGAGCTCCGGTGGCTGGCGGGGTTGAATTATGTCAGCACAGCTTATCTTATCGGTGGCGAGGTTCCGACCACGCCACAACGATTTTCCGCGATAGTGAGCTTTCTGTCCAGCGAAAGGGACAGGTGATCAGAGAGTGCGCGGCACACTCTCCGCGAATGCATTGATCTTCTACTTCCTTCGCATAAATTTGGTTTCGGCCCTTGACTGTCTCTCTTTTTGTGAACTTCGCGAGCGGACGCGCTCCTCCCACCGACCATGGATGATCTCCAGTCCCTGGAGCTCTTTTCGCTCGTTTCGCGAATTACCGGCGAACTGCAGAACCATTTAGGAGTGAACGACAAGACATTGGCGGAATTTGTGATCGACCAGCATCTAAAATGTGGCTCCTTTGCGGATTTCAAGAAGACTCTGGAGGACATGGGCGCCGAGTTTCCTCAGAGTTTGATGGAAAGTATCGATCGCTTGGTGCTCACGATGCATCCGAAATACAAGTCCAAAAAGGAAGAGAAGCCGGACGACTCGACCGGCGACAATGATATGGATGTTCTGGATGCGCTGGAGAAGAAAGCGCGCGTGTTTAAAGGACTGGCTGTTCCGGACAAAGTACCCAACTGGGCCGACGAAGCTGACACGACGCCGCGCGACGCGAATGAAGCCGACGCCAAAGCCGACGCTATGGACGATACGTTTGCGATGCTGGAAGGGCTCGCCGGGAAAGCTCGCGAAGAGAAAGCTCAGACGTCGAGGGATGATCGGACGAGCAGGAAGCGAAGCCGGAGCCCCGATTATCGTGACGATAGAGACACCCGCGGACGCAGAAATCGCGACAAGTATCGCTCTCGGTCGAGGTCGTATAGTCCCCGCTATCGCAGGCGAGACGACGACGTTGATGAATTCGGTCGGTCTGTGCGAACACACAGTAGTCGCGACGACAAGTATCGCAATGGCCACAGCGAACGGCGGAGGCGACGTGACCGCGACGAAGACGACGATCATTTCCGGAAGCCCCCGCCTGTTGAGCTGGACGACCAGCCAATCTTGTACAAGGTCTACGATGGACGTGTCACAGGAGTGAAGGATTTTGGGGCTTTTGTGAATCTTCCTGGCGTCAAAGGGAAGGTTGATGGTCTTGTTCATGTTTCTGCGATGCAGGAGGGCGTTCGCGTTAACCATCCATCCGATCTTGTGTCGCGGGGTCAGCCGGTCAAGGTCAAGGTTATCAGCATTCAGGGTTCTCGCATCGGATTGTCGATGAAGGAGGTCGACCAGGCTACAGGTCTTGATCTTATCCCGCAAAAACGTCTGGCCTCAGGGGCTAATATGGAACGGCTCGATGGAATCTCCGGAAAGGACCGATACGGAAATCTGAGCTCGGAAGTACCAATTGTCGAAGAATCGGATGGCAAGCCAATGAAAAATCGCAAGCGCCTAACCTCTCCAGAAAGGTGGGAGATCAAGCAACTGATCGCCTCCGGAGCTGTATCGGCTGCCGACTATCCTGACATCGACGAAGAATACCACGCTACATTGACCGGAGAAGGCACTTTCGAAGAAGAGGAGGACGTCGATATCGAGGTTCGGGACGAGGAACCGCCCTTCTTGGCCGGACAGACTAAGATGTCTCTGGAGTTGTCTCCTATCAGAGTTGTTAAAGCACCCGATGGGTCTCTCAACCGTGCTGCAATGGCGGGCACCAATCTGGCCAAAGACAGACGAGAGCTGCGGCAACAAGAGGCCCAGGATAAAGCCGCCGAAAAAGCCGCAGAGGTGGACCTCAATGCTCAATGGCAGGATCCCATGGTCGCTCCCGAAGACCGCAAGTTCGCGTCGGAAATCCGAAGTGCCCAGCCCTCGAAAACCGATGAAGCTGTGCCAGAATGGAAAAGAGTTACCATGGGCAAGAACCCGTCGTTCGGCAAGCGAACCTCCATGTCGATCAAGCAGCAGCGTGAAAGTCTGCCAGTGTTCAAGTTCCGAAAGCAACTGCTCGATGCTGTTCGTGATAACCAGCTACTGATTGTCGTCGGAGATACTGGATCCGGTAAAACCACGCAGGTAACGCAGTACCTGGCTGAGGCCGGCTTCGCAAACAATGGAATCATTGGCTGTACTCAACCTCGTCGTGTCGCCGCCATGTCTGTTGCCAAACGGGTTGCTGAAGAAGTCGGCTGTCGCCTTGGCGCGGAAGTTGGCTATACCATCCGTTTCGAAGATTGTACGAGTCCGGATACGAAAATCAAGTACATGACCGATGGTATGCTTCAGAGAGAAGTCCTATTGGACCCAGACCTCAAGAAGTACTCCGTCATCATGCTTGACGAGGCCCACGAACGAACTATCGCTACAGATGTTCTCTTCGGATTACTGAAGAAGACCATTAAACGGAGACCTGATCTCAGACTGATCGTTACCTCGGCTACTCTGGATGCAGAGAAGTTCTCTGAGTATTTCAACGGGTGCCCTATCTTCTCGATTCCTGGTCGTACATTCCCCGTCGAGATCATGTACTCGAAGGAGCCAGAATCTGATTATCTGGATGCTGCCCTCATCACAGTCATGCAGATCCACCTGACTGAACCGCCTGGTGACATTTTGCTTTTCTTGACAGGACAGGAAGAAATTGATACTTCCTGTGAGATCTTGTATGAGCGGATGAAAGCTTTAGGATCCTCGGTGCCGGAGTTGGTTATTCTCCCCGTCTACTCTGCTCTTCCTAGTGAGATGCAAAGTCGAATTTTCGAACCTGCGCCGCCTGGTGGCCGGAAAGTGGTCATTGCAACGAATATCGCCGAGACTTCCATCACAATCGACAACATCTACTACGTTATCGACCCTGGATTCGTGAAACAAAATGCTTATGATCCAAAGCTCGGCATGGATTCCTTGGTGGTGACTCCTATCTCTCAGGCCCAGGCGAAGCAACGAGCGGGCCGTGCCGGCCGAACAGGTCCAGGAAAGTGTTTCCGTCTTTATACTGAAGCTGCCTATCAATCTGAGATGCTTCCCACCACTATTCCAGAAATCCAGCGACAGAACCTTTCGCATACCATCCTTATGTTGAAAGCTATGGGCATCAACGATCTTCTTCATTTCGACTTCATGGATCCGCCGCCGACGAACACCATGCTTACCGCGTTGGAGGAACTCTATGCCCTGTCAGCGCTGGATGACGAAGGCCTCCTCACCCGCTTGGGTCGAAAGATGGCCGATTTCCCTATGGAGCCAGCTCTCGCCAAGGTTCTTATCGCATCAGTAGATATGGGATGTTCGGAAGAAATGTTAAGCATTGTCGCTATGCTCTCCATCCAATCCGTCTTCTACCGACCCAAAGAGAAACAGCAACAGGCAGACCAGAAGAAAGCGAAGTTCCATGATCCGCACGGTGACCACCTGACTCTCTTGAATGTGTATAACGGGTGGAAGAATGCCAAGTTCAACAACGCGTGGTGTTTTGAGAACTTCATTCAGGCTCGCCAGATCCGCCGCGCGCAGGATGTTCGTCAGCAACTCCTCGGTATCATGGATCGCTACCACCACAAGATTGTTTCCTGTGGAAGAAACACCACGAAGGTCCGCCAGGCTCTATGTACCGGATTTTTCAGGAATGCAGCACGCAAGGACCCTCAGGAAGGATACAAGACACTTGTCGAAGGAACGCCTGTCTATATGCATCCCAGCTCCGCCTTGTTTGGCAAGCCCTCGGAACACGTGATCTACCATACGCTCGTCCTCACCACGAAGGAGTACATGCACTGCACTACGGCGATCGAGCCTAAGTGGCTTGTTGAAGCTGCGCCCACATTCTTCAAGGTAGCCCCGACAGATCGGCTGTCCAAGCGCAAGAAGGCTGAGCGTATCCAACCTCTGCACAACCGCTTCGCAGGAGAAGATGATTGGCGTCTGTCTGCACAGAAACGTCAAGGCAGAGGTGGAGGAGGTGGGACTTGGGGTTAATTTCTTCCAAGTCTTCCCTTGTCAGCTCATTTTATCGAGTCAATATAATCAGCCTTTTGTATACAGAATACCCGACTTTAGTGTCATTATTATTCGTTTTGACAGTGAAAAGTACTAGATAGCTTTATGTCGTTCAAAATGCCAAACTATTAGATACCTGTCATGGTTGGTTCAAATAAGTATTTCCAGGCGATCATTAACCCTGATTGAACCATATAGATAATACATACGTCTTCAAGGTGATGTTAATAATGAACATAATGAACATGATTGACAAGATAATGAATTACCTATTTAGGTTAATGATGCTTAGTCAGGTATGCGGCGGCAGACGCGGCCCAATCAGAACGCGCAAAAATCTGCTGGAGATGCTTCATATCCATCCATCTTCAATTCTTTTTGACCTCTGGTTCATGCCCCAAACCACACCCTTTCACAACCAAGTCAAGATGTCAGAGGACCAGTTCCCACGAAACAAGAGGAGACGGCTGGATCATGCGCAGAGTACCAATAATCCCTCCGAGATAACATCTCATACGCAACTGCGCGCCGCCCTCACGTTTACGCAAAATGCAGTGGAAGCCAAGCAAGGTAAGTCTCTCCGGCATCATTATATCGAACTATCCGAATGTATGTTTACACTTCAGTCAAGGTCTTCGAGCGTTCAAAGACTTCCTTCTATCAATCGGTCAGACTGAAGATGAGACCGAGAAGGCTAAAAAGTTTCGACTTCTGAAGTCCTACTGTGATTCGCAGATCACCCACGAAGAGGAGCCATCCTGCTTCCCGGACTTGGTCCAAACGTGGGGTTTTGCAGACAGTAACAACAACGAGGGCCTACTGACCCATGTGCCCTCCATTTTGGCCATCTTCATCAAGACCATCTCGAGTAACCTAGAGTTTCGGGACTTTGGCTTGGCCCTGTGCAAGTTCCTCCTGCGAAAAGAGCAGCTCAGATTCTTCAATCGTGGCTTGACGGCGGTCAAATCAAAGGATCACTTGATCTCTCCGTGTCTCCGTTTGCTGACGGAGATCGTCAGTTTCGATGGCGGTGCCGTCGCACGACAGATCTTTGCCGCGCGATACATCACCTTCAAGCGGCTTGATGTGTTCCTGATGCCCAATAAGGCCCAACTGGAGGAGGGTGCGGAAGACACGCAGAAGCCGACGCTGCGGCGTAATGCGCAAAAGTACGTGCTTGCCAACCTTCGCTTCCAGAATGCGGCGGGGAAAAGCGACGTCATTGAGCAGCACAAAGTCATCCGGGCTTTTCTCGAGTATGTGAGAAAGGATTCTCGGGAAATGGTGCTGGAAATCATCGCCGCAATCGAAAGAGACATTGTAAAGGATTCTTCTCTTCCCCGGGCCACCAAGACGAAGTTCTTCAACCGGTACAACCTAGAAAGACTCGTGACACTCTATGGTTACGACCGCGATTCTGAGGAACCGAATCCTACCGGGGTCTCAATTGCAAGTGAAATACACAAGATCTTGATGGCTGTCTGTACCGACACAGCACTCGGGGCTTTACTACCGGAAACGGGCTGGTATCCCACCGGAAGTGACCCAGAATCGTTGCCCACAGACGAAGACGCGTCAATTGAGCTGGGACTTGATTCTGCTGTCTATGTGGATAAATACCGAGAGTCGGTGCCTGTCCGTAACGGAATCTTGTCCCACCTCATCCAGACGCTACGCCCCGATACAGATAGTCTCCAGATCGAACTGCTCGTGGCGATTTTTAAAGCAGCCCCGGAGCTTGTTGCAGACTTCTTCACCAAAAAGACCATGTTCGTTACTGATCCCAAACCCACGACTTCTTGGATGGCAGAGTCCGCGCTTCTTTTCTCCACAGTCAACCTACCTGTTCCGGTGAACTGTGGATGGAAGGATAAAGTGCCGTCCATGCCACCACCAGTGTCGGTGGTCATTGAGAATATTTTGCCGCGTCCACTTACACAGAAGACACTGACCCGCTGTCTTAATATGAACACGGAGATTGTTACTCTGTTCGCGGTCAGAATTTTGACTATCAGTTTCAATAAACTTCGCAAAGTCCTGCGGCTATTCAGTGCCGACCATGGCGTGAGCCAAGCATATTGGGCGCAAGCCGCCAGTAAATTGGTTGCCGAGTTTTCTCGACGATGTCCTGCTGCAAAGGACGTGGTCCTGCTGTTCAAGAGAACGGCCAAGGATGATCTGCAACAACAAGAAGCTGTCGCAGAGCTCCTTTCTTGCTTCTACGAAGTTGTGCCAGAGGCGGCCTTCGAGGAAGTTTTTGATGTGTCTTTGGTATTGGTTGATGTTTTGAAGCGACTGGACGATACATCCCTTGGCGAGGATGACAAGGAATTATTGCTCAGTCAATTGCAAAGCGTCTTAAAAATCGCGCACCAGTCAGCGGCCATGCGCTGGTGGCAGCAACCTGGTAAGTTCTGGGAGGTTCGAGTCGCTGATATATGTGCTAATACTCATTGTGTTAGGATCTATGCAATTTTCCGCACTTACGTCTGTTCTGAAGGTCCTAGTGGAGGCATCGTCTCAAGATGACCTGACTGAGATTGATGCCCTACTGAAGGCAGTTCTTATGGAGAACTCTGTGCTACGAAATGTGAAGTCGTTTGCTGCCATTCTGTCGAGCTTCGATACTTCGGATCCCAAGGTCTATCAACATCAGCTGGCCTTTTTCGATAACTGCGTTTGTCGCATCGCGAAGAAGCCGGTCCACTACCAGGACTTGCTTGGTTCTCTGTTCGAGAGCACGCCAGACTGTGTTAGCCCACTAGTGGCAGCTATCGCCGAGCAATGGCCATTCGTGGTGAAATCAGGTGCTTCTGGCGCAGAAGTTGCTGTATGCTCGTGGGCATCCCGCGTATTAGGGAAACTCAAGCACGCCGGTGAAGACTCTAAGGCTTTGAAGGCTGCTCGCGATAATCTATCCGCGACTACAGAGAGCAAACAAAGCAAGTCGCTGTTAAAAAAGAGTTTCAAAGACACCGAAGAACAAGCCAGCGCCGGCGAAGAAATGGAAGTAGATTCGACGCCGATAACCGATCAGAATAAGAAGGCCGAGATGGATCTCGAGCGGATGTTTGGTCCCCTCCCGGTCGAAAGTGACACGCACAATGAGCTCCGTCTCTGGGAGAAGGATGAATTGGACTCTTCGATCGAGAAAGGCCGAGTGGCCGAGCTATTGCTGTGCTTGTGCTCGGAACACGAAGAAATTCGGAAACAGGCATTCACTAGCATCGCTCGCTTCATGTCCAAGATCCGGGTATGTTAATTCCGCTATACAAAGGGGTATTTGGATGCATTCTAACTTTCTGCTACAGGAATCGAAATATTCGGAATGGAGAACTGTGTATATCCTCACGGGTGAGCTTCTCGAGACAGTGAAGCAAATTGGGCTTGAGTCACCCGTGCCATGGATTGTTGGAGAGTGCGCATCCAGCTGCCTCGCCGTGCTCGCAAACCCAATGCACAAGCTCTACGGCAAAGTGAACAAGTTCCTCCAGAAGGCACCCTCCTGGGAGGTCGAGAAGATCCCATCCTACTGGATCGACAAGATCCTCCTGCACGAACCGGAGTTGGACGACGGCTATTTCGAGGAGATCAACTGGCTGTTGGATGTGCTCGTGAAGGGTCTTCGTACTCCAGCTGTATGTTGAACTCACTGTTCTCTCATGTCTCGCGCCGTACTAACATTAAGCCTTATAGGATATGGAGATCTATCGCCGAGCGAACGTATTCGAGCGTGTACTGTCTTTCTATGAGTCCCCCAGCACTGGGTTCTCGACCAAGCGCAGTATCTTGCATTTGCTATATCGTTCGACGCAGGTTCAAGGGAGTACAACCCTGATTACTCGCGCTGGGATTATCAGCTGGATCCAAAGCCAGGTTGCTGCCGTGAATGAGAAAGAGGCGGCCGTTTTCGCTGCAATGACCGACTCCTTGCATCGGACTTCGGACCAAGATCGGTCGGCGAAATGGAGTGGAGGAGCGGTAATGCACGTCGTTGAGCACATAGTCGGATAGGCGATCCGAGAAGGCACTGGAAAGAAAGCGATGGAAGATGAACAGTGTTCCTGTGTTATAGAGACCCAGACCCCCTGAGGGACATTTTGGACGGGGGTTTCAGGACTGTATTCTCCGTGATGATAGTTGGCATTGGGATATAATCAAGAATACTGATAGGGAGTTTCCATTAATTCGAGTCCTGAATAACGAATGTATGGGCGGTGGAGGTATATAGATCGAAGCGAAGAGAGAGGGGGGAAGGTGAGTTGCCTGATTAGGCAGGACAACCCAAAATCCTTTCTCCATCCCCGTCATTTCCACCTCCTCGACTTCTCCTCCTTCTCCTTCTTTTCCTCATCACATCCACCTCCTCACCTCTGAATTTCTCCCACCTCTCGCCCTTCTACGCACTCTTCGTCGTGATCCCAATCTCCGTTCCCCTTCGTCCTCGCCTCGAAGGATTTTTTCCTCCCGTCCCTGAGCCCCCCCGCCGACCAGCACACACCTCACCCGTTCACCTGGACTTGGCCGAGTTGCCACTGGCCGGCCTCTGCTGCCTCCAACAACACCTCCCTCCCCTTGTTCGACAACCAATCCCACAAATATCCCAGATCTCGACAGTTACATTGTCTCCTCCACTGCCTGACTGCTTGACCGAGCTCTTCTTTCTCCGCGACCTCTTCCTCGGGGGATCGTCGTGAACCAATGAGAACGTCGTAACGGCCTGCCGATAGTCCAACACACAATTCCGCCGTCCTCATGGCTCGACGGTACCAGATCGACGAGCTGTTATGGCTTCGCGAATCACCCCTGGTCACGAAGCCCGCCAGCTTACCGCCGGTAGAAGAATGGATGGGGTGAGTCTTCCTGTTGCTGTCCTTCCCTGCCATCTTGAGACTGATCTGGTCATTGCCTTTCCAGCCCGATTCCCGACCCGGCCACACAACGTAAAACAACCAACCCTCGAGATCCAAATAATCCCAACGACTCGACCGGTCGAAGACCGAGCATCTTCGAATCCCGGCACATCTCCCGCGGCTCGAATTCAGGTGATTATCTGCCTTCTTTATACCTACTCACGCCCCGTCGGAGTCCGTCGGAGTTGAGACCGATCGTCGAGCCCATCGCTAACTGAGGGGATTGCTATCGTGCGTGCAGAGGATATAGTTCTTGGTCCACCGAAAACGGCTTTTGCATCGGCGTCTCGCGTGCCTGGGAAGAGCTCTGCAGATTCGATCGAACGGCCACTGAGGCAACCCGACGCGGAAGATTCGAAAAATGATCGGTTCAATTTTCGTGACCGGTTTTTCCGAGATAAGGAGACCGGAGAGAGAGACCTTGATCGACGTGATGTGAAGGCTACCGCCCCCTTCAACAATCGACGCAGTGACCGCGAAGATTGGAATGCTGGACGACCTCGTCGCACTTTCGGTCAGGATGACCCGGAAAGAAAACCGAGGCGCAACGGGGATTTCGATCGGTGGGAATCCCGCGACGGGACCCTCGAACGAGGAGGAAGAGACAAGGATGGTCGGTTCCTCACTCGAAAGGATGGCCAACCGGGCCGTGCTAGGCATGAAGGTAGCTGGTTCCGTGACGATAACAACCACGATGGCCATGATGCGGAAGAAGATAAGAGCTCAGTACGGAATCGCGAATGGCGCAGAGACAGACACGGCGCTGACCGTGACTGGACTCGAGGCGCCAAGTTCGAACAGGACCCCGAATGGCTTGACACAACTGATAAGGATGAACCCCGCCGGGTGCACACCCAGGAGGATTTTGAACGCTGGAAGGAACGGATGAAAGCCGGTTCCTCACAAGCGCAGACTGAGGAAAAGAAGCAGTCTCCCCCAGAGCCAGCTACCAGCGTTACACAGAAAGAGACCAGGCCAACCGATGGAGAGATATTCAGCAGCACGGGCACTCCATTCCAAGGAGATGCGACGATGGAGCGCTTTTTCGGCCTTTTGAACGAATCGAAACCGCCACCTCCACCGCCGCCGCCGCAGGAGATGAACACTCCGTCGCCGGTTGAATCCATCAAGAAAGAGATGCTGCCAGGAAAATCTGCCAAGTCATCTCGATTCGCTGGGCTCTTCAGCCCTCCGCCTGGAAGTCCCGCAAAGGAGACCGATCAACATTTTGGTGCCTTTGCGACCAAGCCTTCGCCAGTCAACAACGCCCCGAAGCCTGATGCTGATCAGGAAGGTTTCCAGAGAATCCTCCAAATGCTAGGCGGTAACAAATCTCGCAATTCTACGCCGCACAATGACACTGCGCAACTGAATCGGCCCGGATCTATCCACCATGCAGAACAGGGTCCAAGCGCCGTCTCATCGCCTTCTCGAGAGCAACTTCGGCGCCCAGATCCGATGGCGATGCCGGACACACCTGTCCGAAACCCTGGCGCCCCCCTTGGTCAGGACCCTCAGGCGCGTGAGAGAGAACATCTTTTGCGACTGATGCAGCAGGTTCATGTTAACCCCGGTCCCAACCAGGCCCAGGGCCAACCACCGAGCGCCGGCCCCGGACCCGGCATGTCTAATATGTCGGAGATGCTGCCTCACCCGCCGGGTCTTGGCTCCGCTCAGAAGACTCCAAATTTCATTGATGACCCGGCCATCGCGAGCATGCCCAGACCCGACGTTGATCAACTCCGAGGAAGACCCACAAACGGTCCTCCTCCCGGCTACTTCGAGGACATGCCCTTTCCTCCAGGAGGTGGTCACGTTCCTATCACTCCTGGTGGTACCAGAGCTCCTCAAGGACAAGGTCTGCCTACAATGGCGATGCAACGGCCTCCCGGATTCGAGCATATGCCGCCTCCTCCAGGATGGGCCGGTCCCCAGATGCCTCCGCAACAGGGCCGTGGACCAGGCCCTCTGGGACCTCCCCCTGGCATCCCGACCCCGAACGGCGGGGTCCCTCCTGGATTCATGATGCCCATGCATGGAAACATGCCTCCTCCTGGCGAACGTCAGCCCTTACCTCGTGGTGCTGGTGCTGGTGGAGCGGCTGGTTTTCCTCCGCCGCCAGGCATGATCCCCCCTCCGGGCTACATGAACGGTCCTCCGCCCAATGGATTTCCCCCTATGCCGCCCACTGAGTTGATGGGCTTGGGTCCCGGTGGTCATGGTCCCTTCGACGGCAGTCCTGCGCCCCCAGGACCCCCACCATCGTCCAGACATCTGCTTGATATGTTTGGCCAAGTCGGCAGCGATGCCAGAGGTGGCATGGTCGGCCCCGGTCAATTCAGATAAGCTGACAGAATGATTCATCCTCGGTGGATACTGGAGGGTCAATTTTAAGGTGCGATGTGATGTGTATGGTATATGGCAAATTCTCTTCGAATTTCTTGCCCTTTTGTTGCGCTGCCTGGCCTCCAGTCTACCTTGCTTGTATCTTTGCTATCTTTGTTTCCATCTGCTATCTCGCAAGACTGGTGTTCTATCTGAATATTGGCCATATCAACGGAAGGCTGGAGAGGGGATGGCCATATTCCAGAATCATCGTGGGGAAATGGTACAGTTGAGAAATAGGTGGAAGGCTGTTATATTGCCGTCAAGCTTGTCAACACACCTATTTAGGTAGCTGAATCTCAAACTGGCCATGAAACGTTCCTGTAGCTCGCAACCCATACGTAGTTGTGTACTTCTCCCCTGGTGGAGTGCTCATCCGGTCCTTAATCCTGACCTGGCACTTTCTAGTCATTCCCTTCATTTCCACGAACTCGACTCTGTTCCTGCTTGTCGCCAGTTCCATCGACAGCAACCCACCTCGATCCGGACCGATACAGCTCAGACCAGAAGGCATGGAGGTGACAGGATCACCTCGCTCTGACATCATGACGGACAAGATTGATCTCGAACTCTGTCTGAACGTGGAACATTACGTATGTGCTTCTACGCCGTCCTCGATGGCATGCCTACTAATTGACTTGACACAGCAGAAGCAAACCCCGCCATCAACAGCCTACGAAGCGAACATGGACCTCCCCATGCATCATCTACATCCTCCTAAACATCCTCTCAACCCCCGTGTACGCAGATACGACGACTTTCGCGCTGACCAGGGCCTCGAAACCGAACATCTCCACGACCTCCCCAACCCACAGCACCCGCCTATGAAGAAACCCAGAACCTCGTCTACGAGCACCCCGACATGTCTTTGTGTGCATGATCCGAGGGAGCTGTCTGATCGCTCGAGCTTCCATCCCAACTTCGAAAGTGCAGCCTCCGCGACACAAAGCATCCCTCATGAGAACGACAGCACGGCGCCGGATGGAGTAAACAAGCACATCCATACAGAGGATTACGACGCGACGCGGGAGACGTATCTCTCTCTACCGCCCATCGAGCGGCTGAGTCCCCTCGTGGTACCTACCCATACGGGGCCTGGCATGGTTAGATCTTCGGTGGCGCCAGCAACGCCGTTCACCCGCAGCAAACCCATCTTCACCATCTACGAAGACCCCGAGGAACCAGACCCCATGGACACGGACGTCCACTCTTCATACCCCGGTTGGACCCCGATCTCCCCAGATGATGACAAGGAGAATGCGGAGGAGGAGGAGCGTGCGCTCTAGCATAAGGAGCGGGTGGATTTGAGCTCAGACGGGCACCTGCGCTGGGAAGACGAGTACCGCCGCCTAACTGCACGGCCTTTTGCGAATACGGACCATGATACTGTGGCTGAAGGTGGGGATGATGAAGGCTACGGGTTTGCGGGGACGGAGTATGATTCTGTGGGTGTTTCGTCGTGGGTTTTGCGGAGTCCGTCGCCGTGGAGGGTGATTGACCGGTGATGTTTCTATGGGCTTGTCTTGAGGTTTGTCGGTGATGGGGATGCGTGGTCTATGTATAGGTACGTCTGTTTTGATATGTTCGTGAGGACAAAATTCTGTGAAACCGACTAGCAATCGAGTCAGAGGATGCGATCTGCCGAATAAGTATAGGGTATGGAGGAGCTATTTGTGAAGATTCTGACTACAGCGAAACGACATCTACTTTAATGAAAACCTCCGGAATCAAGAACTACATCTTCATTTCGGTGAGCTAGTTGCAGGTAGTGTGCAGGAAAAGAGACAGCTCTCTAATATAACCAGATGATAAAAGAAAGAGATCATGGTGTGGAGCAAAAATAAAAAAGTATTGACAAGGACGAGGTTCGAACTCGCGCATCTTTCGATAGTAGGGATTTTAAGAGTTATCTCTTCTGTATGGGTATTAGTACTAAGCCATAGAATGTAATGACCAATGGGAGACTGACAAATCTACCGCCTTAACCACTCGGCCACCTTGTCATCATTCTGCCAAAATCTCGGTAAATCTAACTATACCGCCGGAATGCGTACCAGAATCTTCCGCAGCTCTTGAGCAAACAAAATAGGTTGCTATGAGACTCAGCTCACCCTACAGTTTGCAGGATTTATGTTGTTGTGATCTCCAGCAAAGTCAAGGTATCTTCAGACTATGCTTTTCGGTGCATGAGGTCCTATCAGAGTAGTCGCTTTGGAAAATGAGCAGACCGGCTCTGAGATTCGCAAGGTCAAATTCTATTCTATCTCTGTTAGACGGGGAGAATGGTATATACCAGTGGAAGACCATGATCTCATAAACATACCTCTCGATGATTAAGACTTTTTACTTCCTCTGAATAAGTCTTTGGGTTTATCAGCAGCCCTGGAGAGCACTATGCGGACTCTGAAGGCTGCAGCCAATCAGTAGCAGTTATGGGGATGCAAACTGGGCAATATTCAGCATACGCTTGATGGTCTGGGAAAGATAATGATTTGGTCAATCGGGATGAGCAGTGGTGGGAATAGGAGACCTTGGCTGGTCTTGCCGAGAGCACTCGTGGACGTCCTTGGAAGGATCTTGACTGGCCACCTCAGTGAGAACTAATGATATACCTAGGTACTCGTATCAGGTTGGAAACTTTTACTGCTCTAGATTATCGGATACTAGGGTTGGGAATGGGAATTGTACGAAAGTCATAGTTTACATATGAAATAGTGAAAGATAAGAAATCCTCTATATAACCTTCCAACCCTGCTTTTAGAGTGTCTCCAGTCCCGAAACCCGCATACAAACACACACGCCTATACCCAAAGCCTATTTGTTCTCCTCACGCCAGTGAAAGTTCTGGTTCACCGTGATCCCCAAGGGGATTGATTCGGGATGATCACGATCGACCGAACCACTCGACGGCGCAGCAGTTCCATCGCGACGAAGGCTGTGGGTGGGCTCGACATCGGTCGTGAGGTAGATCTCATCCTCCTCGGGGCGAAACTGGTTGCGCTTGCCCGCGGTGGAGCGATAGGCCGAGCGGTTCGCCGACGCGGTGATACTGCTGCCCGGGTCGGCGCTGTCGGGGATCTTGTTGCTCACGCCGGTGCTGCCCCAGCCGCGGGAGCTGCTACCGAAGAAGCCCCAGAGGCGCAGCTGGGGGATTTTATGCAGGAGCGGGCGGAGGGTGGGCAGACAGGCGCTCACGATACCGATGCAGGGCTCGACGTTGGACCAGATCATCGCATCGCCGATGACCCAGGTGATGTCCACGGAGACTTTCATTTTGGTGATGGCCCAGATGCGGATGATTGTTGCTACGCAGACGCTACGATTCGTTAGCACTTTTTGTTTCCCTGGAAGGATCGATATCCGCGCGGGCAGTGGGTGCTTACAATCCTCCCAGCAGGAAGATGCCGCTGATTGCCCACTTCTGAGGCCGGGGCATCTGCAGGCTCCAGACAATGGGCATGGGGAGACAGAGGATAATAACGTCGGTGAAGAGATTCGCGACGCCGTTCCAGAGGTAGAACTGGTAGAGATTGATGCGACAGTGACCGCCGCTCCGGGGATCCACCCACTGCGTCCAGAAGAAAGAGGTCGGGACACAAGCCAGGGAGATGGTGGTAACGACCGCGATGGTGTATCCGATCGAGAGAAAGGCGCAGAAATAGAGGGTCCATGTTAGGCGGAAGATGCGGCGATACAGCAGCAGGACCGACAGTTTGACCATTGGCACCGTGGTCGCATAGAGGACCACGTAGGCGAAAATGATCTGTCAGGCTGTTACTCATCTTGCTGTTGTTCGTGGGGGAATGCTTTGCATACTTTCATGCTCATCAGGACATCACGTTCCTCCACCACCCAGATGTGTTTTCCAATCCCGTATGCACCGCCTAAAGCTAGTCAGTACCGAGTCGGGTTAGTGATGCATGTTGATTGTTTTGCATACCTAATATACAACATATGCCGGTTCCATAGGCGAAACACTTATGCAGGACGTGGTTAACTTGAGATTGTTCTGGTCGTGCTTCAGGATACAATCTAGCCAACGTACCAGTGCCACCAGAAGAAACCAGTCGTCGTACGCCAGGTTTGAACTCCCTTTTGCCGTGCGAGCCCAGAATCGCAGACCGACAAAGCCCGTCGCAATGGCCATGACGGCAGCGACGGTGCCGTCATTCTGGGCGATTCGATTGTCGGAGAGATCGACGCCCGTTGGGGGCTCTCCGATGACCAGACTCGACATTGTGTGCGATCAGAGATCAGTACATGACCTACCTGGATAGTGGCCGTCTTGAGGCTCAACAAGGGTCGAGATTAATCAAGGTAGGCCCGCCACACGTCCTTGAAGGAATCCCGGGGAAGTGGGAGACCAACTCGGTGGAATGTCGAAGTGCCCCTTTGAAGTGCCCCTTTCAAGGAATGAGTTTAAGCGAGAGAGGGAGAAGAACGAGGTCTCATCATCGACATGAGAGAGAAGACAGGACAAGACCCTGTCTCGCACCAGTCCAGAAGCACCGAGGGTCAGTGTTTATTATATTCTATGATGGAGAAGAGAAAAGACCAAGACGATCAGCAGGGGACAATTCTTCACAAGGGTCTAGACTGGATGACTCGCGAGTGGCAGATTATTATTATTATTATTACTATTATTATTATTATTCCTATTATTGCAGGGAGTCGCCGTGGAACCGCTGAGACCATTCTAATGACTAGCGGCAGTGGAGATGGCTTTTTTGGAGCAGAGATGATCTAGCAGAACGGTTGCGGGTGATCAGCCTTATAAAACTTTGCCTGATAAGTTATAACCTTGATACCACGAGGTATACACAAGACCCGACAGAGTCCCTCGCAACACAGTGCATGTACTCGAAATTGGCCCAACACAACCAGACCACAGTCCTGCGACGTGCCTCACAATGACCGGAACTGACTCGGCGGCCAGGATTGCGCCTAGTTTAGCGTATAACACCTGGGCTTGGCTGGGGCGTTGGACACACTCCTTCGGCAGAGATGAAAAACACCCAAAATCCTCACTCTCGAGTCAGTCTGGATTGAAGATTCTTTCGAAGACCCAGCAATCGAGATCATAGATGGGTCCGCACCTGGTCAAAGAGCGTGCAGCCATCGATATACAGGGATATACCGGGAGTTCAATCTCTGCAGCTCCGAGGCAACGGCCTTGGCAAAAAAAGCCACATTCGTCTGTCTTAGGGGAACGCGGGGAACCCAGGCACAGAAGACGGAAGAGAAATCCGCGGCGAGAATCGATTGGAGCATGTGAGTATGATTGTTGATCATCTTCTACACCAGAACAGACTAAAAAGTCAACGGCATCGGCACGGCAGTCGGTTCCTGGCATCAGCCCCGACGACTCCTCGCGCTAGTCATGTCAGATGGGACAGCAGGATCAACTAGTCGGGGACTCTGCTCGGGGCAATTCCGATTTGCAGATCTTTTTCCCTTCGTGGTGGTCCTCCGTTCGGGACTTTTACTGACTCGTCTTCGTCCCAGTTGTTGGTTGCTATCGCTTCAAGTGGATCAAGGGTTGTGGCTCTTTCCCAGGATTCGGTCTCGGTACCGACCAGATAAAACCCTGCGAGAGTATCTAAGATCACTTGGACTGGGTGTAGGCTATCAATGGGCTTTGATACATTATTCATGGGGGTTTATAGGCTTTTCGTGGGCACATACTCGCACTAGAATCACGTCGCATCGAGTAGATGGACTTATTAATAACTACCCTACTAGAACTGCCCGACCAAATTCCTTCCTCATACCCAGCCTGCGAGAGATCTTATCAATTCTCTCTTCTCTCCGATTCAGCATCCAACATATATAAACTTAAGGCGATTGCGCGGATCTACGCAAAACAAAAGGGAAAGCTTTCGACGTGGCTAAAAGGGCAGGAATCAAGTACAGACGTAGGTACCTACACAGAGGGTGGGACGACCAGAGGAAGGGGCGTATCGGTCAGAATGCATGCAGTTGGACAAGAAATGGTCAACACGTGTACGTATACCTCAAGAGGATAGATGATGGAGATCTCAGTACAGGAGGTTACCTGCACCGCCACGTGGACTTTCCTATGCCCTCTGATCTATAAACTTCCATTGGCTGTGGGAAGGATAAATGAAAAGGTCACCAATGGGAACAACCTTCAAGCATGTGAGTTGATGTCATGACATATAGTTCCCGTTCATTATAGGCCAGGATTGGCAATCTCATTATGTACTATTTATTACATAGGGCTCATTCATTCAACGTATACTTCCATATCCCATGCGGCAGTAACGTCTGCCGCAGACCCTGCATCTTCCTCCGCAGCATCGCTGCCTCCTCCTGCAACTCCTCAATGTACTGCACGGCATCCGTGAGAATGGCCATCTTCCGCGACGCCTGTTTGCGGTGGCCTGGCTTGCTGCGACGATTATGGGACTGCAGCGCACGTTCGAGGGCAGTGAAGTTATTGCTTAGGTTCTCCCGGTAGCGCTTCTCGATCCGATTATGGTCTGTTCGCTGGGAACCGCGTTTCCCCGTGCGTTCAGGGGCGGATCTGATCGATTCGCTGGGAGAGGCGGACCTCCGTGGTGTGGCAGCGACAGGAGGTAGGGAGGTATGTTCGTAGGGATGACTTGCTGGGTGTGCGACAACTTCCAGTCGCGTGGGGTTGAGCTCAGGGGATGATGATGGATGTTCTGTGTCCACGTATTCCAGATCAATCAGCGACGACCAATCCGGGTTGGATGTCGACGGTGACAGATCGGACAGTGTCCCGGGCGAGAGCGGGTCTGTCAGGAAACAGAGCGCATTATGATCCTGTGATGAGGCAAGTTAGACACCGTCCTGGTCCTATCAGGGCAATCGCGCTCACCCGCTGGTCTCGGTAGCATTCATGTTCCATTGCATCCATCCAATAATCCGGAAGCGCATATGGTTCCATTGGACACGTCCACGGTTGTAAAGGCGCGGTCACTGTGTGTTGTTCCATTGCTGCAGACAAATGTGATCTGGTTAGGAGACTGAACATCAAGCGGGAGAATCACCCGCACAATTGTGTCTTTTATACAGAAGAAAACTCCCACGATGTCTCCTTTTGCTACCCCTGTCGCAGTGACCTCATGGGGCGTTTTGTTGTGATACTACCGGTCGGGTCCGACTCGGCTTTCACCCCTGTCATCCTCTGAACTTAAGGGATCTTCTGTACATGAGGCGGGAGTTTCTAGGTGATTGTCGCCAAGGGCATACTCCGTATGATGGAATCAAGCCGGGAAGATTGGAGGTAGGCTTCGACCATGACAGTACCGACAATTTTACACCACTACTTAGATATCTAAGGTACCTAGGTACTGCGGTCCATCTAGAAGCCTCGCCTATTCTTTCCTCTGTCACCCCATGCATCAGCCGCATCTGTCGCTTTGGTCAAGGTGCTCGTGGCGTCGGACACGTCGGGGAAACGGATTATCAGCAGATCCTCCGGCCGAGCGGCGGATGGGCTGATGCTCGGCTGTGTTACGTTAGGGTGAAATAGGAGATGCTAAATACGGCCCGCATGGTATACGTACCTGAGTAGTTATAGAAGTAGGTACTATAGGTCTCTTTATACCTTTTTAGCCCTCTGATAAAGTTGATGTACCTGTATTGCGTCATCAGCGAGTCATCCACGGTCTGGAACCCTCCAACCGCCCTTCCAACCATCGCAACTCTCTCCCCCACGTGCAATTGCGTTCCAGACTTTCACCTCTCCGAGAAAACAATGATAATGATGCCAGGAACCTCACCACCCCGACATCCCTCCTCCATCGCATCGCCATGAACGTCTTTGACGAACAACGCGGCCGTATCGCCCTATACGCCCCCCAGGGCTCACGCCAGAGCGCCACCATCGTCATCCTCCTCGAGAAGCTCAAGTGCGTCAAGCCCCTTCGACACCGTTCGGCACCGCTAAGCTAACAATACCCCGCAGACTCCCCTATCGGCTTCACCTCGTCGCCTCCGCCGAGGATGTCCCCGACCATCCAGCCATTCCGCCCGGCGCGCGCAGCAGTCTCCCGCTCCTGACCAACTTCCAGAGCGACGGCGCGCACGTCTCGCTGTGCGGGCACCACGACATCCTGGCGTACCTCCTTGCGCGCTACGACGAGGACCACCTCGTGCGGTACGCGGACGGCTCCGCGGACGAGGCCGAGGTCGAGCGCTGGCTGGCGCTGGTGCTGCCGCATCGCAGCAGCCCGGGGAAGGAGGCGTCGCCGGCGCGGTTCGACCTCGAGGCGGAGGATGGGGTCGCTTTTGCGCGCAAAGCGCTGAACCTGTACCTCAACCTGGAGCAACATCTGCAGACGGCGCGCAGTCGGTTCCTCGTCGGGAGCAAATGGTAAGTCTTAATTCGTCTGGGGGCGGAGTCTGGGGATGGCGCTGACGTGCGTGTGCATGCAGTACGATTGCAGACTTGGCGCATTTTCCGTACGTAGCGGCTGCTGGATCTGTTGGGCTGGATTTGGAGAGATTCCCCGAGGTGACTTCGTGGTACAATCGACTGATTGAGGATGGCGCCGTGGTCAAGGGGATGAGGGCGGTTGGGTTGGAGGTTGCCGAGGCGTAGATTATATCCTTGCTGGTTCTACCGTGCAATGTACGATAGCATACCTAGGTAGTTAGCCCGGACGAGGACCTAGTCCCTGGGCGCTATATTGATAGCAATCTAATCATCTGACGGTCACGAATGCTCGTGTAATCCATGTGTCATACGAGATCCACATGCTCTCTCCGGTTTGGGTTAACCAGTACCTAGGTATATAACTGCCGATTTCTGCTCGTCCAAGTACTCTTTCCGTCTACCTAGTATTCTTCTCCTCTGCAAAGAAATCGCTAGCTACTATGTGTATCGCAATCCTCTCCACCGCGCATCCCGACTACCGTCTCATCATCTGCAACAACCGCGATGTATGTTCCCTCCTCTGCCTCCCTCTATCAATCTGACCAGCTACCCAGGAATTCTTCCACCGTCCAACCGCCCGAGCAGCATGGTGGCCTTCCCCACACACCCACGTCCTCGGGGCCCGGGACATGGCGCGCGCCGTACACGGCACCTGGCTCGGCATCACCAAGCAAGGCCGCCTCGCCATCCTCACCAACTTCCACGAGACCAGCCGCGACCAGGCCATCGGGAACTGCAGCCGCGGCGAGATAGTCAACAGCTGGCTGACGCTGCCGCCGGACAGCCCCCTCACGACCGAGGACTTCACCGCGCAGTACACGCATAACGGCTACCGCAGGCCGATCGGCGGCTTCAACCTCGTCTGCGGGAACGTCATGGAGCCGCTGGCCGTGCTCTCGAACCGCGGCGCCGCCGTCAAGGACGTCCAGTGGGTGGCGGGTCAGTCGGGGGAGACGGTGGCGCTGAGCAACACCGGCTTTGGGGATCGGTCGTGGGCCAAGGTCGTGCAGGGGGAGAGGGGGGTGGCGGATGCGGTGGCGGCGCATGTCGCTGGCCACGAGGACGAGGATGCGCTGGTGGAGAGGCTCATGGGGGTGCTGAGTACGGATACGCTGACGCGGTTGGAGGCGAATGCGGAGCTGGAGGCGTATATCGACCATCTCCCCGGGAGTGTGTTTGTGCCGCCGGTGGGCTCGGCAGATGATGGGGAGTGGGAGGGTGAGTCGTCTCTTCCTGGGGCGCCGAATGGAGCGCCCAACGCTGCGTATTTTCATGGGCTGTACGGCACGCAGAAGCAGACGGTCATCCTGGTGGGATATGATGGGCGCGTGCGGTTCGTCGAACGGACGTTGTACGATGAGGATTGCCGGCCGGTGCCGGTCGACAGTCGCGATCAGTCGTTCGAGTTTGTCTGTGAGAGGTCGTCGAGGTAGATTGTTGCATGTAGAAGCCAGTGCGCTGTAGAAAGCAGAAGATCACAATGTCCCTCCGCGCTTACCATACGTCATACTGGCTGCGATGCTCGTACGACTGATGCGCCCATCGATCAACCTGGTCTGATCCTGGCCAGTAACGCAATTCACAAGGACCCTGACCGTGCGACCAGAGTCTTGTGCCGGAGGAAGTCGGATCCTGCGTTGAGAGCTCTGGGGTTGGGTGAGCGTTCCTGACCCAAGAGTTGTGGTGGGCAACTTTAAAGCCTGCCACTCGCCAGCAACAAACACCAGCTTCCCCTCCACCTCACTCTCTTCTGTCCGTTCCCACCCTCTCTACCTCACTCTTTACCTAGATAAGCCCCTCATACCGTAACCATGTCAGAAGCAACACACCCTCCGCCTGAAAGAGGCAAACCTCGTCGCATCGGCATCCTGACTTCAGGTGGCGATGCCCCCGGCATGAACGCCGCCATTCGCGCCATCACACGCACCGCTATCCTAAACAACTGTGAGCCTTACGCCATTTATGAAGGCTACGAAGGTCTCATCCAAGGCGGCTTCATGATCCGTCCTCTACTCTGGGAAGACGTGCGCGGGTTTCTCCCTCGAGGCGGCACTCTCATCGGGTCCGCACGATGCTCTCGGTTTCGCGAACGCGAGGGCCGACTCCAGGCTGCGAAGAACATGGTGCTATCAGGAATTGACGCTTTGATCGTGTGTGGCGGAGATGGAAGCCTCACTGGCGCCGACCTGTTTCGTTCAGAGTGGTCCGGGCTGCTCAAGGAGCTGGTTGACATGGGGACTCTGTCCACCGCGCAAGTCGCGCCTCATCAGACGCTGAATATTGTGGGCTTGCTGGGCTCCATAGACAACGACTTCTATGGCACCGATGCTACCATTGGTTGCTATTCGGCGTTGACGCGCATCTGCGAGGCGATTGACGCCGTCTTCGACACAGCCTCCTCCCACTGTAGAGGTTTTGTGATTGAGGTTATGGGGAGACATTGCGGATGGCTAGCCTTGATGGCGGCCATTGCCACTGGAGCAGACTGGTTGTTTATTCCTGAGCGGCCTCCTCGGGAAGGCTGGGAGGATGACATGTGTTCGATCATTCTGAAGGTTGGTACTCTTTTTCCTCGGGGGGTGAGGTCCGAAGATGGAAGCTGACCTGACCATGTCCCATATTAGAATCGCAAGCAAGGCAAAAGACGCACAATCGTGATCATCGCCGAAGGGGCGCAGGACAGTGACTTGAATCACATCGCCTCGTCTACCGTCAAGGACGTCCTTAATACCCGTCTTGGTCTCGATACCAGAGTCACGGTTCTAGGCCATATCCAGCGGGGCGGCACACCTTGTTTCTACGATCGCTGGCTCGCAACCATGCAGGGAATCAAGGCCGTCCAAGCCGTGCTGGATATGACTCCAGATACTCCTTCACCAGTGGTGACCATTCAGGAAGACAAGATTGCGCTCTCCAATCTGTCAGAGACTGTGGCTGTTACAAAAAGGGTTAACATACACATGCAGGCGAAAGACTTCCAAGCAGCGATGCATCTTCGGGATCCTGAGTTTCTAGAATACCATAAAGCATATCGGCATTTGAATGCGGCTGACTATCGCAAGATGATAGTCCCACAGGAGAAAGTGAGCCACCTCAACCGCCAACCCCCATCCCGGTCTCTAATTTCCTGCAGCAAATGCGCGTTGCCATCATCCATGTTGGAAGCCCCGCGGGTGGTATGAATCCTGCAACCCGTGCGGTTGTTGCGTACTGCTTAGCCAAAGGGCACACTCCCATTGCCATTCATAATGGATTCCCGGGCCTCTGTCGCCACCATGCAGACAAGCCCATAGGGTCCGTTCGAGAAGTAGAAGTTTTAGAGTCCGACGACTGGTTGAACCTTGGGGGATCGGACATTGGGACCAACTGCGGATTGCCCTCAGAAGACATGCGTACGACTGCAGAATGTTTCGAATTGTACCGTTTCGATGCACTCTTTGTGATCGGCGGTTTCGAGGCCTTCACAGCGGTTAGCCAGCTGCGTCTGGCACGCGAAGTGTATCCTGCATTCCGAATCCCTCTTATCCTTCTCCCAGCCAGCGTCTCGAATAACGTTCCAGGCACTGAATACTCGTTGGGGAGTGACACAAGCCTGAATACACTCGTGACATTCTGTGATGTCATCCGACAGTCTGCCTCGTCGTCCGGTCACTGCGTCTTTGTGGTGGAGGCACAAGGCGCTGACTCGGGATATCTCGCAACACTGGCTGGGCTGGCCGTCGGAGCAGCCACGATCTACACACCCGATCGAAAGGTTAACCTAGCCCGGCTGAGCGGCGATGTGGAGTACTTGCGTCAGCAGTTCGGACGAGATCACGGCTCCAACAAAGCTGGCAAGATCATCATTCGCAACGAGCGCACCTCGCCCATCTACACCACCGAGATGATTGCAAAGATCATGCAGGACGAGGGAAACAATCGGTTCCAGGCGCAAGGCGTGGTCCCGGGCCATTTCCAGCAAGGTGGGCGGGTGTCGCCTATCGACCGCATCCGCGCGTTTCGCATGGCTATCAAATGCATGGAACATCTCGAGAGTTTTGCTGGTCGTTCCGCAGATGAGATCATGGCTGATGAGAGTTCCGTCACCATTATTGGATTCAAAGACTCCCATGTGCGACTGTCGCCGTTTGGCGGATTGACCGGGGTGGAGGCCATTGATACGAACTGGGCGCACCAGCGGCCGGTCAACGAGCCTTGGTTGAAGCTTCAGGACGTGGTGGACGCTTTGTCTGGAAGAGCATCTGGGGGGAAGTTTTAGGGAGGAATGGTTTCTATTCATGATCTGCTGGTGTATGTGTATGTGTATGGTGTATGGAGGATATATTAATACCCAAGCCTGTGTATGAGTCAGATGTCTAGATATTGAACTCTCTTTTCAGATTGGTATTACCCCGTACCTTCTACCAACTGCCTACTTTCTTCATCCATAGCTCCTTCCAGGTCGAGTACATGGCCCTGGCTAACCAACATCCTCGCAAGTCAGTCTTCTACGGATCTCCAACACTTTTGCCCCTCAGACTGATGCTCAATCCTATCTCGAGGGTTGTGGCCAACAGATCAACGTCAGTCACGCCATCAACCCTTGGCCCCGGAAAATGAAGGACTTTGCGGGAATATACAACATTCCAGAGATATCCATAGCAATTGGCTAAATTCTCCTGCTCATGACGCCGCCAGGGAGATTGAAGATGCCAACTGGGTGCTGCCTAGATTCGAACATACTACTCCTATCTCGCCTGTGTTGGACAAATCTGATGATCTGGCGTAATTCCTGGCTTAGGATGCATGAACAGTTGATGATCTGACAACAGACCGAAGATAACGAGATTCTGCCAACCCTCCATTGCGAAGCTGTCCGAGGGTACCAATGTGGTTCGACTGAACAATGGCCATCCCCGACCCCAATTGTCCAGTTCTAGCCTCTGCGTACACCGTCCACCTCTTCTCATGCGATTCTCATCCGTGCGCTGCATCTTTTGTTGGCCACCGGCTTCGATATCGACCCAGACCGACTCGAGTATATGATGCGGTTGCGCTAAGCCAGTGCTTCGGCCAACGCCGTCCGGATCACAACGGACCATTTGCGGACCTCGAACCGTAGCACAGCATCTGGAATGGGACACAGGACATTGGATGAGCCGGATATCTCGACCTTCGGCCACCAACAGGGATCCAGGCTCGAAATTTGGTCCCATCCTGCCATGGCAGAGAATCACCCTAAGCGACATACCTGACCCAAAACCGACAACGTGGGTGAGGATCGGTATCTCACCCGGTCTGGGCCCAGGGCGAGTCCGCAATGAAATTGCTAGATGACACGGCCATGGCTCTGCTCTACTGACGTCCCAGAACGCAATCGATCCTGCCGTTCGAACGAGACAGCTCATCGATGCAACAGTGCAGTTTTGAATGAAGCGCGGACCGCGAGAAAAAGCAGCAGCACCTAGGTTATCCTACGTCCTCCATACTCTCTTTCCTCCTCCTGAGCTGCAGTGCGGTGGCTCTGGGTCGCACCCTCTTTGCTATGGTGGCTCGAGGCCGCTATTTTTGTCGAACGGTGGAGGCAAATCCGCTCCGTCTGTCAGGACCGGAGGTCTTCTTGGACACCTCGACCAGCTTCCGAGCTCTTCTCTTGGTTTCGGTTCGTCCGTTTGCTGGCCTCGTTCACCGCAGAGACATGCCGGCGTTGAGCTCTCTACCTCCCCCGCATTCCAGGGAGAGGTAACAATGCATTCACGATGATAGGTGTCTCCTTGGCTATACACCGGCCCCTATATACGGAAGCATAGAATGCTCCCGAGTCTCACCGGTGCTCGCACATAAGTTTTCTTCCAATCCCCGAGGAGATTGTATCCATCTTCTCTTGTCTCCTCAGCCATTGGCTCATCGGTGCTGTCCTTCCACCCTCCCCCTACTACCATGTCATCGTAAGTGTGCGATCTGCCAGACGTCCCTCCCACCTGACAGGCTAACGGCTCTCATCAGCGTGTGCACCACTTCGAAGAGACCCCCAAAGCTCCGGGCTGCCTGCAACGAATGTCATGCGGCCAAGGTACGTGGCATATGTGTGATGACTTCCGGGGAATATGGCCGTGACTGACCGTGTCTCGCGTAGGTTCGCTGTTCCGGAGAGAAAAGCGGTTGCCAGCGCTGTGCCAATCTCGGGCTCATCTGTGTCTTCTCTATCTCGAGAATCGGAAAAGTCCCTGGGAAACGAAGTAAGGCCAATCGAGCTGCGGCGGCAGCAGCAGCCGCAGCCGCAGCCGCAACCAGTGCTTCGTCTTCGTCTTCATCTTTAATCACTACTACCACAGCCCACATCTCACCGGTCTCAACGCCGAGTGAGATGCTCTCGTCCACGCGGGGCTTTCCACTGCAGTCCCCCAAGGCCAACAGGGTCACGAAACACACATTCCAGCCCTCACATGTGCCAGTCGCTGCAGCCCCAGCCTCGAGCGTCACATCAATGGCAGCGAACGACTACTATGGCCACCTCATCCCCTTGTATCCCTCCGACGAGGGCATCTCGGAACCAACACCTTTCCCTGAGACGGCCTCTACGCCCTGTGGCCTACCACACACACTCCCGGCCGACCCCATCGGCCTGGGCATATCCGACGTCGGCAACTTCTGCTGGACGACAACAGAGCTGGAGCCGCAGCCCCTCGGCCCGTGTGCAGTCTCTCCCTCCACCCTGGTCGAGCCACCAACGGTAGAACCCCCGCTTGGTCCTCCGCTTCCACCGTCGTCCCTGGCGATTGCCCGCCGTCCCAGCCACGACTGGGCCGATATCGATGCCGACGCAGCCAGTTCAGCCTGTGACCCCAGCGGATCCACCAGCCAGTCATCTGGTACAACATCCATCCGACAGCCTGCCACACCCCCAGAGTTCTTTGGTCCCGACGGCAGCTGCACCGTCAGTGGCAGTGGCCCAGTCCCCATCCCGGATCTCGTCCCCAGTTGCCAGTCTTACCCGTACGCGCACGTCCTCCCTGGTCCAGACACCAGCACCGCCGTGCCAGCAATATCAGCACCAGTTGACTCGTGTACCACCTACCTCGCTCTCCTCCACGACATCGAGCAAACCCTCACCACCCACCCCCCACAGACCGTCGACAGCGTCCTCGCCACCAACCAGCGCCACCTCACAACCCTCCTCCGCCTCACCGAGCAACCGAACTTTGACCGCCCCCCAGATGACGCCCACCTCCTCTGCACCGTCGCCCTGAGCAAGATCCTCACGCTGTTCAACCTTGGCTACGCGGACTTCACCATGCGCATGGACGCACACGACGCGCTCGGCTGCGCCGACCGCCTCATCCGCTTCGGCGTCTTCGAGCTCAATTTTGTCGAGCAGAGCGCCATCTGTCGGAGTCTGTTTCTGCGGGAGTTGAAGCGTGCACGGCTCTGTCTGGGCCGCTTGGTCGGGGTGTGGGCGCGGAAGAGTGCCGGGAGCGGGGTCGCAGGACGGTTGGAGGCTCTCCTGGAGGAGATGCAACGACGGGTGGATTTTTTGGTGGCTGGGTTGGAGAGTGAGAAGGTTTAACTATCACATGGTTGTTTTGGATGGGGGATTTGAGAGATGTTGGTTGCATGCTCGACTTAGGGTAGATGGAGTCACATGACTTCGGGGTGTTTGTCACTCCCATCATTTGTTTAGTCTTCCAGTTCCACCTTGGTTTCCAATGTGCTGTGTTGCGTGGGCTGTTTCTCGGTGGCCAATATACGTGGGAAGCTTTCTTTGCTAGAACAAACGGAATTCGATCCACAGTTTGCTTGGTTTACGCCGGGCTTTAGGTCAACACGCATATACCGGAATTGATTAGCATTAGCAGATCCAAAGACCCGATTAACCAGATATAATTAGAGGAAATGGAAAGACCACCGCCACGGGATGACATTCGCTATCGATCCAACGGCAGCCATCCGGGTATCAATCATCCAACACACCCCGCCTCCCATCCTGTTCATGAAACGTATATCCGTATTATAGGCACATACATCATATCCAGCGAACAAGCGTTCCTTAGTAGGGAACCTTCTCCTCGTGGATCGGCGGAACACCCTTGTCCATATCCCAGTGGATGTGGTTCTTGTCGTCCAGCCAAGCATCCTCGTCCGTGATGGGGATGACGCGCATGGAGTGCGCGACTTCCTGTCGGCTGATGCCCATCTCGTCGCGCGGGATCCAGAGAAGCGGGGGCTGGGAGGTAATGGAGGGATGGAAGTAGGCATCGCGCTCGACCTCGGGGGGATAGCTGACGGCCTCAGTGGCGGCGGGCACCAGACGGCGCAGATGCTCGTAGCTGCTGTACTTGTCGGGACGGAAGTACTTGACGATGAAGTTGGGTTTCGGCTCCGTTTGGCTGGTCAGACCCTTCTCGGCCGAGTCGACGTTGTCCACACTGCTGTCGCGGGCACCGTCCGTCTTGGCGGCGGCGCTGGTGTTGGGCAGGGCGCTGTCGGACTGTTCGCCGTGGGACTGGCTCTGCTCGGTCTTCTCACGGGCGAGGAGGGCCTCCTCCTCTGCCTCCAGGTTCTTGGGGAGGTAGTTGATCAGAGGCTCGATCGCCTGGTTGAGCGAGACGTGGTAGAGGACGATGAACACCAGGAAGATGATCATTAGGATCAACGGTCCGAGGGCGATTTTGTTAGACGCGGTTCCAATGGCAAACAGACCGATCAGGCAGACCATCAGCAGGTAGCAGCCCACGGTGATGTGTTGCAGGGCACGCATGTAGACCTTTCCTTGGGTGTCGATATCAGCATTCGACACGTACAGCATGTTGTACCGGTAGGCGAAATAAAACAGGTAGAGACCGATACTCGCAAAGGCCAAGACCAGCGGGGCGATACAGGCGTAGGTGATGGCTGGATTTCAAGGCCGTTAGTTGGATGCCAATCAGAGCTGCAGAATCAAATGGAGCCTTACCAATCACGAGCAGTAGGGTGAAGGCGGGATACACGGTTCCCCAGCCGAGACCAGCAAGAGACGACCAACGGGTGTACATCTTGCGAGGCGTGTTGTCCAGAAGTCTGCCCAGGACCTTTCCGAGAATCAAGCCAGTGATCTGCAGCAGGGCGCCAGAACTGAAGGAAAGACCTTGCAAGATGATGTAAGAGATGTAGAAGTTCGACACGGTAGGAATGTTGTTGGCCAGGAGTGTGGCAGCAGATGTGGGATCATCAATGATCTTGGTAACCACACTGGACGCGGACGAAGCGAGGGTCACGACCAAAAACACCTGGACCACCTGGAATGCAAAGTAGAAGTTCTGGGTTGTCAGTTCGACTGCGGCCGCGCTGGGAGCACCACCCAATTTGGCCATCACTGTACAACAGTCAGTATTGGAGGTGAACATTTGACTTTGGGCGCAATTGAACTTTGGGGCAACTGACATCTGAGAATAATGGGGAGCAATGCCATAAGAACCGACATCAACACGGTAGGCAAAAGGGAGGTAATGACACCCTTGATGAAGCCTGGAACGTGATCAATGAAGCGGAGGAAAGGCACCTTATCCGTGATGAAGTTGATGTTGGAAATGGCACCAACGACGGCGGTAGGGATGGCCCAGAAGACAATCAGAGCGACAACGAATCCAATGGTGAGAGAGTACCGAATGATGCGCTCCCACCACTTGATCCGCAAGTTGGACCAAATGACCTGAGTGGGCTCCAAACCGATGTAGCGGGGGGCCATGTGCAGAGGAAGGTTGTGGGCCACTGCGTCTCGTTAGAAGGCGAAGGGTCTGCTGATTGAAGGACAGGGAGACATACCAGATTGGAAAGCGGACTGTGCGTCCGCCTGCTGATAGAACTCGACAAAGACAGACGAGACCAGTTTGGCGTCACCCGCACGGTGCTTCGCCTGCAGCTCTTCAATCTCCGGGGTGAGACGCTCGATCTCCGACCTGGCCCAGTTGATGGTATCGACCTTCTTTCCAATGAGGAACTTCAGACGGTGCGTGGGTCGGTCTTTGGGCTTCACCCAGCGGGCAGCAACCGAGCCAGATTCATCATCAGGCACATCGCCCACGGTCTCCGGAGTAATAGGGCCATCTTCGACGTTGCCCTGTTTCTTGAGAGCCTTCAGACGAGCTTTGTTCGCAAGCACAATCAGCTTGGTTTCGGCAGCCTCGAGCTTCATGGCGGCATCGTCGCGTTCCTTGACCTTTTCCTCCAGCTTGGACGTATCTGTCGCAACCCAGACATTCTTGACTTTGGAAGGACCGAACATTTGGCGGACCTTGTCGCGGTTCAGATATTTCTCGGTGACCGCGGTGAAGAGGACGGTGCGAGAAGACAGACGGCTGGCATAGGCGGGAGACAGCGCATAAGCCTGGCGCAGGTTGATGTAGAAGATACTCTCACGGGTGATGGTGAAGAAGACGAATCCTGTGACGGGGATGAGTCCGGACGTACATTTCGGTTGAGCGAGACTGAAGTAATGACTTACCGACAAAGATCCAGGCAATGAAGGTGTGGGCGAAATAACGGGCGAAATTGCTTTCTGCCACGTTGGACATGCTCAGAAGATCCAACTGGACCTTACCGGCGTTACCAGTTCCATTGATGGGCAACAACACGGGAAACGTGATCAGACAACCGACAAAGCAGATCATCGAGGCCAATTTGAGGAAACGGATCAGGAGGTAGGCGTCCATCGAGTGGTGCTGTAACACATATTCGTCGGGCAATTTGTACATATCGCGAATCCAAGTGAGTATGCCTGTTGAGGCCGCCGGCGTACGTTGCTCGGGAGGCAGAACACCGAGGTAGGTACGCGGCATGTAGGTTCTGCGCTGGCTACGGCGCAGGATCACGAAGACCAGGGTCATGGCACCGGCGACCACCAGGGAGGGCACCAAGGTGGTGACCAGGCCCGAGGCCGAGTTCGAGGTGCTATGCGCGTCTTCCTAGAGGACATTAGACTGTTGTTCCTGGTGGGATGGCAATGGAGTGGAGTGAGCGCTCGGAGGGGATGCTTACAGCGTCCGACATGGTGGCGGCGCAACGATTGACCCTCGGTTATAGGAATGATTATGAGCAGTAACCAATCGTCAACAAAGCGTTGCGACTGAGTATGGGATCGCGAGAATGTCGCGATCTCACCACGGGAAACCAGGTGAGAAAAGGAATTGTATGCGCAGTGGAGGATGAAAAGAGTGTCGCAAGAGGGGGGGGGGGAAAAAAGAAAGAAAGAAAACAAATGAAATCAAGAGCAGAGGCGAGGGAGAAAAAAGAAAGATAATTAAAATTTAAAGAAGGATGGCCCAGCGCTGAAAGGTTTTGCAGGGAGAAAAAAAGAAAAGGCGCGCGCGAAAGGGTGAAAAGAAGGTTCAAGGGGATCGGAGCTGTGAATGTTTGGCGGTCTCCCTTCTTTTAGGTAGTGTTGATCTTCCAATGTAGAAAAACTCTACCCGCGACCAGAAGCCATGCCAATTGGTCCCCCGGGAATGCCGATGGAGTGTAGATGGATGGTTCCTGTGGTTCCTCTGGTTCCTCGGGATCACTTTCTTTTCATCTGGTGGAGGATGGATTATCACCGAGAGCAGAGCCAGGAGTCCCACAGACGACGTCCAAGCGAGTCAATCAGCGACGTTACCAGAGTCGAGGCACTCATGGATCTCCGGGAGCGATCTTTGGGACGGCGGGAAGTCGATGACGATAAGGTCCCCATAGCCGGGCAGGCCCCGATCAGCTCCCACTTAAATCTGTGACCCAATTCCTTCGCAGGGGGGGGAGATGACGATCGATGATTTGATCTGGAGGGTGCGGAAGGAGTTCAGCCACAGGCGTTGTTTGTCACGGTGGATTCCTGTACGGAGTACTCCGTGATGTCACATGTTGTTTCGAGCGGATTGCAAGGAGAGGAGAGAACGAGACCAGATGAAACTCGGCATGGTGGCTGGAAACGAAATCCGTGGGTCTCGTCATGATCACGCAGAGGAGAAGAAGAAGACAAGAAGAGGAAGTGGAGAGGGACTAGTGGATGCGTTGGCCAAATAGATCCTGCTTAGCGCTCCCTCTGTGGCAAAGCCCGTCCGTACCGGTCCTGGTACCTGGGAGATTCACCTAGTCAACCCCTGATGGGAAGGTACCTCGTCCGCCAGGAACGGTAACATTACCGTATACAGACCTAGGTACCTTGTCTAATCCACCACCTCATCAGGCCATATTTTGTATTTTGTATCTCCATATCCTTCTCATAAGATGTGTTGTCACCTATTGCCTTATGATGGAGACAGGAGACTTTCCTCTTCGCCACGCACGCACTGATCGGCCCCGTGCAGATCTTATATGAATCACCACGGATCGACCTGTTCAGCATCAGCCACACCTGAAGTCAACTCTCCATTCTCCATTCTCCTCAGGAGGCTTGGTGAGCCACACTCTATTAAAATCAACAAATAGTACCCAAGTATCTACCTTCTTCATAGGTAAGGTAGTAGCTTACTTCTTATCATCTACCGAAAGAGGATAATCGTCCCATCCAGATCGAAGAGCTCTCGACACGGTCCCCGATCCACGGGTGCAACACACGCTACCGCCAATAGTCCATGACGCTTACACGTTCCGCGTCTATCAATAATGTCAATCTCGCTGGATGCAAGAGTGAGTTGCCTAGACCCCTCCCCGTCGCCTCGTATCGCCTCCAGGCCTCGATTCGACAGGTCAACGCACCCAAGAACGCCTCCGACCGCCTTTCTCCGACCGCAGGTGACCGGGCTGGCATGCCAATGATATCATATCATGGTCGGACATTCCCCCCCCCCCCCCCCCCCTCTGGATAGATTAAAGAGGGGAACGACACGTGTGAGGTCATGGTAGATATACAGAGTACTGAGTATCATATTCAGTGTTATGGGTCTGGGCTCTTGGAGTCTGAATTGGTTCATCTGGTCTGAGATATAGATTGATTCTAGGCCGACCTAGTACGTAATTGTTCAATGTACTAACACGAGCGTGTCGAGAACAGAAATATATATTGTCCGATGTCTACAAAAAACCTCTCAAAAGCATACCTGTAAGTACCATACGACCACACCGAAATAAGAGTCTAATGAATCTACACGGATCAATCAAGACACGGCTGCCTGCAAGCCGCAAGGTCGCCCCATGCGTTGGTAAGAACTATGTCCAAGAATATACAACACGTGCAGACACCATGCACGAACCATCACCACCACATTAATCTTATCCGCCATCGGATCCCTCTCCCTTCGAGTTGTACAGCTCGTTCTCAAACGCGTCAATCCCTCGAAGGGGCCGCGTCAACATCAATAGACTAAACAAGATTTCGTTGAACTGAAACTGCAGATCCGGTCGGAGCTGCTTGTGCATCTTCAACAACTCCCCCGTCGACCATCCTCGCTCGGCATCCTTCAGATCCGTGTCACATCTCTCTTCCAACAGCAGCCAAATGAGCGTCTCGCACGCCGGGTTCCGGTCGAGCTTGTGTTCCTTCACCATCGCCCGCAGATAATTGAGGAACCGGCCCGTCTTACTCGGGGAATCTTGGAAATCCCACAGCGTCTTGGTGATGTAGATCAGAGCGGCGGTGCGCGACAGCTCCTGCGTGGGCGCATTTCGGACGACATACATCCGACAGTCATGCGGGACCTGCGACGGGCGAGGGCCGCTGGACAGCAGAGGAAACAGCGGGCTGTCCATCTGGAAGGCCGAGCGTCGCTGCGGAACGGACGAGAGGTATGCGTCCCTGTTGTGCTCCAACATGAGGTCCTCCGCGCCGCGAAGGAATGCCATCAGCCACTGCTGCCCATTCTCGCTTATCTCTGACTGCGGGGGCGCCATGATATATCGCACATAGTGTAAGAACACCCCAACCGCACTGCTGGATCCGGCCCGCGGTCGGAGAATCTGGACGGCCCGGTCTGCGTGGCCCCGGGCAATTTCCTTGCTACCAAAGCGCTCCTCGTGCAGCGCCATCCCCGTCAAGGCCAGGGCCAGAGTGTCTACGTCGATGGACATCGACCCTTTCATCACATCATCGACGGATTTGGTCGCTTGTTCAATGTGGGTTTCAGCTTCTTGACTTTCCTCGCGATGATATAATTGCATTTTCCAGCGGGCACAGTAGGCGAGAACGACAGACTGAAAGGTCACCGGGTGGCTCATGGCGGCTCTGAAGATGGTGTTTTTGATATGTTTGTTCTGGCCCGACCAGTACGTGAGCTTGTTCGTCCAGTAATCAGCCAACTCAAGATCCTCCTTGGAGTGGTTCATGGGCAAGGTATTGAAAGGATCTTTTCTCGAGGCATCGAGAAGAGTGATGGGTGATCCCAAACGCTGATCCTCGACTGGACAGGAAGCAGATCTTAGGACAGGGAGTTGGGTCTGGTTAAGCGTCAGCATCGAACACACAACCTCGAGAGTAGCATCGATAACTCGAGTAACAGCCGCAGGGCGGTCGATGGGGAAGGCTATCTGACATACCGAAGATGGATCGTCCGAATCGCCGGGATCCGCCTGACTGACGGATCCAATGACCTCCTTGCCGCTCTCATCTACAAGCACCTTCTTTTGTTCCCATGGAAGGTAACGAAGAGGACGGATGACTTTGTTGTCCGACTCGCTGCGAGGATGGGAATGTTTGCGTTGTTTTCTTTTCTCCTGGACATGATGGCGCATGACATGGGCTCGTTTCTCCCGAGACGAGGAGTTGGAGTCGACAAAGTAGAATATTTGATTTTTGGAGGATGGATCTTCGGTGACGGGGAGATGCTTGCGCTTCTTTACTTTGACAGGAGGCTGAAGATCCTCATCGGCCGGTCCTATAGAAGTCAACATGTCAATTCCAGGGTGACGCATCGCGGTGGATAGATGGATGCACCGACTTTTTTGGGATTCCAATTCGGCCGACGTGCTATGAATCTTGGAATCAAGCTCGGAACGTGTCAAATCAGCCGACGGGTTCCTGCCCACGGACATTGCGCGCCGCCCCAGTGGCTGACTCCTTTTTTTTTTTCCTTTTCTGGTCTGCTGCTGGCGGCGATCGATGGGGGTTAAACAGACGAGGGCGACGACCGTTAGGAGAACATGTCGAACGGATAGTTGCCAGAAAGCCCCCGGAAGACGAACAATGAGGTGAGATGAGACATCGCCCGATGGATGCGGCTGTCGGACCGTTAGGCCACGGTCAGGGAGAGCGGTGGTTTGGGGCTTATCTATGCTGTCCGGGGGCTAGGACAACCCCGAAATGGATTATTGCCTGCTCGACTAGAGGGTAAGGAGGAGAGGACAGCCGTCAGTGGGGGGTTCACGGACAACTAGGAGGCCCCGTTGCCTGCTCTCCGAAAGTCTAACGCGAGGTGCTGCGCCGTGCCATTGGCCATGGGGAGAGTGCTTTGGTCTCCGAGTCGTTAGCTTGGATGCATCGAGTGCGATTGGGTACGGAAGCCCAAACCGCCTGCGTTGGACAGGGTCCGCCGGGGCATGGTTGACCAGTGGGCGTGGAGACCTTTGGCCTGAATGAGCTAGACGCGTTGAGTGGCTCCGTGCGCCGCATCAGGTAAGTTACCTCGTTCGCTCGTTAGGGGATATGGTCCTGTATCGTATGGGAGGATCTCCTGGATCTCTTGCTGACTCGGGGCGCTTGCGATCTTACGTAAGGTACTTTCGGTCGGTTGAGGTCAGCACCCCAAAAGGGAAACCACTTAACGCGTCGGTGCCGCATCAATAATTTATCCGACGCGTCTCGCGTTGCCCTCGCGTTCCTCAAGCCGAAAAAAGAAAGCAAAGAATCACATCGCAACCGTCCACTCACTCACTCATCCATCCATCAACAACTCCTGGTCGGTGAGGAAGAGGGTACCAGTCATACACAACACCCTTTGACGCTCCCGTGGTGGCATTCCCTCTGGTCATCGTCTTCCCACCATGTCTTCCCTCTTCGATGCCGTCCTCCAGTCCGAATTGGGCTCAACGGCGGGCTCCCACGCCCATCCCTTCAATTCAGATATCCCCAGTTCACGACCACAACCCATGTCCGAAAGCAATGGTCCTATGAGTGATGCGAATGCCATGGCGGATGACCAAGTGGCCGAGACCAATGACTCGACCGTCATCCGTCGCAAGAACCCCTACGTCCGTCCTCCGCCGCCCGTCGTCGACATCGCGGGCGAAAAGGTGCGGCAGGCTTTTTCCGAATTCCTCCAGACTTTCCGCGAGGAGGACCCGCCGTCTCAGCCTCCTCCGTCGTCCGAAGTTTACAGTGACAAGTTCTACATCGCACAGATCGGGGGCATGGCCAAATTTGGTGTCTCGACCCTCTATGTCAATTTCAACCACCTAGCCTCCTTCGATAATGGCATCTTGGCCGATGCCATTGTCAATCAATATTATCGTTTCCACCCCTTCCTCATCAAAGCTCTCCACGATCTGATTGCCAAGGTCGAGCCCAACTATTATAACTCTCACCGCCTAGTCGATAATCCTCATTCCGATGCTGGCTCGTCCATGATGGGGGCCGCCTCCAGCCAAACCGAGCAGGATAAGGACGAACGCAACAAAGACCCTCGTGCAAAGACGCGTCACCAGCAGACGGACAAGCTGTTCACACTCGCGTTTTACAATCTGCCGCTAGTCTCCCGCCTGCGTCAACTGCGCACCGCCCAGATCGGAAAGCTGCTCTCGGTCTCCGGCACGGTCACCCGGACCTCTGAAATTCGTCCCGAGCTGTCGCTCGGTTCGTTCATCTGCGAAGCGTGCCGTACTGAATGCCCCGATGTCGAACAAACTTTCAAATATACCGAGCCGTCTCGGTGCCCGAATGAGCTTTGCGGCAACCGGGTGGGATGGCGATTGGATATTGGAAAGAGTACTTTCGTCGACTGGCAGAAAGTGAAGCTGCAGGAGTCCTCCCACGAGATCCCCACGGGTAGCATGCCCCGGACGATGGATATCATTTTGCGTGGCGAAATGGTCGACCGTGCCCGAGCCGGTGAGCGTTGTATCTTCACGGGTAGTTTGATTGTGATTCCCGATGTTAGCCAACTCGGACTTCCGGGAGTGCGACCTCAGGCCATCCGAGACGATAGTGCATTCCGGGGCGGAGACGTGGGAGGAGGTGGCGTTTCAGGTCTCAAGGCTCTGGGTGTTCGGGACCTTGGATACCGACTGGCCTTCCTTGCGTGCATGGTCACCACCGATACGTCCACCCCGGGCCAGCGCCCCAATCAACAACCGAACGAACCATCCATCAACGGGCTGTCCAACACGAACCGGGATCAGGACGCCGAAAACAGTGATGA
Organism: Aspergillus sp. MEXU 27854; assembly: GCA_019721355.1. NCBI lineage: Eukaryota > Fungi > Ascomycota > Eurotiomycetes > Eurotiales > Aspergillaceae > Aspergillus > Aspergillus sp. MEXU 27854. The sequence continues at coordinate 3,047,419 of JAGMTT010000005.1, forward strand.
CAACGCCCAGGAAGCCCTCCTTCATATCTTGACCCCTCATGAAGTCGAGGATTTAAAGGGTCTTGTGCATTCCGACTACATCTATTCTCGATTGATAGATTCGATCGCTCCCATGATCTATGGCCATCGCCAGATCAAAAAGGGGTTGCTTCTCCAGCTCATTGGTGGAGTTCCCAAGACAACAGAACAGGAGAACATGCAACTTCGTGGTGATATCAACATCTGCATCGTCGGTGATCCGTCGACGAGTAAGAGCCAGTTTTTGAAGTAAGTCGCTCGCAAGCTGTTGTCTTGCCTATTACTGACATCTTTAGGTACATTTGCTCTCTGCACCCTCGGGCGGTCTACACCAGTGGTAAGGCTTCGTCCGCTGCTGGTTTGACTGCCTCAGTGGTGAAGGATGCTGAGACTGGCGAGTTTACCATTGAAGCTGGTGCTCTTATGCTTGCGGTATGTGACTGTCGGCCTTTCTCTTCCCCTTGTGTTCGGATTGCTCACGATCGACTAGAACGGAGGCGGTATCTGTGCTATCGACGAGTTCGATAAGATGGACATCAGTGATCAAGTCGCCATTCACGAAGCTATGGAACAACAAACGATTTCCATCGCCAAGGCGGGCATCCACACTACTCTCAACGCACGAGCATCTATCCTTGCCGCCGCCAATCCCATCGGCGGACGCTACAACCCCAAAGTCTCTCTTCGCTCCAACCTCAATTTCAGTGCACCCATCATGAGCAGATTCGATCTGTTCTTTGTGATCCGGGACGATCCAAAGGAGTCTGTGGACCGCAACCTTGCCGACCACATCATCAACGTGCATATGAACCGTGATGAAGCCGTTCAGCCCGATCTCAGCACCGAGCAACTCCAGCGGTACATTCGCTTCGCTCGCACGTTCAAACCGGTCTTCTCGGAGGAGGCCAAGGCCCTGCTTGTTGAGAAATACAAGGAGCTCCGTTCGAACGACTCGCAAGGCGGCACGGGTCGGTCGTCCTACCGCATCACCGTCCGTCAGCTCGAGTCCCTGATCCGTCTCTCGGAGGCCGTTGCGAAGGCGAACTGCGTGGAGGAGATTACGCCGGACTTTGTACGGGAAGCGTACGAACTGCTGCGTCAAAGCATTGTCACAGTCGAGAAGGACGATGTGGAGGTGGATGATGATGAATTTGGCGGACAGGCCCATGATGAAGATCACGAAATGGGTGACCGTGACCGCGAAGGCGATAGCCCGATGGCCGAGGGCGCTGAGGAACCGGCTCCCCAACGGCCCAAGACCAAGATCACCTTTGACAAGTACATGAAGATTCTCAATCTCGTTGTCCAAAGGGTCAACGAGGATGAGTCCCAGGCGGGAGAGGGTGTCGAGCAGGAGGATCTCATCGTGTGGTATCTGGAACAGATCGAGTCGGAGCTGGACAGTGAAGAGGACTACGCGCGGGAGCGTTCGTTGGCCGGAAAGGTCTTGAAGCGCATGGTCAAGGACAACATCCTGATGCCGATCCGCGGCGAAGGTCTTGTCGATCCAGAGGAACAGGGAGAATCCGCTCCGAAGACGGTCTACGTGATGCATCCCAACTGTGCTGCGGACGATATTATCCTGCCAGACCCGAATGAACGGAAATCGAGACGATAGAGATAGCATATACCTTACTGATTGAGATGAGTAATTAATGAGTTATGCCATGAAGCATTGCAATTGTCAGTTCTATTTGACTAGTAGAGGTCTTGTAGGCGTAGCTCTTGGTTCATGACTGGATGTCTCCTCATTATGATACCAAAATATCACAATGTTCATGTCGTCTCAGCGAGTCAGTGTTCGGGATTCAAAACACCGTCAACCGCACCCTCACGTTGACCGTTCTGTATAGCTTCACCTACATCCTCACATCTTCTTCTCATTCAACTCTCACCCCATCGTCGTTCTCTCTACTAGATCTCTCTTTGCCCTCTCATCCTCTTCATCTCGTGATCTCCTCCGTCCGACTACTCTTCTTCCATACAAATCTCTCTGATTGACTCTCCTCTTCCTCTTGCCTCTCCTCATCACCCTCATGACCATCAACTCACTGATCATCTCATACATCTACTCTTCCTCTACTTCTCTCCCAAGATCCTCTATCCTCCCCCTCTGCCTCTCTTCCCCCTCCATCATCTTCATTATCTGCCTCTCTCCTCTTCCTCCCTGTTCTCCCGACCTCCCTCATCTACTTTCTCTGTAGAACCGCTCATCCTCTATACTTCCCTGCTCCTCCCTCATAATCTTCCGCTTCGTCCTATCTCCCAAGCCATACCTCCCTTCTACACCCCTCTCACCATCTCACTACCTGTCATTCCTCATCTCTCACTACATCACTCTACTCTCCACCTCTCTTATCCACATAGCTCCTCTCACCCTTCACCTACCACAATCTCTACCACCCAATCTCCCACCTCCATACCCAATCCCACCACATCCTCCTCCACCTCCCTAATCCCATCTCCTCAGAATCCACCATGACAGACCCACAGAACAGCGAGCCCATGGAGCTAGACGAGAAGCTCCTCGAGGGCATCGACACCCGTCGGAAGTCCTGTAACGCGAAAGAGGCCCTGGCACGCTCCCGGCTTGCTTTCCAGGCAGCCCGAAGCAACCAAACCCCCGCCGCGCCGGCCACCAACACCCCCGAGCCGTCCGCAACACCCGCCGGCGAGCCTTCCTCTCCTGCACCGGCCGATCCAACTGGTGCGGAGATTGACCCCGACAAGAAGTTCTGGGAGTGGGGTGGCTCCCCCGGACGAGCGAGCATCCAGAACCCCCCCGAGCCGATGGAGATCGACGACGACGATCCGTCGCAATGGCCGGACGAGATTCCAATGGACAAGGAAAACGATGACTCACAGTACGTATATTGCCCCTGCGGACGAGCGTAGCTTACACCCCTAGGTTTGCCGATATCCAGTTCAAGTTCGACTGCATCCTCCAGCCTACCATGGCGCAGCGGATCAGCTTTGAGCGCGAAAAGCAGAAGGAGGAAGCCCGGAAGAGACGGGTCACGAGCAGGTTGGCTCTCGAGGAGAAAGAGGAGAAAGAGAAGGAAGAGAAGGAGGAAAATGCCCTGTTCTGCGAGCGCGGTCCGGCAGATCCCGCGGCGGAAGGTCAAGATCCGGCGCAAGAAGACGAGCCAGGGAAAGGCAAAGCACCAGAGAGTAATAAGCCCGCGAAGCCAAAGGCTAAAGGGCAGAACCGGCTGAACGCCGCTGAGCGACGCAGGAGCAAAAAACTTGGCCTTGATATCGTTCTTGGAAATGAGAAGCAAAACAGCAAAAAAAGAGGTAAAAAGCGCAGAGCAGCTGATCGGAAGGAAGAGTCCAGCAAGAAGCAGAAAAAGAAGGACGAAGAGTCTGGAGAGATGGAAATGAAGTTGGGTTCCATGCTCTTCTCCGATGTGGTGGAGGAAGCGCATGCCAGCGCCTCCATGCAGGCCTGCCCCGGCTTTACGCAGAGAGACAAGAACAAGGCACTCGCGGAACTGATTGCCAGTATCCCTACGGAAGATCAAGAAGATGCACAATCAGACAAGAAAAAGATCTTACAGGCAATCAAGAAATTTAACAACCACCCCAGAAGTGACGGGAACGGTGGGTGGAAAGTGAAAGGCTTGAAGACAAGTCTATACCATTACCAGGTTGGTCACTCTACATGAATTCGGGTGGATAATGAGCTAACCAGAAGATAGCTTCTAGGAGCCGGCTTCATGGTGAGATACCATAACATTAACAGCTGACACGAGGGACCATGCTAATAAAAATAGCGGGATCGAGAGAACATGACCCAGGCACCGCGGGGAGGTCTGCTGTGTGATATGATGGGCTTTGGGAAAACCATTCAAGCATTAGGTATGCCTTGGGCCATTATCTCCGCGAATCTCATACAATGCAACTGATTGATTGCAGCCAACATGGTGGACGGTCGTCAAATGGACGAGAACGACCCGGTCAAGACAACTCTGATAGTTGTACCTTCCCAGCTCGTTACACACTGGTATAACTGATCTCCAAAAGGGAGTTTATTCGAGTTCTAATTCCAACAGGGTTACCCAGATATCCAAGCATTGCGATCACGGTGCTATCGGAGATATCGTTCAGTACCATGCAAGAAACAGAGTCGTATCGACGACACCGGCCGATACAGCCCAGCTCCTGCGAAACATGGGTGTGATGTAAGTCCTACATTCTCCAGTATGGAGGTGTTGGCTGCTGACTTCCATCCAGAATCACGACATATGAGGAAGTCCGAAGATCCTATCCGCGGATGAAAGTGCCGAAGGCCACTGTTGCACGGGAAGAAATAAGTGAATGGTGGGATGAGATCTTTGAACACGAGCTCGGCCCGCTTCATCGGATCAAGTTTCTGAGAATCATCCTCGACGGTGCGAGCAATTCCTCGTCACCACCGCTGAAGCTATGCTAATAGAATTGCAACAGAGGGACACCTCATCAGGAACCACACATCTTCTGTCTCCATCGCTGTACGGGCACTCACTGCAAAGTACAAATGGATTCTCAGCGGGACCCCCGTGCTGAAGTAAGTCCTTGTCTTTACAATTCTTTCAGATGAAGCGGGTGCTCATCATTGAACAGTTATCCCGAGGAATTTTATGCGGAGTTCGATTTTCTGGAGGTTCCTCTTATTGGCTCCTACGATACATTCTCAAAGAAATACTGCACTGTAGGATCACTGGGCCGTGCAGCTATGTGTCTGAATAAGGGCTAATATCATCATAGGGTAAGGAGTCTCAAGATCGCTTGGTGAATTTACTACGATCCTTCATGTTTCGGCGAACCCATGCCAGTCGGCTTTTCTCCTTGCCGATTATCAGTCTGCCTGACATCAACGAACACGTCGTTGAAGTGGAACTATGCGCCGCTGAACGAACACTCTACGATGCCATAAAGGACTTGTTTATCGATAATATCAACGGTGCGGAGCCGACCTATCACCCTGATATAACATGACTGACGCACAAACAGGACTGAGCGATCTCCGAGACCCGAGGGTGGCGCAGTATCGCTGCTTTTTAGCAATGATCTTGTACCTACGCATGCTAACCAGCCACACCCTAACGGCACAGAGGATAGTCAAGGAGGTGCTGACACCGAAGGTATTGACTCAACTTAGCCGAGCTGCCAGAGATGATACCGCCAGCGACTGGCCCTCTAAGAAAATCACAACGTGGCTGATCGCCTTGAGCAAAAACGTTACACTCCCCTCCAGTCCTCCACAGCATGAACCCCCGCAAGAGTCATTAGAGGGGCTTCAAGGAGACAAAGATGAGCTAACCAAAAACTTTCACAAGTTCATGACCGAGCTGCATGATGACGGACAGTGGGAAGAACGACTGGAGCGGACGCAATGCGCCAATTGCAAATTGCTCCCTGAAAGCCCGGTGCTGACGGATTGCAAGCACATGTACTGTGCCGAATGCTATCATATGTTGGAGCAGAGAGAGGTTGACGGGGCAATCAAAAGGGTGTGCCTAAAGAAATGCAGGGACATCATCAGTGCCGCTGCAATGCTTGGCGCCGTTGGGGACATCCCGTCGGAAGATGTGATACCAACCAACAAGAACAAACTCCTGGGAAGCAAGAAACCACAGAAACAAAAGAAGAAGACGAAGTCTAAAGGCGGAGCTAGCGACAGAGGCGAAGGTAACAATGACGAAGATGATGAGGACGACACCGATTGGATCAAAGCCTGTGGCTGCAAGATGCCAGGGGCCAAACTGAGCAAGATTACCGAGATTGTTTCGGGGTGGATCAAGAAAGACCGTCAAGTCAAGGTGGTGCTTTTCACTCAGTTTCTGGGGTTCGTCGATATTCTGGCGGGAATGTGTGAACAGCAACGGTGGCGGTATGCCTGCGTAAGTGATGCGACCCCTTCCCATGTGCGGTGCACTGATCAATCCCTCGCAGTTGACGGGTACCATGAGCGTTACCGATCGGGACAAAAGCCTGGAAGAATTCAGGGACGAGAAGGAGGACGTCCGGGTGCTCATCGCCAGTCTGAAAGCCGGCGGAGTCGGGCTTGACATGTCGATGGCTAGCAAATGTATAATTGTGGACCTGTGGTGGAACGAAGGCATCCAGCAACAGGCATTCTGCCGGCTCCTCCGAATTGGACAGAAGAACACGGTCGAGGTGGTCAAGCTGCTTGCGAAGGAGACCATTGACGATTATATGCACCAACTTCAGACCGAAAAGACCGATCAGATCACCCAGACCATGGGCGAGGACGTTCTCGCACAACGGGAAAAGGTCTTGCGGCTTATTGAGATGTTTGCAGAAGTGACGCAGCTTGAATCAGGAGGGTTTACTATTCAAAGCCGGAAACAGTGATGCTCCTTCTGATGTTTTCTTTACATTTGATATGCTTCTCTGATTTCGTCGGGTTGGTTTATCTGCTGGAACTGGATCAGGGAAGAGGACATAGGACGACCATCATTCTTGTACTCTCGAGACAGACAATCTTACGGGATCTCTTCAAGGACAGTTATACTCCGTAGACTGTAGGTTGTAAGAATATACTCAGTACAAAGTATAATATGAAAAAAAGAAAGAAAAAAAAAAAAATTCTAGACCGTGGGGTAGGCGAGCTTAATCTGATCTCCACCAATCAAAAATTGACTGCGTGACCTCACGACTCCAGACCACAGACGCTGATTGGGTGGAGGGGACCAGGGCGCCCCTGACAGGCCCGACAAATCGGCCCGGATTCTTCTGGGAAAGGCAAAAAGTTCGTCCAATCAGCGGGACCTCGGCTGACATTTCCTGTTTCCTTTTTCCTTTTCTTTCTTTCTCTCGCTCTTCCTCTTCATCCTTTCTTATCTCTATCTCTCTGCCTCTCACCCTCCTTTCCATCTCATCCTCAGGGTAAAACCACATCGCTTCTGCGATGCCGCGCCAGATCCTCATCGTGGGTGCTGGCATCGCCGGCCTCGCCTCTGCGATCGCCCTCTCCAAAGATCTAGAATCCGCCGGTTCGGACGTGCAGATCGCCGTGTTCGAAGGCGCATCAGAAGCGATTACCTCAGGGGGCGCCATCAGTCTGACACCCGCTGCGCAGCAAGGTCTCGACACGCTGGGGGTGCTCGCCGCTCTCGACACGATGGGATCGCACGCCGGAATCGAAGTCGACGCCATCGATCTCATCGCCCTTCGTTCAGGCAAACCCCTCGGCCCTCTACGCTTCACGGACGAGATGGGTCATGGCTACGGCGGATACAAAGGCCGACGGGTGCTGCGACGCGCCCTGTCACAGGCGATGCTGATGGTGGCCCGCACCCGACCCAACATCGCCGTCCACTACAACAAGAAGCTAGTCAGCGGTACCACCACCACCGGCCCCGTCACGTTACACTTTGAAGATGGCTCCATCGCGACCGGCGATCTGGTCCTCGGCTGCGATGGTGTCCACTCCGCCACCCGCACGCGCATCGTCGACCCCGGAAACACCTCCCGCTACACCGGCATCTCCTTCATCCAGACTATGGTTGACACCCGCCAGCTCAAGGCCGACCTCCCCTTCGCCCAGACCGCCGTGCATCTTGCCCGCAACAGTACCCTCCTTACCAGCTTCTGCGACCAGGCCCATGAGTCCATCTTTGTGGCCGCCATCACCCGCGTCAACGAACACCTCGTCGAGCGCTACCAGGCCTCGGCCGCCGCCTCAGCGCCGGACTCCATGTCCATGTCGATCCGACATCTGGTGCGCACACACTTTGGCCAGACCTCTCTCGCCTACGTGCACGAGATCATCGACAAGATCGAAGACTGGGGCCTGTACCCGGTATACCAGGTGCGCCAGTCCGGGAGCTGGCATACCGATCGGATTCTCCTGCTGGGCGACGCCGCCCACGCGGTACGTATCTTGCCCCAAATGTTCCGTCATTCATCAGAGCGAATACATTCTAATGACCGAAACAGATGCCTCCGCGCGACGAATCGACCGCCTACGCCATCGAAGACGCCCTGCTCTTCTCGCAGCTGCTCGCCCACCGCGAGCCCAGCGATCCCGTCTCTGCCGTCTTTGATGAATACGAGCGTCTCCGCCGGCCCACCATCAACCAGGCGTTCGACGCATCCAGCCGGCTCTGGCAGAGCGACTTTGACCGCGGCCTTTACCCGGGCCAGATTCGCGACATTTTGGCACCGGTGCCTCCCCCGTCGACTGTGCCGGTGGGGAATGCCGCGGGCTCGGTGTCGCCCAAGCGGGCTGGTCTACCGGCGCCGGCGCATCAGAGTTTCTCGGATCTGTCGGTGTACTCGTTAACGCGGGAGCTCAATCCGGGGATGCTGGACAAGGAAAGTCAGTAGCTAGTTGCGTTTTTCGGGCGTTTTGTTTTGAGCTTTGTGGGTTTAGCATGGCGCTTGGAGGAAGATACCATCGGATTGATTCGGATAGGGTTACGCAGAATGATTTGGCTTAATGAGTACACACCCATACTCCCGTAAGATGATATACGCAAGTCGTTGCGGCATGGCGCAAGGGACCTTACATGGTGGATCACCTCCTGGTCCCCGTGTGTTCGTACGTACATATCTTCAGCTGCATCGGCCAACCGGAGTGAGGAAGTAGGACCCCGTCCGGAGTAAGAGTGGTACGTGGAGGACGATCGATGAGCCGATCGATCGAGATCCTGTCCATTGGACGCATCGGTAGAAACGGAAGATTCTTTCAAGTAGAAGGACGGGTGGAAGGGGATAGAAAGGTGATAGATCACATTGCACGGGAGGGTGTGCTCTGTATGGATATCTTGCGGTCGATAAAAAATCTCTATATATTGCGGATACTAACCCCGATAGCCTGTTCTTCAATATGAGTAGGGCCAGCTTGATACTGTATGCATACAGATACTAAATTTGGATTTATCGAGATGGTGTTCGTGATTGTCCATGTGCAGCAGTGTATAGTTGTCCTGCATAAGGATACGCAATAATACGCGTACTCTGTATGGCGGTACCAGGGTCGACACACGGGGGTGCGGAAGGATTTCCCCGGGGCCTGCGGGAGGGGGCTGGCCTATCAGTGCCCGCCATGGGCCGTTCAGTGGTCCCCGAAGGATGCGCCAAGAAATAAACTCCACCGCTGCTGGTGCCCGAGTCTACCTTAATCGCCATGTGTACGGCGTATCGATTGAGAGTAAACAACTTGTAGAATTGGTATATACGGCCTAGATCAACATCTCTTCCATGTAGCGCGCAAGAAGGAGTGGAACAAAACGCCATGCCAACGCCACGCTCGCGATCATTCAATCAAAAAAGATGAAAATGCCACCAGCTCATCAAGGAACAGACGGCGTCAGTCAAATGCGGACAAGACAGTAGGAAAGAAATGAATGGAGTGGTCTGGTATCGTCGCTAAAAGAAACCACACATGAGACGGTCTTGCACGAGAGCGCTTCCCGCAAGACAAAAGGATCACATCACACAAAAAAAAAATTAGTCAAGAATAGGTCGTCAGCCGTAGGCGCGTCGCCGACTGGCCCGGAAGGCCGTCAAATCGAGGGATTCCACCGACCCGGCATCATCGTCCACCTCGATCGCGTCAGTATCTTGCGCGGTGGAGGGCTGGACATGGTCGGGCTCGGGCTTCTTAGTCGGCTCGGGCTCGGCCGTCTCGTCCTCGTCGGCATGAGGCTCTTCCTTTCGCTCCGCCTGAAGCCGTTCGACCTCCTTCTGTGCCAGCTCCAGAAGAGCCTTGAACTTCTGATCGACGCTGCTCAACTCGGTCGCGCAGTCGCCGACCCGGAGGAAATGGTAGGCGGCCGTCTCGCAGAGGCTGTGCGCCAACTCGAGGTGCTTATCGGCCAGGTCAAAGGGCGAGTCCTTAGGCGCAGCCTGCTTCGGCGGCGGCGGGCCCCGCTGACGGGCGCTGCGGATGTTGGACAGCAGCTGGTCGGGGGACGCGTCGTCGGACTGTAGGGAGGTGGACGACTGGTTGGCCATGCGTGCGCTGCGGCTGTACATGCCGGTACGGAAGCCAGCCAACGGGAGCTGGGCCATCTTGCCGCGACGGAGGTGGTTGCGAGCCGTCCCGATGTGACGGACCATTTCTTCCAGGGTCTTCTGGGTGTGGCCGTCGTAGTGGATGATGACGTTGTGCCGGGTACTGACCAGGGTGTGACGGTCGGCGGAGTCAATCGAGGGCGCCTGGTCGGTGCCTCGCTTCCGGGGGTTGGGTTTGGGCTGGTTGAGGGATCCGTCGGCCGGGGGAAGATTCAGGTCATCGGTGCGGATGGAACAGATGGAGCTGTTCTTGCGACGGCGCGGTCGCAAGGCCATGTGGGAATGCTTCCGAAACTCTTCGACGTACTCGGCATGTCGGGCGGTGGTGTGGGCGCTCAGTTCGGACAGACGAGTGATCCATTGGGGGACGTTGTCGGAAAGATGGGTAAAGGCCCCTAGGGCATCCATCTGTTGGACAGGCATGTTGACTATGGATGTCGACAGTGGTCGGGTCGGGAGAGGTGGCCGATTTGCGATCACGGGGGTATCGTGATGCTCAAGTTGGATCCGACCGCTGTGGAGGATTAGATATCCATAGAGGAGGTGCGAGGGGGGTGGATGGGAGAGAAAGAGAGAGAGAGAGAGATGAAGCGAATGGATGGAAGGGAGAGAGAAAGAGAGCGAAACGGGGGAGTGGAGAGTCCAGGAGCAGCCCGAGTGGGGATTTCCCGTTCACTTCCCCGAAGGGAAGCCCGGTATTATATCATGTATTGTATGGTATCAGCATACACGAAGTACTGACTAAGCCAACAACACTACTGCACGTGGTCCAGCCAATCATTCCGATCATCTATCATGGTCACAACAATCTTCTACTGCCTCAGTCCACTGTTACTACCATCAACAAGACTATCCTGAGGGACCTCATCCAAGAGACCAATCTCTGAATCTCTTTTGCTCCATCGAACCATGGATACAGAGTACGGAATCATCCGATGATCCACCGTTGTTTCAGACAACGCAACCAACATGAACCCCCGCGGAGACATCAATCAAGTCAATCAACCCACGGAGTATTCTTTTCCTCACTCCTGAACAACTTGACAAAAGAACTCACATCGTCTTCCCGCCTCAAAGGCCATCCATGCACAACAACGGCCCCTAACCCAAGACAGTCCTGACACGTAACGGTCTCTGAGTCGGGCGAATCCGATCACAAAGCGCGCCAATGGCCCTACTGCCTTAGCCCGAACTAACCCTGCAACGGGCCCGGACGGGAGACGGCTGGTCGCGCACCACGGAAGATGGACTCCTTGGTGGTGTAACCGCACGTTCGGACTTGCTCGGTATCATCGATCCTGGAATATATTACGTCCATCCTTCAACAACATGAGGTTGAATGGAGGTACAGAGTATGGAGACAGACAATTGATCTAGGTCCAAACCACCACAGGACAACCTTAATCAGGCAATCGCTGGGAATCACTGATCGACTCCGCCAGCCGCCCTACACGGGACATGGCGCCATCCCCGCTGTCAGACCAAGATACTAATCCACTAGCGAACTGCGGCAGTCCCCATGGAGACACCTCGAGCCAATCTTCTCGCCGAAGATCATTGTTCAACCGGTCTGCCCTCGTCCCGGCTTGCATGTCGCCTGCAGGCCGAGCCGCTGAGCTGACCGCTGAACGAAGTGGCTCTGGTTTGAACGAACGTGTGAATCAATTGATTGCATGACGTGAAGAACCCATACTCATAAGAAACAAATCAACCCACCATTGATTCGTCAGAGCCCAACCGGCTCTTACAATTCGGGAAAATTTTTGATGCTCCACGTACTAGCCATTGTCCCGGGGATATTGCTGGGATCGACGGAGTCACGGGGAAATAACTGCTGAAGCTGAAGACCCCCTTTGCCAGCATCCATTCGATCGAACACGCGCATAATGCCATTCCGCGTGTAAAAGTCCGACAGGACCTCCTCACTGACATCGTTGTACGTCCGCAACAGGAGCAGGGCCAACGAAGCGATGCCCGCCGCCAGGGCCGTAGCCACAGATGACCCAGACACCGTCGAGCCAACATTCCCCAGATAAAAGGGAGCCGATGCCTCCAGATCCTCGCCCGGGATGCTGATATCCACATGCGTATGGCTATCCGTCTTGGAAGTCAAGCCGCCCCAGCCATCGGTGGCGCTCACGCTGACAACGTGGTCTTTATAGCCCACCGGGTACACGGGTCCGGCAAACACTCCCTCGTCGGCCGTCGAGCAGAACATCAGAGTCGGGCGTCCTTTGCCGGTGGTGCTATCCCCTTGGGCCGCCTTTGCCACGGCGTCTCGGAGATCTTTGTCGTCATTCTTGGTCACCCAGCTCATGGAGATGATATCGACCTGCTGCTCGATGGCCCATTGAATCGCCTTGGCTGCCTTCTTTGGATCAATGTCGGATCGGCCTTTCCCAACCCGTGCAATGTACAGCCGGCAGTGTGGGTTGATCTGGCCGATCAAGGAGGCCATCTGAGTCCCATGGGCGTCGGCCACCATCCACCAGGGCCGCGGTTCTTTCCCCAGGAGATCTGACGACACATACGAGATCCCCTTCGCGATCATCGATCCAATGGGCGATCGAATCTTGTCCACTCCGTTGTCGATGATGGCGATTTTGATCCGTCTATCGGGTTCAGTGACGAAGACGTGATCGTAAAGCTTCAGAGCCAGCTGGTCGCGTTGTGGAAGTTTTACAAGCTCTTCTTTTGGTATAAGCCTCTTTGTTTCTTTTCGAAGTTTGCTCGTGCTTGATCTATTTCGCAGGATCTCCATTGCATGGAAGACCTGTGCGTTCAAGAAGGACAGGCATGGGCCCAAGAGACTAGTGAATTTGTGCCTATTGAGCGCCGCATCATGTCAGAAAAAGATGGATCCATCCGGCAGGATGAGGACGGGAATGCTTGCCGAGGAACTTGCGCAGTGGGCTCTTCCATCTCTTGAAACGGACGGGGATAGTCCCACCGAGCATCAAGTCGGACGGTCAGCTCGAAGTCGTAATTGACCGACGACCGGTCCTTGTATTGCGTCCTCTTCGACTCGTGGATAGTTGTGAGGTTACTTTTGTACACAGCCATCCGACTCCGATAATACTCCCGGGTGACTTTGTCGTGGACTCCCTTGACATGACAGACGACCTCGTCAGCTCTCACTGTCCACACCGCATCGTTAGTCGATCGATCAAGAAAATGACACTTACATCGGCAGGATTGAGTTGAACGATGTCAATGACTACCTTCTCCAGCTGTTCGTGACCCAATAAGCATTAGTCGCGCCCTCTCCACGTATAATTCCGCGTTCGAGTACGAACTTTTGGAAGTTTGGCCAGGCCCTCCTCACTGATCCAGTGATAAAGAACACTCCAGTTCCCGCTGGAATAGAGTGTGAGTTCTCTGAGCTGATCTCGGGTATCAGAGGTCGGAGGTCTCCTGGCTCCTCCGGTCGTTGATCCGCTCGTATCGGACACACTCGAAGTCAAGATGTCGAGATTGATATCCAGTTTGCGCCAGTCCAGCGCCTTTATGGTGAACTGATCAAGCACATACAGCGCTACGAAAGCATCACTCAACGGGTTCAAGCTGTTGTCAGGGATACTGAGTCTGTTGACAGTCTTGACGCCTTGACTTTCTCCAAGCCAGTTGAACAGTTTTCGGATCGTCTCTTGAGAGCATGGCTGTTTCACATAGTTCAGATCCGGTAGGTTCACAAAGAAAAGATCATCTTCGAATTGGACCATTCCAGGAAGACTGGGAACGGCCTCCTCGTCCTCGGATTCGTCCGTCATCTCTTGCCGGCTGGGACCGGTATCAGTAAGCCGGTCCACAAACTTCTCAAAATCGTGCGAGGAACGGTTGAAGTCGGACATGTCAAGGCATAGCTCGCTCACTAGGTACCCGTCAGCTTAGCGAGGCCAGGGGATCGTGCTGCTGCTAGTGCCACTTACCTTCTGCAGAGTCCCCGTAAAGAGCCGCGGTGGCATCCGAAATGCTCTTTGCGTGCTGGAATATAAGTGTTTTCAGTCGCAGGACAATCGCATCCGCCTTGTCGCGCTTATTGCGCCGGTTGTTCAAATCCTGATACAGAGAGCCAGTTTTGGCGATAGCCTTGAGGACTTTGGGCAAGACCTCATCGCGATCCCCTCTGTTGCAGAGCTCGTTGAGAATATCTTCCGTCCTGAATCTCCTGTGGAGGACAAGAAGGTCTGTTCCACCACTTTGCCTATAAGTCGGATTTGGGATCGGTTGTTCACCCCCATCTTCCTTCAGCATGCCGCGGTGTATGGGGGTATAAACCTCCGAGTCGGTCTTGGTAAGTGCCCTTGGAGAGCAAACGGCTACAAAAGCAGATGCGAAGGGAAGCCGAGCTTGAAGCGCTCGATGGACCGCATTCTGCCCCTCTTTCTCAATAGACTCAAAGATTGAATTGATCGGATTGGCCTCAAGCTTTTTCCGCGGCAGACTCAAGAAACAAACCAGGAACCAAAAGTTCTTCACGTCAATGGCCAAGTGAAGTGGTAGTCGATTCGAAATGTCGCTTTCTAGCTGGTTTCGGTTGTCTGGTTTGTTCCTGAATGCGTCCCTGAAGTTCTCTAGCAACCATGAGAGCAAATCCAATCCGGCCCGGGACGCCCAGATGCTATGGTCACCTTCCTCTTTCGTCAACGGGTTCTCGTGGTAGATCAGGAGGAGAACGACCCTATCTCCTTCTTTCCCAAAGGCGGGGGTATCCCGAATATAATTCTTCAGGTCCGATGTTGACGAGTCGTTCCACCCAGAGATCACCATGGCCTTGTTCACTAGCTGCCTGACTGCATCACCCGGTGAAATTGGGGCGACTCTCGATGCAAGGTACTTGGTTGAGCTACTCTTTAAAGACGCTCTGCCTAGAGTAGTGCGCGACATGTTGCTCGATCTTGCTTCGGAAATATTTTCTTGGGGAAAGACTGGACTGACAGAGACTGCGTCTTCGTTCTACGCCATAGATTGATGACAGGAGAAGAGATAACATTCGCTGCTGGACTTCTCTCTATGACTGACGGAGGATCGAGCTCATTGGTCGGCCTTTGACATTAGTATTCGTGCATATCCGTGTACCAACAAGCCGATCTGAATTTGTTTCCATGATCCATCTAGATACAGATGCATGATAATCACTGACCCCGCAGGTTCTGCATGAACCCAAGACCTCAAGGCCAGCCCGGCCCGTTCTCAACCTGGCGGGCATACGCAACCTCGTCCTGAGGTAAGTACTGCCGAGCTTCTTCCCGGTGAAGCTCAGCCAATCGTTCGTACAAGGCTGCCATCTTTCGATGCCGCTCCATTCGTGCCATGTCAGACTCGCGTGGGGGGACAGATATGAATCCTGGTCTTGTCGAATCATTTGACCCCTGTGGCAGGGTGTACACAATGGCTTCGTCTCTGCGCGTGACCGTCTCTTGCATTGTGGGATTCAGGGTCATGCCAGAACTAACGCCCGCAGACATGTTTGTGTTGGCGCCATCAGCCGCACCTGGTGGGCTGACGGCTTGGACGGCTGGCTGCGAACCGAAGTTTGCCAGTCGAGCCTCCTCCGGGAGATGCAGACCTATCTCCTTGATTGTTTTCATGATATCATCCTTTGAAGCAGCAGTCAGGTTGTGTCTGTCGATGCCATTAGGCACATCGGTCGACTCCTGGCCAGCCCCAGGGCCATAGGTTCCCAGAATTGTCGGCTCTTTCCTGGTGCGAAAACCGGTTGGAATCAGCTTTTTCATCCGCTCGCGAAGATGTCCTATTTCCGCATCCACTTTGGCCATGATTTGAAAGGAAGACGCTGCCGGCCGGCGAATAAGCAGTGCCACTGTGAAACTGTCCCCAATCCCGGACTCCTTGACGTCTGCAGCTCGAATACGCCACCACACCTCGTTGGTCTTATCTAGTGGAGCGGGTGGGCTGCGGCCAAACCCAGACTCGATCCGCAGAACGTGTTGCTTTTCGAACTCGGTCCTCTTGGTTCGTGAGCCCTTGATGCCAGGCGAGAATCCCATCACATCCACTTGCGCATTGCCTTCCCAAGTCTGCTCCAGCGTCTCATTGGTCGTGAGGACTTTGATGTACTCCGCCCCGCCAGAGTTGGGCTCATACGAACGGAGGATCGGCGCTTTCCAGGGATCATCCAGGGCTTGTTGTCCGTCGGGCAAAATAGTCAGAGTGACGTTGAAAGAGAGCAAGCTTTGCTTGGGGTCCGTGGATTCAGGAATCATCTTGATGACCAGCAGACTGGCATCGTTTGTGGATGACGGCGACTTGTAGTCCCCATGCACTGCGTAGAGAATCTGGAATTTGACACTAAAGTCGGAACGTTGGATGCTGGATTGCTGCTCGGGAAGATCACTTCTCACCTCCCCGGCTCCTGGTATATAGGTTTCGAGCGCGAGCGTGACCGGCTCCATATTTCTGGCGATGGCTTCCAACAAACCAAGTCGGATCTGTCGCAACAGCTCGAGGAGATTTCTTCGGCGTGCTAAATACTCCCACCTGCCGCGCTATCTCATCGCTCACTGCCGCCACTGGTCAGCTCGCCGCCATCACTCCGTGTTGCAGTTACGAACATTGTGCAGGCGCGGGATGGCCGGAACGCATGAGACCTTCGTCCAGTAAGGAGTCATATCCCAGTTGGACCTGATACGCCATCTCACCCGAGCGGGGGAAGTTGCTGACGTCTCCGGTATCAGCAAACACCAAGCACATGGACTCTAAAGTGCCTAGTTCCAATCCTACTCCTAAACTAAGCGGCAGGTCTGCTCTGATTGCACGCACATTGCATGCTGAATGTGTCTTGACTAGCGGCAAGCCCCAACTCCTTCAGCTCTCGTGGTAAGCAGGTTGCGGCACGTTTGGTAGCAGCTACAATCGTTTTTCTCTCTCTCTACATCTTTATGAGTTGGTAGGCTTACTGGGCTTGAATGTCGTTTGCAACACCTTGCCAGCATGTCGGACTTCACGGCCCAGCTCAAGCTGATCTATGGTGAGCCGAAGGTACCACCAGGGCACGAGGACTCTCGCCGAATCCAACGGTATCAGTGAGTTGAGACAACCCTATAGAACCGTCCAGGACTCATCTTGCTCAACAGCATTGTTGCTGTTCATGGTCTAGGCCATGTTGATCATCCGGAGGATGCCTGGACGGAGGGACAAGAAGCCTGGATTTCAGATCTCTTGCCCCTCCATTCCCAATGTACGAGCGTGACGAGATTCGATTACTCCTTCCGTCCGCTTGGAACGGGTGTCTCGGTCAACAATGTCCAAAGCCTGGCAAAGATCCTCTTAGATGAGCTCCTGAAGCTTATACATGATTCGGTATGTCTCGTTTTGGGACCTCATCAGTGTTGGCTAGAGTAACAGAAGACCTGCTCTTTCCGGATCAAGCCTGACCGAATAGTCTTCATCGGCCATGATCTAGGCGGTCTTGTGATCAAACAGGTAGGGCAATTCCTCCTAAGTTACCTGGTTGACTGCTGATAACGTATGGTTTGCTTTTCAAGGCTTCGTCCATTGCATTGACCGCCCACCAGTATCGGCACATTTCCGCGATGACCTCCCTTCTCGTGTTCTTCGCGACTCCCCATCGCGTACGATCGTTGGAGAGTGTCGCGAGTTGGATGTTGTTTGTTGCCGGTAAGAACCGTGACTACGAGCTCTCTTGGTTCTCTAAAACGGCACGTATGGTGGAGACCATCAATGCTATGTTCGAGCCTTTCAAGATGATTTATAAGTCAATCAGTGTGTTCGGTACCGGTCCTACAGGAGGGCAAACGTTGGAAAATGACGGAATGAAATGGCGGGTGCGCTGCACCGCACTGGCCTCTACTGTTCACCGTAGGCTAATCGTCGCAAAAGGGTCTGGATGTTCTCTCTGCAACAATGGGAATCCCTGGAGAAAGGATAATTGACCGGAACGAGTCACATAGCAGACTTGCTATCTTCTCCTCTGAGGAAGATCCCGCGTTTCAAGCCATCTATCAGGAAATAAACCGGTCAAGAAGTTAGTTGATCGTGATCTGGCTGTGAGTTGATATTGCGGAGTCTCTAATACAATGTCCACCATCTAGGTCCGGGTCACCCCTTTATCAACTGCCTCGAACACCTTGCGCTCTTCTTTCAGAAAGAGAACATGCAGTTTCGTTCAAGCATCCTTCAAAACGGTTCCTCAAGTCGACAAGCCATAGAGCAACTTAAAAGCAACAGCGCGTATCAATCGTGGTCAGTTTCTCAACACGGAACCATCTTGATCCAGGGATACTTGGATGCGGACTCTACACTGGATCTACTGCATACCGCACCACATCATAAGATAACAACGATCAGGTGCAGTATCAAGTCGAAAAGTCACATGCATGATGCAGCCCAACTGCCGGCATTTCTCTGTCACCAGCTCCTTTGTCGAGCTCCCCAGCTCTTTCCGTGCGTCCAGCTGCTCGCTGAGCATCTTTTCACCGAGGCAACAAACTGGCCCGATAAGCTTTGGTTGTTGCTCCACTCCATTCTTACCTCTCCCGTTGATGGAGTCGTTGTGTGCTTTGTCCAAGATGCTGAGGAGACCCCAGATGGATGCTTAGCACTGCGCAAATTATTGTCCTTCGCTAATGATGTTAGACTTCCATTCAGACTCATAATGGCAGCAGCGCCTGGACACGCCGTGAAGGACGAGCTAAAAATCCCCGACAGTAATTTTGTGGCGATCCGGCCGACCTCGGACAGTTTTGGAACGATTGTCAAGTGGGAACTAGACACGCTTGTCTGCAGACGCCCCGACCTCTTCAAGATAAGACAGCACGTGGAGTGCGCTTTGATAGGTCGTTACCGCGAAAGGACGAGTCTACCAGGTCTATCGGAAACGTCCGAAACGTCCGTGGTTGACGTGGTACAGTCCTGGATTGCTCTCCTTGGTCTACAATCTTCGCCTGCCACAAGGTCATCCATCCAAATCTCAGCTGCAAATCTTCCAGATGCTCTGTATGGAGCGTACGCGGAACTGCTGCAAAGCTGTAAATCAAGCCTAGGGGGCTTGAAGTCTCTCCGTGCTCTCTTCTGGAGCTCTCGTGCGCTTCGTCCCTTGAGCGCGCCGCAACTCGGCGTCGCGGCCGCACTCGACCTGAGTACACAGGAAATAAGTGATGTGATGGATGAGATTCCACTCAATCTCGCATGGGACATCAACAAGACATTTACTCCACTGGCCCATATATCAAATGATCAGGTCCTGACTTTGCGCGACTCGTTTGCACGCTTCCTTGCGCTACCACATTATGGACCGTGTGAACAAAATTGCCTCTTATGCCATGACAATCATTCTGTCATGGCCTTGAAGTGCTTGCATTATATCGCCTTACTAGATGACAGGGGTTATTTTGCGTCACAGCTGGAGAGCGGCGAGGGAAGCAACAGTCCGTATAGTCTCCTGGAGTATGCTGTCAAGCAATGGCCTCAGCATTACAAACTGGCCAAGAAGGCAACGAGAGAAAGTCCAGACCCTCTCCCTGAATTCGAAGTCTACTTCCACGATGAAGTGCTGACTCGGAAATGGGCTCACTTCTTCTGCTCGTTCCCCCATCCCTTCAAGCAAGCTGTATGGGTTGACCCGATGCTCGTATCTGTCGAGGTTGGTTGTGTTGACTTGGTCAAAACGTTGCTGAAATCGTCTCCTCGCGGTTCAGATGTCCTGGGCACTGCACTTGAGATTGCCCTTGGCAATGGCGATGAAGAGTTAGTCAGGCTATTCCTAGACGCTGGGGCAACGAGCGCCAATGCTTTGCACCTGGCCTCTTTATCGGGTAGCCTGACGTTGCTCTCGTTTTTCCCGCATGAAAAAGATGACTTGGCTTCAATGGGGACTCAAGGCTTGACTCCCCTCCATTTTGCCTGTCAAGGTGGGAGCCTTGAGATGGTAGCCACGCTCCTTGAGAACGGGGCCGACGTGAATGCGAAAAGCCAGGAAACTGGCAGTACACCGCTGCACCTTGCCTGTCAATACGGTCATGCTGGTGTTATCTCCCTGCTTCTGAAGAAGGGCGCCGACCCGAATGCCGAAGATAGAACAGCAATGACACCACTACTTGCCGCAACCACCTGGCAGCAGCCGCTTGCTGTTCGCGCTCTGCTCGAGTCAGCTGTCTCAGTTGACTTGAACACCACCGCACTACATACATCTGCAGGGACAGGCCGATTGGATATTCTTGAACTTATTATAGATCACTGTACCCGAACAAAGGGCCCAGATGAGGACGACACAATCACTGACCTCTTATCAGGTCGTGATGGGGACGGTGCGACTCCGCTACACAGAGCGGCGTCGGAAGGTCACACAGATGTCATACGAGCGCTCCTTTCTCTGGGAGAGAGCTCAGGATCTGGAGCCCTATTGGTATCAGACCATAGAAAGTGCTTGCCCCTTCATCTTGCAGCGCGATCGGGCCATCTAGAGGTGGTAAACTGCTTGCTGGAACAGGGCGAAACTGTCGCGCAGCTCCTAGCGGATGAAGAAACCGGCGCCTACGCCATTCATCTGGCTGTGCTGCATGGCCACATCGACGTAGTCAAAACACTCTGCGAGGCTCATGTGAACGCGGACGTGTCCTTGAACCTGTTCTACGGGGAAGAATCCTGGGGTCCGTTGCATTTAGCAGTTAACGATCACCAGATGGACATGGTCAAGCACCTATTGTCTAGCGGAGCCACACCCAACATCATGGATGCAAGCAACGCCACGCCGCTCTTTTACGCCTGTCAAAGCGGTCAACTTGAGATTTTGGAGCTTCTTTTGCAGTACGAGGCCAGCGTAGACACGCAAACAGTCAAGAGCAGTCGAGACGTCTCGCCACTCCTGGCCGCCACGCAAAACAAGCACCCAAGAATCGTCAAGAGGCTCATTGAGGCAAATGCTTCACTCAATACCCAAGATGAGAGCGGAAAGACGATACTTATGGCAGCATGTGAGAGTGGGGATGTGCATGTTGTTCGATGGCTTCTGGACGCTGGTGCGGATGCCGTGGCCACAGATGGATATGGCCGCCAGGCACTGCATATAGCTGCAGAGTATGTCAGGGAAGATATTATCGAGGCTCTGCTTGAGATACCCAACGTCTATCCGTGTAGCACAGACTATGCAGGGAACACTCCGCTTCACCTAGCGGTCCAGTTCACGTCATCGGATCCAATTCCCGCCATAAACGTGCTTATCCGACGCGGCGCGCAACCTGATCTGAAGAATGAAGATGAACAGTCGCCGCTTGATTTAGCTAAGACCGAGCACGTGGCCATTATCCTGGCCAAAGCCGCTACGTTGGACGAGTCCCCGGAATCAACGGCATTCCAGAAGCGCTTGTTGCAGGTATCTGCAAAGAAAGGGTGGCTCAAAATTATCGAGGCCCTGCACGACAAGGGGTCTGAAGTCTATATGACTATTCGGGACGAGCAAGATCGATCTCTCTACCACATGTCTGCGATGAACGGCCAGATCGATGTGGTCAGGTATCTCATTTCCATGTCCATTCCTGGATATGATGGAAACGACGCTTCCAAGCGTACACCTGTCTCCTACGCCGCCAAATTCGGTCATTTTGAAGTCTTGAAGGTGTTTGCTGAGGCTGCCCCGGAAAGTTTGAATAAGTCGGACGACTATGGGGACACCCCATTGTCGTATGCGGTGAAGAACCGCCATATTGAAATGGTCAAATACCTGCTTGAAAACAAGGAAACTTTCTCAATCCGATTAGAAGCGGACCACAGCGAAGGTGAAGCAACCCGCACCTTATACCATCTGGCTGCAGACGGATCGGATGGATTGCCCGACATGGTCGAGCTCCTCCTCGCTCACAATGTCCCTGGTTATGATGGGATTGATGAGCGTGGACGGGCTCCCGTCACGTATGCTGCCATGTATGGGAATGTGGAGATTGCTAGAATTCTTGGGCGCGTGGCCTCTGACAGCTTGAATCAAATCGACGAGGACGGCAAGACTCCGCTGTTCCATGCTGTCGAGCATGGCCGTGAGCAAATGGTTGAGTATCTTGTCGGCGAAGGGGTGAAGCTTGACGTCCCCAGCAACCAGAGCGGATGGACTGCACTGCACCAGGCAGCAGAAGATGGCCGAGAAGAGATAATCAAGACTCTTTTGCGCTCCAACGCTTCCAAAGATGTGCAGGACACGAATAGACGAACGCCTCTTTATCTGGCCGCATTTCGAGGACACGTCAAAGCAGCATCCGCACTAATTGACAGCAACGCCAATGTTCATCTAGCCGACGAAGATGGATGGGAGCCCATGTTTGTCGCCTATGATAGCCACCCAATCTTGGGGATGCTGCTTGATTCTGGGGCCAACGTCGACGCGAAAACTGACCGTGGATTGACTGCTCTACACGGAGCTGCGTCCGGATATCAAGAATCGGTCACCCTACTACTCGACCGCGGCGCAGATCCCTTGGCGACGACGGACGAGCTGTGGACGCCGCTACATTATGCGGCGTCAAATGCGTCGGACCCCGCTCTGATTGAGCTTCTTTTGAAAAAGGTTCAGGAAAAGGATGGCAATCCAGACGTGAAGGACCATAAAGGCTATACGCCTTTAATGATTGCCCTGGCTGAAGGTAGCCACAGCGCAGTCAAGACACTCCTCGAGTCGGAATTGTTTGACGTCAACTGTGTGGACAATGATGGCCAGTCGACGGTGGAGCTGGCCATTGAAAGATCATCAAGGAGCTTCTTGGAGCTACTGGTTCAATACGGCGGGTCTTCTCTGGGTCAGCAGCAGCTTGTGCAGGTACTTGCCTGGGCGACCAAAGGGAAACATTCTGATCTTCAAAAAGACGCCATCGATCTCGCCATAATCAAGGGTCCTTTGGAGCCGGCGCAGTTTGATGAATTGTTTGACATCGCGGTTGGACAGGATGATCCCCCTCTGATCGAATTTCTCTTTACATGCGAACCGAGCACGGAACGAAGAGACGCACACGGCTGGACCCTCCAACAAATCTACGCGTCTTTCTGCCTCAAACAGACAGAAGCAGGGCCTGACGAGAACCACCTGGGGCCCACGGGATGGAGCCCGGACCACAAAGCGCGCGAGCTCATCATCGATGAGAAAAGACTAGCTGTGCATCGGGATGAAGGGGAAGAGGGTGTCTCCGTCTGCGCTGATCACCCGGTGCCTTTGCAGAGTAAGTTTTATTTTGAGGTGGAGATTCTCAATCGCTCTTCGGACTAGTAAGTATCTCGCTGTCTGCGCATCAGGTTTAAGCCCTGGCTGATATCTCCCGCGTCATAGCCTAGGAGTCGGGTTTGGTTATCAGGACTGCGACATGGACGCCATGCCGGGATGGAACATGAATACGTGGGGAGTGCACGCCGACAATGGGGGGTTCTATCACGCCGATGGGTGGTTTCGATTCGAGAACAGTGAATGGATGTATGACACGGGCGACGTGATTGGGTGCTGCATTGATCTTGGTCAGTGCAGGGCTTTCTACACGAAGAATGGGATTGATATCGGTAAGTCCTCAGTAAACGCTCCAAAGGATGCGCTGAGAAGGAACCCTTAGGGCCTTGTTTTGCTGGCATCACTGGACGAGTCTTCCCCATTGTCTCGCTGGGAGTGGGAGACCGGGTTTTGGCCAACTTTGGGCAGACCGCTGTACCATTTCATCACAGCAATGGCCGGGATCGGGAATATAGGGTGGAGGAGGAAATTCCGTCGGAGTCCTATCGCATAGACGCTTGAGCAGCAGGTCCTGATCGGCCCCTATTGATGAAATGACGCTGCTTGGAGCCGGAGTAGCATCTCTAAAGTCCATGTTGGTCAGGGCGTTCACTTTCCGCCTGCATTCCTGAATTCTGCTGCTAGCTCCTTTTGACAAGCCACGTCCAATGTCGTGTCGCCAAGGGAAGACCCTTGAATTGCCAATTTCAACTGCTCGTGGTCACGTAGGTACGGATGCCTACCATGTCAGACCCGCGGCGATAGCGATGGTAATTCCGGCGCAGGGGTTATAAGCTGGGTCATGTAACAGACTCTCGTACGTGCTGGCAATGGAATCCTCCTCATCACCTGTCCGGACAGACGCAACATGTTTGAACGCAGTATCCTCATCACCGGCGGCACCTCCCGCCTCGGGTATCACTGTGCGGCCAGTATAGCCCGCCAGCATCTCGACTACCAAGTCATCCTCTGCTCCCGTACAGATCCCCAAGATGCAGCTGGGCCCGTCAACAAGTCGTTAGGTCAGACAAACACCATCTACCGACCGCTGGACCTCTCCGAACGTACGTTCGGCATCAACCACGCCGGTCACGCGCTGTTGTTCTTGCTGCGCCCGCATCTCTCCCCGATCGCTAGCATTATCGTCACGGCAAGCGGCACGCATGACCCGGCGCAGAAGACTAGCCTTCCAGACGCGAAGTACACGACCGCCGAAGAGCTGGCACATCCCACGTCGGCGTCGGCCGAGAACTCCGGTCGCCAGCGCTACGCGACCAGCGAACTAGTGAACGTGTTGTGGACGTGTGCGCTGCACCGCTGGTTGGTCGGCGCGCAAGATGGCACGGCATGTACGGTCGTGTTGGTGGCCCGATTTTTATGGCTGCTCGCGCCATCCTGCGGTTGCGGTTCCTGTTGCGGATGGACAACATCCATTCCGCCGAGGAGTCGGGCAATACGCTCGCCTGGTTAGCGATCAGCCCGGACACAGCCAAGGTCAGTGGCGTTTACTACGAGGGACGGAGGCAGATACAGTCGAGTGGGGAGAGTTACGTTGAACAGAACCAGGAGGATCTGTGGGAGTGGACAGTTCAGACGATCGCGTCCAGCTAGCATATTTCCTTGAAGGTTATCGAGAGTAGTAAGGTATAGAACGAAGTCTACGTGCGATTCAATCCCGTATAAAACACCCCAGGTGATTCAACGACAGGTCATTTGTCGCACGCGCTGGATCGGCCCTAACCCTGTCGATCGATCGACAAGTGGGTTCGCATCCCGACAGCCCCGGCGCTTAAGACATTCTTTTAAGTCAACCCATTCTTAAGACCGCTGGCACCCCCTTTCCCCACCGTACTTTCATGCCAAACCGCTCATGATGATCGTCCGTATGATCCTGCTGGCTGCCCTGCCCCTGCTGGGCTTCTATCTCTACGAAAAACTCCGCTACTGTCGCTTTCGCCAGTTTGCCGCCTGGCCGCAGCTGCCGCCGTCGCTGGTCTGGGGACACCTGAAGATCTTTCACGAATGCATTGTCGCGGCGGATCCCAAGAGACATATTGGTGAGCGTACTTCGATTCGTCTTGAGTTGCTGATACTAAAGATCGTTCCAGATATCGTGCTGCAAGAAGTCAAACACCGCCTGGGAAACCCGCCAGTCTTTCTGCTGGACCTGCGACCTGTCCAGCGCCCCTTGGCGGTCATCTGCAGCCATGAGGTCGCGGAGCAGATCTCCAAGAGCACCCGAGAACTGCCCTACAGTGTGCCCAAGTCGCCCACCATCCAGGCCTTGGAACCACTGCTGGGGCCCAACTCCATCCTCTCTGCCTATGTATATCTTCCCTTGGATACCCGGTAGTGGCGTGTTTGCTAACCGTGCAGGGCGAGGAATGGAGGAGCCTGCGCAAGCGATTCAACCCGGGCTTCGCACCCCAACACCTCATGAGCCTGCTGCCCTGCATCCTGGACAAGGCCTGGCGGTTCTTGGAGGTCCTCGACCACCACGCCCGCGACGGCGACGCCTTCACCCTGGACGAGCCGTGCGTGAACCTCACCTTTGACATAATTGGTGCCGTCACCATGGACGAGGACTTTTGCGCCCAGCTCGGCAAAGACGAGCAAACGGAGCTGGTCCGCCGCTACCGCGAGCTCACGCTCGACTACCGCACCGCCACCAGCAATCAGTGGTTCAGCCTGAACCCGCGCACCATCGTGTACCGGTGGTGGCTCGCGCGCCGCATCGACGCCATCCTGCAGGCGCACATCCGCGCCAAGTTCGCCGAGCTCAAGGCTGCGTCTGGACCCGCCCGCAAGTCGCGCAGCGTGCTCTCGCTGAGCCTGCAGGACATCGACCGGCTGGACGCGCGCGTGCTCGCGCAGACGAGCGACCAGCTGAAGAGCTTCCTCTTCGCCGGCCACGACACCACCAGCATCCTGCTGCAGTGGGCGTTCTACGAGCTGAGTCGCACCCCGCGCGCGCTGGCCGCCCTCCGCGCCGAGCTGGACGACATCTTCGGCGCGGACGCGTCACCGCGCGTCGTGCGCGACATGCTGCTGTCCGAGCAGCGCGAGGCCCTCGTCCGCCGCATGGCCTACACCTCCGCCGTCATCAAGGAAGTGCTGCGACTGTACCCGCCGTCTGGGTCCGCGCGCCATCTCCCGTACGGGTCTGGCTTCACCGTCGCGCTTCCCGGCGGCGGATCGCTGTGTCTGGACGGTACGGTGATTTATAACTGCACCACTGTTATCCAGCGCGACGAGGCGGTCTACGGGCCCTCCGCGGCCGAGTTCCGCCCCGAGCGCTGGCTCGGCGACTCGGATACCAGCATGCAGACCAATGTCGAGGCCAGGGACGGCGGCGAGGCCGGGCGCGTGCCCGCCAGCGCGTGGCGGCCGTTCGAGCGCGGCCCGCGCAATTGCATCGGGCAGGAGCTGGCGAACCTCGAAGCGCGCGTCATTCTCGCGTGCACCGTGCGGCGGTATGATTTTGAAAAGGTTGGCCTTGGTGCCATCACGCGGGATAGCAAGGGTCTGCCTGTGGTGGACGCCAACGGCCAGTACGAGGTGAAGACGGAAGTGTTTAATGTAAGTCGCCCTGCTTGGGTCGATATGCATGATATGCTAACCTGGCTAGACCATGCAAGTGACGGCCAAGCCCGTTGATGGGATGCTAGTAAAGGTGCGACTGGCCCCGGGGGCTGCACCATTGTGATCGATATTAGAATCAGTTGATATTCCAGATAGCGATAGAGTAATCTCATTGAAAACATGCAAATAACTCCTGTCTACATGCATAATTCAACGCCAATGCCCAATCACAACAATATAAAATTTTGCCTGTGGTATGCACGATGTAATCACTCCTTCTTCCGCGTCCACGCTTCAACCCACGCATCCAAGATGCGCTTCGCATTCTGGATCGAGTCAATAGTCGACTGCAGCAAAGTCTGGCAAGCCGCCAGCTTCTCGTCCAGCTCGCGACTCAGCACATTGTGCATGGCGAGCACAGAGGCTCCCTCAACGTGGTCCATCAAAGTAGCCGGGAAACCCAGCCGCGCAGGCTCCGCCTCAGGCCCAGGAACAGCGCTGTCATCCTTCTGGCCACGCTTCGCCGGCGGCGCATCCTCGCCCTCACCATCGTCCACCCCCTCCTCAAAGGTAACAGCCTTGCGCTTGCGAGGCCGACCGCGCGGCCGCTTACCCTCCTCCTTGGGCGCAGGCTGCGCCTGCACCGGGGCAGCCAGCTGCTCCTCATTCTCCGGCTTCTTGGGCCCGCGGATACGCAGCGCACGCTTAGCGGGGGGTGCGTCGTTTCCGCCCTGGGTCGCGCCGGGGCTGGGGTCGTCACGCTTGCGCTTCTTCAGGGCGGGTGCAGGGGCTGTAATATCGTCAGTGAGGAGCTCATTGCTAGAGGAGAATGGAATGGGGATATACGTACCAGCAGCTGCGGGGTTTCCGTTGGTGTCGAGCACGCGGCGGTGCGCGCAGCGGATCTTGGAGCGCTTGCAGTTGGCGCAGGCGGGAGTCATGCGCACCTTTCCTGGGGGCTTGGGGGCAGGCTCTGGTCCTGATTGCTCCGGAGCAGTCGGCTCTGGGACTGATGCCCTTGGGGCCTGAGACTCGTGAGTAGTAGATGATGGTGGAGCGGGCGAGTTCGGCATGTGGGAGACGGGGGGCACGTACGGCGATGGGCGGCCGCGAGAGATATGCATTGGCGGTAACAGGCCAAAGACTGGCGAAGCCGGGGCAAAAGAAGGCGATGCAGGGGCCTGGGACTGGGACTCGTGAGTGGATGGTCCTGGGTTGAAGGAGGGAGATGCCGGGGCATATACAGCGGATTCTGGGACCTGGGACTGGGCCTGGAGCTCGCGATGGAGGGAGCCCATCACTGGCGATGGGAAGCTGCGGTTCAGCGCCGGGAGGGCTTCAGCCTGGGTCCTCCAGGCAGTAGACACCAAGATCTGTACAACCTGTCAGTATACCATCTAGCATGCACGCAATAGGAACAACGGAACTCAACTCACCTGTGAATCTGCAACAACATTATCCGCAGACTGTGCCTGGGAAGCAAGCACCGAGCTCATATACGTATGCTCCTTCTCAGCCCATTCCTGCTCAATCAAGCGCGCTTCCTCCTCCTCCCATTCGGCCTCCGACGTCACCTTGCGGCGCATATCGGCTGGAGCAAGCTGGGTAGCTGGGGGCGCCTGGTCAGCGCACACGGTCTCGGCCACTTCAGAGACTGTAGACTCAACTGGAGTAGTAGAAGCCTGGGAGCATGGGAAGCACAAGTCCGGCGGACAGGAACTGGGACCGGTGTCTTCACGCGGGCCTCCGCACTTCTTGCAGGGGAGAAGCTGCTGGGTGGATTCCATGCTGATATTCGCGACAAATGATCTTCTGAAGAGGAGACAAAGGGTGTTCATAGACAATACAATGGTTGTTTGCAGATGCTTGCTTGTTTTCTTGTCTTTTTAGGTCTTGACAAAGGTAGATGGGTGTTGGCAATGATAGAGAGAGTTGGTGAGTGTTTTCTGTTGATGTCGAGCAGAACAGAGGTTTATATAGATCTGATCCCCCATCCCTCTGAATGTGAGGAAATGGGAGCTCCCCTGTCTGTGCTTGAGTGTTTCGCACTTGTGATTGAATGCTTTGTTAGTGAATCGTTCATTGTGTTCTATTGTGGGAACCAAGCATTTAACGGTATATATCTACATTTACAGGGGACTCTTCACAAGGAACAACAATCTATATTTATCCATGCAAGTACCATCTGATCAACGAGTCTTTGTCTCTTTATCATCATCCAACGAAAGCCTCCATCAATCCCATTGTCAACGCAAAGAGCAACAAACGGCGAAAAAAAAAAATATAATGAGGTCCTGCCCGGATTCGAACCGGGGCTACCGGAATCAGAATCCGGGGTCCTAACCGCTAGACTACAGAACCGTAGCAGTTATCAATCGCCAAAATTATGATTATATGAAGCAAAACAAAATCTATGCCAAATATACACATACAACGCACTCTAAATCAAGGCCACAGCTCAACTTCCTCCCATCGATCGCCCTGCACCGTCCACTGCACCCGCCGCACATTCTTCAAATCCGACAGATCCAGCCGCTCCACCTCTTCCGGCCGAACCACCACCACGCGAAAGTTCGCCCTCGCAACCGGATCATGCAGATCATCCACTGTCTGCCCGATCCCGAGGCCCGGCTCGGCTGGCGTGTCTCGCGGACGACCAGGAGGGGGATTGCGAAACGACCCTACCAATATCAGTACACACCCACTAATCGTGAGTTAGAATAAATCAGATGGTAGACAAACCTCGCATAGCAGGCGAATGATTCGCAAAGTAACTCGTAACCTGCCTCTCCCACGTCCACCCCTCCTCTTCCTTATCCTCCTCCTTCGTACGGCGCATGCCCTTCCGCACCTCTTCCCTCGCCGCATCCTCGCGCGCACCCCCCGCCGGATCCCCAACCACATACGCCGTCCCACGCACGCGCCACTGGTTCATGACGTCCTGCAGCCAGAAGACCGCCTCGACGACGTGGCCGGCGCTGTCGAGCTGCGCGGTCTTGGCCATGCGTGCGTCCGTCGTCAGCGAGAGCATGTCGCTCTCGTAGACGGGCGGGTTGGGCCCGCCGCATTGCGCGCGCAGAGCGTCGAGGGCGCTCGGGTGTAGCGACGGCGTGGGCCAGAAGCCGCGGAACTCGCAGGTGCGGGCGCGCGGGACCGGGCGGTTCTGCGCGTCGTGGTCGATGGTTGTCAGCGTTAGTGAGGTGGTGCTGTTTTTGGAGAGGTGGGAGTCCAGGAGGGCGCGCCAGGGGGGTGGAGGGGTCATTTTGTTTGAGAGGAGGGAGGCTGATCGTTTGGAAGCCACTTTGTTTAGCTGAAGTTGTGTATCTAGGTAGGGTTCGTGGGTGTGTATGGACAATTGAGGAGGAAAGTATGTGGAATAGAGGTAGTACGTGGGTGGTGAACGGATGACGTTAGGCACGTGCGTTATCTTATCTGATGCTTCCTCCCACTTCACCAAAGAGCCATGATGAATTCTTATATTCAGAACAGAAGTCGATTCCGATTAACACCATAACCCCAACCGGCTTTTCTCTGTATTCTCAACAGTCCCAGGCCATACCCAGAGCAGCAGCATTGTTGCCGACCTAATAAAACAAACGAACAAACGAAACACCGACTATTGCATGCATGCATCACGTCTGCATCGTATCTGCATCCTCATCCTCCGCAAGCGCTCCACCGGGTATCCGGCCCTCATTCAGCTCCTTCTCGAGCCTTGTAATCTCCTGCAGACTGCGCGCCTCGCGAATCATCTTCTCGACGCGCTTCCGTTCCTTCTCCGTCAGCTTGACGCGGACCGCCTTGTCGGCCGGCGCGCGGTCGGCGCCGCCCGAGGGCACGTCGAACGTGCGCGACTTGATGCCGATAATCTTGGATGCGAGGGCGGAGGGCGCCTCGGCGGTGCCGAACAGTTCGCGGGCCTTTTCGCGCTCGGCGTCCTTCACCTTTTGGTAGTCCAGGAAGCGGACCGTGGGGAGGCGCCAGATAACCCAGTACCGGTAGTGCTAGCCACGTCTCAGTCAGCAAGGCCTCGTATCGTAGACATTTTTGTCAAGTCTCCCCCAGAGTCCACGACGGGGCGGGCGAACGTACCTCTTTCCTCGTGATCGGATTCTCCATCAAGACCAGGTGTGTCAGCTTCGTCAGATTGCGCAGCGGATCCAGATCCGCCAGCTCGGTCATGTTGTTCGCCGTCAGCACCAGGGTCGTCAGGTTCGGCACCGACGACGCCAGCGTGGGCTGGATGTGCTTGACTCGGTTGCGGGCGAGGAGGAGGGTGTGGAGGCGGGGGAAGAACGGGAAGTTGCCGAGCGAGGAGATGTCATTATCCGTAAAGTCGATGGCATCTTGGTCCTGACCTGCCGTGAGCGCGAGCTCCTCCATCTCTTCGCGAGAGGCTCACCTTTGCAATACCCAAGTTCTCAATAGCCGGGATCTTGTGCCCTACACGAAGCAAACACAACCGATATCAATCAAGCTCATTTCGCAGTGTAGTATCTGCTCTTTTCAGGTCCATGTGTAAACGCACCTCGGAGATCTAGTTCGCGATCCTTCAACGGGTTGATGTAGGACAGGGAATTTTGGATGAGTTCGACGGTCAATCGCATTGCGGCGGCGTGAGTCTCTATTGGGGTATCATGCAAAGAACAAAAGAGAGATAGAAAGAAAATCGGAAGACAGCCAGTCACAAGCAGCACACGATGGACAATGGGGTGGGAGTAGGAAATTGAAGCTGGAGCTCTTGGGGTCGGCGAATCGACGCTGCTTCGAGCCATCGCAGGGATTTTGCCCGGGCGGTGAGCCGATGAATCAGCATGTCCACGTGACCCATCGTTGATGAATCTACTGACTGCATTTCACGGTAGATTGAATAAAAAGTTGTCTTAATTAATCTGAAGACAAGCCAACGGCGCCTTGAGTCTATGGTACATTCGTGTCATTACAAAAGTATAGGTCCGCAAGTCATCGAACACGACCGCGAAGACGAAGAACAAAACATGTATGTACCGGCACCAGCTCCCACAATATCAGAAAGAAGGCCACCATGGGGAGTCATGGTGACTGACAGAACTTGTCACACAACAAGTCGAAAAGACCAAACCCAGAACGCCTTATATGATGCAAATAGATCAGGAATTAAACGTAAAGCGTCATCGTACAAGCATATTAGTCGTGTGAGAGCGGCGTCAACGCCGGCGACCGGAGTGATCTGGCCGGACTGCCTGCTCGTGAGCGGCGGCCGTTGGTGGTCGGGCCCAGCGCGATGGGAGCCAGATGGTCGCGACTTTCGGTTCTCACGACCAGCCCCGTGCGGTCCATGGCATTCACACCGGAGCCAGCAGTGATGCCGAGACCAATCGTCCCCGTCGAAGAGTTATCCAAGCCGAATTTCAGGCTGGGCGTGTTGCCACTACCCCAGCTGGACGTCCGTTTGGGAGGCAGGAAACTGGCCGAGTCGGCGTCCGAGGACCGACCTCCATCGGACGAGCTCCGGCCGGAGTCGAGTCCTCCCAAATCGAACTCGTGGGCACCGTCTTCCAAGACGCGCTCATAGGAGGGGCTGCGATTGCCAAAGAATGGCAGTTTGCCCCCAAGGAATCGGCGCTTTTTGGGGTGATTCGGATGCGACGGCCCTCCCCGGTGGAGCAGTTGATTGATCTTGTGGTACATCCGCATGCGACGGTTCCGTCCACAGAGGAAGAACAAGGCCATGATGATGATCAGCAGAAATAAGATGAACCCGGGAACTCGGCGAGACGAGCCCTCGTCGAAAAGGGCATCGTGCCACGACTCGTGATGAAGACCTTCTGTGCTGGGCAACAGCTCCACGCTCGGAAACTGGAAGTCGGCGGGAACCCCGTCCACGTTGCTACCAAACCCAACCGGCAAGGCTTCCTCGACTTCCACCGGAACCTGGGAAGATGCATAAAGAACCATTTTCCCCAAGGTCCAACTCACTTCAGTCGAATCAATCTTGTTGACCGCTTGGAAAGGGTCAATGTAACCTTTGATCCGACCTTGAGAGAGCAGATCCTTGGTGCCATTGTGTGCGGACGCGCCCTCCTCCAGGCTCACCCGAGGCACGCCAATTCCGTCGTGGAGAACATTGATGATCCAGGACGCTTTGAAGCAGATCTCGTAGGCGAGCTCCTGGTCCAGCTTCTTCCCCCACTTGTGGAGGTGAATGCCCTCTTCAATGTCGTCCCAGCCCTGTGAACAGAAGGACTGCACGCGCTCCTGGTACGTCTTGAAGTTGTACGATTTGTCTGTGTGGCCGCCAATTTCGAAAATATCATGGGTCGTATGCCAATACTCGCTGATGCCGACAAAGTGGTTGACGTCGAAATCGATGGCGGGGACGTGGATTCCGTGCAACAGACACGGCTCATCGGCACAGGGAGCATCCTTATCCAGTAACGGGTAGGTCTGTCTCACACATTCGTCGAACTTGCCTGTTCCCAAGAGCGAGACGCCTTTCTCGCCGTCAACCGGCAACGGCTTGCCGTCGATGGTTGTCCTGAGGCCAGCCGGGAGACAAGGGTCCGGCAGTTCTTGGGCGGTGTCCATGACGTTGGCTTCTTGCAGCGCTTGGATGTACCGCCGGCGGGCTTCGTGGACGCCAAACTCCAGCCACGAGGTCACGAAGACGCGATGTTCTTGCTCGGATCCGTCGACGTTGCGCAGACGCAGTAACGTCAAGTCGTTGGCGTGTTTCTCGCTCTCGGTGGCATTGGGGGCGAACGCGATCTGCGCGGACGCGCCTCCCATGTCCAGGAAGCCGTAGGTGTGGTGACCCTTGCCGTGGTCATGCGCCTCCGGTTCATCGAAGCTTCCCAAAAGGTAGTTGGTTGCGATCCACCCATACAAGCCTTCTGTGACGCCGGGAATGACCTGGATGTGAACGCCGCAGTCGGGCAAGAGAAAGTCGGAATTGGCGCTGGCATAGGAACAGATCTGATCTAAGAGAACGGATCGTTGGACATCGGGAAGGAGGCGCATGCCGGCAGTGGCCAGCAAGAAAATCGGGGTATCTTTAATGGCATCGCGAGGGACGATTTCCTGCGCGTGTTGCAAGAGTTCTTCGAGGTGTTGTGGACCGACGTCTTCGGGACGATCGGCGAACGAGGATACACCTGGGCCGGTCAGTGTTCTATCCTCTGCCCTTTAGGTGAGACTGTCGTGGGGGCCTTACCTGGATGAATCTTCTTGGTCCAATCGGGCTTCGTCTTGATTTCCGGCAGCGACTTCAGCTCCTGCGCATTTGCATGTTTGCGCGCGGCATCGTGCTTCAACCAGCGATAAACGTGGACTCGAGTCCCCTAGAGATTGTCAGTGGGTTCACCAGCGTTGAACATTCCGGAGGCACTTACAGACGATCCGGCGTCCAGGACGACTCCATAATGCCCTATGAGAAGAGGTGTCAGAATCTGTCTTATGAGGAGGTTCAGAGGGAGAAAAAGTTCGTTACATTTGCCCATTGGGGTGACGGATGGGATTAGCGATGAGGTATGAGGAATTCACACTAGCATGACCTCGAGAAGGCGAATCTGAGCCAGCGAACGGAGGAAGTGAGGCAGCGGGAGATAGAGAGCAGGCACGATCGAGGGGCGACCCGAAGATGGAAGCGGAGGGCTGGGGAAGAGGGGAGAGGCGATGACGATGACGATGATGCGATAAAGGGACTAAACGAATGGCGATGCTGAGAAGCAGCACGATAAGAAGCGAGAGTGGAAGAGGGGAAGTTGGACGGTGGTTGGCATACGTACGTCGACGAAGACGAGCGAAGAAGGGAAATCTGGGAGGCGATAAGACTCACGGCCGGACGCGACGGGCCCTTGCCGGTTCGGGTTAGTCTCGGGTGAGTGGCCCGTTTCTTTTTTCTTTTTTTTTCTTTTTATATTTTATTTCTTATCTTATCCATCCATCTATAACGATTTTATGATTCTGGATATATGAATTGGAAATATGATAATTTATTGTCTACAAGGAGATTCATAATGATATATAGGTAGCCATCATGATAGAAATGAAATATAGAAAAATAATAAAAAAATGCAAATATGATTGACGTAAGCTCCGACCCTGCATGCCCCGCTTCCTTCCCGCTGATTGGTAGACGGATGCACACGGTGACAGCCAAGAACCAAAGCATTCGTCATCGTCTAGGGTCTATACAAGGAAGGATGTTGGTTTTTATCTACTCCCGTAGGACTTGTAGATAATTTGCTGTAGGTGACTATACAGACTTGATTTGCTTGAACCAACGTGACTTTCCCTATTGACAGGTAAATGAGGCCGCTTCAATGAGGGCGCTGAGTATTTCTCACCACCGGTCAAGGCTCAGTGAGCGCCCAGGTCCTACTCAGGGTGGGATCAGATTTGATATCTACCTATTTGGGTAATAAGAAAAGTTATCAACTAACTATTAATGTATTTCACAAACAAGCGCCGCACCTGTGTATCCCATACTAATCAGCCCTTTTTTGACCTCCAGTATCTCGACCAAATCTCGTCAGATCGGCTCTATACTTGCATATTGATATATGAGGACAGAGTCAACCTAGACTTTTAAACAATATAGGACGCATATCTTTATATCATCTAGTAATATATATTACCTTATATCTTAAAGTAATATACTCTAAGCTAGTATAACAGATGATATACTGGTATACAAATAACTATATCAGATATATGTGTTCTAGGGCCCGCCACCAATGTTCACCGGCGGATAAATGCCACAGCGAGGTTGGAGACTCACTAGGTGAGCTTAAAATACTTCATTCGTCTTCTACATAAGCGAACTGAGAATGACGATAGTCAAAAAAGTTGGAAATAGGCGCGATCCGCGCGACGCCAAGCTCTCGCGCCATTCCCATCGCACCCAAATGGTCAGGAGCCATCCATCAGACACCGTGAAAACAACCCCCCGCAATGGATTGATGTTCCTAATCAGCGCTTCACAAAAGGCCTGCCATGCCGCCACAGACATCCACACTCTCATAGTTCAAGCCAAACCCCTTGACCTCTGGAATGAAACGGAAATAGAAGTCGGCAGCGTAACCATCCTTCACAAGCCCGATATATTCTTCTAGTTGGAAACAAGCTGCGATCAGTCACAGGCAATTGCGTGCGCCATGTCGTCCTGCTGAGCAGTTGCCAGACCGGCCGGCTTTAGTGTGGTAAAGGAGATCTTAAATCCTTCATGACCAAATGCAGCTCGTTTACTCATGCTCGAAGCATTAGCGGCGAGCGTCTGATTTGGGCCACCCAGATGGAGAACTGTCCCTCCATTACCATAGTGATTGAAGACAACATCATGAGTCAATCCCTCCTCGCCCTTGATGCCGCGAACAGTCACACGATGCACCAGGTCAGGTTCATCAAAGCTTCGGTTTTTTTATGGGCCAATGTGTGAATATCAACTTCTTCACATTATCAAAATGAACCCTTTCATCCGGTAACCATTGTTCAATGCTGTTCGCATAACTGGTTCCAGACATGCTTCGTGCATCAATGGACTGCAGCTCTTGATCCAGGGAGACACCGTCGGCACCATTCGCCCGTCCAATGGATATAGCAATGCCAAAAATGGAGTTCATAGCCCATTGGATTGTCCTAACCCAAAACGCACAATTATCATCGTGATGCCGATATTGAGGAATGCCAGTCTGAAATCACACTGTTATTTGTGTCCCAGCAATATCCAAATAAGACATTTGAAGTTGGTCTTAGTAGCCATGTATGTCTTGGATGTTCCGTGCTACGCAATTTTGATTCGTTGATTACTGCTGCCGCCATGTGAGGTGGGGTCTTTGGGAAAGCAAAGGAAGAGGAATAATAATACGGAGTATCTTCTACGCCGGAATTTTAGCGCAGAGGGGTCGGTTCGACATAGTACTCTTGATTTTCACCGAAGATTCGGATAATAGGGCTCCTATCTACTAAGCCCGTACTCAAGGAGCAATATAACTTAGTTCAACAATCCAGGCCCTCAGTACTTGCTGCATGAGTAAGTCAGAGGGAGGAAGTGAAGAGAACGATATTCGTCACCAAGACAAATGAGTTATTTGTCAGGCCTTTAGACTAATATCTCAGCGAGCTACGGCTGTTAGGATATTCTTATCGATATTGGGCCGGTGGCAGGATAGCTGCCAGTTGAGTATCCCTATATTGATCAACCTGATTGTTTTGAAGCGGGAATAGACACCTTATATGCCGTAGATCGTTGGAATACACTGAGGCCCCGGGCAAATCGTGTTCGATCATGTTAAGTTGCACTTTCTTGGATGGACCCTTGCACTGAGGAACCCCCAGAGGTTAGCCACCAAAGTGTTTGATTCTTTCCAGAAGAGGTAACGATGTCACAGAAATACAGATTAGTTACTTGATCGCCAGTCCTTGACCAGTCTGGGTATTTGTGAGCCATAATGATAGCGGTCGATAGAACGGTGCCTGCCCATTCTAAATCTGATGAACCCCACTGGGCTGTCGGCAGTACATAGAGTCAAATGAGCGAGCATCAAATCGGTAAGAAGCGTTTGAGAAAGGGTCGGTATCCCAAATCACCAAGTTGAACCCGAGATTCAAAACCAGGCAACTTGCCTAGTAAGCACTAGATCTAGTGGGTAGTCCTGTTGAAGTACGTTCGTCTATTGCTAGTATCAATCGAAGTTGAAGTGGTTTATAAAGTAGGAACAGAGCTGGGTTTCTGGACCTCAATTGTGGTTGGGCCAACGAACGCTGACTTCCCCTAGTGGGATTTGGAGATGGAGAAGAATTCCGTCGCCCTGCTTAGGACTTCATTGATATAGGTCTTCCAACTTTTGAATAGAAGAAGTCCGCATCCTTGCGGACTTGGAAGCAAGGCCAAGGAATTCTAAGAATTTTCATAGACTGGAAAATCAAGTGAACCGCTTCTGACCATAGTAGAGTTTCGGGGTCACTCTATGCAAGGTACTTTGTAGCAGGTATTGCCAGAATGCAATTGAAGCAGATCGGTCGTTTTGGCTACCACGTACCACAGAATCTTCATGGGAGCATTTGGAGCTTGGAGGGATGAGAAGCTGAAAGCACGGCCAAGAGTAAGGTCCGATGGCCAATTATATCTGGGGATGGCTGGGGAGGATACATATTGTAGCCCAGTGAGAGACATCTCCAGCTTGAAGTAGTCAAAGGACATTGACCGGTTCTAACACGCATGATCTGAGGTGAAAAGTTGCAGCCAATGAGCCGTGAGCACTCTTCCTGGTGCTTGCCCCTCTGCTTACCCCATAAAGGAACTAGGCCTCTTTGATGCGGCCTTTGCCTTCTTCAACTTTGCAGCCGAAACTGCTGCAGTAAGTGTTTACCACGTGTAGTGTGGGTAGCCGGACTGACATAGAGTCCTTTCTCTTTTGAGCACAAACGAACTGATATTACTATATAGCCTGTCTCTGAGCTTGTTCCGCAAGGATACGCTGCCTGACCACCATTGGATCGTTATGTTTCTTGCTTTTCACTTTCCCACAACACCCTACGCAGTCAAGGACAAACAAAATAAACGCCAATGCACTGTGATCGTGCAAAGTCAGTATAACTGAACAGATTCGGTGAAAGACACAGACTCACGGTAAAGGCGCCGTCATGCGGAACGCCAGACCCTGCAAATCTCTCCATGGGATTGGTGTGTTGGATGGGGCGTCGCTGAGGTCCCAATCACTCCAGAGATTCTCGAACAGACCATACGCTCCCGCAACGATGGCGCCTAGATCGGCCACTGCCACAAGACCCGGCCACATGCGCTTCATGATGTGTTTTGGATCGAGCAGGGGGACAAGTTCGAGAAGACTTGTGATGATTAGGATCACGCACTAATGTAGTGTTAGTGTCTGCTGTTTGTTTGTTGTATGTTTAGTCAGAGTAAAGTAGTGTACAGACCGCAGATATACTTGACGGGAGAACTTTGCTGCGAGGGTATGGGCCCGTATTGCTATACTCGAGAGCTAACTGGCAGAGGATCACTAGGTCGGCTAGGGCCGTAGCCAACGCCGCCAGGCGAACAATGACCTGGATTATGCCAAACGGCCGGGGGACCCGAGATCGAGATCCAGTTGACATGATCCAGGTAGATGCATCGGCGAGAGGATGATTTGCAGTAAATGCAGGTCATGCAAAAATTCTGATGGGCCAAGAGGGGAGTAATATTGGAAACAGGAACGATTCGCTTAAATATGGGTTACTATACATAGGTGCTTGGTTAGTGCCTCCTAATTAGCCGTAGGATGGTTCGCTAAGCGCAAGTTGCTTTAGCAGGGACTGGTACGGCTAATACCACGATGACAATGACCAGTCGGACCGAGAAAAGGAAGCTAGTTCGGACGCCATCTGAGGGGGTGGCGCCCCTGCATTCTGGATCTCGCGTGGTTCATCTCAGAGGTGTTATTATCCCAGTATATGTGAAGGCTGCTGTTGGTGCCGTCTTCCGACACAGCCGCACTCAATGTAGTTAATCACCACACTAGGAGCCCGCTAACGAAGGCTTGTGATTACCTTATAGGTTCGGTGCTGGCCTAGTGCCTCTTGGGCCACAGGAGGCTCTCTGAATGGTGCACGAATGAGTAGCTAACGGTTGCCTGCTCTGCCCATGGTGCCGACGAGGTTTGTGACAAGGTCTGCTGGTCCTAAGGGCGGGTATAAATCTGACAGTCTACTTCATCTAGGGAGTCGCCAGGATGGGGTCGACTGATACAAATTTGAACAAATCACAGGAGCGTTAATATGTATTGAATGCAAGGTAACGTTTACATTTACTGGTGCTGTTCACAACGGGCAACCTCCAATAGCAATATCAGAGAGATGCTGGCGATCCTCGCAAGTATACCACCGGGCCCTGATCGCCAAACGCATACTTGACACAGATGTGAGGCTCCGACAATCCACTTACTCGGAGGTATGGCTGGAGCACTATGACATGCAACAGAATATCAAAACCAGACTTATAGACGGTCACCCGAAACCCGCGGCGCAAAAGGCCGAGCGCTGTCATGATGCCAATGATACCGCCTCCAATAGTGGCGCCATCCAGCGAAGGTGAATTCAAGACAAGACTGTCATATCTTCACGAAAGATCTTCAGTAATGGCTGCGATCTGAAACTTGGCGTCGAAAGGGATTCTGAGCGATCAGCCGTGAACAAAAGGAAAGCTTGGCCTCAGAGTCGGAAAGTTGGCTCGTGGTCCCACGATGGCCATATGTCCCGAGTACAAGCTCTACAGGCTATCATCATGACTTTGTTGCAACATCTCGAGGCGACAGATTGCTGTCCAAAAGTGCCTGACATTGGGATGAAAAAGGCCCCGGATAATGAAAAGCAGAACGAAATCATCGGCGGCCGAAGTGGGATGGCCTTAAAACACAATGCAGCCGATGGCCCATTTCCTTCAGGGGAATCAGACGGATTTCAGAAGCAGACTCCGTTCCACTGTACCCGCTCTAAGATGAGAGCAGATTATCAGTGGTGCGTCCTATAGATTGGCCGATGTTGGTGAAATCCGATTGTGTACGGAATTCGGAAATGAAGTCCGGTCTGCCTGTCCGCCCCAGGCCTCGCCAGGAGAATAGATACACTGCATTTATAATCAGCAGAGAGCATGGCACTCTTATATTCCTATCATAATCCAGTAGCCATTGAGTTATCTTACTAGGCCTGCCTGTCAGCACTCGAACCAAATGACCGAGACAACATCCTACACCATGGATGAGCCTCTCCGAGACTCGTCCGTGTCGATGTACAAGCAGGACGAGGCAGAGAAGAGTGCCTCCAGCGATGATGCAGAGCTCAAGCCTGAATATCCTTCGGGGTTGGCAGTGACTCTCATTCTCACGTCAGTCACTCTGGCATACTTCCTATTTTTCCTGGACCTTGCCGTGCTTTCTACAGCCACACCGGCCATTACAACGCGGTTCGACTCTTTGGTGGATGTCGGCTGGTAAGTAACCGTTGACTCGTTCTGACCACGCTGGTGGTGATTCCTTTGCAAGACACTAATCCAACCTGCACAGGTATGGCGGTGCCTACCAGCTCGGAAGTGCCGCGTTCCAACCTCTGACTGGCAAGATTTACAGCCAGTTCTCCATCAAGGTATGCCTTGGTCTTTGAGTCACCGCGTCGTGCAACTGTAAGCATGTATTCTGATGATACCGTACAGTGGACCTTCATCGTCTTCTTTATTCTCTTTGAGATCGGGTCTGCCATATGCGGAGCGGCCCAGTCCTCGCCCATGTTCATCATCGGCCGCGTGATTGCCGGGGTAGGGTCAGCTGGCGTGGCCAACGGCGCTGTGACGACCATTTCCGCCGTCCTCCCAACCCAGAAACAGGCGCTGTTCATGGGAATCAACATGGGCATGGGCCAGTTGGGCCTGGCGACGGGGCCCATCATTGGCGGCGCTTTTACCACAAAGGTGTCCTGGCGGTGGTGTAAGTTGTCTCCCCTCTTGTCTAGGACATCCAGAAACTGACTTGCCTGTGTAGGCTTCTACATCAACCTCCCGTTGGGCGTTATAGTCGGCGGCTTCCTTCTCTTCAACCGGATCCCCGAACCGAAGCCGAAGAGCCCACCGCTGCAGATTCTCGGCACCGCCATCAAGTCTCTGGATCTCCCAGGATTCATGCTCATCTGCCCAGCGGTCGTCATGTTCCTCTTAGGGCTCCAGTTTGGCGGCAACGAGCACCCGTGGAATAGTTCGGTCGTCATTGGTTTGCTGGTTGGCGGCGCCGTGACTTTTATTGTCTTCCTGGTCTGGGAACATCGTCGGGGAGACGACGCCATGGTGCCGTTGGCGATGCTCAAGCACAAGGTCATCTGGTCGACCGCAATGACAATGTTCTTCAGTCTGTCCAGTGTCCTGGTGGCGGACTTCTACATTGCCATCTACTTCCAGGCAATCCGCGACGACTCGCCCCTGATGAGCGGTGTCCACATGCTTCCAATCACGCT
Source organism: Aspergillus sp. MEXU 27854 (assembly GCA_019721355.1). Lineage (NCBI taxonomy): Eukaryota > Fungi > Ascomycota > Eurotiomycetes > Eurotiales > Aspergillaceae > Aspergillus > Aspergillus sp. MEXU 27854. The sequence continues at coordinate 3,089,246 of JAGMTT010000005.1, forward strand.
CGGTTTGGTCCTGTTCACCATGGTCTCAGGCGCCTTGAGTAAGTCTCCAATTCTATTTTTTTTGCCACTCTCAAGGCGGCTGCATGTTCACTGACCATTCTCGCTACTGCAGTCTCCATCCTGGGCTATTATCTCCCTTTTCTCCTCGCGGGCGGCGCGATATCAGCTGTTGGCTACGGGCTCTTGTCTACACTCAGTCCTACGACTTCGGTTGCAAAATGGATCGGGTACCAGATCCTCTACGGTGTTGCAAGCGGCTGCACCACCGCTGCTGTAAGTCTTTTGCTTGTTGAATGGTATTCGCCAGCTGACCGCGTGCACCAGCCCTACATCGCCATACAAAACCAGGTGCCTACAGAGCAGATCCCTCAAGCCATGGCCATCATCATCTTTTGGCAAAACATTGGCGCCGCTATTTCCTTGATTGCGGCCAACGCAATCTTCAGTAACAGTCTTCGTCACCAGCTTCAGCTGAGGGTGGCACAGATTGGCCACTCACCGGACGTCATCGTCGGTGCTGGCGTCCGCTCTATCCGTGACCTGGTGTCTGGTTCCCAGCTCACCGCTGTCCTTGCGGCTTACGCTAAAAGCATCGATCATGTCATGTACCTTGGTATTGCCGTCAGCATCGCCGTCATCGTGTTCTCTCCGGGCCTTGGATGGAAGGATATCCGCAAGACCAAGGATCTTCAGGCCATTGCCAGTGACTCTTCTGAGAGCAACGATAAAGGGAAGGCTAAAGGGAGGTAGTTACCGACAGAGGATTGGATAAGGCTTTATGTTTCACTTGAAGGTGTAGTCACTTTCGATGTCATCGATTGTGTCGTGACACAGCCACTTGGCTTAATTGGGAATTTGGACTATTCAGGATCACGATAGATTCTAGGCTAATATCTTTTAGATTCCTTGGTGTTTACTCGTTCCCATCATCATGCGCATGTCACTGAACTTTTGTATTAGCATGCAAAGAGCAGCCATCGACGTCGCCGTTGGAAAAATATACAGAGAATCGTGTTCCCCTGCACATGTGCAAGCCACTGTCGTAGATACGGATCCGTGAACCAGACGCACAGTATTAGGGTATATTGCAAACTACCTAGATACAAAAATCGATATCTGCCCTACCATCTTCAACCCGAATCCTCCCACTAGATCAACAATCTCCAGTGTCACAGAGTTACCACAAGCTTCTTCCCTGAAACCCCTTTCCTCTGGATATCCAATGCATCCTGGATCTTGTCCAGTCCCTTGCCGACCACCTGCGGGGGAGGCGCGGGCACAAACTGCCCCTGCTCCAGCGCCTGTGGCAGGAACTCCTTGTAGATGCGTGATACAACGCTCTTGGGGTCAACGAGGCCATCGACCATGATGAATTTGGCGTCGACTCCGGTCCTCATGTGTCTCCCTTTGGACTTGATCATGCCGCCCATCATGCCCATCAAGTACGTACCCTTGCCCACAAAGCTCGTGAGCTTCTCCGGCGGGATAATGGCACCAGCCACGGCGATGAATTTCCTGGTGAGACTGGGAGGATGTTTCGTCATCACGGCGGTGCATGCCTGGACGGCTCCGTCGCCAATGGTGTAGGCGCCGACCAGCTCGCGGCCCTTGAGCGCGCTGAGGATATCCTTGACCAGCGTTCTGCTGCGGTAGTCGAAGACATGGGAGGCCCCCAAACTCTTGACGTAGTCAAAGTTCTTGGGAGACGAGGTAGAGAGGACTTCGTACCCAGCCGACACGGCAAGCTGCACAGCGTTACTGCCAACACTCGACGCGCCGCCAGTGATGATGATCGCGCGTGGCTTGCCCGACTTGCCGACGACGCCGGCGGGCGCGGGGATCTTGGGCATGTCAAGGGCCAGATAGTCCGGGTGGAAGAGACCGTACGCGGCCGTCCCAAGACCCAATCCCAAGACGCAGGCCTGCTCGTCGGTGATGTGCGCGGGAATCGGCGTCAGCATATGCTGTCGCATCACCGTGTAGAGCTGGAAGCCTCCCTCGGCCGGGCGATTGACCTCTTTGGCGATGGCTGTCGCACTGCCGCAGACGCGGTCACCCACGCGGAAACGCTCCACATTGGGGCCGACCTCGACGACTTCGCCAGCGACGTCGGTGCCAAAGATGAAGGGGTATTGGATGTAGCGCGCGAGAGCCGGTCCAATGTACTGCAGCACCCAGTCGAACGGGTTGATGGCCACGGCCGTGTTCCTGACCACCACCTGGCCAGCACTGGGGGGCGTGTAGGGCGCGTCGCCCACCTTGAACGGCCGCACCTTTTTGGCGGGAATCCAGGCCGCCTGGTTCTTTGGAGCCATTGGAAAACGACGACGCAGGCGGGGGTAGATCGAGCTGCACCTTTACGGGGAAGATGTGTAAGCTGACGCAGGCTGGGAGGACTGGAACGAAGAAAGATACAGAACTCGAGCGGAGCTATATGTACAGGATCAAAAGCTCCATAGATCTCAGGGATTTACGGCCGGAGCGCTCTGGACATAGCAGGGACGGACTTTACGTGCGGCATTCAGATGACCGAACTCCGGTCGATGCGCGCCATGGATGGAATAGAAGCTTGCATTTGACGGTGTGAAGCATTTGAATATGATTAGTTGACCTGGACTGTTTATCTCCTTCCGTTCTGTACATGTTTCTAGACCTCCACTTCGAGCCAGAAGAGAAAATCCCATAGATACGCTCCCAGCTGCCTCCTGCAGAGCTCGTATTGACGCAAGGCCGTCGACATTACATGCCCTAGTGTTATATCGTGGCCAACGGCTGCATCGCCAGCAGATGAGGTTGGAACGGATTTCGGAGGCCCAAATCCGTCGGCATCACCAGCCGTCTTACTAAGTCATCTCCGTGCCGGCGGCTCCTCCATTCGAGAGTAAGCAGCACCAGGCAAGTCTTTCTGGAGCCTGCCCGCCCCCCCTATATGTCATCAACCGCGCGATCTGGACTGTCTGCTATAGCGTGTCTCGCTAGGTCTGGCGATGGAGAGATCCAAATCAACCCTTGTCCACTCCAGCAGCTATGGCCAGGCGTGCACGCAGTGCTACAAGGCCAAGTGCCGCTGTGTACGTGCGCCAAGCGGTGATACTTGTGAAAGGTCAGTGGCGACTTTGGTTTTTGTAAGCACGACGGTTTCCGCTGATGTCTTTCCAGATGTATCCGTCTGAAGAAGAGGTGTGAGCCGTCCGAGTCGGTTCGCAGGCGGAATGCGCAGCATACGCAGACAGCCAAAGTGTCCGACAGGCGCATCTCACGGTTAGAGGATAAGATGGAGACCTTGCTATCAGCCATGCAGTCATTTATCGGCTCCACGGCAGCCTCGGCGTCTTCTGTCAACGTCCTACAGCCTCTGCAGCCGCCCAACGGGGATGGCGTTCCGTCGTCGACATCTTATTCGAATAGCAGTCTAATAACCCCCGCGGGCTCGACGCTGGGCTTCAGCGAGGGTCCGACATTTGCGACAGAGTCGATGACCACAGGTCCACCGAATCCAAATCCAAATCCGATCTTTCTGTCCCAGGCTTATGCTCCGTCTACCCCGGCGCCTTCGCCAAATCACGCAGATGAACGGCTGCATTTCTTCCGGTCTCGAATGCTGCCATCCTTCCCATTCATTGATCTGACCCCAGAAATAACGACTTGGTATCTGCGCCAGAATAGGCCCTTCTTGTTCCAGGCCATCCAAACGGTGACCACCTTTTCGACCCAGGAACGACTGACTCAAGTAGAGGAGCTGAAGCGGCTTCTGTTCACATCGGCCTTGATCAAAGTGCAGTCGAATATTGACATTCTGCTGGGACTGCTGACATATCTAGCATGGAGTACTGATCCTTTTCTGGGCCGAGCAGACCTCATGTCCCGCCTGATGATGCTCGCCATTTCCCTCGTATATGATCTGCGGCTGTTCAAACCATCCTCGCCAGACGTGCGGCTCATGATGGCTATCACCCAGGGACGGGCTGACGACAATGGCCAGAGCCATACCGATGAGACGCCGTATGGCTTACTGGAAAGACAGCGGGCTGTCCTGGCGTGTTTCATTTTGAGCTCCAAGTGCGCATGACCTTTAGAATTTTTCAACTTCACTACTATCCTTCCCTTAGGGCAAACCGGGCTAATATATGGCCAACCTTAGTATATCATCGCATCTCGGGCGTCAGGATGCCCTGAGATGGACACCCCAGATGGAGGAGGCGCTGCGGGTCATCACAATCACCGAGGCATGTCCTTCGGATAAATTGTTTGTCGCCCAGGTCCGTCTACAGCTGTTGAAGCAAAGAGCGGATGAGGCCCGACAACAGGACGAAGCGCGCGCGGGCTCAGTGCCTACAGCGGCCTCCGCTCCCCGTCTGTTATATCTCAGGACTCTCCGACGGGAGTTGCAGGAGCTCAGAGCGTCGTTTCCGCCGGATCTCCACCAGATAGGTCAGTAGCCCAGTGAATAACCTTCCGGTCCTTTTGCGTTGGGAGATGGCTAAACCTGCCAATGGCATGCAGACATTTTCAACACACACGCACAATATGTCGAGTTATACATCAACCAATTAGCCTATTCCATCAGCCAAGACTCGCTCCCTCTCGATCTATCCGGACGAATGGGTACCGGGGGGACATCACTGGGCTTCCAACGGCTGGAGTGTCTATGGCAGTCGGTCGAGAACATCAAAACATGGCTGGACAATTTCTACAAAATCCCATGCTCGAAGCTGGTCGGACAGCCGTTCCATTTCTGGTCCCAGATGATTCTGACGATCACATTGCTGAAATATCTGTCGACCCTGAAAGACCCAGACTGGGACTGTCAGGCGGTGCGACACACCGTCCACCTGATATCGACGATGGACTGTATGCTCCAGAAGCTCGATCTCAGTAGCAAGGAGCCGGAACTGCAGTGTGACGACCATCTGCTCAAGTTTTTGTCCAAGCTGCTGAGCAGATGTCGCGTGTGGGCTGAAGCCCGGTGGAACTTGGCGTCGCAGATGCAGGACGGCGACGCCAGGCCGTGTCGGAGTGCCAATCCTGACACGAGTGCACACAATGACTCCATCCCCGATCTGGATCAGATGGTGTTCATGCAGTCGATGGATCTGGGGGATGATCAGTGGTTTGAGAATGTGCTGGGTATGCCCACGACGTTCTATTAGTGTATTGCAGTTTGATTCGTATGCATTTGCACTACGAGCGCCTGCATATTGAAGAACAGAGTACCATTATGCATGTACCAGTCTGAGTGTGCTCGAATATAGCATGACTAGGACGATGACACCCGTATACCCATCCCATGCCCTTTCAACTTTATACCGTCTGTCCAATGGACCTGTCGTCCAAACCCGTGCCTCCATTATTCCATACCCTCGGGCCTAAACAGCAGCTCGCCGTTGATATTACAAATCCGCTCCTCAAGATGACACTCCGCAGGAACAAAGTCGCCCATGCTGTTCTGAAGCTCGGCACGAAGTATAGGGAGGCGAGTCGGCCCTTCTCTGGACAAGTCCAGATTGCGACACGATTGCGTGACGTTCTTTCCACCCCAGACGAAATGACCTAGGGATGTAGGACATTACCCATCACCATGCTAGACAGAATGCTAGATTCGTACCATCTTCATTTCCAAGAATGTTGTCGAGCGGGATCTCGCTGGTCAGGCCGGATCCTTCTTCATTGTTGCAGATAGCCACCAGGGTGGTCCCTGGGCCATGCTCGAGACTCAGATGGATATCGCAGGCGCTTTCATGAAAGGACATGATGAAGAAAGCAGATTAGCCGAACGTTCAAGTGTTCTGTTTGGAGATCGCAATATTGTGTCGTGGCGTGGCCATTGATATAGTCTGACATTAGGTTGGGACTACATAACTATGACGCAGCCAGGAGGAAATCCGCGCCACCGCTGCTTGGGGATCTGAACAAGCAGCTGCTTCCATGGACATACTCAAATATTGAATGTAAGCATCTGTCGCATTGAATTGTCGTGGTTGGATATGGAATTTGGATTCTCGGTCTAGGCTGCTCGAAGGAGACTCAAAACATAAACGGAATGAGTCCTTCGCCAATTCACCACCATCGAGCTGTTGCACCATTTATCTTCAAGGCGATTAGGGATAACGGTAAAGGCAGGGCCACAGCGGTTGATGAATAGCTCCGGAGGAGTGACCGTCATCCCAGAGGGACCATCCTGGTAATCCTCTGCCGCCCATTGGAAGAGAGGGATTTCCTTCCGATCCTCACTCAAGGCGGAAGAAGATAAAGAACTGGTTGCTGGCCAATGCCTCAAGGAGATCCTGGAAAAGCTTCAAACAAACATCCACGCGTTGAGTCATATCCTTGCAGACATCCCCCAAATTAAAACCGTAGGAAAGCATGAGCTGATCAACATAGAGACGACGTTGGCGCTTGTCGTCTAAGGAAGCCAGACGCAGGTTTCAACCAAAACGACTATTACTGACAATTCAGTGTAGGTAAGATGTAACATATGGCTGTGGATATGGTTGGACAGACAGTATATGTCATCAGTAGACAAAGCGACTGTTTGTCTTTTGCCCTTCGCACCAAGTATCTCCGCCATGGACGGTGTCCTGGCTTTCATCTTCTCGAGCGAGGCCCGCGATGAAGCAGCATCAACGCCTTGGCTACCATGCCTTCGATGTCTGGCCAAACTGATTTGATACCCTTTTTTCAGCTCTTCTGCATCGTGGTCTGAAAGTTCAGAGCCCGCAGTGCCATCGAGAAACAGCGCCAAACGCCTCATGGCAGTCAAACTTTCAGGAACAACACTGTCACGAAGACTCTTAATGCGAGCCCATGACGCTTTGATTTTGTCGGGATCCGCAGACGTGAGTAGCCCCAAGGCAGTAAAGTTGTCCATGAGAGGGAGCAGCTCGAGTGATTTTGCAGGCGTAAACCTCTGCTCACGCCTCGGGGTCAGCCCAAATGAGGCAGTCTGTCCGTTGGCTCTGACTGAAGCGAACATCTTCTTCCAATACTCGTGAGACTCAATATGACACTGACCCCATCGCGGTCTTTGCCATTTCGGTGCCTTGCCTACCATCAAAGCTGAGCCAGATCTCGTTCAAAGCAAGTGTTAACCAAGATGACTGTTCGAGACATGCTGAACTGCATGCGGAGGAAATTATCAACATCCGCTTCAAGATAGTCCTTCTAAAGAGTATGGGAGTCTCAATCTGGCATTTGTCTCACAGCCCGATCCTCCCACCAAGGTGAAATTCTATCACCGCTGCCAGACGCTTCTACGCAGGCTCATCGGTAGCGAGCGTAAGATTGTCACGTTTACCAAGGCCCCCAGAGCTGAAAACCCACCGCCCCCATGTCGGGGGCCTCTAGATCCCCCCTATCGCCTGGGCGAGCTTTTACACGCGTCCGGCATGGGACAACTGCAATCGAGTCTCAGAGACTCTGAGGTCACCGAGTCTCACCATCCAACTAAACCAAGTCATCAAAGCGAAAACGGTTTCGCTCCTTCCACGACATGTGAGGTGAGTCGCAAAGCTGATCATCACCAACAGATACTGATAGCCGTCCTACCGCCACGCCAGGTTTCCACTATGCCACAAGTCTCGACCAATACAATCGACCGAGAGACACTTACGGAGTTGGTGTCTTTCGCAGAGGCTGGGGATCTCCTCTACAGGGACCGATCACGAAGGAAGGTAGATGTCATGTGGGATTTTGACTGACCACGGTGCCAATAGATCATGGGCAAACCGATTTTGGGGATGGGAAGGAGACACGAGTGTCACGGAATCTCATCCCATCACCTCCCCGCGCAGAAAGCCTGGGTTAAGCAGTTGGGTAGAGTCCACCACTTGGTCGAGAACGACATTGTGTATACAAGGATCCACATCGATTTTGTTTTGGGCTTCTCTATGACGGTTCCCACGCCAGGCATGTTGTAAGATACAGCCGTACTATTGCCGGTTTAGTCTTAAAAGTAGAAGCTGCACCGTGGTCCAGTTTCCAGGATGACCTATCTACTTGTCATTCAGCCTTGGCTTGATTATCGCCGGATTCAAAAGATTTATGGATTTAGATAGTCAATGGAGAAAGCAAACGTGCAACGCACTCTATCAAGGTAAGACATTGTCAACCATCCCGGAGCATAACCCCTACGCACCCGACTTCTCCGTCTCCTGCTTCTCCTCCGACGGCTCCTTAGACACTCCGATCAGCGTCGGCGGCGACATCTCATGGATCAGGGACCAGTCGCCAATCTGCTCATCGAAGAACTGCGCCCGATCCAGTCCCACCATCTCCGACTCGGCGTCCACGCGCAGTCCCAACAAGGGAATGAACTTCATGATGTAGAGGAGAATACACGAAACGACAAACGAGTACCCTGAGATGGCACAAATCTCGGCCAACTGCTTGCCCACCTGAACACCGTTGCCATCAATCGCACCAGGGATCAGGCTCGCGCCGTCAAGCGCCGAGATCGACTGACTGGCGAAGATGCCCGTCAAGAATGAACCCACCATGCCGCCGATACCGTGCAACTTGAAGACGTCCATCCCTTCGTCGATGTGGATCCAGTCGTTCAGGTCCTGGATCGACGCGCACACGATGCTCGTGATGAAGCCGATGCAGGCGGCGAGCCAGATATGAACACAGCCTGCGGCGGGGGTGATGCCGACCAGGCCGGCAATGGCTCCTTCGCAGGCGCCGACGAGCGAGAACTTGCCCTTGTTGCGGACCATGTCGACCAGGACCCAGCCCAGGATTCCCATGCACGCTGCGGTGTTGGTGTTGAAGATCGCGACCATGGCGCGCATGCTGGCATTCAGCGTCGAACCGCCCTGTACATTTGTCAGATCGGCCATCTCAGAAGGGTCGTAGTGAAGACTTGCATTAAATCCCAGCCATCCAGTCCAGATCATCACCGTCCCCAAGAATACCAAGGTCGGGTTGTGCGGCTTGCGGAACGAAGGAGACCCGTAGTCCTTGCGCTTGCCCAGGACCACAGCGTAGGCAAGGGCAGAACAGCCGGACGCAATGTGGACAGGTCCACCGCCGGCAAAGTCAATAGCGGGCAGGTTATACAGCCATCCCTGGCTGCTCCAGGTCCAGCGAGCCAGGGGACAGTATACGATCGTTGCCCAGAAGAATCCGAAAATGAGAGAGGGCAGGATGCTTCCGCGCTCAAAGGCACCCCCGATAAGAATCATCACCTAACCATGTCAAATTCGTCTACTGCAGGACACTTGGCACCTGGTACCTACCGTGCACGCGCAGAACAACAACTGGAACAGACAGAATACCAGCTCAGGGAGCACTGCAGAGCCAGGCGACGGTGCCACCATGACATCCATGAGCCCGAACACTTTCAATGTGCCAATAAATGGTCCGCCATCTCTGGAATAGGTGAGGGAATATCCCCAGAACAACCACTGAAATGTGGTTCTAACGCTTGTTAGCTTCTTCTTGTGGTCATCCATTCGGCTCCTTACATCGCCAGGACCATGAATGCCTGAAAGAGAAATGCCATTGCCGACTTTCTTCGTGCCAAACCACTGTACAGGAACCCGATCCCCGGTAGGATGAGGAACACAATAAATGTGCAGAGGAGGATATAGATGTAGTGGTATTCAACTCCGGTATACTGCAGGTTCACGTCGACTTCCATGGGATTGCCTCCCTGCGGCATCGAGGCATTGTACACGGGCTAGCATTCTCACATTCATCAGCCGAGCTACACCCAAGCACTGGAAGACATCAGGAAACCCACCTCTGCCATGATGGGCGAAAGGGACTGCTTTCGGTAGGCCTCTCGAGTGCAGCGTAGCTATGTCGCGTCTGTCTCTCTCGATCGTCGAACCAGTGGGACCGCAATGAAGAGCGGTTTGCGAGACCTGGCATCCTCGCCATTTATCTCTCTGCTCCTCCTTGATGCCCATGACTCTTGGCTGATCCATTTGGCAAGGGGACCCAGCAGCCGTGGAGCTGGGCAGTGTTCGTAGCGCACAATTCGCTGTCGAGTGGAGCCAAGAGACTCTAGCAGATATAAAACATCCGGAGAGTGATGATAACCCACCCAGACGAGCTCTGCCAAGCAGAGCGATCAGCTGTAGACACGAAGGATGCTGATAAGATACGGATGGAGGCACCACGATTGGCTCTATGCAGCTCCCCGGATCTCGCAACCCTGTGGAGTTTAGACTGGCAGCTGGTCATTGGTGAGAGATAAAGATAGCCTTCTGCCTTGTGGGTTATCTAGATCGTGGCTATCTTCATCTCTGTCTCGGGAGACATGATCACTATGCACATGAACACAGACTAATGCCTTCCGAGAATTCTGAAGCAAGTCAAAGACCTCTGTGGCCTTGTCACGCATGAGCTAACCCCTGAGGAAAGTCAAAGATCACATTAGGATCCGCAGAAGTCTTCAGCGCCTTCAATGTCCCGAGCCCATCGCCATAGTACTCCCGCCCGAAGTCCTTCAAATACGGATCAACATAGTTCTGATAAGAATGCCACTCGCTCTCCGGTCGAGACTGCCTCAATGCACGGGTGATATTGGTGATTTGAGTGACGGCCTTTTCGCGATCAGCCAAATTCCCAAAGCCCGGGAAATAGGCCGAGTAAATCTGAATCAGGAACAGGCCCTTTCGATGGATATATGCCATCGGCCCACTGGGAGCTTGTATGTTTGTTTTTGCGCTAGGGCCGAGCAGATCAAACGATACATCAGGCTCTGAGCCTTTGACGGTTCTTGCGACCCGAAGTCCGTCAAAGACATTGACGATTTGCGATTTCGTGTAGTTTGGAGCCCCGCTGTCAACAAGAGACTGCGCATAGTAGGGGAGAATATCATTCGATACATCGAGAGGTCCCATAAGGTCAGTCAGGGCAGAAACCCAGCTGCTGAACTCTTTGACGGTTGACTCTGACTGAACTGGCGTGATTCCCTGCGTTGCGAGCTTGCGTAGGATCCGGTTGATGGCAGTCTGGTAAGCCGACTTGTTACCCAGATATTGACCTTGTAGGATACAGGCGCTGTCTTCCTTATTATCCCTGCCCATCAGGAGGACCTCGACACCTAGCTCCAACGGAAGCCCATTAGGGTCATCGGCTGACAGCTGTCCCAGCGTTTGCACCTGCAAGAGAACCTGCGCGCAGTCTGATTCCGGCCCGAAATAGAGCTCATAATTGACCGTCGCAGAAGGAGCCTTCTCCAGCGCAAAGGTAAATGCAGTGACGATCCCAAAGTTGTTCGATCCTGCGCCGCGCAGTGCCCACCATATTTGTGCATCGGCCCCGACTGAGCTGGCACTCAGCTGCTTGATATCACCATTGACATCAACAAACTCCAGCGCCACAACTAGATGCATAGGTTAGAGCCTGGACCTGCATACACCTCACCCCTATGCAACAACTTACTCCGATCAACGAGCCACCCCCATTTCCGCGAAGCAAACCCCCATCCACCACCTAAAGAATGGCCCGCGACACCGACAGTCGGACAAGTGCCATGAGGCAAGGCATAGCCCTTCTTCCCGAGGGCAGTGGCTAAGGGACCCAGTGTTTGCCCGAACTGTACCGTTGCCTGTTTTTTCTCATCGTCGATAGAGATCGCTTTCATCTGACTCGGATCAATGACAACCTGGCCTGAAAAACTATACGCCGCATAGCTATGGCCCCCTCCGCGAGGACTCAGCTTTACATTGCCTTTTTCGTTAGCGACGCACTTGACCGTCGCAGACACCTGTTCGGCCGAGATAGGTACAACAATCACCTCCGGTTGAGCCTGATAGTTGGAGTTTTGGGGTTGTGCCAGCGTGTTGTAGCTCTGGTCACCGGGATACACAAGTTTGGCACCAGTGGTCCTCAGGCAGCTTTGCAGAGATGATGGAAGGAGTGCATCTTGTGCGGCGGGAGCTGCGATGACCTGCAATGGGGCCGCTGCAAAGGCCAAGATCACAATCAGCTTCGTTGCCATCTCGGTTAATTCTCGTCAAGTGAGATACACCTCTGCATCGGATGATACCTTTCAGTGTCTTATATCCCCCTCCAAGCTGACAGTCAGAATTTGGGAATGTTGCTTATGACATATCTATCCATCTTGGCAGGCATGGTGAAGATTTACCGTCGCTTATGCTTTCCTCATGGACGATCTAGAACCCATGTTGATGTGCCCCCGTGCATACTACAAGCCTGTATCGTCTGCAAGGCGTATGCCAAGGGTACTTCCTACACAACCCGTCAATAAAACCACTCACAATGTGCCATCTGTAGACTAACGATGCAGATACGAGGTTGCAGAGTGGAAATCTCCTGATGCACATAAGACGATGAGACTTGGCCAATCAAGGATGCAGAACATCAAGACCCCAGGAACCAGGGTCCGTTCAGTTCCTCTGGTCCTATCGTTCCAATATGCTTATGTCGAGGTGTGAGACATGTCAGCTATGACCTGCTGGATACAACTAATATACATGATTAAGCGACCAATCCTGACAGCAACCATTGGTCATGCATACTATCAGAGCACGCAGAAGGGGCAGTACCACAATTCATTACGCTAGGGTAGGAATATAGTAACGTATACACAAGGGGGGAAAGGGTATAGACAGAGGGTAGTAATATTTACCAAGCGAAATCGCAGCTCCACACTCATGAGTCCAGTAGCACAAGAGCGTAGATCAGAGTTTGGGTGTCGCAGTAATATCCTTTCTGCGACGCTTCCGGCTCGAAATGTCGGCATCATCCGTGGACGCAGCACTGGCTGCGCTTTCGAACAATGTGCGGCCAACCTTGTCGGACATCGTGAGCACACGCGAGGACACCGTGGCTCCATCGCGGCGATTTTTGCTTCGTTCATTAGCACAATTGGATAAGGAAAGAAGCTGAAGGTGGACTCACCCTTCACGTCGGCACTGGGCTATGCGTTCTGTAAAGTCCCAAAGACGGCCACGAGCGAGAAGTCTGCCCGTGTCTGCATCGCGCTCCGGAGCCCATTCAGGCGCAAGTCTCATCCTGGGAGAAGAGCGAGATTCCCGGTCCTTGGCCACAACAATGATTCCTTCCTCAGCGAAGCGCTGGTACGAATTCTTCAAGGCCTCCTTATTCACCGCTTCAAAATAAGAGAGATCGCCCTGGTGGTAAAGAGTTTTCCCAAGCTGGACGTATGAGTCAGAATGCAGCCGCGAAAAAGCCTTGATGGAATACTTACGAGCTGTGCGTTGTTCTCTGCCTTCTTCAGATCGATCCAAACATCCTTGGGTCCATCAAGTGGGGGAGTGAGACCCAGAAGGGACACGGAACCCAGCCAGGAAGCTTCAATAAATGGCCAAATCAGGAAGCAGTAGAAGTCGTAGTTTTCTCTTCCACACTGACGCTCCGCCTGACTCAGCTCGACGAATTCGGGTTTGCCATCAGGGCCTCGCGTGACGGCAATCACGTCATCTTTCTCCAGTCCTCGACGGGTGTTCTCCATGTTTGTTTCCAACCCTTCAGGAGGGAAGATAAACTCGCCACGGAAAAGCTGTGCCGGATTAGCAACATCAAGTAAAGGGATGCGTCGCGCGAACGAACCTGAGACAGGAAGAGAACCTGGGAATGCAGCTCCTGATAGGAAATTCTTTGGTTGGTGGGCCCCCCGCCCTGTTTGATCTTGGTATACATAGCCGCAGACACCAATGCTTCGGTAACGAACAGGTGAATGGTCATGTTGCGATAGAACGAGAGCAGGAAACGATCCACCGCGTAATAGGTCGGCTCAACGAGACCGGGGATCGTGCCCACAAGCTGGGGCCCAAGAACCTCGAGGGCACGATCAACAACTACTTCTGTGGGATATCTGTAGAAGTGCGCGACACGACCGCCTTTCGCTCGGACTCTTTCACAGAGCCACTCGACGCGACGGATCATCTCGGTCTTGCCCACGCCACGGCCACGAAGAGTCAGGAGCACCGTTCCGACCAAGGCGGTAGGCATCATCACGGCCACGTTGTTGATATCCGACAACACCCTGTATCCCAGGGCTCTCAAGAGACGCCCACGTTGTTCATATGTCAGATCCTGCACTCCGTTGGGGCTGATCTCGACTGAAAGACGCGTCATTTGTTGGTTGATAAAATCTCTCAAGCTCCATGGCTCGTGGAATCGAACATCAACCCGGCCCAGCTTCAGGGATAGAACCGAGGAAGAAGAGAGTAAGTCGGCCAAGTTTTCCTTCCGTTTGGGAGTGCCGAGAAGTTCACTGGCATAAGAGCTATCAAGTGTTAGTGAGCGGGGCTACGCAGGCCTTCTAGGGTACTCACTCTGTTTCGATGACTTTGTCGTATTGAGTGCTGACCGGGCATATAATCGTATCTTCAACGCGACCAGACAATAAGCTGTCGACAATAAAGCTGAGGATACCGAATTTCGGAGCCAGCAGCTTTCCCGTTCTCGACCGTCCACCTTCGATAAAACATTCGAAATTGAAGCCCTGTTGAAGCAACGTGTCGACATACGCCTGAACGACAGTATTGTAGAGAGGATCATTGCCAAAGCTTCTCCTGATCCACATAGCACCTAAAGAAGTCAGAGTGGTTTCACCCTTCCACGAGACATGATCGACTTACCGGCATGCTGCAAGAAAGGACCCAGGAGGGGGATGTTTAGATTGTCGCCGGCCACCACTACAGGCAGACCGATTCCAAGGCGATAACATATGATCTGGAGTGAAACGTAATCGACGTGGGACTTGTGACAAGGCAGAAAAACAATCGATTGCTTCTTCTTTGCTGCGTCCTCCGCAACACGCTTCAAGCGCAGGACTTCTTCGCTCGACACATGAACGCCTGCGATACGGTTGTTAGCTGTAAGCTCTCAATGTGCTCACTAGCTTATTTGGAGAACCCACCTTGATGGTATGCGCGAGTAAGCAGCTGGGTGCACAGATAATACGCGCCCCGAATGAATCGTTTGCTCTCCATCTTGCAAATCATATTGTCCAACATACTATCCACCACAACCATCAGATTATTTTGAACCTCAGTTCGACGCGCGTCCCGTCGTTGCGTATCCAAGAGACCTTCTTTCTCTTCAATCACCAGTCGTGCTTCCGCCAATTCGTGGACCTTGGCTTGGAGTAGCGGGCTGTCGATGATGGACGATTTCATACGGTCCGTAAACCCCGAATAGAAGATTGGCTGGCCGATCACATCGTTGTAGGCGCGCCATCCTGTTCCTTGCATGTGGGCGCTCACGTCTCGGAGGAATTCGAAGGGGTTCTCGCGAAAGCGCGCCATATGGCGCACCAGGTTCCGCTCCATGATCTGATCGTCCTGGGGCTCAGGGCCTCCGGTGAAGCCACTGGGGTGGATCGTGAGCTTATCACCCACGATCTCGAGATCGGGAGCGGACTGCTCGACGGGGGCCTTTTCCGACGGCATGGTCGCTCGGGGTGATGGGAAAGAGCGAAGCGGGGGAGAAGGAGGACAAAATGGATAACAATGGCGAGGGGGCGTCTATCGCGAAGGTAGAGGTCAATCAGGGAGAGAGGAGGAGAGACAATCCAGGGCCATGAACGAAGATTCAGACGAAGAGATTGGCATGACCGTTGGCAAGAGGATCTGATCGTGACTAGTGAGTTCCCAACAAACCGCCTGATCAGTCGGGGTTTCCCCAGAGTCGCTCGTTTTGGGGAACCTCGGATGCCGATCACGTGGCGGCATCCTTTCGGCTAGCCATGGATGTACCTGGACTTCTCTCAAGTAACATCAACACCATCCACCTCCACCATCACCTCACTAACATCTTCTTCCCGGTCGACATCCCTGTGCTGACAGCTCTGGTGTCCCCTGCGGTCACCCGTGCCGGTTAGTCTCGAGCAACCGTTGCTCCACTGTGGGACGCCGGACGACACATCATCTCCCCCGACGACTCTCGCTCCGACTTGCACATGAATCTCCCTCCCTGTCCTTAGATATTAAAGCCTCCGAGATGTTTCGCTGGACGAGGCGTCTCTCCGGTATGGTCTGATCTGTCAATTGATTCTTCTACAGTGTTCTCTCCTAACCATTCATCCTCGGTCCAGCCGCCTCTACACTTCTCCCTCGTCCCTCCGTCATGGTTTCCCTCCGCCAGTACTCCTTTCAAGTCTTTCGCGAGGTCCCGCCTCTTCGACAGTTCCGACGACAGCTCTTGCTGGATCAGAAGACGGTCGGTTTCGTCCCGACCATGGGAGCCCTCCATGAAGGTCATCTCTCGCTGATTCGGCAAGCCGCGGCGGAAAACACCGACGTCTTTGTGAGCATCTACGTCAACCCGACGCAATTCGGTGTCAGCGAGGACCTCTCCAGCTACCCTCGCACATGGGACACTGATGTCGCAAAGCTGGAGGACCTGAACGCCGAACTAGCGCGACAGGGATCTAACACCGGTCGCGTCACGGCCATTCTCGCCCCCACGTCCAAAGTCATGTACCCCACCCTACCACCTTCGTCCGAGATCGACGGAGACGGGTCGTTTGTCACAATCACGCCCATCTCCCGGAAGCTGGAAGGCGCATCGCGGCCTGTCTTCTTCCGCGGTGTCGCGACTGTCTGCATGAAACTGTTCAACATTGTGGGAGCCGATCGAGCCTACTTCGGACAGAAGGATGTGCAACAGACGGTGGTCATCAAGCGCATGGTAAAGGACTTTCACGTCGACACGGACATCCGCATTGGTGATACTGTCCGTGAAGAGGATGGGCTCGCGATGAGCTCGAGAAATGTCTACTTGGGCGCGAGAAGACGTGCGGTGGGTCTCGTCCTCTACAAGGCTTTGAAAGCAGCCGAAAATGCCTACATCGCCGGCAAGACCGCTCGCAGTGAGATCTTGGAGGCCGCCAATGCCGTGACCGCTCAGGTCCTGTCGGAGCAGCAGGCGTTGACGCCAGCCGATAGAGCGCTCTTCGAGGTCGACTACATCTCCCTTGCGGACCCCGAGAGCTTGGACGAACTAGACGTTGTTGACCCCTCGCAAGGCGCCATTCTGAGCGGGGCTGTCAAGATGGCTCCTCTCGAGGAAACCAAAGCGGGCGAAGACTGCGGCCTGGGCGATGGAAAGGTCCCGGTGAGATTGATTGACAACCTCATCATGAAGCCTCTTGCCTAGATGCGTAGATAGTGGCTATTGGTGGTGTAATATACTGAGGAGACCTGAAAAAAGTTGTACATCTACGAATGGAGTATATAGAGGTTCATACAGCAATTAATGACAAGACGATTCTCTGATGACCAAAAAGGAAAGTAGGGCAAATCCTCAGGGCTCGGAAGCTGATCGGCCCGAGAAAATTTCCTTCTACAGCAACGGACGCCAGTAGAAAACATCATCAACCCCAACTTCTTCCCGTCCCAAATCAATCAAAATGGCGGACGATGGAATGCTCCTTAACTTCACCTTCGGCGACGACGTCGTCAAGAAGGCCGAGCCCAAGCTCAAAGGCGGCACCTGGCGCGACCGGCTGAGCGCAAAGAAAATCGCCCAACACCGCGCCCAACCCCGAAAACCCGGCGACGGCACCGCCGCTTCACGGGTCGTGAAGAATCCCAACCGGATCGAGGTGTCGGGCTCGCGGCCGGCGAAACGACAGCGGACAGACGACGATCACGACGCAGGCCCGTCCCGGCACCAGCACCAGCACCAGCACCCCCGCCAGTTTATCTCGTCGCTGTTCTCGAAGAACCCGCTCCCCCGGAATGCAGAAGAACCGGCCGACGAGACTCCCGTTGAAGAAGCGAAACCAACCAACGCTCCCCTCATCGACGGCCTCGACACCTTCACCAACTTGGGACTGTCGCCGACACTGGCGGCACATCTGCTTACGAAACTCGAACTGAAGGCGCCGACGGCGATCCAGAAGGCGTCCATCTCGCAGCTGCTCAAGGAGGAAAGCGATGCGTTCATCCAGGCGGAGACGGGTTCCGGAAAGACGTTGGCGTATCTTCTCCCGCTGGTGCAACGCATTATGGCTCTCTCGCATCCCACGAATCGAACCGACGCGACGAGCACGACAGACGCCAAGGGCCAGCCGATCGTCCACCGGGATAGTGGTTTGTTCGCCATTGTGCTTGCGCCAACCAGAGAGCTGTGCAAGCAGATCTCCGTGGTGCTAGAGGGTCTGCTGCGATGCGCGCACTGGATCGTGGCGGGGACCGTCATTGGTGGTGAGAAGAAGAAGTCGGAAAAGGCGCGGCTTCGGAAGGGCCTGAATATCCTCGTCGCCACGCCTGGTCGACTGGCTGACCACCTGGAAAACACCCAGGCCCTGGACGTGAGCAACGTGCGGTGGTTGGTGCTGGATGAGGGGGATCGCTTGATGGAGCTGGGCTTCGAGCAGGAGCTACAGGGGATTATCAAGAAGCTGGACGCCAGACAGCGGCCCAGTCGCATCCCCGGAGTGCCTACGAAACGGACTACAGTTCTGTGTTCGGCCACGATGAAGATGAACGTGCAGAAACTGGGCGAGATGAGTTTGAAAGATGCGATTCATATCAAGGCAGACCCGGCGGACGAAGACGGCGAATCGAAGCCAAGAAACGACGACGACTCGGCCTTCACAGTGCCGGCTCAGCTGAAGCAATCCTACGCTATCGTCGCAGCCAAGCTCCGACTAGTGACACTGACTGCTTTCCTGAAGCGGACCTTCATGCGGAAGGGCTCTGTGATGAAGGCTATTGTGTTTGTCTCTTGCGCCGATTCCGTCGATTTCCATTTCGAAGTATTCACCAGAAAAGAACTAAACTCCGACGAGGACGCGGATAACAGCGACGACACCAAAGAAAAGCCCGCGGCGTCCCCTCACAACACCATCGCGCGTGCCACGGCATTCTCCAACCCCTCGAACCCAGTGACCCTGCACCGACTACACGGCTCTCTCCCCCAACATGTCCGCACCTCCACCCTCGCTTCCTTTGCCCGCAACAAAGACCCCTCTGTGCTGGTCTGTACCGACGTGGCCTCGCGCGGTCTGGACCTGCCCAACGTCGACCTCGTCATCGAATACGACCCGGCCTTCAGCGCCGAAGACCACCTGCACCGTATCGGACGTACGGCGCGTCTGGGCCGCGACGGCCGCGCCCTGATCTTCCTCCAGCCCGGCTGCGAAGAAGGCTACGTCGAGGTCCTCAAGAGCGGCTACCGCGACGGCGGCAAGGCGCTGACCCGCACCAACGCGGACGACATCCTCAAGCGCGGGTTCGGCGGCAATGTCGAGTCCGAGAACAAGGACTGGGAGGAGAAGACGATGGACTGGCAGATGGAGCTGGAACGCTGGGCGCTCGAGAACCCCGAGTATCTGGAGATGGCGCGCCGCGCGTACCAGTCGCACATCCGCGCCTACGCCACGCACGTCGCCAGCGAGCGCAGCATGTTCAACATCAAGGAGCTCCACCTCGGCCATCTCGCCAAGGCGTTCGCCCTACGCGACCGCCCCAGCAAGATCAACGTGCCCGGCCTGCGCCAAGGCAAGGAAGACACCAAGAAGGACTACAAGGCCTCACGGAACGCCACCACCAGCGGCAAGAAGAGGAAAAACCCGTCCGGCGGCGACGACGACTTCGTGTCAGCCACCGACACCGCGACCGCGGCGCAGAAGATGCGCGCCAAGATGAAGGAACACATGGCTGGCGCGAGCGAGTTCAATCTCGCCTAGCGTTGCGCGGCGCCGTGACTCTGTACATAGCCCATAGCCAAATGACGACAGCCTCAGTAGATATCCCACAACGAGATCTTTCCATCTTTTGACCCCGCCGCCAGCCAGTGCGTATTCTGTACCTTGTAGTTCCGCTGTCTCTGCACCGTAGCAAGCGAGAAGTCCCCTCCAGACACCTCCTCACCAGCAGCCATACCCCCCGAGCTCGATGGAACATCCACCGCGGCAAACGCCACCGCATAGCACCCCTCCTTATGCCACTTAAGGACGGCAAGCTCCCTCATCGTCTTAACCGCATAAACCCGTACCCGTGCATCCCACCCGGCCGTCGCAAACACCCTCCCATCCGACCGCACCCGCAGCCCCTGCTGCCCCGCATGCTTCGTATTCACCTGCTTCAGAGG
Source organism: Aspergillus sp. MEXU 27854 (assembly GCA_019721355.1). NCBI lineage: Eukaryota > Fungi > Ascomycota > Eurotiomycetes > Eurotiales > Aspergillaceae > Aspergillus > Aspergillus sp. MEXU 27854. The sequence continues at coordinate 3,109,292 of JAGMTT010000005.1, forward strand.
CGCCTCCTGCACCGTGCCACCCAGCGCCGGAATTGGATGCTTCACCAGCAGCGCATCCGCCGCGGACGAGATAAACGCCCCGCCTGCGGGGTCCACATCGATCGAGAGGACGGGCTGCGCATGCGGCCGACAGAAGTAGAGCTTCTCCCAGGTCCAGTCTCTCCCGGCGGCGGTACGCCCGCGCGAGAAATCCTTTGCGGCCACCGCGCCGCGACACCCGAACACGGCGACGTGGCCGTCTTCGTAGGCCGCCGCGACGGACAACTCCCCCGCCGCCGACAGCACCAGCTGCACGGCCATGACCATGCCGGTTTGGACGGCGGCGTCGGCAGGGATGGTGCAGACGCGGCGTTCGCTGGGGAGGTGAAAGACGTCGATTGCGCCGGAGTTCAGGGCGTTTGGGACTGCGATGAGGGCTGCGGGGGATGGTGCCGCATTTGCACCTTCAGCTGGGGGGTCCTGGAGATCGGGTTGATACCCCCCAATGGGACTGATAGACACCATGGCAAAGGCGCAAAAGTTCAGCGCGTTGACGGGGAGCGAATGTACCAGCCACGGCTGGCTTGCCGTGGTGGATGGGGAGTGCGCCTGACCGGCGGGGATATCCACCGGGAGGGTTTTGTCGAGAAACTCTTCATCCTGTGCGCGAAACCGCCACACGCGGAGTTTGTGGTCTCGTCCGTGTCTGGGTCATCGTTAGATGGGTTGTTTGTCTATGGCTGGTGTAGGGGAGGGCGCACGTGTATACTGCGGTCACGCCGGCGTCCGGAGTGAACCCCTTTACTTCGAGAAGAGCGCCGTCGTGTCCCTTCCATGCGGCGATCGGCCGCTTCGACACGAGATCCCACACCACAATCCAACCGTCGGCGTCGCCGGAGATCAGCCGGAGGTTCTGGTGGAAGATGTGCAGTCCATGGATGGGGGCCGCGTGTCCACGGAGGATGTAGACAGGGGTTGCTGGGGGGTGAGCTTGACCGGTTGATTCACTCATCTGTCAATCATGGGTCGTGATGTTCAGGTTGTGGTGTTTTGTTGTTGGCAGATGGTCTGTGGAGATGGTGATGTTGTTGGCGGAATGTAAATGTCGGCAGAAATAGACCGAGTCTTGGCATCGCGCTCATCTGTGGGACTTTAGATCTATAGGCCACAATCAACGTTGAAGATTGCAGGATACTGATGTGCACTGTAAAAAGGAATAGCATATAATTCAGGTAGGAAGCTGTAACGAATCTATCCATGGTATCTTCCAAACGCCTCCATCCATCCGAATAACGCCAATTTCATGACCAACTCAGTCAAACCTCCCGCACTGGTAGCGATTCACTTGATGATGCGGTGCGACATAATATTCCTGGTAGGGATGATTTTCCATTGAAAAATCGGCAAAGGCCATGATCGGATTGACCACCCCAGGGGGTACTCTCAATAAGTCCGGAAGAGCGCCAGAATCAAGAGACGAAAGACCCTCGAGTAAACCAAAAGCGTCGTCCGTCATAGTGACAGATGCATCTTTATGAGCAGTTGTCCATCCCCACGCCGCCTGCAGCTCATCTTTGATATGCTCTGCGCGCCACCCAGTCCGTTTCATGATGTCCTCGAGAATGCGTAAAAGCTCCTCCTGCGCTTCCCTCGTGGTGAGACACTCCGCTGCAAAGGCCAGAAAGCGAATCGAAAGACTGGCGACGCCGCGGTCCTTCACATGCGCAACAATCCCACAGATATCATGCGCATGTCTTTGCTGTTTACTCTGCATCTCGGAGCTGAATTCAGATTCAAATGGATGGGTCTTGGTCAGGAGAATCTGGGTAGTATGGTAGAACAGACGGGCTACTGTCGAAGACCGTTTGATCAGCCTAAGATCTGTCAGTAAACGCATCCTAAGCTGAACGACAAGGACAACAAGTACCATATATTGGGAAAGACAGTCTTCGAGTGAGTCTGCCAATGATGCAGATACCCCAGTGGCTTCAGAGAACGAGGGGCGGCATTCTCCCATCGCTCACACCATTCGCTGTACCTGCACCACTCCTGGTATCGATGGTCTATCTGAGCACGACCATCGGGTGTATGGTTGGTATCCAAAAAGTGGGGCATGGAAGATCGAAAGTTTGCAACCTTGGCACAGATATAGACCATCCAGTGAGTCCACATCTCCTCATTGCCCGCGACATTCGACTGCGTGTGGTCTAAGTCCATCTGGACGCCCCATGTATCAGGATCCCAGGCAAGTGTCCAGTTGAAATGCAAACAACTGAGCAGTTCCATGCCAACATTCAGCCAGAAACACGCGCCACCGAGCCCTTGGGTCCGGGCGTCCCACCGACATTCCTTGATCAAAGCTCTTGCACCGGCGATGTGGTTCAGACCCTGCACTGACAATATTGACCTTGAACACATCAGTTCGTAGACATTGAGGATGACAGCTGTGGTTGCACACAGGGCCGAGTCCCGGTGAGGATTCTGCAGTGACCGAAGAAGATCACCCGAAGCCGTGTCGTGGTAAAATGTGGCTTTCTCCTCGCCATAAGACGGGTCCACGAGATATATATGGCGCGCACCGCAAGCCATGAAGGCTCTGAGCAGCATTGATTCCTCTAGCGCGTGATACGGCAGAATATGGGTGAACTGGCTACCAGTCAGACGCCGGAATACGCTTGCAGAACGACTATGACTTACATGTTTCGCCTCGTCCATCGAATCCATCCAGACCCCCACCTCCTCAACAAAAACCTGCAAGAGAAGTACCTCTTCCGGTTCGTTAAGACACGCATACTTGCCAGATTCGGTTCTTCCTTGCGACGCCGAGTGGAAAGGTACGCTGGAAGCACTTTGCCTTTGAGCGTGATGAGCCATGGGCTGGTGATTGTCATCGAACCCAGCCGCGGCATGTCCAGACAACGGGACGCCAAATTCCGGAATGTAAGAGGGCACCATTGGCATGTTATACCCAGCATATATCGGAAAGTGACCCCATTCCTCCTTCTCCGGGGTCACCTCTTCTTCCAGCGGAGGATATCTCTCATCTCCCCCAACATACTCAGACGCAATATGCCTCGACTCATCGCGAAAGGTGACGCCGTTGCCCACCGGCGGGACGATATAATGAGGCGGCGCCGAGACCTGTGTGTCAATGAAATTGAGGCGGACGCCGCGCCGACATATGCGCCCCGACTTCCGACAATTTTGGCACTGGTTCTGTGCCTCGTCACACTTGAGATGGCGCTCCCGACAAGTCAGACATCCGGTCCGAACACGCCTGGCCTTCTTGGTAGCAACATCCTCTGTCTGGGTCGTGTCGCTCCCCAAGACCCGCGGCGTGCTCAGTGATGTGCTATTTGGTGTTGGCACGCCTCCATCGTCAAGCGAGCCCCCATCTTGAGGTGTTTCCGCCGGCACCGCACTGTCAATGTCGGTGCCGGGCCCATCAGTGTTGGGCGTCGGAGCGAGAGATAACTCTGCTCCGGATGGCGCGAACGAGGTATTGACGACAGATGCCATATTAGGCGATCCTGTTCTGCTTCTACTCGAGCCCTCGAGTCACTTATCCCCTCTGGTCCGACAAACCAGTTCTCCTGTAGCCTCTTGATCAACCCCACGCACGATGGTCCCAGCGCATCGTGCCAAGTTGAGACCTGCTGCGCTGAAGAACTCAACAGATCACACCGGGTTTCTTTAATGCGGCGGAGGAATGGGAGGAATAACGAGAGGAACGGCGACGACTAAGCGATGCGACATATGAGAAACCGAAGATACCGGCGTGGAGTCGGCTCATTGAAGGGACTCGGCTGACGGTTTGAGTACCTGTTGGAGCGACAGTCAGCATATGGGCAGCTTTGGGCGAAGAAACAAAAGGCTGTGTAAGAATGACCGGAAATAGAAATGCAAATACATACCGGGGACCCTCTCGGGTTAATTGGGAAGTCTGCAGGAAGCGAAGCTGGTACAAACGGAAGGAAATGAGATGATGAAGCCGGCGAGATCTGCGGGGAGATGCCGATGCGGCCGCTAAACTGCAAGGGGTCTTGGGCGGTCCTCGCCAAACACTAGGGACCAAAATACACTGTACACAACCCAAAGAATAAATTCGCTATCATTACCTACATCATCAATCTAACATGCTCTGCTTTTATCGTTTCCATCCTATAGCTCCAATCGTAGAGGGTTTTACAAACAAAAAAAAAAGGCGTGAAGGGACAATACCTATAATCATACTCAGGCCTTACTGCCGAGTCGGGGCAGTCGGAGTCTGAAATGCATCAGGAACATGAATGCGCCCCAGACTGCGGCGGACAGGAAGGTGACGCGAAGAGCTGCGGCATACGCGCCGATCACTGCAATGTACGTTAGCACAGCTAGAAGAACATGTATCAACGGATTTAATCACAAAGAACTCACCTTGCTGTTGGTGTATAGGATCCAACTGGGAGATGGCCTGGACGGACTTCCGTACCAAGAGAATCACCGTCTCCTTGTTGGGACCGGTTACCATCTCCTCCAGGTTGTAACGCAGGGTGTTCTGAAACACCCAGCTGCTCGTCGCCACGCCCATCACCGACCCAAGGTTTCTCCATAGTCCGAGGGTGGTGGTTGCGACGGCCTGTTCATCCTGTTCACTCGTCGCGAGGACCGATACCATCAAGGACGGAAACGAAAATCCCTGGCCGAGACTTGAGAGAGACACGCAGACCATGGCAAGAAGATCAGGGGTGCTCACATCCATCGAGGCCGCGGTCAGGCCTCCAATGAGGAGGAAAAAGTCCCCGATCATCACGGTCGGTTTCAACCGCCGGGACCAGGTAATTAGAAAGCCCGTTGACACACTGGAGATGGTCACTGCGAGGGTCGCCGCAATCAGTCTGAAACCAGAGTCAGTCGGACTAGCCAATTTGACGGCCTGGAAATACAGGGGAGCATTGAATATCATGGTGTTAACCGAAATGGCGCCGAAGAAGTTCCCAAAGATCAGGCTTCGCCGGGGCTCCTTGGATAGCAGGGATATCGGCATGACGGCTCTCTCTACAGTCCGCTCGTACCGGACAAAGATCACGGCGACAATAAGGGACAGGACCAGGGAGGAGATGACGAGGGGGTGTGTCCAGCTATACACGTTTCCGCCCAGGTTGAGACCCATGATCAGGGCGGTCACACCGAGGACGAGGAGGAACGACCCGACCAGGTCGATGCTTTTCACTAGTTGAAGAACGGTCATCCGCTCGGCGCGCGCTTTCTTCAACCCCAGGTCGGCCGGGGTGGTCCAGGCGGCGACGAGGAAGTACAGGAAGATGAACGGCAGTTGCACGAAGAACGCACCTCTCCATCCTACCGTGTCGCACAGGATGCCACCAAATGCGAGGCCCATACACCCGCCAATCCCCAGGAAGAGGTTGATATAAGATTGGTAGACGCCTCGATACTCAATGCGCACGAGGTCGCTAGATAAAATCATTCCCATGGAGAAGACGCCCCCGGCGCCCAGCCCACAACAGGCACGAGCGGCGATAAAGCTTCCGATACTCTGCGCGGTTGCGCACCATGCCGTGGTCGCGAAGAACACGGCGATGGAGAACAAGTATACGGGCTTTCGACCGAAGGTGTCAGAAACCCGCCCGAAAAGGGGGAGAAAGGCGGTGGAGGTCAAGAGAAAAGCGGTTGATAGCCACGAGGCCGAATTGGAGGCGTGGAAATGCGAGGTGATGACGGGGTGACTGGAGGCCATCAGGGTCGAGTCAAAGAAGCCGACCACATAACCCAGTAAGACGCCCCCAAAGATCAGCCAGAAACGCACCGGGGAGACATTGATGAAGCGAGAAGCGTAGGGGTCGTCGCTTCGACCATTCCCTTCGGGGTCGGAGAGGGCTTTTTTCTGGTGGTCCGCCACACAAGGAGTTGGCTCTATGCCGGGGTCGACTTCCAGGCCCTGAGGGATCGAGCTGACCCGAGAGAGGTTGAGAAGGGTGGCATCTTCCTCCACGATGGAAGAGGCGCTCGACTGCAGTCCGGTGTCTACGACTGCGTGGGATTTGAGCAGAGGGGTGGACTCGTCCACATGGGGGGGCTGTCCTCGGCCATGCATCACCTCGTATTGGAAAACAAGATCTGATATAACGATGCTGCTGAAAAGGCAGAGATCTAACGTGAGAAAATATATGTTCAGAAGGAGGAAGGGTGAGAAACTTTTGTCTATGGAAGATGCGCAGATGGAGGGATACCGAAGTGGAGAGGAATTTTATAGTAGGAGGAAGGACACTGGCCGATAGGCGCGGCACTAATGCACCCTCATCAGCATGACTCCCGGTCTTTTTCACTGCACTTCTCCCGGGTTCTATATCAATGTGCGATGATATACACTGATATCTCTGCCCTTGTCTACGAGTATTGTCATTTAATATACATTGGTGTGATCGGAACCCTCAATATCTCCCATTCCACCCGGTCAGCATACAACCGAGCCCCTCCAACAGTGATATCGCCGGGTCCACTTGGTGCGAAGGAGTGTCTCCCCCTCTTCTTGGTCAAGTCATCGGACCAACGACTGCATATCGGTCCTCCGTACACCGGGAAGATGGCCGAGATGCTTTGCCAAGGGCCGATCGCGTTCAAGATGCGATGTGATCGTCAAAACCTGTCCAAGGATATCCCTTACTTCGGATAGGAGGATTCTTTTGGATCAGAAAACTCGAGTTCTCTCCACATGAGCTCCTATATACATTGACTTATGTGGACAATCCGGATCTACTGGACCCTAATGGATGTATACCCCGCATGGAATGCCGGATATGAAGGCGGTGGCGGCTGATAAAACGACGATAAGGCCGTGATTCCTCCACCACCCCTCCAAATATATATCCACCAGAACACCAGAAAGAGAGCCACTGTCAATTTGCCTCCAATATACGCCTCTCAATAGTGACCCAACATGCGCCGCCCTCTTCGGATCGCCGTCCTCGAATGCGATACGCCCGTCGAGAAGGTCGATCGAAAGTACAAAGGATATCGCGGCGTCTTTTCCGCTCTCCTGCATGCCAGTGCCCAGGCCTTGGGTCAACCCGAAAGACTCGACCCTGTAACTGGCTTCGACATCTCCGGGTGGGACGTTGTGAGCAAACAGGAATACCCGAATCTGGGGGATGTCGATGTCCTTCTGCTGACCGGATCGAGTGAGTCATAGTCCTTGCAGCGTCGAATCATTGCATGATACGTTGCGAGATACAGCGGTTGACTCATGCACAGAACACAATTCCTTTGATAACGATCCGTGGATCATCAAGCTGGTCGAGTACACCAAGAAAGCCATCGATGAAGACCGAGTCAAGATCCTGGGGATCTGCTTCGGACACCAGATCATCGGCCGTGCGCTGGGCGTAAAGGTCGGCCGCAGCGACGCGGGATGGGAGATTGCAGTATGCGATATGGATCTCTCCGAGCCGGGGAAGAAGTTGTTCGGCAAGGATAAACTGGTAAGAGGGGTTCGATAATTCCCCTTGCCCCCTTGGTGCTAACGATATGTCATCAGAGAATCCAACAAATGCATCAGGACATCGTTCATGAGTACCCTGCGAACGTCGTTCCCCTAGGATCGTCCCCGCGCTGTGCGGTGCAGGGCATGTATCGACCGGGCAAGTTCGTGACTGTTCAAGGACACCCCGAATTCAATGAGGAAATTGTTACCGAAGTTGTGACGCTGCGGACTCGATCCGGTGTCTTTTCGAAGGAACAGGGCGAGGACGCTCTCGAACGAGCAAAATGGGAACATGATGGCGTCGCGATAGGTGTTACCTTTTTGAAGTTCTTGCTCGACTAGACCATATATGGCGGGGAAGATGTGTAATAGAAGACGATAGATTCCATGCAAACCTACACCCTAGTATTGAATTTTCTAGCCATGCCGAGTGCTTCCCTTTCCTCGTGATCTTTCCGTAGATGCCGAGCACAATTGGAGACGTCATGTAGGGCATGCCAGGCAGAAAAGATGCCCGGTCCGATGAATCGTCGAGAATACCGTCCAGCTCAGCCATTGTGTACTCGGGGTTTGACCTCCAGACGCCCTCGAAAAGCCCACTGTCTCACCGTATCTCGTCTTAATGCCTCCACTTCTGCACCTGCCGCCCCCCCGTGATACGCCATATCATCTTGCTATTCCTCCAATCTCACCCTCCAAGTCAACCAGGATATCCACCGATTGCTGACAACGAAGGAGCCTTGCGTAGTCCATAGATTCATTAGCATACTACCTAGGTAGGATCTCTTAGTTTCGTACCTAGGAGTGTTCTGCGTCCGCTAGAAAACCTGGTACATACATATATACCTACTACCTTACCTCCCCAGCGTACGAGGTCCATATTCGAGCTCGATCCCTCAAACGTACTCTGGGTACGTGGGCGACTATGACGAAATAGAGCATAAATTCTCTATCAAAGCGAAGTGCATCCGCCCCAAGAAAGCGCCAGTCGCCCTAGCCTATAACTGAACTGCGAATAATGTCAGATAATGTCAACATGAAGACATACCACCACCACTTCACAAGATGATCCGCTGATACACATAAATGATCAACCAAAAGGTTGGACCCTTGACACCGTAATCGAAAGACGCTCCGCCAGAATCCCCCCAAACCATCACCCAGAAGCAGACGGGTCCTCTCGCTCCAAAAACGTCGGATCCATATCAACCTTGCGCTCAAACTTCGACCACCAATCCCGGAACGCCTTGAGCGACACAACCTCCTGCCCCTTATGCTTCGGATCCGACTCGGCAAAACTCGCCAAAAAGTTGAACGCATTCCCAATGATGCGCTGCGCCAACACCTTCGTCGTGATCTCCTTCTGCTGCCGGGTCTGTCGCACAAGGTCTGTGGACGGGCCAGCGCCAGGACCCCTCTCTGCCTCCAGCGCCGCCAGCTGCGGTGCGACATTCTGCACCGGTTCGATGGAAATGCCCAACGTCGCGTTTCCGGCCGCACCCTCGTCGAGCATCACGTCCTCCTCTTCGGCTTCCGTGCGGCGCGGGGGTGGCCGGACCTTCAGGACGGCGGACGGCCGCTCGTTCGCGAGCGCGCCGATGAAGCGGAATTCGGCGCCGGGGAATTGGATGTAGATGGCGGCGGCGGTGTCCGGGGGGAGGACGGTACCCGGGAGGAAGAAGACGACTATTTCTGTAAATGAGGGAGCGATAGGGAAGTTGAAGGCGAATTTGGTGGCCTGGCCATTGGGCTGTGCGTCTACCGCGACGATGTCGGTCAGGCAGGGCCTGCCTGGGATGATGACGGAGAACATGCTTTGCGAAAATGGGGTATGCCGCGGGATTATCGACTATGATAGGGTATATAAGAAGCGGGAAATAAACATATGCCGAACTATGCAAGCAGGCGGGAATTGATATGCATTGTCAAGAGATTGGAGCTTCTGACGGAGTGTAGAGGAGCTATGGAGAATTTCCCCAGCCGGGATCGATGATGGAATCTCAAAGAAAGCTCGCAGTGACGAAATGGTGCAGTACCCTTATCGATAAGGGCTTTGTGGCCTCAGGCACCTAGGACAAAACCTACCACATTCCAGAGGGCCGTGGTAGTTTGGATTTTATATGGTGGATTCTGGTTTTGGTCGGATATGTATAGCTTCATCATTCACCATTTATTATCAAGATTCTCGATATTGACCGTCATGAGGTGGAATTCTCGACCTACCACTTTCTGGACCTCTGATCGGAAATGTGGTAGATTTTCTGTTCCTGCCTCAGGCACACATATGACGCTAACCCATTCAGGAAATCGTATCTTCCCCTCAGCAGGGATCAGCGGCCGTTTGCTCCCACAGCATCCTCAAAGCCACGGCATAGACGTCCAGCAAAATGGGTAAATCGAATCTCGAGCTGGTAAATGAATGCGACAAGTGACTACACCCCCTCAGTTCCGACATACACCCCATCTGACAACTTATCGTCCTAGATTTCCGTACTATCAAGACGATCCAGCATACTATACAGCCCACCTCAAGAACTACCATGCCTTCAAAGTCACTGGATGCGACGCCGTCCTAGGCTACATCGTCAACGCCGTTGTCGATAAGTTCTTCTGGCCGCCGGACTGCTGGGCCGTCGACTCGGCGAACCAGACCGTGACGCTCGTGACCCCTCCCGGCGCGACTCCCCAAGATCGGACTCGTCTCGTGGCCAACACGCTCGCAGAGGCGGTCCGGCGGGAGACATTCGAGGTGCTCAAAGGATGGCGCAACGAGATGTACCCCATCTACGGGCCGGGCGGCGAATTTCTGTTCGAAATGGAACGCAGCGCGACCCCGCTCTTCGGCGTGGTGTCCTACGGCGTACATGCCACCTGTTACGTGGAGGACGAGCAGGGCCTGCGCATCTGGGTGCCCCGGCGCTCGCGAACGAAGCAGACCTACCCCGGCATGCTGGACAATTCCGTCGCCGGCGGGATGAGCACCACGGAACCGCCGTTTGAATGCCTCGTCCGTGAAGCCATGGAGGAGGCTTCGCTCCCGGAGGACGTGATCAAAGCGAATGCCACCTCGACCGGCTACGTCTCGTACTTTTATGTGCGGGATGCCCGCGCAGGCGGCGAAACCAATCTGTTGCAGCCGGAGGTCGAATATGTCTACGATATCAAGCTGAGCGCCGACGTGACGCCCAAGCCTAACGACACAGAGGTCGAGGCGTTCCACCTGTACACCGTCGAAGAGACCAAGACGGCGCTGGCTAACGGAGAGTTCAAGCCCAACTGCGCCGTCGTCTTGATCGATTTCTTCATCCGACATGGCATCCTGACGGCGGAGAACGAGCCCGATTATCTTGACATACTGGCCAAGATGCACCGGCGCTTGGAATTTCCGACCGCCTCGCATGCAAAGGCATAGCAACATCTATACGCCTGGATCCGCTGCAACACCATGTGCAAAAAGATATTTGATATTCTATCTGATATACCCAGCCACCAATAGAACGCCGACGCTGCAAGTAAAGACCCAAGCACACTTTTAGACCATCGGGGGAATCAACATTAAAGGATGATATCCGTAAGATGTCCTGATGCAACGAAACGATAGAATGGACTCTATTTCTTCAGGAGAAGATACACGTAGTCGATCCGGAGAGGGGCCGTCTTCTTGTAGGGTCCCTCGAGATAAAGCAGCAATCCACCAAATGAAATGAAAACGGCCCTGTGGAAGATCTCAGTCAGTAAAGTTTCAATGATGAAGTCGAATTCTTGCAAGCACAAGAATACACGGAGACCAGTCAGGAACCTACATGTTGCCGGAGGTGGAACCCTCTTCGAAACGATAGACCTTTCCGTGGCAGACATAATCATAATCGTTCGCCAAGCTCTGTTCGCCCATGCCGACCTCTCTCCAGCCGACCTTGGTGCCACTGTCCTCTTTGCCGTCCAGAGACAGGGTCGACGCGATGGCCATGGAGAGAGACTCTCCCACAGCACAGGGGTAAAGTTCCGTGTTCACATCGAGAGTGAAAGTTGTGAGGTTGTCCGACGAGGTGCAGGTCAGACGAGAGACGCGGTCATACTTTTGCGCGTTGATCGCGGTGATCGTGAAGGTATCTTCGAAGAGGACGGGGTCGGACATGGTCGCGGCGGCGCAAGAGACGCAGGGTATTCAATATTCTGGAATGAGCGAATATCACAGGTGATGTATATGTCGGATAATACTGCAGATCCCAAGCGATTGGGTGGAGTGGTGAGTCGACCGGCGGAGGACCAGCAGTTGGAGTTGGTTGAAAGGACAAAGCCGCCGAAGCTTTTTTTGCTCGACTTTTAACGCGCCGCCGCTTTTACTTCCGCCCGGATCTGCCCCGCAGCCCATCTGCCAAAAAATCCATTCGTGCGCAACGACGACAGCTGCCTCCAGCGACCGCCATAATGTCATTTCGCAAAAGAAATATCGGTTTGTCTGCGGGCACAGATCGCGCATCTGTCTCTCACTCTACGCAGCCGCAACCTCCAGCGCCCGCTCCGGAATCGACGCCCGGAATTCGTCCTTCTCCCGACGATGGACGTCCAACTACATCGACCGGCACACCATCACTCGACAATCTTCTTGCTGGACATGGAGGGCTCCCTATCGGAAAGATACTGTTGATCGAGGAGAATGGAACGACGGATTTTGCAGGTGCCTTGCTGCGCTATTATGCAGCAGAAGGAGTAGTACAGGACCAAAAGATTCACGTCATCGGCATGCCTGAACAATGGGGCCGAAGTCTCCCCGGATTAGTAGGACCGGCCGATGCTACGAACGACAAATCCGACAAGCGGAAAGGGGAGCGCATGAAGATAGCTTGGCGATATGAGCGTCTGGGCGAGTTCGGCGCAGGAGTCGCAGGATCAAGAGGTAAGCAGGTCTCCTCCGTCAACAGTGGACAGCACTTATAGATACAGTCACTGCTTCAAACGCAGCGGATCAGAGTGCAACTGCGGTAGATGGAAATCAGGCTAAACAGCCGTCGTTCTGCCATGCGTTCGACCTCACCAAGCGTCTCACCCATCCTTCCATAACAAACATCACCTACATTCCTCTCGCGCCTTCGAACGAGCCTTTACTCGATTCCATCCTCAAGCGACTCCAAAATGCGATTGCGCAGAGTCCTCCCAACACGGTACACCGTATCGTGATCCCATCACTGCTCAATCCCTCGTTATACCCACCCGAAGTGGTCCAAGCCGAGAACCTCCTCCCATTCCTCCATTCCCTCAAAGCTCTTCTGAACACACCCGGCGCGCGCATCACCGCCATGGTCACAATCCCTCTCTCGCTATTCCCTCGCAGTTCGGGGCTCGTCCGATGGATGGAGATACTCAGCGACGGTGTGATCGAATTATGTCCCTTCCCCCATTCCGCCGATGCGCTGGCAACATCCGGCGCCGCGACGGCCCACGAGGAACCACCGCAAGGCATGCTGAAAACACATCGACTCCCCGTATTACATGAGCGGGGAGGCGGCAGCGATCAGAACGTCGGACAGGACTGGGCGTTCACGCTTAGCCGGAGGAAGTTCGAAATCAAACCGTTCAGCCTGCCGCCGGCGGAAGGCGACAAAGAGGCGCAGGAAAGCGGGACGTCCGGTGGGATGCCGAAAAAGGCCGACCTTGAATTCTAATACAATATGCTGGGTGCCGAGCGAGATGCGCACAAGATATCATCCATCACTCTTCGTGGTCCGATTCCGCCAGCATGTTCTCCAACTCGATCTGCTCGGACATCGCAGGGCCCGAGTTCGCCATCGTTCGGAGGTAGTCTCTTCCGTACGCGTCCATTCCGGGTCTGAACGAGAAGCGAGAACGAAATGACGTTCCAAGGCAGGACGACAGAGCGAGCCATGCTTGACAGGCCCTCTGGTCAGCTATGCAGGATGTGGGGTTGGACGAGAAGAACGTACCTAATAGCAAGAGTAATGGGCCGAAGAACACCAGAATTAATAGCAAGATGAAGTTCATGGTGGGATTAATGACACGAGGGATAGAATATAGAACAGGGCAGTGCGTGTGCAACAAGAGGAATACTTAATGCAGAGCTACGAATAATGTGATGATGAAGCGGCGCAAATGGTCCTTCTCCCGACCTGGAGTGGGCCGTCCTGAATAGGAAAAGCGCGGCTCCGTTCTCTTTAAAAAGTTCCTCTCACGGAATTTTGGTTCCCTTCCACTTCCACTCTTCCACTTCGCTTTCACTGCTCAAATGACAGAGCTATTCAATCTCGATATGCTTCGTTGTATTTGATGGTAAGTCGATTATTGTTTTTACTCCCCGCTTGCATCACTTGGATCTCGAATGATTATATAACTACAAAATCTGTCAATCCCCTGAAGCTCATTTAAATATCTCACAAAAGAGCACCTGTGATTGAGAAACGTACTGGAAAATGACTCGTCCAAATTCTTCTACATTATCATGCATACATCTTGCGGAATCAAACGCTAACCCGTGTTGTGACGCAGTGAACATCTCATCCCTCCTTGCCTCCAACATGGACTTCGAACCTGAGCTCCCCATCCCGATCTCGTATGTTGCGGGTAACTACTATGTCTTCTCCATTGATGCCGTCTCGTACCTCAGACGCGAGCACCATATATGCGGCGTCCTCATCGGCACCTTGCCGCAAATCCCCCAACAAAACATCTTCCTGGGCCTGCCCCTGGAGTTAATGCCCGAGGAAGCCCGGCTCCTGGTGGAAAAGGGTGTAGCTTGCATTGTAGACGAGGTAAAAGTCCAGAAGCAGGGAATGAAAGCCCTCATGGAAGACGACCGCCGGAAGTATCTCCATGACCTAGAATCCCAAGGCCTCCAAGCTATGCGGGTGCAGACTAGCCGAAAAGAGCAGCAGAAAGAGAAAGCCTTAAAGAAGATAGAACAGCAGAAGAAAGCCGGAAAGGCAAAGAGTGATGCGCGGAAACAGGCCGCTGAGGGGGACGACAAGGCCGACAATCCGATGCTGGATCTCTTTGCAGACGATAATGGCCGAGCCGCGAGCCCTAGCCCGACGATTTCTTCCTCGACCGGTGCTTCGACCATCGCTAAATCCGATGCCGCGATGGGAATCACACCGGCCACATCGCATCCGCCCCTTCCATCCAAGCCATCCGACGATCAATTGCTGCCGTTGCCTGAGGTGCCATCATCGTACCCGCTTTTCGCCCACCTGCATGCCGAGGGCTACTTTCTTTCTCCAGGGCTGCGGTTCGGATGTCAGTACCTTGCCTATCCCGGGGATCCCTTGCGCTTCCATTCGCACTTCCTTGTTGTCTCCGCTGAGTGGGATGACGAGCTCGACTTGATGGACCTCATCTCTGGTGGCCGTCTGGGGACCGGTGTGAAGAAGGGATTCCTCATCGGCGGTGCGGAGAGGAAGGCTGAGGAGCACAAGGACTATAAGGACTGCGTCCGGACGTTTAGTCTGGAGTGGGCTGGAATGTAAGAGGCTGTTGGCGTTGCCTTTTTGCTCTTCCACCACACCGAACGCACATCTCTTGCCCACCTGTTGCGGGATATGTGCCTTCCGAAGCTCAGGACTGGCTTGTGCACATGCACTGAGGATATTCTCCACCAGCAGATCCGTCGCAGCTCTGCGCGCCACCTGTGTGGGCGTATTCCAACCAGCCTGCGTCAACAAAACTCCAGATCGGCTGGTATGGCGAAGGGCATTCCCCTAACCGAAGACGGCCGTGTCACGCACACTGGCCAGGAGTGTTCCGTGTCCCAATCCGCTGAGATTGCTTCTACTGTTTTGCCAATCAAAGATACCCATAGATATGAGAATATGTTTCAGATATTGTGAAAATTGATTAATGTCCTCTCACCCTTTCTCAAGTTTAGATCGATAGGAGGGCTCATACGGTAGGTAGTATGCCACCGTGTGGAGTGCTAGTAGATCATTCGCATCGCAAGGTTGTGTTCAAGGAGCCATCGAGCCATATCATGCATATTAATTTCCGGAACACTGCGACGGCGTCAGACGCGTAGGCTCTCTGGGTGTTGAGGCTCAACAAACATGTCAACGTAGTGTGGTGCTTCGCTTGTTGACATGGCGCCCTGTAACATATGCACAGGGCCGCTAAGGTGTATCGTCGTGAAATCATGAATCCTAGTCCTGGTAAACGGACTAGAGGTAATCGATATTCCGCCATTTGAACTTCTTATTTGCCCGATCCACCGGGCGATTCTCGAATTGGCTGCCATGAAGCTCAAAAACGAGCTCCTTCGATTTCTTGCCGCCGGTTCCTTCCGAACCCTGGTTGTCTTCTGTCTCCGGAAAGGGTACAGAAAACCGAAAGATTGTCTGTTCTTTAGGGATCGCTGCTCAAACACACAAGGTCAGCCATATGATTGGGACAGAAGCCACAGGAAAAATCTCACTTTTCACTTCATTTTTCTCAGTAACCACCACAAACGTAAACTTCGTATCCCGAACCACAATGCCCTTCACACCGACCCGCCCCGCGCACCGACTGCGCACCACCTCAACGCAGGCCCCGTGAAAATCTGCGCTCACCAATTTACTCCCATGCGACAAAGCCGAGACGTTGATATCCCCCGGCGAGCGGCTCTTCATATCGAGAATCTCTTGCATATAACCCACCCACATCGTGTGGAGTTCCTTGAAGATGGCGTACTTGCATTCCTCCTTGGGGAGGTCGTAGAGGCCCGAGGCGCGCTTTTCGCGCGCTGACAGCGGGCGCGGTTTCTGCTTGCGAAGAAAGTACTCTTTCTTGCGGAGACGATGGAGACGTCGTCGTGTGCGGTTGTCTTCGGGGGTGGGCGAGGTTGGTCGGAGGTAGAGGGGTTTTTGCTTGATGCGCTCGGTAAAGAGCTGGTCGGCGGTGTCGGGGGAGTGAGCGCGCGAGAGGAGCTCCCGGGCGATGTGTTCTTTTTTTGGTGTTGTCATTTTGGAGGGGTGTTTGGAGAGTGGAATGGTGGTGTGGAATGGGATTTGATGCTGAGAGCGAAAGGAAAAAGAGTTATCGTTATCGATAAGATCACATGCAGGTTTCCTTTTTGGGAAGAACAGTCCAGGTCTTTGTAGACTCGTCGTGTAAAAGTCTGGACTTAAGATCTCATTCATTGACCTAAGTGTATCGCTATGCTTTATGGATAAACGTTTTTTATTATTCAAGTATTCTAGGACTGAATCTCAGGCCATGTTGTTCTCGCTGACGCACAAACAAACCAGCAACGGGTGTATGCAGCCACCTCTACAGAACTATATATTTGTTACTTTCTCCATAGCTCCCAATATCTACAGAGTAGAAGGATGGACCATGAACGTCTCCTTTGTGGTATGCTAGATTGAGTACATATATACGATCAAATGGTCCATGACGTATTCCTGTAGCTCATGACAGCATACTGAAATAGGATGTACAGCCGACTCCAACCAACTCCAATTTACACCATACTAGTTGAGTAATAGAAACCATATCGGCACTTAAACATACTCCGTAGTTTAGAGATAGCCGAAAAAGGAATGCTGGATATATGACAACCTCGGTCTGTTTCTTTCCCCGCATTTCTATATAGAGACAACAGCCCTATGGTGAAGGCCGCTGCCATACAATATACCGACATCTAGAATCAACCTTCTGATATTGAACATGTCAACCGAAACAATGGATTTTCCTGATCTTCCTCCCTTCCCAAATGATATTCCAACAGCACCCCTTCTCCGCCTGTCGCTCGCAAAACTGCTAGCCAGCCATGACAGCGAGATACAGAGGCTCATGCAGGCCTCAGAGGAGATCGGCTTCTTCTATCTTGATATGCAGGGCTGTGAGCTAGGCTCCAGCATCCTTGCCGACTCAGACAAGCTGTTTGCCACGGGAGAGGACCTGTTCACCCTCAGCCTCGACGAGAAACAGAAATACGACTTTAGTAGTCAGAACTCGTATTTCGGATATAAATCCCAAGGAGCGGCGATCGTAGATCGCCAGGGAAATCCGGACAGGAATGAATTCTACAACGTCTGTCGTAAATTCCCAACGGTCTATATAGCATTTCATTAACGTGAATCAAGGTCTCCAAAGACGACATCCTCGGAGTGACGGCACCTCTACCAGCCCCTGACGTTCTCCATTCTGCCCGTCCAGTCTTGGAGTCCTTCATCAAGAGCTCGCACTCCATCGTGACTCTTATCTTGACGCTGCTAAACAACCATCTCGGCCTCCCTGAAGGAACCCTCACGAATCTCCATCGACTGCGTGCTCAAAGCGGCGACCAAGTTCGGTTCATCAAGGCTCCTCCGCAGCCTGCTGATGACCGCCGCACGGCGTTGGGCGAGCACACCGACTTTGGCAGCGTCACCGTGCTCTTCAACCGCTTGGGCGGCCTTCAGATTCTTCCTCCGGGAGCAGATGCGCAATGGGTCTACGTTCGACCTCTCCCAGGCCATGCGATTATCAACCTGGGTGACGCCATGGTCAAGTTTACGAACGGACTCTTCCGGTCAAATATCCATCGTGTTGCGTCACCGCCGGGCGAGCAGGCGGAGAGTACCCGATACAGTCTGGTGTACTTTGCTCGTCCGGAAGATGATGTATTGCTTCGACGGCTGGAGGGCTCGGACCGGATTCCAGCGCTCCAGGAAGGTGATGTGGAGGAGACGATCAATAGTAAGGATTGGATTATTCGGCGGGCCCTGGGAAGGAGAGGCAATCTGAAGGATATTGATTTTGAAAAGTCCGCAGGGACTGAGATGCTGAGTCGCCGGATCAAGGTGTAGGCATTCGGATTTATATCAGGTTGATGTACAGAGTACTTATCTTGTCTTGCAATCGCAAGGATATGAGATGCACTTGTGCTGAATGCTCAGTTGATTTAGATGTCACCTGACAACTCAGTATAATTTCAACAGATGATCTTTTTATCGCGACTTCATTTCTCTCACATTTCCCACTTACCAGACTATCAGATTGTCCTTGTGTGAACTTGTTGCTTCTTACAATCCTCCGATCCACCTACACTCTTATAACAGATATGCCATTCTCTCATACTCACAACACTACTAACACTGGCACATCGAGACTGCAACTGATCACATTCAAGTCATTAGCTTGCCATCACTAAAAACAGATTATGACGCTTCAATTGTTTCATCTCGTCATGTCGAGAACACATCCTCCTGAAGATGTCGACGTTCTCGTCCACTCACTTCTTCCTCTCCTCTGCGGTGTTGTGGTGACCTTCTCTCAACATGAGGCCAGGCACTGTCACCAGAACGGCCAATATGGCACACCCTACTCACAACCAAGAGTCTCCAGAGCCATCGCACTCCTTCCTATGCGACACAGGATCCGATATCTCGGAACTCAGCAGCCTTGCGGGCAGCCCGTGGTCGAGTTCTCCGTCATCGCCTGTGGATACCAAGATCTCATCTCCCTACAGTCCAGGTAAGACACACTTCAAAGTGTGCTCCAGTGCGCTACTAACAATATAACAGATAGGTTCTTCCCTCGCCCACCTGAGTCTCCCATGAGACCTAAGAAACGTCGCTTGATCCTTACTGTACAAGAGAAAGAACAGCCCTCTCCCGCTCGCTCCCAAGCTCCGGAGGAAATAATTGGACAACGCCGTCTGTGTTTCTTCAGCGCAGCGAGAGACCTTGTCTATCCTCTCCTTATAGACGAGGATCCCTTTCGAAGAATGGTTACGTCGATCGAGGACAGTGAAGCCAGGATCCAGCCAAAGGCAGTGATCAACCGTCCGCCAGAAGGGTAAGTAGTCTCTGATCATGCAGATACAACAAGTTGACACTCTGTGCAGTCTCCGCGCCGTCCTAAAATCCTACCAGCTTGAGGGGCTGTCATTTCTCCTTTACCTTCGCGAGAATGGCATTGGCGGTATCTTAGGCGACGAGATGGGACTAGGCAAGACCCTACAAACGCTCGCTCTTTTCCAGTTTATCAGGGAAACAGATAGCGTCCTGGCAGATAATCATACTCCTTTCTTGGTGGTTTGTCCTTTGAGCGTGCTGGAGACCTGGGTGTCCGAAGTCTCGAAGTGGACGCCCGGTTTGAGCGTCGTGAAATACCACGGTACTGCAACCGAACGGGTAGAGATGAAGAAGACGCTTGCTGTTCAGAAAAGAAAAGGCTCCGGGAGTCTGCCAGATATCCTTGTCACATCTTACGAGACTCTTCTCTCCGATGTGCCGTGGTTCAGAAGAGTGTTCATCTGGAGATATGTTGTGCTCGACGAGGGCCATCGGATCAAGAACGCCAAGTCTAAGAGAGCGTTAGGGCTATCTAAGATCCGTGCTCATTACAAGCTTGTTCTCACCGGGTGAGTCGCCTGCATATTCTCCAATATGATCGTGTCTGATGACCGTCTTTAAGCACACCGATACAAAACAACCTCCAAGAGCTGTGGTCTATCCTTCATTGGCTGTATCCGGATGTCTTCGTCGAGTCCAGTGAGTCTATGTTCGAAGATGCCTTTTCCCTTAACGACGGTATCTTTGATCGGTCGTTCTTCGAAGACATCACCGAGTTCTTGAAGTTGGTCATGCTGCGCAGGGAGAAAGACTCCCCCGCGTTGGGTCTTTCAATCCCGAACAAGATGGAGTTCATCCTGTCCGTTCCTCTTTCAGAACTGCAACGTTCTCTTTATCTGAAGATCCTAACCGGCCTGTACCAATCCAATTTCGACGGGATTGGCGATATCGGAGGCCGTCAGGGGCATCCACAGGCAACGGAACATGGCAACGTGGCCGAAGCAACTTCAGGTCTTATCTCTGATGATGTTTCCCCAAGGAAGATAAAAATCTCTCAAAATATCTTGATGGATTTACGAAAGGTGGGTTCAAATCCAACTTCAATTCTAGCAACCCCTTGCTAACATCATCAGTGCTCGATCCATCCATACCTTCTTGACGGAGCAATGCCTTGGCCCTATCAAGTGGGCATTGACCTCATTACTCAGTCAGGGAAATTTCAAGTGCTCGCCAAGCTGGTCGAGCGATTTGTCAGTGAGCAAAAGAAGGTCATTATCTTTTCTGGGTTTGAAGGCGCTCTCGATCTCTGCGAGAGCATGCTGTCCATTTTGCAGGCAAGCTGCCAGGGGTTCAAATATGTGAGACTTGATGGGCAAACTCCCCGAGCTGTCCGCAATCTGAGCACCTATCTCTTCCAGAAGGGCGAGAGGTACTTGATCTTCCTGATCTCGATCAGAGCCGGTGGTGAAGGGCTGAACCTGGTCAGCTCATCCACCATAATTTTCCTGGATGAGGACTGGAACCCGCAGGTTATGAAGCAGGCCTGCTCCCGGGTGCATCGTATTGGCCAGACAAGGCCCGTCGAGATCTTCCGTATCCAGTCTCGCGGGACGGTCGAAGAACAGATGGCACGTCGGTTGGAAAAGAAGGCGTTCATGGCCGAAAGGGTGACGGAGAACGTGCGATCTCATCAGAAACCCTTAAGTCCGACTGGTGGTGGCTTCCACGATATGATGTACTCGACTGATGCCCCCGCCCTAGAGGCAGACATGTCCTTCTTAACGACTTACTATAACGGGATGGATGACGATGGCTTCGCATCTTGCATCATCAAGAGAATCAGAGATGAGAACACGACGGCTGCCTCCCTCACAGCTGAGGAGGAAGACGCATGGCTCGAGACTGCTGAGCGAGTACGAACCAATATTTTCGACGGGAAGATTTTGGGACCGCGACCTAGACACGTTTCTATCTTTGAGAGAGAGGTGCAATCCGATCTTCGACGTGAAGATCGACGCATTGGCAAGGAACGGACTGTCACCATCGATGGATTCCAGGTATCGAAGGAGAGCATCGACCTGGCGTCACCAAAGTGTCCACCCTTTGAACCAACAAAGCAAGTCAAGGCTAACAGACTAGTGCATGAAGTTGTGAGTGCCAATTCATCCATCTTACCGACTCACGCTAACATTATCAGACCTGCTTTGTATGTCAAAAGTACAACACGACGGATTGTGACGTCTGCCCGCGCTCGTTCCACTGGAAATGTCTCGGTACCCAAGGCAGAGAGAGCCGCTTGGGCCAGGGTCTTACCTGTCCTGCGCACTACTGCTGCCAGTGCGATAAGACGGCCGTCCAAGCGGGCGGGTTGTTGTACCCGTGCATCGATTGCGCAGCGGCATACTGCGAACACTGTCTGACCTGGGACGCGACGGAGTTTATCGGCGAGAACGATGCATATGCAGCGACGGGTTATTCTCCAAGCAATGCGTTCTACATCCGCTGCCAGCGTTGCAGGGGAGCTGCCGGACGAAAGCGACGTTTGGTATTTGGCCATTTGGCTTCAAAGCGCGTGAAAGACTTGTAAATATGGGATGAGCAGCTGCCATGATGAGAGAAGGGGAAAGAGGCCGCTTTGAGGAGTTTGGGTATGGACTACCTAGGTAGTATGGTTGGACATGGACATGGCTGTTGATGGAATGTATGCAACGAATTGTATGAACGACCAAGGCTAGATAGCTACAAAAATGACCTTCGACATTGGACTCTGTCCTTGATGAGGCAACTTCGTAGTCTCCCTGTACAGTTAGACGGCACCAACCAAGCATACTTATCCCAATTTACGACTCGACAGACTGTAACTATCACAATACAAACCTCGAAAAGACCAACCATGGAATCCCTCCGAGCGGGTCCGGACCGGACCGTCGCAGACCACAATGGAGAGCGGAACCGCGGAAATCAAAAAAAAAAAAACCCCAATAGACCCCTCGTCATCCGCAGACTATCTTCAGGCTAGAGCTATCTGCAACAATGGCCGCGCAGATCATCCTGATTATTTCCGATGTCTACGGAATAGAGCGGCGGGATATGATGCAGACCGAGGAAGAAGGGATTCATCCCTATCCTATCCTATCCTATCCCTTCCCCCCTACTAAGGAGTCCAGCTGCTGATCAGGGCATGAGATAACCGAGTACCATGCTGCGTTATGGTGTCAATCATATGGTGTGGAATGCCGGTATGTGGCATGATGTCAGGAGCCTTTCTCTCCAGGTATCTATCCCTACGTGACCGTGACAGGAGAATCTGCCCTGGACTACGGAGTATTTCTCCGTGCGACGATAGACAGAGGGAAGTCAATCCGACAAAGCCACTTCCATGGTCGCCTCCACTGCGCAACGCACGTCCCTTACTCCGATTGCATGATTCAGAAATACCTTCGGGGATGGGAAGACGGACGCACGGGGACTAGGTACAGCGGCATTCCATCCGCCCTAGCGACCGTTGAAGCTAAATGGCATGACAGGACAGAACAGGATCGGATCCTCGCTACAACATACCTACCAACATTCCAATACAGAGTAAGACTCAAAAATAGGATAGACGATCTATCGGAGCTTACCCAAACAGGCAGGAGACTAAAGCAGGGATTTGATCCTCATCTCCGTCCGCAAAGCCCGCCACATGGAGCTCGATAGTGCGGTACTAGTCACACCGTTGCGAAGCTTCTCCTCCGATGAAGATGCATCATTCATCCTTCAAAAGGTACATGAGTCCAGCTGTACGGTCGTGTAACGGGCTGGAGATCCCCCCCCGCCGAGACCATCCCCAGCACCGGGTTGGCTGCAACATGATATGTACATGATACGTCCGACGACATACATACATCCTGCATCAACACGTCAACCTCCCGGTCGGGTCAGCCACCCGCCGCCTGGCGACCGTGCACGCTCAGATTGGGCATGCAGGGCCCTATCTACCTGTCAAAAGCCAATTCAGATCCCGGCGATCCAAATGAAGGTAAACCAAACCCCGTCGTGTCGTGTCTCGGCTCCGAGGCGGGCGCCGACCCGTCAGTCTGGGACTCGTCGAAGTGAATAACTCGTCTGGATCCGAATCTGCCACTTCCCGTGGAGGGGATGATGAGATGGTAGGAGCCACGGGGTTTGGTTTTGGTCGGCGTTTTGCTATGAGCCGTCTTCTTTCTCTACTTGATTACTGGCTACTCCGTATGTGAGGCCTAGTGCATTCAGCTCCTTGCGGTGATCAAAGTACTATGATGCTGCGCATCTGGGTGGGTAAGTGGAACAGAACAGTACCTAGACTACCCATGGAACCGCGTGGCACCAGTATCGACTCTAACAGTTATCCACCTCCGCATGGAGTAACTGCTACATCGAGTACCTGGCTCCGGAAATACTATTCCTGTCCTTGTCTTACGCACCATCGGGCACTAATTCACGATGGCACGGAGCCCCATAGCACCATCTAGACCATCTCTTTCGCTCGGGGTTGGACTGTCATGGTCCCTCGAATCGTATGTTACGTAGATCGACTATAGGCGGGATATCATGTCGATCGCATGCGAGTCTATCGTCATATACAGACTCAACTCCGGCCAACCTCGGCAGTTACATGGCATGGATGTCTCATGGTCACGGGGAATAGTGCCCTTCGCGGGGACCGGTGCGGGACCAGCCCCAGGCAAACGTAGTATTCAAACGAGAGCTCAGTCCGAGGGTCCGTCTGTCGACTGGATCCTGTCATCAGGTAGAGTAGTGCGACAACGCTAAAGAGTGTGGATGCAATCTTGCTGTCGAGAGGGGAATCAAACACGCAAACGATGATGTAAAACAACGGCAGGAGGGGCAATAGCACAAAAGCACATTCCAGGGGAAACTATCCGGCGCTCAACTTGAGCCCTTTCAATCGTTCCTCCACTCGTCGGACAATCTCCGGGTCGGCTTCGGGTTTTCGTTTTTTGGGCCTGGTATTCGTCAGTCACTAGTCCAACAGTAAACCGGACCAAAGCACGTACGGGTCTCGTATAGTTTCCGGTCCTCTCTCCTGGCCGCAGGTCGCGCATATTTTCACCCCGGCCAGGTACATGGTGGAGCATTTGTGACAAGTGTACCGCACTCGCTGTCGGGGTTTCTTGAAGGTCCGTGCAGGGAGCTCCTTGGGGGGATCTGCGTCCCCAGGATAGCCGTCGGGATACTTGTGTAACTTGGGCCTGGGACGAGTTAGTGCAATCGAGCCAAAAACATCGATCGGGTGCGACGTACGGGTCTCGAGGACAGATCTTGCAGCGAATATGGTGGCAGCTGGTGCACTCGGTTGCCCCCGCAGCGAAAGTCGTCTGGCACCGGTGACAGGTGCGGCGGATGCGCTGACGGACGGGCTTGCGAATGAGGTCCTGGCCACCCGTGCGCGAGGGAATAGTCAAGGGTGGCTCCCGGGTCTTGAGGGGAACGGCGGGGGCCTTGCCCTTGGCCACCAGCGTATGGAGGGCGGTCTCGGTCTGGTCCTGGGTCTTGGCTGGCGGATGGCGAGGACACTTCTTGCAACGGGCGTGCTGGCAGTTGACGCAGACCTTGTTGGGGCCGAAGGTGGTCTGGCAGCGGTGGCAGGTGCGGCGAACGCGCATGCGGATGGGCTTGGTGACACGCTTGACGGTCATGTCGCTCGACGACTTCCACTCGCCCGGTTCCAGGGTCATTCCATATTTGGCAAACAAGGCGCGGGCGCGTTCCTCCTGGATGGCGCTCCAATGGGTCAACACAGTGGGCTCGGGGGCCGGCTTGCGCACAGGTTTCTTCGCGGGCACGGGGGCGGTCGCCGAGGGTTTGGGGCTGCATGCACGTTAGTCTGATCGAAACTGCAGGTGGTCGGAAAAAGGAGGTCGGGCACATACGTCGGGGTGGTCGTCTTGGGCTGGGAGTCGCCAGGAGTTTCCTGCACGCTGGGGGGCGCAGAAGACTTGGAGGTCGAGCTTCTCTTCAAGACGGTGCGCATGCGTTTGATGTACTTGGACAGACCGTTGTCGTCACCCGGCTGGGTGGGATTCTGTTGGGCCGACATTTTCTCGCGTGGTCGGAGACTTGGCTGGTCGCGATATTCTGGCGGGGGATCGCGTTACAACAAAGGCATCGATTGGTGGTGGTAAGAATGATGGTGATATGGATAATAAAAATAGTTGTCGGTCGCAAATAAGAATAGTCCTGTCGTAATCCGATCGATCCCGATTTATCCTTCTCGATTCATGCTAGCCTGAACGTGGTGTTGTGATGGATTCAACGGTCGGCGAAACCAGGGATGGGTGATGGGAGAGTTGAAAATGGCGAAAGGAGTCAACCCAGGACGACGGACGGGGGAAATCCAAAGCACCGGGATGTATCGTCGAGTCCGTCACACGGATCCAGTAGGTTGGGAGAGCGACCCGGCGAGACGGTGAGGTGGACAACCCACGGTGCAGGGTCTGCACCAGATTGATTGGCTGACAGGCGGTCAGATCCCAGCGACCAGCTGACAGTCACTCTCAATCGACGGGGTGGGAGTCGGTCGGTTGGGGGGATTCACGTCGAGGGGGGAGAAGCCTCGAGGGAGTTGAAGTCGAGGGCGTGGATGGTGATGATGGTGAAGACGTTGAAGGGAGGTGGGCGACCACGGGGGGGAAAGAGAGGGAAAAGAGGGAAACGAGTGGACTAAAGGGCAGAAGCCGAACGATAAATACACCCGATTAAACTTTCTGGGGCCGAACGAACGGATTCTTTTTTTTTTCATTTATTCATTTATTCCATAGAATAATCATAATAATTATAATGATATTGTTCTAATAAGGTAAAATACTAGAATGAATGATAATAATAATCATATTCTTATGATCACTCTCCTGCTCCATCGAACAAATAGCATAGCGTTGTCTGCAGCAGACTCCGGCTCATACTCCATATGGAAGGAGATGGCATCCCTCCTGGCCGCCCAAGTAGCTTCCTAAAGAATTCGCTCCGGGGGAGACGCCCCCCTGATTGGCGCCCCAAGTGGCTCCGGTCCACTCCCTAACGTTTAGCGCCTCTCCTGCTATCCCGGAGGCAGTTAGTGAGCGACGACCAGATCCTGACGAGATACCGTACTGCCTGTAACTACAGAGCAAACCCCGAGTCCAGCTTCGGGATCTCTACAGAGTATATGCTCCTACTACTACTACTGTGTATCTCTGGAGTACTTACCTTATGCACCGTACTCTGTATGCAGACAAAGGGCACAAACATCTGTCACTATTAGCCATCGCGAGCTCATCCATGGATCCCTTCCGCAACGGCAGCGAACCATGGATGACAATACCATATCACGATTATCTACTCCTCCTCCGTATCATCTAGCCGCCCAGCCGATCGATCCCACCCCTAATCACCGCCTTTCAGGAGCATACCTGACTCGGCTGGCATGCCCTGTCTTCCTGCCTCCGTCCACCGGCCGAAATACCAACGGGGCTATAAAAAGATCGGCCGTCGTATCAGGCCATCCAGCATCGCCAGTGGAGAGACTCATACCGGTTCGGGTATGAGATCGATCTCCTTCTCCTCTGCATATCCAACAATCCAATTGTGGCCTGATATGGGGATATTGCTCAGTCAAAGCACTTCGCGGCTTCAGCAGTCAGAAAACTTAGTAGCTAGAGTAAAGACATAAAACACATGCATATCTATGCTTGCCTCTGAACAAAGAACCACCCGGAATGTCTCTTTGCGTCTGTTCTGCAGCCGATGACAGGGTAGGATACCAGGGGTAGCCCGAAAAAGCAATATGCCTCGCCTCGAACTCCTCTGCACCGCTGACAGATCTGCTCCGGATCCATCGTGCTAGTAGCACACAAGTCATCCGTCCCAATGCAGCTGAGCATAAGATCATATAGTGCGATCCTTCTTCTCCCTTTCTTTTTCTTCCTCAGCTTGATCCACCGTTCCCCACGACGGCATCCATGGGGCGGTCCGGTGTCTGGACGCTAATCCAGATGCATCCCCATCTGCACCGAGTATATAACGAATTAATCCGTAGAGTATGCGTAACCCCTCCTGTCAAAAGATTTGCCACGGGCACGCGCGCCGACCGTGACCAGGGTTTGCTACGCGAGTTGCCCTGTTCGTCCGTGCGGATGCACGCCACGATGGATACAGTCACCACCACGCAACGCAAGTGTAACGGCCTCATGCAGGCCGGGTATCCGGTGTCGCCACGCTGGGTTGCCAGGGAGGAGAGGGCGATGCATTGGACGGAGGAATAAAGGCCCTTCTCTGTATTGCATGGTTCCTGCCGTCCCATGCAGGTTGACGCCAGACCTTCGGAGGAAACCTACCTCCCGGGTTAAACAGGCGGTGGTTTCTCCACCCGCTGCTGACCGTGGCCTGACCGGTTTCAGATGTCATTTGACGGCTGTCTAATCCAGGACGGCGGTGGCGTTGATGCTAGTAGTCGTGGTGAGAATTTGCGATTCTGGCGTGCTTCCACGAACGGATCCAACCGCCGGAAGGGATTTAGTGTTCTGTACCGTATCTCGACAGGATACGTAGAGGAATCCTCTGATGTGTAAGGCTCTTGTCATCATCTCCAGGGTGGAGTCCAGGCAGGCGTGGTGGTCAGTGCCTGGACAACTTGCCCGGTCATTGGGTCTGGCTGTCAGCGTGCACCTATCAGCTGCGGTGCTGTCGACACTAGGGATTTGAACCGTCCGATCTCCGGGATGTCCAGTGGACCCAATCACCCTCGTCCGCCGAGTCGCCGGGACTGGACATCCCGGGAGGTGTTCTTCTCCTCAACGCGTCCGCCATATGGCAATTCTCGTCGCTCCACTGCGGGGCCTCGTATGGCACTAGTAATCCTCCTCCGATGGTCCATCAGACCAAGTATGAATCTGCAGGGTTATCGTGTTGATCGTGTTCGTGCGGTCTTGGCTTCTGTGGATTCGAGTCTCTCTGGTTTGTGTCAGGAGATGCATTCAAGTATTGATGTCGTCGTGCAAATGTGAATGTATGTCCTGCAGGAATGTAGGTACCTGGTATATATCTCATCACATGATCAACCCTACTCAACCTGTTGGCCTGTTGAGAACTATCGAAGGTAGAATCCCGTGATGTATATCTTCATCTACATACATGTCTACCGATAGCGTAAGACAGGATAATCTCCATTTACTATCCTACTATCCTACTATGCTCACAGAATAGCCGCTTCATTCTGTTGAATAAGCTATCGGATTGTTAAGTTTGGCAAGTCTATTTCTGTTCGAATTGCCTTTAACCGTTACATCCCTTGCGTATTGCACATCATCCTACGGCTTCGAGATATAACATATCTATTTCCTACCGCGCGAAGGGCGTCCCGATCCATGATCTCAGTAGAATACACGTGCTACCAACAAACATATACCTTTACAGGAACAAGAGCGAGATCAATAGATGGTCTGCACAACAATCAACTTGCAAATACAGCTACCCTGGGTTCAACCATCGTGTCGTACCTATTATATATACCCAATGTCAATGATCATCCTGCATGAACAAC
The DNA here is from genome assembly GCA_019721355.1 of Aspergillus sp. MEXU 27854. Classification (NCBI taxonomy): domain Eukaryota; kingdom Fungi; phylum Ascomycota; class Eurotiomycetes; order Eurotiales; family Aspergillaceae; genus Aspergillus; species Aspergillus sp. MEXU 27854. The sequence continues at coordinate 3,138,078 of JAGMTT010000005.1, forward strand.
CACTTTCATTAACACTTATGATCGGACCAAATCTAGTTAGCATAAACGCCAGTCCATCCCTGTCAGCATGATAACAAAAGCACACCCTAATCCTCGCCCTGCAGCTTCTTCTCAATGGAAATAATGTCATCCTCCTCGTGCACCTCGATCACACGCTGCACCTCGGCATTGTTGCGCATCAACTCCACCGCGCCGGCGTACTGCATCCGCATGTTCGGGTTGCAGTTCTCAGGAAGGTAGTAGAGGAGGACATACGGGACTGTGAGGCGTCCGGAGGCCTGTCCAGAATGAGCAAAGTATGCACCGGACAAGACGATAGACGTACCAGAGTCAAGGGATAGCTCAGGAGAATGAACCGCGGAGACGATTCGGGGAGCTCATCGGCGAGATCCTCCATCTTCGTGTAGACCTCGCCATCTTCCGGTCGGATCTCCTGGGTCTCCTTGTCGATGATGTCTGCCTCGCAGCGGTCAACTGTGTTCTGCGTTCACACCGCAGCGGTGTATCGCGCGGGGTCGCGTCGGAGCGACAGGACGGGCCCTACAGATGATGGCTTGCGGATCTTTAGCGCGGGATGTCCCCAGACGGAACTTGCGCAGCTTCTCTTTCGTCTCCGGAGAGAAGGTATACAACCGGGACTCGGACTGCGGAATGAGCCATGAGCGGTGGTGCTATCGTCCAGGGGCGCGGGGCAGACTCACCATGGTGGGTGCGCGGGGAGACACCGATTACACCGAATGAGTAGGGAATCGAGACGCTGAGAAAATAAGCTCAGAAGACCCCAAATATGAATGCAAAGGACCGTCGGGGCGTTGCGTGGGGGAAACTCCAGGCACGAGGAGCAGAAATGCGGACACCGACGAGGTTCCCCACCAAGTCACGCACGCAGCACCTGGAGGTCCTTCTTCCGCCCGCACTCCATCTTCCTCCGTCGCTCGTCCACCTCCTCTCCTACCAATTCCTCGACATCCTCCCTCCACTCCATGTTCTCTCGTCTCACCCAGCTGACTCGCCACCTCGCCCGTCCGTCAATCACCCCCATCGCCGCTGCGTCTGCTCTCTCACCTCCTTTGTCGCCCTTCTCGTGTGCCGCACCGCTCAAGATGACATCATCCGCGGTGGAAAACAGTCGGAAGACGATACACACGGCGGCGTGTCTCATCATTGGGGACGAGGTGCTCGGCGGAAAGGTACGTCTGCATACCGCGATATTATACGACATTCATCCATGTTCATGACTTTTCATTCAACCAACCCTCGTGTGTCTGGCCCAACTAACCAAACCAACCTGACACCAGACAATCGACACCAATTCCGCCTACTTCGCCAAATACTGCTTCTCCCTCGGCATCCAGCTCAAACGTGTGGAGGTCATCGCCGACGATGAGAGCGAGATCATCGAGGCCGTGCGTCGCATGAGCAACAACTACGATTTCGTCGTGACCAGCGGCGGCATTGGGCCCACGTCCGTCTCTCCCGCTTCCCTCCTCCCTTCCTCCCACAACTCAACTGACCCATACATGTCAAAGCCACGACGATATCACCTACGAATCGATCGCCAAAGCCTTCGGCCTGACGCTGCAACTGCACCAGCCCGCCTTCGAGCGCATGAAGAAGCTCTCCAAGCCGCACCCCATGCAGCCCAAGTTCGACTGGGACACGCCGTCGCCGGGCCTGACCGCCAAGCTGCGCATGGTCGAGCTGCCGTATGACCCGCGCCTCCCGGCCGACCAGCAGGCCGTCTTCGTCGCCGACGACATGTGGGTGCCCATCGCCGTCGTCAATGGCAACGTACACATCCTGCCCGGCGTGCCGCGTCTCTTCGAGCGCCTCCTCGAGAACCTCAAGCCGTCGCTGCTCCCGCGCCTCACCAACCCCGACGGCAAGGGCATCCATCGCTACCTGTTCAGCACCCCGCTCCCCGAGAGCGCCGTGGCGCCCTACCTGACCGACCTCGCCTCCCGCGCCAACCCCAAGGGCATCAAGGTCGGCAGCTATCCGCGCTGGGGCAAGAAGCGCAACACGGTGACCCTGGTCGGGACGGATCAGGCGGCCATGGATGCGCTGGTGGCTGAGGTCGAGCAGAATGTTCAGGGCAAGCGGGTGGCTCAGGAGGACGAGCTGGACCCTCCGTCTGATGGAGAGTAGACTGTTTTCTGTTTGTACATTCTTCTGTGCATTCTATTTTGGTACATCCCATGGACAATGCGAAGATACACGGACTGCACTGATAGACTCGTGGGTCCGTCAAACATGAAAAACTCAAGAGTCAATATCCATGTACGTTAAATAGATGAATCTAGACAATCTAGCCAACGATAAATAGTGAGTGACCAGAAACAAGAAAGTCATGACCATGACAATAGCATGTACCTATATAGCCGGACAGATCTATTGACAGGCCCAGTCCTCGTTCCGCCTCAACCAAGGTCATCCGGAACAGACTTTCAATAAACCAAACAAAACAGAGGAACAAAGGGGGAATCGAACAGTCATGGAGACGATGACGGGGGGTGGGGATAAGAACAGACAGACAGACATCATGTGGGCGCGAGGTCTCGTATGGGGGGTGGTATAAAAGTCACAATCCAAAACGCATCGATAGGCCACCTCCGGGGCGGTGCCGGCGGCCTGGGTTCCTGTCTTCCAATCGGATATACATCGTTTTTGTTTTCTTCTTTGTTGTAGTGCGTGCGGTGGTATCGTTGACCAGGGCGTGCAACCTTCCCATCCAAATTACATCACAATACATTTGCCGCAGCAGCCGGCGTTGTCGCCGGGTTCGCTGACGTCCATCTTGCCCTCGGGGGCACGGGAGCCGAATGCACCGGAGCCGGACGGGTAGGAGGACATTTCCTTGTTGTAGCGGCGAATCTCGCGGACGAGGTCGTAGAAGGCGTTTTCGACGTTGATGCGGGACTTGGCTGAGGTTTCGATGAATTTGCAGCCGAACTGACGAGCGAGCGCTTCACCCTCTGGAGGGGGTTAGTCGACGATTCGGGGGGTTTCCAGCATACTAGGGGGGCGAAGGGAAAGAGACATACCCTGCTCGGTGACCACCCGCTCCTTTTCCAGATCACACTTGTTGCCGACGACGATGATGGGGAAGTAGTCCTTGTCCTTGACGCGGAGGATCTGTTGTTGGAAGGTCATGATCTCTTCAAAGGACTGACGCGACGTTATCGAGTAGACGAGCAGGAAGCCTTCGCCGGTGCGCATGTATTGTTCCCGCATTGCGGAGTACTCCTCCTGGCCGGCCGTATCTAGGACATCCAACAAGGCGACTTCATCGTCGATGACGCACTGCTTGCGGTAGGAATCTGTTCAGGTCGGACAGGCATGAGTTTGGATGCTCCGACAGTCGCTTCAGGGGGAGGGGAGAAGGGGAAGACGAGTCGAGTCGAATTCCCGACAGGATCGCGCGCACCTTCAATCGTTGGGTCATATTCATCGACGAAATGGCTCTGAATCAATTGGATAGTCAAGCACGACTTTCCGACGCCACCACCACCAACTACCACCAGTTTGTATTCTCTCAGGAACTGCGGATGAAATCGTGAGCCATCGTCCATCATCCATCACCCATTGAACCATTGGTGGACCGAGAGGGAGGTCGACGAGGAGGCCGACCGGAAGACAGGAATGGAGATAGCGACTCAGGGGGAGGGAGCGTACCTTGGAAGCCATGACGGCGGAATCTGAGGGGAAAAGATATGTGGGAGAGAGAAGGAAGGGGGAAATGGACGGAGATGGAAGCTATCCCAACAGCAGCACAAATTTCTTTTTTTGTTGCAGTAGGGACAAGAGGTCGGGGCCCAGGTTGTCGGGAGAGATTGCGCAGAAAAACAGAGACGCCTTCAGGGCCAGCAATCCACAGTAACGGCGGGTCTAGCGACTTAGGCCAAGCTTAAAGCAGCGGACGAGGGATGTGGGAGGATCAGGGGGGGGAAGACCGCAGAGGGTTCGTGGAACTTTCGCCGACGGGATTAGGATGGACAGTGACGGATGTTTGTTTTTGTTGGACCCCGATTCCGGTTTGGGTTCGGTGGGTACAGTCACTCTTCCAGAAATTGGGATCGTGATGGAGGAGGGAGAGAAGAAGAGGAGGAGGAGGAAGCAGAAGATGTCGGAGGGGAAGGGGGAAATTGATGATTCAGGAGAGTTTAGAGCAACGAGGAGGTCGGAGAAAGTGGGGAGACCATTCTTTTACTTGTGATTCTATTATATTATATTTGATATTTATTATATACTGTATATTATTTATTCTGTATATTCTTGATTATTATTCTTTATAATTCATGGGAAACAGAGAATAAATATTGAAAGTGGTGACTGCTTCATCATCAAATCAATAATCTCAATGGGTGGAAGCAGAGTGCGTGGTATTAAGATTGTCTCTATCGGAAAAGGGGAACGAAGGAACTACCAACTTGTCTCCCATCTACTCACTCGCGTTATCATCATGAATCTCCTTCCCCAACCTCCTCTCGGCCTGGGCCTGGCTCCACGTCCAGCCCATTTTTTACCCAGTGTCCACCGTCTAGCGTCGCTTCCATCCGCCATCCAGCTTCCCCCCTGGATCTCGAAGTACGCAACACTGCAAAACACCCACCGAACCGTTGCCTGTCCCTTCACCAATCACAATGACCACCGAGTGGGTTTAATTACTTTAACTCCCATGCAGGGAATCGACCCTAACCTCGATCCGAATCACATCTTTCGGACGCGGATCCGACGACCTCCAGACACTGTCTGATCTCCATGCCGTATATGGCACGGTGTATGCGTCCCATTCAACACCAGGATACATCACAGTGTATGGAGTGTACTCTACTCAACTCCGTCGGCGGTGGTTGTGGAAAAACTTGTCTGGGACCGTGTCCAGCATGGGAACAGGGGTGCATGTGTTGCTCGCCCTCCGCCCGAGACGGAGAAACGCCCCTCTCCCATCAGGGATGTCCGCGACCGTTGCGACGCCTGCTTCCAGAAGCATTCTCAGCCTTAGCGGACAGCCCATGACAGCTTGTTCGACCTGTTCCTCCTCGCCCTGACATCATCCATTCATTCCTTCCCTCCCACGATCGTGTACCAGAGTCGGCGGCCCGCCCTGAGTCGCGAGCATTCTGCGCTTTGGGGCTAGTCGGACCAATTAGTCGACCATGATCGAGGACCCAGATGGGGGCCTCCCCACGCCTCCACTTCGCAACCATGATACGGGATGGTCTGTGGTCTGATCCCCTGGGAAGGACGGAGCAGCCCGCTGCAGTGACTGATCCAAAATGAAAAAAAATCTTGAGGAGGCTCTGTGCAAGCCTTCTGCAGGAGCAAGCCATTCGACGTCACGGCCTCCCTCAACGTCATCGTCCAGGGGCCTTCTCCGCATTCATGGATGGAAAAACACCTCTGCGAATCTGCATCCCCGCTGGAGTTCAATCTCCCGTGCAGAACGACCCCTACACTGTCGCGGTCTCTTGCACCATCGCAGCAGCGTGGGCGGTCAGGTCGACCAGACTACTGCACCGCCGGGTTGATCCTTCTCAATTGAGAGGCTCCGAGGCTCGTCTGTTCGCCCTAGACTCACGGGAGACGTAATCGCTGAAGAATCGCCGTCGTTGCTTCAGAGTGAGAACTTGTTGTGCCCCCCGGACCCCGAATATTCCCTGTCAGACGGGAATCCGGAAAGCCTGATGGTCGAGCAGCAGCGCCGATCCCGGAAACCATCTCCATCGCGTCAGTTGGAGCATCGCGCACCGCCAGCAAAGGGTGGGTGTGTCGCACGTTGGACGTCAAAGGAAGAACCACCCGGAGGTGTCACATCCTGCTCCAAGCGTAACTTTCTATATATGTACGGCTGTAGTCGGTCGCCATGACCTATCCACCCGGTCTGCCATCGGTCGTCGGCCAGATGTCAACCTTACCAGTCCAAATTTTGTCCTTCCGTCTCTGACCTGGGAATGGATGGGAGCGCCCTATTAACGCAAAGGACGATCCTCTACTTTGGGAAAAGCGCAGGAGCTTAGACGCTTGGCGATGGGTGCGTGGTATTACCGGCGGACCGCGTGCTTCTACCGCCCTTGTAGGGGTGTTTTTTGCTTTTTCTCTCCTTTTGATGAGACCTGCAGGGGGATGCTTCTCGAAGATCGCCCACGACCGTAATCAGTCATGCAGAGCATGCTTTATCCCCCATGAATGAGTGACGTCCGTTTATGACACCCTCAGTGAACCTCGTATTTGGAATTCTATCCCAAATGACATCATGACAGCCGTGTTTCGTGATCGCAGCCAACATCGTCAAAGTTCCCCAGCCCAAAGTCTTCTAGATGAGTGTGCGGTGTGACGAGACCCGCCAAATCCAGGCAAGGAACGCGTGCCGCCTCTAGTGACAGTGCGTGATGGGGGTTCTAGCCAAGATGCAATGCGACACCCAGTAACAATCACTTTATTTCGCCATCCTGACTGGTGAGCGGCATCCTCATCCATCCTTGGTGCTGTCGGAGGAACCTCGAATCTCATCACGTCGGGACGGCCCTATCACAGGGCTCCCCTGGCCCATGGCCCTTGGCCGGGACAGCCACCGTGGCTTTGTGGGGTCCGACTCCATCCCCCTTTTTGGCGGGTTGTATACGGTGTCGCGGCCCAGACCGGGGATACCGGGCTCGGTATACATGCGCGCGACTACGTTGTAGACATCTGGTTGTTTGCGGTGGTCCTATATTCCGTGAACACTCGAACACGTAGACCGCGTGCCACTTGTCCATGTTTACCATGTCTAACGTGCGTCGGTAGTTGCATGCTTGGTTGGCAATAGTCCGACGTATTAAGGGCGTGGGTTGTGATTGCCTGTCATTCAACGTTGCTTCTATACTATATCCAATTCTTTCTACGTCCACCACCGTCTTTGTTCTATACCCCCATCTAAGCCTTCTTGTGCAGAGCCGTCGGCGAGGCCTATACATCGTCAGTATTCGTATCCGCCCAGGATCTGGTGGCTGAGATGTCCTGCAGACACGTGCAGTCATACTCACCTGGTGGCTGGGGAAGATCAGGGTATCCGCAATCACCACGTTCTCTCGGCGGCCCGCCGCAAAGACGATGACTTCGGCAATGTCGTCGGGAGTGAGCGGCTCGCAGTTCCTACAGCAATCTGTCAGCGTTGTCCTCCTCATGGCAGCTGGCAATACTCACGCATAGACCGCATCGGCCTTGCTCTTGTCGCCATAGAAGCGCACAACCGAGAACTCCGTCTCCACCTGACCGGGATCGATCTCGATGATGCGGATTCTCGTCGCGATCAGCTCCTTCCGCAGGGCATCCGTGAATGACTTGACAGCGGCCTTGGTGGCGCAGTAGATGCTGCCGCCAGCGTACGCCTCACGCCCGGCAATGCTTCCAATGTTGATGATATCGCCGCGTCCGCCGTCGGCTCTCTGCTTGAAGATGGGGAGGATCGCCTGCGTCATGCCGATCAGGCCATTGACATTCGTCGCGAACATGACGTTGATATCCTCAGGATCGATCTCGGGGGCCTTGGCGACGCCCTTGACGAGGCCACTGATTCCCAACGCAAGTTAGCCGATGAACCAGACCTACATACGTTGCTTCTTCCGCCATCCAAATGACTCATGACTCACGCATTGTTCACCAAGACGTCAATGTCCCGGAACTCCGCCGGCAATGACGGGACAAAGTTCTTGACCTCCTCGGGATTGCTCACGTCCAGCTGCACGGGCAGCGTCTTGACGCCGTCGCCGACCTCCTCCTTGATCTCCTGCGCGAGCTGGTTCAGGGAGTCCAGCCGACGGGCCGTGAGGATGAGCTTGAGGTTCTTGGGCGCCGTGCGGGCAAACTCCTTGGCCGTGCTGCGGCCGATGCCCGACGAGGCGCCGGTGATGACGACGGTCTTGCCCTCGAGGCGCTTGGCCATGGCGGACGCCATTGTGCGGTGTAGAGTAGGAGTTTTAATGAGTGGGGTGAAGGGGTTTGCGCGCGAGAGTGTGGAGGGAGATGCCGGGGACGGGGAGGCGAGACGTCGTAGGAATCCAATGGAGGTCCGATACGCCTGGAAATGCTTCATACAGGTCCTTTGTCTATGGAATGTCCGAGAAGTAGAATAGGAGGTGTCGGAAAAGAGGGTAGTGGAGGGTCAACAGGTCCTTATATGAGAGTTGATAAGGCGTGCGGGGAAGGTCCGATGCCGTGATTCGCCATCGGGCGAACCCCGGTTGAAGGTTTGGCCGGTCGGACTTTTATCCGAGGTATACACGATATAGATGTCTATATGATTTCTATAAGACCCTGTATCTTATAGCGTTGAAAAGGATTGCTTATGAAGCTACTACCGTTTATAATCTATATTCCTCACAGAATACACAATACATACAACTGTGGTGTGCGAATCAGGCGAAGAACCTCGTATCACTAACCAGGCGTCGTCTTTGATATGGTTGATTGTGACGGTGTTAGAGGCTCGTAGAGTACAACATATCGTCTGGCTTTTGAGAGAGGGATAGATGATGACCTCGATTTGATAGTCTCTGCCCTCACCATATTCTCGATAGAATAGAATTAGATCTAGATGCCCTATGCATTCCGAAATACCTAGATCAGAATCAATAGAGGTTGGGTAATCCTTCAGGTAGATGTAAAAGAGGAAGCTACAGTCAGGGAAAATTACATGGAGTAGGGGACGTGATTTCCCTTTTGCTTCTTCTCTTCTGATCCTGTTGGGAAGAAAGCAGGGAAACTCTCGGGACACAAGGCCAGGTTTCCATGTAACATTAGAGACAAAGATCATTGTCTTCTAGATAGACAATGAACGTTGTTGAAGGCCATTGTTCTTCTTTCTCTTTTGGTTGGGCGTATTCCAGACAAAGCTAATCAACGGGGCTTTCGTCATGGGCTTCCAACAACGGATAGCGTCGTGCACTGGAACTCTCCTCTTCAATCCCAGCAACGTCTTTGATCCTCACACGTCCAAGTACACGACGACATTCTCCGTTATAACTTGTGCTCTACACATCGTCCCATATATAGTCTCGTTACGATTCCCACCCCGTTTGAATCGTCCTGATCTCAAACATGGACACTCTGTGCACATTTCCAGTGAGTCTGCAGAGTCCCTGGTGATCCAACCATCCCCTTGACTCTGGTCTTGATTTAACAACGATTTTCTCTATATATACAGATCAACAAAGAGACGCAAGTTCTCTATCACGAGCAACCTCTTCCAAACACAGGCACATCATTCACCGTCGTTGTGTCGGCTACCATCAGTGACATGGAAGCCCCGAACCACCTTTCCCAGCAGGTAAGCAATGATCCTCGAGCCTTCCACATTAACACACCCCCACTTACAAAATGCTAACACTGTATTAGGCACTCGAAGAGCTACTCAAGCCTGATGATCCGTTTGACTGGGCGGACGAGGTAGAGGAGACCCTCGCAGCCAGTGAATCCGCATCCTCGTTTCCAGATTCTCACGTTGCCTCCCCAACCCACAAGTTCTACAGCGACCATGGTTCCTGGGCCCAGGATGCCCGCGAAGCGGCTGAAGGTACGGTAACAGACACCGGCGATTTTGACTGGTATACCTGCGAGAACATTGCACCAGGAAACGTCTTCCTACGACAGTCCGCCCTGTACTGTCGACAACGGTGGCACTATGAACGTGCTCAACGATTCGAAACCCTTCATTCACAAACCACTCCTAGGCGTCTGAGCGCAGAGCGCAACGGATATAAGTGCTTCATGCCTTCGCCCTTGAGGCAATGTGTGCCTGCGGACAACGACACACCGCAGACCACGCCCAGTGAATCCCCAGTGTTTTCTCAAAGCACAGAGTCTGGGATCGTTCATGATGAAGTCAATTCGGTGACCCAGCCAGAGCCGATAGAATTGAAGGGGAAGACCTCGTACGATTGGCTTGACATTGCGAAAGCCAAGCGGAAGAAGTTTAAAGACGGCCCTTGGAGCCAATTTTGCCAAAAGGCCCGGGGACTCTTTCAGCCAAAGCGTGAGCTTGAGTCGAACCGATCCGAGTCGCGTCCCAGTCGTTTTGAGTTGAAGTATGTCTTGTTTCCGCCGGCATACTTTGGTCGCCAGAGAGTAATTCGGACGCTTCTTCCTCCTTGCTGCCGAAGTGAAACTCGAAGCGGCCGGTTGTTCGAGAACTTGAAGGCGGATATATTTTGGGACTTTGTTAACCGACTGCAAGGCGATACAAGGCGTGCATGATTGGCCGGGGTGACTTGTTCAAGGATTGCGAATCCGTCATTTGAGGGCAGCCTCAGCTCCACCTTCGCAGGGGAGACTCCGATCAATTGACCATGAGATTTCTGGCACAGGCGTTATTGGTTGGCGTCTGATCTGCATGTGGTGGACATACTCCAGAGTATTGGAGTTGTTCTGTTAGTTCTAGGACCTTTTGGATTTTTGTTTAGACTAGACGTGCTTTTGTTTTGTGATGATGCATTGTGGGCGTTTGAGCGGTATAGAGGATAGCATTACTATAGATAGCATTATATAGATTGTATTACTATAGATAGCATTAGTTTATAGATGGCGTGTGATATCTACTAATTGGATGTGTGTACAAAATATCGATCTGCTGTAGCCCTTATATGTTAGCAAAAGACCATAAGCCATGACATGCGTGGAAGAGAATTGCATGCTGCTGATCGCCCTACTGATTGATAAGCCTTTCCCTGTAAGCGAAGCCTCTTCGCGCTCCTTCTTTTTCTCCTGTGGAGAGAGATCGTCGCGCGTGGCGCCCACTAAAACGAACGGCTTGACAGACTAGCCATCGCACAGTCCTCCTCCGTGGTACTATTGATCCTCATCATTCTCTCTTCGGATTGAGCGGAGCAGGTTGACCTATTGGCGCAATAACTCTCCATGTGGTGATGCCGTCCAGCTGGTCAACCACGTACTTCGTCCCATCTCCACAACCGAAGATGATCTCCATAACCAGCAACATCTGGGATGTGTACTCCGATGCGACTGCGACTTGTGCTCCCGGTGAGATATCGCTGCCCCTCGACTGGCAGCGGAAATGCCGATTTGAATGAAGATGCTTGTCGTACGTTATCCCCGACATGACTCCCTCGGTGGACGGTGGAGTCCAATTTAGATATACTGACAAATTACTGACCAGACAGACTTGCTCTTTGTTCACCAGGTTCCCTCCCTCACCCCAATGGGAATTCAGCCCTGTTCAAGATGTCATTTATGGACTGGGTCGGCAACTTCCTCCAGCCACACAAGCGCTCCCATCAAACAATAGTTTATTTCCCCGCAGAAAGTTTTACTAGAGACCATTTTCCACCACGCCTTGGCAACAAATCTCGAACAATGTATGAAAGAACAGCCGGAGGAACGCTAAGCGACAATCCCGGAGACCAGGATCAGCACAGTTCTCCAGACAAGCCCGACGCGGTCCCGTCTTGGGAATTCTCCGCGCAAGGAGTGATCGACATTGCTTGAAGCACGAGATGGAGTAGGGTTGCAATACAGACCATGATCTGATTTGCCAGGTTCCTGTTCATTCCTGTTTAGCGAAAAGGACCATGCGGCTCACGCCAAGAGCGTCCGGCCGACGCCACTTGGGTGTCTATCGATCCTCGCCCCTTGGGAAGGAATCCTTCTTTTATTCCCTGCAGATCATTTCAAAGGGGTAAGAGCCGGAGTGGATATCTCCCCGAGGTCGGCGATTGGGGTCGATGTGGTGCAGCGGCTGCTTGTTCCCACGACATCACGGCCGACTGACAAGTCTCAATCGAGGTCTCGACAGCTGATCCATCCAGAGTCAATACGCTCTGACAGCCTGGGACAAATGATCGGAGTCGTCAGTCTGGGATCAGTGGGATGATCGCGCCGCAGAGAAAACCCAATAGTCCTCCTTATGCAAGCTGGTGCCTCAGAAATGGAACCTCATAATGATCATGCCAGAATCTTCCTGTCAGTGCTGTCAATCTTCGACAATGATTTGTGTGGAGACTCCTGGGACGTCTCATTGTTACCCACGCAATACGACCTTGACCCAAGGAACTGTCATCGGGCCAAATCTATGGGCCCATGCGTCTTGGCAGTCGACCGTCCCCGTGCTTGATCGTCTACAAGGGTTTGATAAATGCAACATTCTTCGTCAACAACAATAAACCTTCGGTTTCTTCGTCTTGGGTACATGTAGCACCACCGCGTGCGTAGCGAGCAACACGTTGTGTCCGAACCCACTCTGACAGAGAGCAAAGTGGAGCGAGTCGCCAAATCAGTAGCGCCGTCAGCGCTAAGACTCGCCAAATCTCCGCACCGGGTCGTCCGACTCACGCCACACTAAGCTGTACCGGGCAGGTATCGCAGCCAGCAAGTGGTCCCCGTCATGGAACGTTTACCCAAAACAGATACTCCGGAAATACCGGTGACAGGGCGTTGGTTCTCTACTGTTGCCAGATGACGACGACGGCGACCCCAGTGGAGTTCATCTTTTGCGACTAGTCACTAGCACGTTTAGCCCATGAACCATTGCTACAATTTGGAAGCCCATGATGCGAAATCAGGGTCAATCCTTCGGTGGGCTCTCATGCAGCGGCATACGCTATTGCTCACCATCAAACCTTGGCTCTGAACGTGGAGTATTGACGGACAAAGGTTCAGGTCGTGGTCCCCGCAGATCCTCCAGGAAATACGGAGCCTTGATTGTTAAAGACCTCATCTGCCCTTCTCATCTTGACACCACTTTTTGCCTCCACTCTCGTCCACGCTCGTTATTTTCACGGTCTTTCCATGCAGTCTAGTCCATGCTAACCTCCGGTTGGGAAACCTGAGGGCTTTCTGGATACAGGGGCCGGCATATTCGCTTCTCGTCCCATCTTTGTATGATACACGCTCTCCTTTTCATAGAAGGTGACATTTCACGACATTACACTCTTTACACCACGCATCATGGACAACACTATGCATACTTCGCTACTCCCGCGAAGCCCCGGCGATGGCGCAGCCCGAGGAGAACGAGCACTGGTGGTGACAGCCGTGCTGACCGGGCTTGCCATCCTCATCGTTGGCATGCGGTTATTCGCCCGAGCCGGTCTGATGAAGTTTATGGGCCGCGAGGACTGGACGATTCTCGTTTCTCTCGTATTCGCTATCGTCTACCTCGCCTTAGTCTGCGCCGGTACGTTGGCCCTCGCCACTCCCGCATCTTATAGAACGAACAGCGCTAACTCACCCACAGAGGTTCATTTCGGGCTGGGTATGCGCAAGACCGAACTCACCGACTACCAGTTCAAGCAACAATTGAAGGTATGCCGCGCGGCGTGCCGAAGCACGCATCAACCATCACTCAAGACCATTCGTATTAACGACGTTCAGCGTCTGTGGGCCGCCATTCCCTTCTACAACGCCAGCCTGTGCACCACCAAGTTCTCCATCCTGTTCCAGTACCTGCGCATCTTTCCCGACAAGCGCTTCCGTCTCGCCTGCTACATTGTCATGGCCATCGTCGCCACCTACGGCACCTGGGCCGTCGTCAGCGCCTTTGTTAACTGCGTCCCCGTCGCCCGCTTCTGGGACCCTTCCGTCGGCGGCTCCTGCATGAGCTTCGAAGCCGTCTGGTTCTTCAACGCCTCCATGAACATCGTCACTGACATCACCCTGCTGGTCATGCCCATGCCGCTGCTGTCGCACCTGCAGCTGCCGCGCATGCAGAAGTACGCCCTGATGGGCGTCTTTGCCATGGGCATTCTGTTCGTTTCCCTCCCTTTCCAACTGTATCCCAGCACCAGACTAACCGTGCCGCAGGGTCGTGATCACCAGCATCCTCCGTCTCTCCAGTCTCAAGGAAGTCGCCTCCGCCCCGGACACCTCCTGTAAGCCATCTCTTATCCGCTCTTCTTTTTTACCGAGAGATTTCTAACATCCACAAGGGAGCAACGTCGGCGCCGCCTACTGGACCGCCGCCGAATGCAACGTCGCCATCATCTGCGCCTGTTTGCCCTTCCTTCGCCCGCTGATTAGCTGCCTCTTCCCCAAGGTGCTTTCGACCAACAGCTACAAGCCCTACACGCGCAACCCCACCACCGAAGGCCTGTCGCGCGCCACCCGCCACAAGATGGACCCGCTGTACTCGCAAGACCGCGAGATCGGGTTGTACTCTATCGACGTCAAGTCCGGCCAGCACAGCCCCACCCACCTCGGCGGCATCGAGGTCACCACCGAGATGATCCAGGAGACGTCCAACAAGCAGGATGAGTCGACCAGTCAGCGGCGGCTGGTCATGGATCCTTGATGACTTATGCTTTCATTCATTCTTTTAAACGATCATTCGTTGTATATTTTTGTTTAATGTGTGCTCGGTATATTTGTTACATATGGGAGGTTACATGTCCTACTAGAGTCTTTGGCGGGTTGTATATTATACGGTGTGAGCTAATGATACATGATGATCCAATGTCTAATACGCATCCTATGGAATGTTCGTACCAACAGGATATGTAGTATGTATGCAATCAGGGCGAGCTGACAGCTCGGGCCGATCCGAGATAACGATGTTACCAACGATATCAACAACTGAGTTACGGGGGTACAATCAACGGACCATGCAGCACCGAAATTATCTTAATTATAAAGCCAGTAATACGACAGACAATGCCACCCGAACCATCTTTTCTTGTAACCAAGATCCCGCCAGCGCTGAAAGAAACAGAGCAAAGAAGCCACAAACTTTTCCCAAATAGAGCACAATCCTTTGGAACGTCGAGTGCGGTGAAGTGGTATCTCGTCAAAACCAACATCTGCGCCAGGTGTATCAATGAACGAAAGAGAAAGAAGAAAAAGCCCAGGGGGAGCTTGCAGGCCCAGTGATTAGAGTAATAGTATCGATCGTCATTCATTGCCGTCCCAGTTCCGCCAGCTCGCGCTCCTTGGCGCGCAGGATCTCGCGCATCTCCTCCGCCTCGCGTTGGAGCTTCGCCCGTCGTTCTTCCCGTAAACTGTCAAGCTCGGTAACTCCTGGCAAGGGCTGGTGAGGCTGGGGCTGGGGCTGCTGCTGGCGGCTGAGAGCGGCGAGCGACGGGTCGAGACGGGATTCGTCGTGGCGGTTCGGGTTGAGGATGGAGGAGATGGAGCTAAGGCGCGTCGGTTGCGAAAGGTTCGTCGACGACATGATAGGAGGGAGCTGGTTCGATCCAGACTCCAGAGTGGTAGGGACCGAGGCGGCCTCCGCGGACGAGGCGGTTTCCGCGAGGGTCCGCTTCTTGGGATTCGCGGGATTCGGCGAGATTGAGCGTCGTCCGAACTGCGGGACGGGAGAATGACTGGGGGCGCTGAGCCGCTCGGGTTCCAGCAATCTCGGGGGTGGGGGGTGATGAGGCAACGACGTAGTTCCACTGCCAAATCCGGTGAAGTCGACTGGCGGGGGAGCGAACCCGTATGGCCGCTGGGCCTGCGGAGAGATCCGATCTGCAGGCATATGTTGGTAGTGGTCCATGGGTTCCGCACTGTAGTACCGGTAGTGGTCGTCGTGGCCGTGCGCCAACGCAGCCGGGGACGCTTCAGGCGAGGCGGAGGAGCCGTTCGACGAGTGCGCGCCGCTGGTTGGCGAGTGTTCTCGCAAAGCAGGGACGACGCGTTTCCGCCGCTTGATGATGGTCTTTTTCATCGTCGAGGGACGATAACAGCCGTGGAGTTTGTAGTAAAGGCCTGTGATGATTAGTCCATGAATCCCATGACTGGGAAAAACAAAGTACATACCGCACGCATTGCAGATGGGATGACCGTTCTCGTCCCGTCGCCAGAGCGGCGTTACTGTCGTCCCACAATTCTGACAAGACACCAACAGGTTCCCATCAGCGGTGTTTCCATTTTTGGACTGTGCTTCGGTATCCGGTAGAGGAGCTGGCTTTTCACTCTCCGACCCCGCCGTTCGGTTCCATGCATGTACAGGGACGGTGCCGCGCGGCGTCGACTTGTATACGCGGTTGTTGTACGCGGGACATCCATCGCATCCTTCGGCGCCTCCGGTTCCATTACAGCTCCCGCCGCCGGGGCACGACCCCTTGGAGCCGCCGCAGCCCCCCTCGGTGGTAGGGATAGGGGCGGATTGTGAGGAACCGAGCTGGTCGGGGGAGGGGCCGGGTTCCTGGCTGTTTTGGGCGCGATTGCGTTTGGTTGGGCGCGAAACATTCCGAGCTTTCAGGTAGAGACCACATGCGTTGCAAATCATCGCTCCGGTGGGTGATCGTCGCCATAACGGGGTGCTTTTCGTTCCACAATTGCTACGACGCACGCGAGGTCAGTACAGCTGGCACCACAGCATTTAACTACCGGTAAGCTTACCTGCAACTGTGACCCAAGAAGGAGGTATCCTTTTGCGCCTTGGGCGAGGAAGCCTTATCGGAACCGGGTCTGTGAGACTCTTTCTTGATGGACCCATCGGCTGGGGGGTTGTCGGTCTGGTATGGAGAGCGAGCGGGCATGACGTCCAGGCCTCGGGCGTTCTTATCAACGGGATGCTCGCGACCCGCCTGAGCGGACGAGATCAACTGTTGAGCAGCATCGAGATCCTCGGCGGATGGGTGCCGCGAGACGACATCGGGGTTCCGGGGGAGCGATTGCACCGTCTCCATCTGAGGGATGGATGCTAGCATATCCTCAGCAGACAGGGGACTGTGCCGGACAATGGGCGGAGGAATCGAGCGTTTGAGGGTCGAAATCAGGGGAGGCGTGTCGAAGAGGGATGTTGCACCACCGTCGGGGATTGTCGATGTACGGTATCACAAAGTCAAAAGTCGGTCAAGATGACAGTGCAGGAGCGAGTGAAAAAAAAAAAAAAAAAAAAGAAAGAAAGAAATGAAAAAGTTAAAGGGACGCCTGGCAGAAAGGGCGAGCCGGTAGGTTAACTGCAGCTAGTGAGACTCCGGACCCAGCTAGGCGGAAAGGTCGCAGAAGATCCTTGACGACGATAGAACAAGGCTCGGCAAGGTCCAGTGATCGTCGACGAGTTATCGAGTGGACGTTTGATCAAATCAACGTGACGCGATAGTTGGGCTGGGCGCGATCTCCGGACGAGGACGAGAGTGGCGATCGCCGATATCTGAAGGAGGCAAACACGTGAGACCGTGAGAACGAGGGACAAGAATGAACGAGACGGAAGAAAGGGAGCAAGAAGTAATAGCTGAGTGTTCACGACTGAAGGAGGCGAAGGGGATGAAGGCAAAGTGGACAGATCGATAACGAAAGGGAGAGACGAAAGATCGACGGGGGGCGATCAATCAATCAATCAAACGACGGAGGATCGGATCAGATATGATGTGGAGGACCGATAGGAGATATGCATCCACCCAACAAGAGAATCGACACGACAACAAGGAAGGGACAAGACGGCGAGGAAGAGGGAGAGAGGATGAGAGAGTTGAATGGGGTGATTATCAGGAGATGAGGATGGTGATTACGATGATGAGATGGGGACTGACGGGCACGGGAAGAAGCCCTAGATCGGAGCTGACGGAGGACTGACCTGCTGCTGATTCCAAGAAATTCCAAGAGATTTCCTCTTTTTCCCTTTCCGTTTGACTGCTCCGTGTTATCGATCAGGGTCTGAAATCTCTATCTTTTTTGCTTTTGCCCCTGCAGGCGGAGGTCAATAGTGTATCCCGGGGGGATGGAAAGCATCCTGTTAGACTCACCTCGAACGAATCCACTCGGATGGGTCTGGCGTTTTGCTTTTCCTGTCCGACGAGGAGGATGAGACGATGCGAAAGGAATGCTTGGTCCGCTGTTGGTCCAGAGGATTCGTCCTCCGTAGATACCTGGTGGTGAGGAGTTTTCTTCCTTTTTTCTGGCTGCTATTATTAATGACTTTGCCTTCATCGCATTCATCCACTCCTTTGCAACTCTTCCCCCAGATCGTATCATTCCAGCTCCACCGCTTCCTCATCGGGTTTAGTCCACCGGGTCTGCTGCCACCCACCTTCCTAAAATAGTCCCTGGGACTGAATAAGCCCGATTGTTGTTCTCCTGATTGGTGGATGTAGTGGAACCACCTCATGTCAGCGTCATTTCGTCGCTGGTGATTGGTCCGTTGGCCTCGGCCCTCAAGGGAGTTCCATGCAGGGTAGGTAGGTTTCTGATGACTACTCAGTACCTATACAGAGTATCTACGGAGTACTCTTTAGGTCACCACCAACAGCTGTCTCTCGGAAGTCAATCCAATTGACAGATGAGATAAGGGTAAGCGACGGTACTGCTGCCTGGCTGACGCCATCGGTCACCTCGAAGGATCTCCATGTACTCTGTCAGAACACACAAAATCCCGCATGATCTGTTATCTCCTGATCCTGCTGACAACCAGACCGGTTTGATCTATACCCCCTCTGATTGGCCCACGCTCCACCGCCATAGCCCCCTCTTGGGTCTGATAATCGCGCCCAAGCAATCCACCGTCCATCTGACGCCCGCTCCAGAACCTTCGGCGCAGAGAGATTGGCCGTTTCGCCCTTTGCCCCCCCTGTTCCGCATATCCGGACAGGCAAACAAAAGTACCTGGTCGCGGTGTCGACGGAATTCGCCCTGCTCCTCCGAGCAAACCTTATCCTGGCCGTCCGTCGTCATCTGGTCCGCCACCCATCGATAATACTGGATATTGATCCTTCTCCTGGATATGTCATGTGACGGCTGTCTATCTGATTTCACTAATCCATATCTGAATAATTGTTCATATTTAAGCATATGAGGCCTTCTGATTAGTCAGCCATCACGACAATGACATAGTGCGATAAATGCTCTATCTGTTCAAAACAGGTGATTATAGCAACGACTGCTACAAGAACAGACGTAGACGAGGCCCAAGTTCAGCGAGCTGTATTCAACTAGCAATCACGTATAGTACAGTATCCACAATCATCCAACAAGGCTCCCATCTATCCAGCTGGGACAGCAACCTAAGCTTATTTAAGAAGAAAATCACCCCCACATCAATAGATGAACAGCAGAACAACGGCCGCCCTGCGCAGAACCCAGTTTCCCGCACGTCGCACTTCTCGAATCATCGCATAGATTATTCATCGCACTCGTCGATCGTCGTACATCGCATCGGAGGAAGAAAGAGATTCCAAAGGGAAACACACGCTTCTATCTCCCGAAGTTCCACCAAGCGTCGTCAGTCAGGAGAGGTGTCGCGCACAAAACAGACCGAATGTGTCAACCGATCCTGTCTAACACAGGCGCGTTCCTCCCGACATTGTCACCCAGACCAAGGCTTACACCTGCTCAGCGCCCCAGCCCTGGTCGGACTCGCGCATGTTCGAGGGAGGCTCGATCGAAGGAATGAACTCCAGGGCCAGGTAGCCCAGACCGATGAAGCCGACAATGGAACCGGCGATGTACCGCAACACGTGGCCGTGCAGCATGATGGATCCGACAAAGATGTAAACTGCGCCAACCCGGTCAGTAGGCAAACCCTTGCGGTCGCACGTTGGTTGGTTCCAAGGGAGACTTACAGACACCCCGGCCGAGGAACGAGAAGAGGAAGGACGCATAGCGGTAGACGTAGTCCGGGACGTTGGGGAGGAACTCCAGGCCGCCGACAACTGTGCGGTGTTAGCATGTCCCCGTTCTTTCCATGGCGTAAACCTATCCCATGACAGTGATCGAGAAACTTACGGAGACCGAAGACAATGACATAGGCACCCACGACGATGGAGCCCACGGACGGCGGGAAGAACTGGGCGATACCACCCAGGATCATGATCACGCCAACGGCGATGTTGATAATCCGGCTGGCAAGAGTCAGTGGATGTGCGCTGCCGGATGCTTGGCGATCCAAACGACATACAAGATGTTGGAGAAATCCATTTTGATCGGTTGTTCAAGTCTGGTTATTACGTGTGTTAGGATGGATGGTAGTCGGGAAGCGTAAATAGAGCGAGATCAGGAACGAGAAAACACCTAAACAGGGAGAATCATTAGAAAAGTTTCAAACAGTGACCAGACCCCCGGTATCGCTTTCGGCTGGCTGTCGCACAGCCGATGAAGGCCATCAGTTTGCAGCCGGAGCTGCTTGCGGAGAGGCATGTTGGACCTACCCAAGTACAGTAAGTCGGTGCCTACGCGGTCAAGAGGTGGCGCGTGACTGAGGCGGGTGGACTGGTTGGCAAAGGAGGCTTAGGACCGAAAAGAAGGCGGAATACAGGGTCTCCCAGAAGAAGTCTTGTATCAAGAGCAGAGCAAGGAGAAAGTGCGGAGTGGACGGGAAATCAAGGAGACAACGAAGCGCAACGCAGCTCAGTTGTTGCGCCGTCGCAAGCAGCGGGTCTGCCAAGCCTCGATGACTCAGCAGGGACAATAAATAACCTCATCAGACACCTCCAAACACCGCAATAGATATCGCAATGGCCAAGTGGATTGAGTAATGGCATGACCGAAATAGAAACATAACGAGCCTAAGATTCGGAGTCTCCAGTGTGCACTTCACGTCATTGGTTCCCTACGTGCCTCCTGTCTGGTCATCTCCAGATTCATGGGAACCCCGGCGGGAATTAATACAGATCGGCATGCTTCATTTCCTCACTTCACTCCCCTATACAGCAGTTTATCCATGGTGCTGAATATGGTTGTAAGTCACAGACATGACCAAAAATCATCGCTCCTCACAGAGCCATTTATATTATCTGATGACCGGTCATCCAAGGTACATGTATTACAATATGCAGAGTCACGTTTCACCAAGAGCTTGTATCCCTAGATCCGCAAAAGCTCGCCTTGTCTCTTGTCCAGCCGTGCTGCGGACAACCCATTGGCCAGTCGGCTCATCATCAACGCATCCTTCTCCAACTCGGCATACATGGCGTCGATGTCCGTTCCAAGGCCAACCTGGTCGGCGGTTTCCAGACTGCGTTCATCCAGGAACGGGGCAATCGGGGTCCACACGCTTTGCACGTTGTTGAAGAACAGATCTACTCCAAGATTGCCCAGACCCTTGATCTCGCGGACCAGCTCCCGGGTCCGGTCTCGGTCGTGGTGAGCTTCTTCCCAGAGGTTGTTGAGATCGCCATCTGTCAATGTATTAGTTGACTTTGCCCCGTAGACCAAGCGCCATCAGAGCATACCATATTTCTCGTTGATAAACTCCGCCAACTCTCCCAGGTTCGTCGCGCCCTGCTCTCGGTACCGGTTATAGCCACCATCCTTCAGTACCTTAGTTCTCTCCTCCCAGCTCGTGTTCTCGAGCTTGTGGATGTCATGGTAGCCCTCGTCGATCACTTTGTTGACCGCGCGCTGGGACAGATCGTGCGAGATGGGCGTCGACTTCAACATCGCATCAAGGACCATCGCAAGCAGCGTCTCCGCCGATGCAGTAAGAGGCTCTTTGGCGACCTGGGTGCCGTGCAGAGGGATGCGGCCAAATTTTTCAACCGCCTTGTGCACTTTGGGACGGTTGGTGCTGCCCTCTTCCCCGGCGTCTTCCTCATCTTCCTCCCCTTCGTCTTCCTCAGCGTTCGCACCCTCTCCTACCTCTTCCACCTCATCTTCTTCCTCGTACTCCTGTTCCTCCTCACCCTCGTCTTCATCGGCTTGGGCTTGATCGTATTCTTCGTACATATCTCCCTCGGTGTCCTCTTCGTCGACCTCATCCTCCTCGTCCAAGTCGGGTTCATCGGCCGGGGTTTCCGAAGGCTCGGGTGCTTTGCGCGCCTTGCGAGGAGGAGGTTTGGCTGCCTGGGATTCGGGTTCGGGCTCCCGAGCATTTCCTCGCTTGCGCTTGGGAGCCCCGACGTCATCCGTGTCGGGGTATTCTTCGACCTGAGGCGACTTGTACTTCATTTCGGCGATTGTGGTCTTTATCGAATGACAATGGGTATGCTAGTTGTCAAGGAAAAAATATCTAATCGCGAGGATATCCGCGCCGGGGGATATTTAGATTCCGGGGAAGCGAGTGGTGACGTCGTGATGATGAAGCCTCCATTCCGGGGAAGCATGCTTCGGGAACAGTTCTAGAACACCGCTTGTATTACGTCGTGCATTGATGTGTCACCTCTCATACATATCCTGACTATCTAGATATCCCTTGAATCATGCATAACTCGTAGCTGCGTAGCTGCATAGACGCTAACAATGTACGCTCGGACAACTTCACACGCGTATCCTCCCATGCCAGGAAGTCTACAGCTTCGCCTGTCCCTTCCGCTTCAGCACGCCATTCACCAACGCGACCACGTCCTGCGCGCACCCAAACGAAGCTTGGTAGCCGAATCCCCCATGACCGTAGTTATGCACGACGTTGACACCGTCGACCGTCTCCGCCTCGAGACGGACACCGCCCTCACGGAGCGGACGCAGCCCTACCCCATGCCGAATGATGTCGAGGCCCTCGATGCCCTGGCCCTCGCCCACGAGCTGCGGACACAGCGCAATGGCGCGCTTCATGATCCGCACCGCGAGGTTGGGGTCCGGCAGCGGATCCCACTGGTTCTTCTGGTAGCAGCCACCGATGACGGTGCCGCCGCCAGCGGCGCGCGTCATCATGTAGACGAGCTCGTCCTCGCCGTCGTCCGTGCCGGAGGTGGCCAGCATGGCGCCCGGGTCGTTGCGCACGACCACGACCTGGCCCCGGCCCGGGTACAGCTTGTTGTCGCAGACGCCGCCGAGCTTCTTCGATGATAGCCCCGTGCAGTTGATGACGACGTCGGCGGGCTGGCCCGTGTGGTGGGCGGCGGCGGCGTCCTTTATGTGCTGGAGCACGCTGCGCTTGAAGACGGTGCCCGTCCTGCGGCATTGGCCGACCAGCCACGACAGGTAAACCGGCGTGTTGATGCACACGGAGGTGAACTTGCAGGCGTTGTCGATGGTTGGGTCAAGCTGGTCGTCAGGGATGTTGCGGAACTGGATATGGTCAGTATATGCATGGTGTGTGAGGGATGATGGGGTCGACCGTACGTCTGGAACAACGTCCTTATACCAGGGATCTCTCTGCACGAGCTCGGAGAACTGGCCGCCTGTGGGGATTTGCTCTTTCTTGCGGTTGTACAGGATGTTTTCTGGGGTGGTTAGATGAGTTGGATTGGCGTTGGTTGGGGTATGGGGTACCTTGGAAATGGATCCCCGCCTCGGGATGGTTCTCTACGAGCTCTTTCAGAGCGGGCCAGGTGTTTCGCTCCCATTTAGCATGGGGGGTACCGGGCTTGCCGGTTCTAAGCGGTTGCAATCAGCACTAGATAGACCATTCATAGAAGAAATTCAACGTACGGACAATAGTTGGCACCGGCCCAGGGCGAACAATACTCAATGTCATAGTCGCCGGGCATATGTTTCGCAACTACCGTGATGCAGTTGGAAGGGTCTTTGGAGAGGAGGTAGGCTGTGGTCAAGCCCGAGACTCCGGCTCTGTCAAGGTGGATATCAGTATTGTGCGGGTGGTTCAGGGTCCGGGGAAGTCGTCCTACCCCAGAATTACGATGTTGTTCTTGGACATGATGCTAGATGAAAAGAGGAATATATACAGAATAGAATGAATTTATGAGAAGATGAACGCAGGAGAGGAACAAGAGAGAGAGAGTGAGAGTGAGAGTGAGAGAATGAGTCAAATACTACTCCGTAGTCTGCGGTGACGGCGAATTACCGCATCTGGTATAGCGTGCCTGATCGGGGAAAGCGCGTCGCTGCCGCTTGGCATCGTGGTGCGTGGTCTATATAGATGGTCTCATCGCCCGCCCGCCTCTCCTCGTTGCTGTCCCATCCTTCGACTCCGTGTCGACTCGAACCAACTTGAGCCAATTTTGCCATTGGGCCGGCGTCTCCGTTCTGTATGCACTTCGCCACCCCCTTTTACTGCAGTGAGTCGTGGCCGCTTCATGTCGCTCTTTGAACCGTCAGCTAATCGATATCGTTTCCCTTCAACTAAACAGGGACACTCGACAGAACTCGGTGCGGTCGCGAAACTGCACAGACGGCTTACTCTGACGACCTACATCACAGTCATCGTGAGCGACGTTTCCGGGACAGAATGGCGAAATGCGGCACAGATCGTATGGGTTGATTGCGTGGGCTTGGCTTGGGACGTGAAAGGCTGGCCGAATGAGACCGTGATGGACCATACGATGGCAGCATCTTGGGGCCAGTTCAAGTCTGCCGGTAATCTTCGAGCCAAGGGCTAAGCTAAGCCAAGCCACGTCTCATGCCAGACATCGCTCCGTGTGCCTCCTTCTCCAATGAATGTTTCCGAAGGTGCTGTGACGCATGCAGCTCGATCGCCGGTGTCGCACTTCATGACGGAGGCTTACTCGAGGCCGCCGTTGAAGCCCTGACATTTTTATGCACAGGATGGTCGCGCGACCGAGAGCCAGGGAGTCCTCTCTTCAATATTGACGATATTGACCGAGAACATGTGAGCGCAGATCAATCAGCGACCAACATCGACGGGCTTGCTTCGCGATCTAACTCGCTTTCAATACAGTTGGAGACCGAAAGAGACGATCATCGCGGCCCACGCTGAGCGACCAGCGCAGTCGTGATGGCGGAGCAGAGTGCTGCAGGCGATGGACCCCACCCTCCTCTGCACATATACAGTGACGTCCGGCTCGGCTTCGAATCTGACTGACGAGGTGCCAGATAGGGTCGAGGGCATACACATTCAGTGGCATGGTCTAGGATTCCATATTACGAGGATACATGCTGATGCTACGATCAGTTCGTACAGTCATAACATCTGGCCAGTCGGGAAATTGACCCCGCCATCTCTTGCTCGAGATCGATGCCTCCAACTTATTTAGACCGTAGATAGTAATAGACCAGCGACTCCATAGTATATGCTCATTTTGTGGTCTGCTGGTTTAGCTGAGGATGTGATCGAATCATCTGCCCGTGGTCTTCGCAGGCCCTACTCCCATCTGGAGTCCAACGCTGCGCATGCGCACGAATAGGTGGTGATCAGGCTTGATTCGCTGTAAGCACTAAAGCAGGAGCAGATAGCTCTCATCCTTTCATTCGTGGCTTGACTGGCAGGGGTGACCTTGTCTCTTGGGAAGTTCCCCTTGTCCACTGGGAAGTTCCCCCCCTCTCGTGGGAAGTTCCCCTTGTCCCCTGGGAAGCTCCTCTCCTCCCGTGGGAAGTTCCTGCTTGTTCAAAGAACCCCCTCTTCCTCGCAAGCAAAGTCTTCTCTCCCTAGAGTTACCATCAGGAAAGTGACAACAATTCAGGACATGTCAGACGAGAAACGTCAACAACGAAAAGAATGGAGGGACGCGCATAGAAAGCGGCAGAAGATACTCCATATCCCTGACAGTCCTCAATGGGGCCCATACAGTCTAGATTTCCCGACATTCGGCAACGCGGGCATTCTCGAGCTCCAAAGATTCATGCGCGAGTTGGATAACGAAGCAAGTTGGGCGAAACCAAGGGAGGATATTATCGCAGACTTCATGAGAAGCTTACGGACCTCTAGTCGCCCGTTAGAGATAATTGCGTTGGTACCATCTATCTTCCCTTCATCATATGAGGACGTGGTTTTTTTGAAGAATTCACAGGCACTGCATAACCGCCTCAGTGAAAGGTTCAAGAAACCGCTTCTTCATCGGGCCTCATTATCCGGAAATTCACTTTGTGACCGCCACCTAAGCTTGGATGCCTTCTGGGCTCATCTACGTGAGCAGCCAACCAAGACGATAGATGTCTACGACTACTCCGTGGTAGATTCTGCATCAAGAACACGACAGATGACAGTCCAGGAAGTTCTGTTACATTGGGAGCGCCCAGAGCGCGAGCGACATGCTCTCAATCTCCTAGATATTGAAAACAGAATCGGAGACTTCTGCCCGACCGAGATAATCCAGCATGATCTTTACAGCAAAATATCTCGCCTATCCCAGGACAACGTCGGAAAAACAAATTCGGGCTGGAAAGATTATAGAAGAGAGTTCTTCCTTCTTAGCGGAGCAAATGCGATATCGTCTATTCATGTGGACAACGGTGGTCAGCTAACATGGATCTTGATCCTCGAAGGCCGGAAGATCTGGTACTTTCCTCGTGAACTGACTATCGATGCTGTTCGATTTTTGGCCGTTATGGGCTCACAGTATCCTCGAGGATATGAAGGAGGTTGGGCAAGGGTAGAGCTATGCGCCGGAGACCTGTTGTGGGTATATTTCAATATGTTAGGCAAGAGCAGACAACTGACATATCTTTAGAATCATGCCTCCCAGTTGTCCACATGCAGTGTTCACCCCGGACGACTGCCTTGCCGTTGGTGGCCATTTCTATACGGCTGCACACCTTGGTTCAACGCTCCGAGGGCTCAAGCTTCAGGAAGATTATCCAGTTATATGCAACGAAGACCTACTACCCGACTTCTATGATGTTCTCCGTAGCGTTTTTCAGAACGCAGATAGCATCAGCGAATCTTTACAGCAAGCCGATATCTTGTCGTCGTCTTCCTTATTTCTTGATGCCCTCAACGTTGCATCCCTGGCCCCTTTGTTCAGAGCTAATAAGCGCAACGGCAACTCTCGTGGCGCTCCTAACCAACATTCTAAAATCTTGGAACAACTGGAATCGAAGATGGCTAGCCACGGATGTCTTCCGACAAATCGTCCCCTCTTCCTTGATGCCCTGGAAAGTTTTCAGAGAAAGGTTTTAGAGGATTTGGAGGACGAGTGATGGAATCAAGGCCTACATTCAATGTGTTTAGTTTTCTTTTTACTTAAGATTGTATGAGAGGAACATCTTCCAGATCCCAAAGACGCAGAATCAAGATGAAGCAAACAATTGACTTGTACCTCAAGTCGGTCAATCTGATATCTTGCAAGCATATTATGCTACGAATACAAAACTAACTTTATACAATAACAGTAAATCGTCCTATCGGCCGACAATCGAGGGAAGTCCAGTATTCAGAGCGAGCATCAAAGTTGGCCAGCCAAAGGGTATAACCTCTTTCTGTCCTCCTCTCCTCCATAGAAAACATAATGCCTGTTTTTTTGAAAACAACGCCGTCTGAGATTGCTTTCGGAGCTGTAAAGTTGTCATAAAATAAGCTTTCAAACATGGTATTGGTGTTGTTGCTCAGCTCAAAGAAGGCGCGGGATAGCTGGTGGAACCCAGGTTTTTCCTCGTGGGGGGTTAACACAAGTTGGTTGTCGACTTGGGTAGGGGTAAGTAGGGTGGCACCTCCCTTCCCATCGGGACATATCCAGAAGGGTTTCAAGTACGTCTGGATGGGCTTGTATGTTAGCCCACCGTTGACAAGCGTGAGCACCCCGTGTTCATGGTGATCCTCGAGAGTCAAGTTGATGTGAGCATTATCTCCGCTGAAGAAGACTCTAAATCCGTACAGTCGTCCCCAATGCATGGTCAACGCGTGTGTCTCTGAGCCCTTTAGGTCCGACCATTCGAAGTCCACACTAGTGCCCTGGATATCGATGTACACGATGCTTGTTGTGGTTATCATGCAACCTGGAACTTGCCCCTCTCGTGAAAACCGTCGAGTGTAGATGACCTGCCACGAGCCATTTTCTCCCAGTTCGATACAAACAATGCATCGTACTGAATACAATGCCACCGCAAGCTTGTGATATTTGAAGTCTCGCAGTAAGCCAAGGTGGTCTTCTCCCGCAGTGGGTTGGCTAACATGCTCCGCGGATGCCACCAAGGTATTAATATGCTGGATAGCGATGACGTAGTCCTCAGCCTGACGGTCGTTGTTGTAGACATAAATATATCCTGACCGTAGGTAACAAACCAGGTTGTCGTAACACTTTAATGGCCCGTCAATTCTAGAGGCAATCTGCCGGATCGAAAATGGACATCCATTCTTGATGGAGGTATCTAGACTAAGGGCGCGTGTGATCGCACCGACAACGCTTAGTCTTCCATCCAAGAGGTCTCTAGCTTCCTCGGTGCCGTCTAGATACTTCTGCAGAAAGGTTAGAGAATGAAGCCTTCATAGAATAGAAAACCTATTACCTTGACAAAGGTGGCGCCGATATCGCGAAGATAACGACAAGTACTGATAAGAGCCACTGAGTCTCCTATTGAGACGTGCACAAGAATATGACATAACAATTCCGGGGGTAGTTTATCCATCGTGAGTGGACTAGAGCATGTAAGAAGCGAGGACACGTCTCTAGATGGGTGAAGCAGCTCTTATATTTATATATACCTAGGTACCAGATTCCGGAATGAAAGGGAAGCCAAACTAACAAATGCAATAACGTCAAGACTACTTCGGACGGGAATCCATCATCAGATTGGATATAGAGGCCGCGTGTACAGGCGAAAGAGCGCTCAATGTCGAACGCTTATTTACCAAGCAGGACCGTGAGAGACACGCACGACAGAACGTCAAGTAATCAGTAGCGTTCCTACCATTGGGAATTCCTGACGTCGTCATTCTTTATGCGGATGATAGTGGCCTTCGAGGTCGGTCGATTTCAAAGAACGAGGCTCTTGGTATGAGGAAAACTATTCACAAGATAGACAACCAAAGCTAGCTTAATTCTCCGAACCTTCAAATAAATCAACGATTGCGTTTACAGTCATTTCAACTCTCGATCAGATCATGAAGGGCAAATGCTACGCTCGCTCTCCTTTCCGGATAAAGAGGAAGCTCATGACTCCCACAAAGAACTTCGAGGATTGGCAGCAAAAGCTTCCAGGATAATCGCCTTCTGACCTCCGAGCATCGGATATACATCCCCCCACGCCTCATTCTCCGTTGCCCACACAAAACCCTGGCGTTTCTCCGCGCTGATCCGTACCGATTCGTCGCATCTTCCTCCCAAAGGTGGCTCATTCGGTACTTCTAACTGAGACACATGAACGATATATGGAAAAGCAGCACATTTTTTTTTTGCTCGGTTGGCGTCTGAGCCTGAGTCAAAGTACACGGCCGAACGCCTACATACAAAGCAGGACTGTATGAGACACTTAGAGCGTAACTTCGCGCGATTAGTAGCTTTCCGATCTGTAGCGAGTCATTACATACTTGGCATCGTTATTCTCTATGCTGGTGTTGCTGGAGCTCCAGATCGGTTCGATGCATTGCTTTAAATATAACATGGAGTAATAAACATATAAGAAAGACGCCGGCATGTATGTAGAGGCATATGAAGACGATTGAAAGTAGTAGCTCAGACATATTTACCAGCTTCAGTATATTGGTATTCTGTTTGATAATCCATTCGTAGTGATTCAATCCAAGAGCTTC
Organism: Aspergillus sp. MEXU 27854; assembly: GCA_019721355.1. Classification (NCBI taxonomy): domain Eukaryota; kingdom Fungi; phylum Ascomycota; class Eurotiomycetes; order Eurotiales; family Aspergillaceae; genus Aspergillus; species Aspergillus sp. MEXU 27854. The sequence continues at coordinate 3,167,266 of JAGMTT010000005.1, forward strand.
TTCGATGTTATAAAGACATTCCAAGGATACAGAAGCATTTTACCAAAAAGCAATCTAGTGAAGTGTGTTCTCAGAACGAGATCGGGTGTTTCTGACCGATATTGCTAGGCGTATCCTCTTCACCAAGGACAATAAGACTGCGTTCTCTGGGGTCCACATGGAGTGCGTTCCAAGCTTTTTCTGGCACGAATGTTTTCATGCTATCAACACACGCCTGAAGGTGTTCTCGCTTGGATCGATGAAGCTTTCTAGCGTCGATTTGCAACGGGCAAAAAACGAGTCGTATAACAGGATCGTTTCGAAAGCGAGCGTGGAACACGAACCCACAAGGGCTCACAAAGAATGAATGATAACCTGTGAAACCCGAGATTCCAAACCGGGTTTCTGCGTCGATAACGTCGTAGATTTTGGCGGCGGGTCGATCCTGTTTTTGCTGAAGGGAAGGGCCCGGAGCGCTAGTGGATTTTTGTTCTGATGAGCCAAAGGGCTTCCAGTACGCGAAGAAGTACATCATATCAACAAACTTTGCGGAAAGTAGGGCGAATTCGAGTCTTCTTGGTTACGGGTCGTACCGAACTTTTTGGTCAGATATGGCCCTTTTATAGATTTCCATGGCAAAGGTTATGGACGACTGAAGATACGAAATAGTAGAGTACGTGATAATCAATCTTGGTCAGGGATAATGAGAGTTTGTTCCCATCGGTCTATGTTAGATGCAAGAATTCCACCCGAGATTTGCCAATTCGCCCATAACTTGTTTATTTTAGAACTATACGAAAACGCACGGAGCTAGAGAGACACTGGAATTCGCACAATTCCAGTAGTACCGTCACGAAATCCCGCGTCAAACAGAAGCTGATGCCGGGCGTGCAGGTCAAAGACAAATGCTCGGAAGCATATGATCTCCTTCATGCTTAGAACGCCGTTCTTTTCTATTGGGTAAAGTTAGAGCTAGGAGTAAAGACGGGTAAATAAAAAACTTACTAGGTGGAAGACCAGGCAGACCATCGCGACTGCTCCTGCTCGGCGGACGCGTCTTCCCGTAATTCGGAGGGCGATAAGTGTTGTATCTCGGCTCTCGGAGGTTGAACTGGATAATATGTAGGGCTTGGAAGGAATATAATGCTTGATTTATCGTCCTCGTTGGGATTCTGAGGCAAAACACTATCAGTATCCCGTGTAGTAGCGGCTTCTGGGGATAAAGAAGCAACAAATTGTCTCATCCAGCGGGGAAGGGCATCCATAAGGACTTGCCCGTTTATGCAGAACATGGCTGAGATGAGCCTCCATCTAGCTTTAGGGACTCTCAGTTCTAATTTATAGTCTCTAAACAGAAGGACAGGGCCCTGGAGTAGCAGAGTCCGAAGCCAGTGATTGGTATGTTGGGGCCGAAATTTGGAGAGATCATGCAGGAAATGTCTTGAAACAGCTTCGTGAACTCTACTACCTTCAAACAATTTTGCATGCTTTGGAAGATAATGTACATATGCTTTCCTAGAAAATGAATTCGGGCCTGCCGACTCGATACGTGGAGGCTCTCTGCGTCTCTACCACTATATTTCCGGAATTACCTCTCAAGATCGAGACTCTTGATATGAGGAAAACTAGTTACAAGATAGACGTTCAAAGTTAATTTAATATTCCGAACGCTCGAATATAGTAATAATTACCTCCACAGTCATACGTATGTTCAAACTACCGCCGTAGTCGCAACGGTTGGCACGCACTTCGACACATCGCCCTTCCAGCTTGAGTCTCTTCAGCTGGACCAGCACCAGCTGGTTATCCCATAGAACTCTTCCAGTATTCCCGATGCATAGAGTAGCTCGTTCCCACTGCCCTTCCTCACTTTCGGCGTAAGCGCCATCGCTTAGATTGAGCCGTGCCTCTTCGTATAACTGCTTCCCGTAGTTGCTTTCGCGGGTGACGGATTCATCGAACACCTTCATGGTGTCGTACATTTCCCCACTGGTGAGCGGCCATTTGGGGAAGAGGTCCGACGCAATCTTGATGAGTGGGCGCGTTATGGGAACGTAAAGCCGAAACTTGTTGTCGCTTTCAACATTTTCGACACGGCGAAATGCTGCAGAACATTAGATTCGTCGGAAATCAATGGGATAATGTGACTTACGCCTGTCTGTCTCCATAGTTCGGGATATATGGCGATAAGTTCACGGACTGTTTCTTTTTGACTGTGGCATCGAGAATGAAAGAAGCCCAGAGGATTTAATGATTTTATACATAAGAATACGAGGTGTCGCGAATATCCCACCGCAGAAGAGGGGAATCAATGTATAAGATAGCAGTAGAGTATTAGTCTGTGTAGAACGACAAGCAAGTGGACATCCAGTTCTCTACCAGGATGCTGGACTTATGGCCGATAATTTCCACGTATCCATTTCATTACCTTAGCGCCGGGTCAATGGTTATGCACGTTTCAGCTGGTCTTTGTAAATTATTGTAAGTTGGTTATTGTTGAACAATTGAAGTCCATGTGGACCTAAACTACGAGTACCGCAAGGCACCTTTGTTCAGAAAATCTATATCACGTGAACGACCAACTTAGTCCACTGGCCACAAATGCCAAGCAACCTGAAAGAAGAATACATCACGTGCAAACAGATAGCATCTGATCGGGCATCCAACACCCCACTAAGCCACCCCTCTTATGTTCAGGTTTCCACTCCCTCTTTCTCGTACTTAGGATCAATCCCTACTTCTCTTCATCCGTTGCCAGATATCGACACACCATGATGGATTTGGACCAACAAGTGATAAACAATATCATATCACGGTTAAAGATTCTGATACGGGAGAAGAAGCTGAGCGTTGGGGAGCACCATCCGGGAGTGGCGTGGCAATATGAAGGCGAGGAGCTTGTGAAAGAGTTCGAAAATTTAAAGGCTGAGATACATAAGGCAGGCTACACAGTGAGTCCATTCTGCTATTCTTCTGGTACATTGCGTCTGATAACCTAGGTTTTGAACTGTAATGCCTTTCATTTCGTCGAAAGTGCCCGTGTCCGTACTCCTACCGATTTCTCGCTTCTTATCCCAGTCAACGGGACAATAAGCTTCGCCTCTGGCGAAGCACTTTCACACGGCAATGCGTACTACATCAAAGAACCACAGTCATTAATAGGGGAGAATTGGGATATCGTCATTGCCGCGCTTAGAAAAAAAGACAATGTATGACACGAGTGCTAGACCATACACGCCGGAGTGTTTCCCGCAATGTTACCTGTACCATCACCCTTTTCTCTCAGACCAGCAAGAAACCTAGCCACTTCTGTATCCACTTGTTCTGTTGGAATAGTAGCAGGACTAGCTGGGAGCGGTAGTGGGGGTGTATACTGTGGTCTGGGAAACTCAAAATATGGTGGTCCAAGGGGATTTACCGTGAGGAACTGATCAAGGCCACTAAGATCTGCTAGGACAGTGTCCTGCAGACCTCGTTCTTGCGATCGTCCATGTACGTCAGTTGAGTTCAAGGTGCGGCTCAGAGGATAGTCGAAATAGGGGAGACCGAGTGGATTAACCTCCAAGAGATTGTCGAGGGAGTTCTGTAGCGCAGCATTGTTTGAGGTAACCGTGATAACGTTTTCGTTCCGCGGATATTTGTTACGATGTTCACAAATATTTTCTTTCTCCAGGTTGTGTTTCCTGCGCCTACGAGCAAGAATTTGCTCGATGCGACCTGAGGCCATGTCAGAACGGACAGTCGGGACTCGTTTCTGTGGAGGCTTACAGTCGTTTAGTTTCAGTCGAGAAGACACCCATTCAGTCTTCTCCTCGGCCAGCTTTCGCCAATCAGACGAAAGTATAGCGTTGGCAAGTAGCGGGATATCTGGGTATCTCAAGCGTCGAAATTTTGTGAGAAAGAGAATCCCCAGCACACCGAAATGAACGTCTGTAGGAATATCGCCAGCATACACCTGCATATGGTGTACGAATATCTTGCCAAATACAAGATACTTCACGCCATACTCGATGGAACGCTTCGCTTTCTCTTTGTCTCGGAAGTTGGCGGACTGATCAACGTACTCCTTGTACATGGATGATCTGTTTCCAGAGTTCAGATGATCACACAGGTAGTCGACTCTTGCTTTTCTCATCTTCCTCCGCTTTAACGTCTTCCGTCTATCGTTCTCCCACTCCACATACTCGTTCGCTAAATTGATCGCGCTGAGACCAGACCGAAACTTCATGTCAAGTGAACAATCCTTATCGGTGATGGACACGTCCACCACTCGCGGATCTTCATCTGCCCAGTCTCCAACGGTCATGTCGTCTGACTCATCTGCCCCGAGGAACCATTCTTTGATGGCCTTCTCATTCCTCTCCAGATATTTCATGATAAGACTGACGCTCCCGGGACATAGGGGGTCTAATAGACGTTGAGCTTCTCCGATGCGGGCCCAGCTTAGTGTGACGTACCATCTCCTGTCCTTAACAAAGACTGCAAGTTCCGAAATGCAGACTCAAGCTTGTCACGATGAGGAAGAAGGTTTTCTCGATCGATGTCTGATATACGAGACAGAGTAGTAGCCGCATCTAGGATAGACCGTAATGAGCTCATATTGAAGAAAATTCAGTCGTAGAGACGCAGGGACAGAAAGATGAGGACTTTAAGAATGGAGCTGGGTATGTGCAAACGATATTAGCGGTGGCGCGAAACTCTCTTGTAGTCTTACCCAAGTCGTTAATTGTCCAAAGTACGTCTAGAGGCCTGATGCAGACCCCCCGATGGGATGCCCGGCATCCCATCGGGGGGTCTGCCATCAGGCAGAATGATGTTTGATAGGATGTGGGCAACGCATCTTCCAACAGGGATTAAGTCACCCCGCCAGTAAAATTGAGGACTCGTGCGGGGCAGCTGAGGGCAATATGCGTCTTCCTTCCCTGATCAGGATAATGTGCACTCCAACGTGTTTCAGCCCCTAACAAAGACATTCTCATTACCTGTCAGCTGGCGCCACGAAAGCGATAATCCTTGTAATCATCAACATACGGCCTGTAGTTTCCAGTCAGAGTGTAACTCTACCATCTTTTGCGCTTCGCAAGGCTGTCAGGACGACAAAGTACCGCCCCAATGGGCGCGCTACTACCCCCTTCTTTCTCTAATAGTTCACGCTCCGAGCTGTCTTACCCCTAACAGGGGTCTTCCACATCGTCCGTCAACCGAGGCCACGAAAAAAACGAAATATACCGTCTGATCCGGAGCCTACAGTCTATAGTTTCACGTCTTGAGGGTAACTTTGCCCAGCCACATCTCCTTTGCCCACGGTGTATTCCACATGTCCCGCTGATCATTCTCTGCACAAGCTTCCGCATGCCCTACCATGATAATTGCGGAATGGAAAGAAAATGTAACTGAATTCGATATTACTATTGGCCCGGATTGACCAAGACGCTTCTGCTGTAACCAATGGCTGCCGGATCGACTCAATTAACCTGGTCGTATAATTAGATTCGCCGAATTTGGACCTGGACCGTTGAGGTATTGTTTGATATGATCACGTTGTCACACATTGTATTCATTCTGGTGGACAAGGATTCAACGTATAGTGATGTGACGGGTGAAGCTCAGGCCTCGTGGGAGCCAGTATAAAAAAGCTCCGACAAACTCCAACAACATATTTCAAACCTCAAACAACCCTCAATCCTCTCACACTGTCTTCAATACCAACTGGGCTTCTTTACGTCTGTGCTATAATCATGTGCCGATATACGACTGCTACCGTGCTCTACCGCCAATGCCCGGCTGGTCACAGGTGGACCAAACGGTACATCAAAAAATGCGAAGATGCAGAAAAAACGGGCGTGATCTGTGCCAACCCTGTGTATGACCCAAGTCTCGGAATTTTCGGTGCGAGTTCGCGAGGTGGCCCTTGCCCTCGATGCAGAGACTCGGGTGTCTCCACTGATACTGTGATTGAAGACGTACGTATCCATATTTCCAGGGATAATTTCTAGATAATAATAGTCGAAGGAATACATCTGAAAGGAAAAGATTCGCCTGATCGATAGTACTGCTCAGCTCGAGAAAGTCACGAAGTTCGCGTCAATGTCGAGTAATGCAGGGGCTGGTTATGTTTGTGATCCAGGAGGAGGTGTACTGTTTTGGGGAAACCGAGCTAGACTATATCAAGCAATTAACTTTCGGGAGCCATCATATTTAGCTAGCAGTTCCACCCTTGCTAGGAATGAATGTCGCAGGATACATTAACCTCTCATCCTCCTTCGCACAATCTACTTCGCACATCCTCCTTTGCTGTTCCATCGTGCGTTACCATGTCTGCGGCCCCTCATTTCAGCCATGGTACAAGTCGAGATACCCACGATTTTATTGCAGCAGGGACTGTCAGTAAGGTCTACGCGCTCAATGAGGATTGGGTTATTAAGCGATCTCCCAACCCAAACGACAGCTTCGCCTTGTCCGCCTATGATATTGAGCAAAAGGCGTATCGAAGACTAGGCACCCATCCCCGAATAGCGCAATGTCGGGCGATTACCGATGAAGGTTTAGAGTTGGAACGGGGAGATTGCTTACGACAGATACTGCGAAGCGGACGGAATGAGCTTGGATCGCATACCCGACTCCAGTGGGCATTGGAAGCTGCTGAAGGGCTTCAGTATATACATGAAAAGGGGATTATTCACGCTGATGTCGGATGCCATAACCTTCTTGTTGACCGGTCAGGTCATGTTAAATTTATCGACTTCGCTGGCTCTGGGCTTGATGGAAATGAGCCTTTGGTCTGCTATGAATGGTGTAGTTACCGACCAGGTGCTACCCTTGATATCAAGGCAGACATATTCGCCTTTGGGTCGACATTGTTCGAGATTGAGTCAGGCAACATGCCCTTTCATGAGCTGCAAGAGAGACTGGGACCTTGGGAATTGATGCGGAAGGCGGAGGAACGTTTTGCCGCGAAAGACTACCCAGATATGGAAACGCTGGAGTTCAGGCACGTAATCAGCCGTTGTTGGAACGGGGAATATGAATCGATGGCGGATGTACGCGATGATATAGCCGCCTGTTGGCAAGAATAGAGAAATGTTGATGGTGTCCTACACATGCTATACGCTGTATGTATCGTCGAAAAAATTTTGCATCCGTGTAAAGACGTGAATATCAGCGAGTAGGCTCCGATCGCGAGAATGATAGGGGTGAAGAGCTGGTCATAACCGCTGCAGTCTTGAGCGCCCTAGAATTACCAGGAGGAGGGAAACAGATCATACCGCACGAACTCATCCGCGACCATCTTGGGGGAAAGGCCTCTGGTTGAGGTGGCCCCAGACATGTCCCACAAACATGGGCGTGGTTTAGCCTCTGCTGCCTGGAGGGTATCATACTTAAATCCCATGAATGGTGGGGAAACCCAGTCGGATTCTGAAATGTATGGATAACGGACCCTATAGCTACAACAGGGTGGGATCACGGGCTTCAGCGTATACAGGGACGCCAGTAATATGATCCTCAAGGAACGGCGGAACGCTATTGACCTCGTTCACATGTCTTAACTGACTGGACGGAACTTTATTCTTCCAGTCCGTTCCTAAGATGTTTGACCGAACAACAAACGTGTCGATAAGGACAAAACGATTGAATGTGCAGCTTCAAAGTTCTTGGTACGCTGTCAGATAGATTACAAGCCTTTTTTTGTTGCAAGGCACGCTCAGGCTTTTTCAAGGCAATTTGATGAAAAATGGAGCCAAACGACTCCCCCTCCAAGGAAGAACTGCTTGCTCTACTGCAGCAGGAGAGACAGCGCGCGAGGCTAGAGCGACGACGCGCGGATTTAGCCGAGGAGCGAAATAAGAAGACTACCTTTGCGGAGTACCTTCAGGCTTGCCATCGTTATATCACGAAACCCCTGACTATTCAGACTGACCGATCCCTGACAACCAAAGGCTCAATAACTAGCCCGGGCGGCCGAATCTGTCCGACTTTCCTTCGGCCCTGGGACTTTCGTTCCTTCCAACAGCCTCTCTTCGACGATATATACCGGGTTTTTCACCCCTCCTCCGACTCGTCCATGCAGCTGTTCCCGCCTCTTATTGTCATCGAAGACCGAGGACAACAGGCTTGCTCTCGCCCTCTGGCCAGCGAAGCGGATCTAGTCCGGTACAAAGAGGCGGAAGTTGAGAACCCCGTGAAAGAAATAATCGATCAACTTGTTCAGATACCTGCCGCACGCGAGAGATTTTCCCTTGGGGATGGGATACTTTTTGAGAACCACATGAACACGATCACGGAGGAGCCAGGTCAGAATCTACTAGATTCGACTCGTGGTGTTCGTGCCGACCAAAACTGTGTTTATGCGCGAAACGGCAATCGGGAGTTGCTATATGTTATTGAATATAAAGCAGCCCATAAACTCCCAGACGCGTTTCTTCGAGCTGGGCTAAGGCCTATGAACATGCTGGACGAAGTTGTGCGACGCGTTACTATCCCCGTGGACCCGGAGGAGAAGCTCCAATACGATGCCGAATTATTGTCATGTGCCGCCCTATCCCAGACATTCGAATACATGATTCTGAGTGGCAGACCGATAAGCATTTTGGACAACGGGAGAACCCAAGTAGTGCTTTGGGTTCGTGAAGAAGATCCAGAAACATTACATTATTGCCTGCTCAATCCCAGCCAGGATGTGGACCCTGAAACTGATGACGGTCTTGGTTTTCGATACCCATTTACTGCTGTCGGTAACCGACTCGCTTTAACACTCCTGGCTCTCCGATTTCCTCAACGCAGTCAGATTTGGCGTAACAATGCTATGAACAATCTGCAAAGATGGGACGTTGATTTCGAGGACATACTTCGATTAATCCCTGAGTCGGAGAGAAAACAGACTCCTCCGGGTTCGATATATCGAGCGCCGCGCTACCCTGTCAACCCTCGATCACCGTATCTCTTACGATCACTACGCCTGCCAGCAGGTTGCAATGATGATGCACTGTCTGGCAACAATACAGATCCCACGGACTCGTCAGACGAGTCAAACAACAGGCAGCCTCGTCTTCCTTCTTCACCAATGGAACATTTGGAACGGAGGAAACGGCGACGTACATCGCGTGCAAAGCCATCGGGAGCCCCCCGTGGTGAATCCAGACATCCAAACCGCGCGTACTGTACACAAAAATGTCTTCGTGGCCTCGTTGGTGGATCGATCCTTGATCACAAATGTCCAAATGCATACTTGCACGGAGCTCGGTCAAATGATGGACGGCATCCCATTTCACTGCTGAAACTTGTCAAGCTCGTCAGTCAGCAGTTAAACTACGATCCTGATAACCGCTGTATGCCTCTGTGGAAAGGGGGCCTCCATGGATCACTCTTCGCTATCACGCTTGAAGGGTATGGCTATACATTTGTTGGAAAAGGCACCACATACAGCTCCCACTTCGAGGGTGACGTATATCGGAAGTTAAAGCATCTACAGGGGTCTGCCGTTCCAATTTACCTGGGGGATATCTACTTGAAGCGAAACGTGTATTGCCTTGATCCCAAGCGCATTATCGTCCATATGTCGCTGATGGCATACGGCGGAGTTAGCTTAGAGATGTCAGGCTGTCAGAACCTCAACGAGCACATTTCTCGCACAAGATCCCAGATCCACGAGGCTGGTGTCGATCATCAGGACCAGCGACCAGCAAACATGTTGTGGAATGCCGAGGTCGAGCGCGTTATGTTCATTGATTTTGGTCGTGCTGTTCTCAGGGAGAAACGGAAGATGTCGCCGCCAGTTGCGAATCTGCTCAGGCCAAAGAGGTTACGGCAGTGCCATACCGGCCGTGGAGTCCTCATTTAATAGTATATATCTTCAAGGTATGCTTTTAACATATCTTCTCGAACCTTCTAAGTAGGAAATCTATGGCTTTAAGATACCCAGACATCTTATTCGTTCAGTTCGTGTCGAGCTCGTCAAATTCATCACAATTTCATTTTATCCCACGATTCAACCAAGCAAGATATTCTGTCCACACGTCAACCGCCTGTCGAGACTTGTTTCCGTTAGCCTCTGAAATGTCTTCCCTCTCATACAACGCTTACTCGGTTCACTATCTCTTGATCACCATCCACGGGCAAGAGGGAACAGCCCATTTCATGGCCGGAGGCAAGCCGGTGAATCAAGGCGTCGGCTTCGGTCCTTGACATAGAAGTGATGACGACTCCTTCGTTCCTCTGGATCAATGTGATCATGCTTGAGACTGCTCTTCCCGAGCGTGGGAATCCGCGACGATTGAGTAGTTCGGCAATGTCGTCACGACGAACACCTAAATAGGTGTAGTATACCACGAAAGCCCTCTCTTCTTCTGTCCATTCGTATCCACCCATGTCTTTGGATAATGATGCTCTGGTCTGTGGTGCATCCCAGGCTGAGGGAGATTCGGGTGGTGAGAACATTGTGCGAGCGAAACAAAGTCCTCCATGGTCGGTTGCGCCGATATGTCAGGGATGTACCGCGTATGCGTTACTGGTATCTCATCTTATTGGTGTCCCAAATCCTTGGATATGCCTTGCTGGGCGGAATCAATAAAAGCACGCAATGTGATATCAATGCGCTTACCGGTAAGTCGACGACCGGAAAGTAGGGGAGGTATCCGCGAACCATTTTATTGGTATCCAATTCTACGGGTATGCCCTTATTGGAGAAGTGTTAGAAAACTTGCATGGGAATGAGCCACAATTATAGCCTCGAGGAGCACGCAGGGTATCCCGCGTAGTTGACTACCTGTATCTCATTGGTCTCCAGACTATTGGGGTCAAAGATAGGGTCCAGATGCCCCGTCTCGCTTCTAGGTCCCTCCATACTCTGAAATTAGTGTCCTCGGACAATCGCCGCAGGATCACGTTGAGAACGATCAGCACTTCATTTTATAACCTAGACAAGAGGTTTAGATAGAGTCTACACGTTTAATGTGGTAGGGCTGCGTCGCATATGACCGAAATCATGTGATATCAGCGTTGCCTTATGGAGCAATCAGCTAGCTTCCCGTGAGAATCCAAATCGGAAACCCCGAATTCCCTTCCATTTTGGGAAGCCCCGAGCGGGAATTAGAGTTCACGAAGGATCAAACGGGCGTTATACTTAGCAATGAGGAAGCATTTCCCTCCATATCCCTCCACCAATAATAGAGGCTACCACGCGGATCTTACACGCTCTGATAGGACGATCGTGGGGCCGGCGCTTGCATGCTGCTTATAGAGTTTTACTAATATTCCCCGTTGATATTGTCTAACGAGATGGTCTCAGAAAAGGACCTAAACAGGGAACATAATGGCTAGACGATACGATCCCCCTTTGGGCAGATAGCGAGTCAAAGGTAATGGAGGGAAGGGTAAGGGCGAATGGATGGCAATGAAGCGCAGAGCTTATGTCACCCGGCTAGTCTCCCAATCACAGTACTCTATGCAAGACACCAAGGCTGAAGAGGGTGTCAGCTACATTCGAGTAGCTGGCGAAAAGCCATTCTGTTTATTAATAACCATTCCACAGTAGAGCTTTGTAGATGTATGGTTTTGTCGACGAAAGCATGGCCCTGAGGTTATTAGCTGAAATCGTGGCCTCATGGGCGTATATGAAGGAACATGCAAGGTTCGTCAGCATTGACAATTGACACATGTTTCTCTCACCAAAATTGACCCTGCACGATGACCAGGTGCGAGCACACATTCTGGCTAGAGCTTAGCCATGAAATGGCCGCGGCTCAGATCGTGTATGGATCAAGGCTCGCTCGATTGGTGAACGAGCTGCCTCAGCCGTCGGTCCAGTTGCCGCAGGTAGTTTTCTTTATGGGCCACCACCAAAAGAATAAAGCACTGCGGCAGCTGTGCAGCAGCAACTACAGAGGCCAGGGTCGCAGTCAGCCGAGCGTCAACATTCGCTCCGATAACCGCACGCTGCAGTCATTGCAGCCGCGGTTCTTCGCAGATTGTGACCCTTGTCGGTCATTGCTGTCCACACATGAAAGCTTACGCAACTGTCATGAGGAGAAAACATTATCCGTTGAACTCCCATCCACGGAGCATCCCTTGCAAGACATCATCATCTCACGCCTGATCTTCCTGTTCACTGACGTGGTCTGCATTTTTGCAGATGATGTTGGGGGCTTCGAGGGCACCCGCAGGCTCCTGACAACATGGGCGGCGATCGGCTCAGCGTCCAGCCTACCACCTGCGGTAAGACCGCGGGTGATTGTGGTTGTCAGCCAGTCTCCAAGCATCACGGGAAGCGTGATTGACGAAGATGATTTCCTGTTCGAATTGCTCCATGCTGGCGATGTTCCTTACTTCTCTGCATTTCGGGATATCCAGGTATCTAGCCTTCCGGCAGAGGAGCTCTCCTCCGATGCCCGCTACATGGCACTAGGCAGTGAGGTTTCCCTGCAGCTCAGAAACGCGCGAGTTGATCGGGAACGATACCGTTGCCTTTTCGCTGCAACCCATCTCAACGCTTTTTTTGAACTTGCAGTGCAAAATATATCCGCCTCGCCATTTGCGCTCTTCGACTTCGTTCGTTCTGCACGAGAGAGAAATCCCCTTGATGGAGCGTTTGCTTCACACATCACGAATTTTCTGAAGGTCGGAAGTAGAACGAGGACTCCGTACGATGAAATGGCTTCCCATATTGCCTCAGCAATCCTGATGGACGCGTATCCACCAGGAATGCACCGTACGTCCCCCGCTTCCTCGCGTTATCGATCTAACATTTAGTAGATTTCGAGCCTTCGATGGTCTACGGTTCATTATATCATGATCCATGTTATACTGGATTGCGGAAGTTCTACAGCACTGACGCCCTAGCATCGGTCCAGAGCGAACGTATCCAGCGGCACTTATCACGGTTCTTCGAACACATGGCCTCCAACCTTGGACCGTCCTCGGAGATCCATAAGAACAACTTGAAGCAGCAAAGGAAGTTCTGGGCTTGGTCCAAGTCGAACAAAACCTGTCTCTGGTGCCTGCGGCGCCACCCTGAACACCCTCAGGCATGTGGACATGGAATATGTGACACCTGCGTGGAGATCTTTGGCGAGCCATCCCTTCACGCTGAGTACGAATACACTGTTCTTCAGTGCATCCTGTGTGGAAACGCGAAAGGTCTGACAGTGAGGCTCAAACCGCCAACCGCAGCGCCACGACTCCTAAGCATCGATGGAGGTGGCCTCCGTGGCATTGTTCCTCCTACACATCTGGAGATGTTGCAGGAAAACGTAGGCCCTGAGCTTCCACTAGTGGATTTGATTGACCTAAAGATCGGCACCAGTTCCGGGGGACTGTACGTCATAGCCATGGATATCCTCCGCATGGGGCCTTCAGAATTTAAAAGAAAATTCCAGGACCTCGCAAAAAAAGTTCTCGGCCCTGACCGGCGCAAGGGGAGAATCAGATCCCTGCTCTCGGATGAGACTTACGACACGAAGACACTGGAAAATCAGTATAAGGACATCTTTGGATCTACACGGCGCCTGTTTGATGCGCCAGCGACTCTTCTATCTGCCGGAAAGATGGCAGTCACGACCACTTCCATCAGAGATGGAGCGTTGTTCCTTTTCACAAATTATAATGGGGCAGCACCCCACCGTGCCGAATCTGGTATTCATAGGTGGCGTCTCATTTGAGTGAAAGCGCTGACCTCCTATAGTTTATGGACGACTCCGGCCAGATGAAGACTATGGGCCCTATATCTGGCAGGTGTAAGCAGGAATCTGTACCTCCTGAAGGATCCGCAGTGTTAACATGTCTTTTAGTGCACTGGCTACTTCCGCTGCTCCTCCGTAAGTGGTGCTTTCCAATATGGCTATCCAATGGCTGACCTTCATAGCCTTTTCTCGACCGTGAAGATTCCTGGGTTGGGTACCTTCCAGGATGGAGGCATGGGGCGAGATAATAACCCAGTTAACATTGCGTTATTTGAGGCGAAACACTTGTGGCCTAGCGTAACTAATCCCGATGTTGTGATTACCCTCGGGACGGGCACCGAAACGTCGTCCCCGAAGATATCCTCCTTTCGAAACGTCCTCCTGGATGGATGGATACCGAGGGTATACCGTTCATACATGAGGAGCTTTGATGGTGGTACTACATGGAAAGAGCTAAAAATGCGACTAGACAACAAATCGCAGGAGACCTACTACCGATTCGATCAATACTTATCTGGCGGCCTCCCTGCGATGGATGATACAGACTGTATCAACGACCTCTCGCAGCAAGTTCGGACACAACCAGGGGAGGACCACAGCGGTGCGGCGGTAGCACTACTCACGGCGTGTCTCTTCTTCCAGCTTGACAGGATGCCAGTGTATAAGAACGGCCTGTATCATTGTGTTGGCACGATTCGTTGTCGTGCTCCTCCGCGACCTCTAATTGAACGACTGGCTGCGACCCCCGGAAGACAGACATTTTACAAGGACAGGCTGAACCTCGGACTCAGTCTATCAGCCGATGATATTTGCCCCTCATGTCACCGATATTCCTTGCCTGTGCGATTCTTCGTACGCCATTTGGAGGAAAGTATAATGCTATCTTTACGCGTTGGAGAGACACCCCGTCGGTTAAGTGCTTTTCCGAATTGCATGCGATGGTTCATTGAGGAACAGAAGTTAGATTGCCCCTTTGGATCCCCGAATCATGGCGTTCCATTCCAGGTGGAATGTCCTGACTGTGACGGTAGAGCCACCGCTCGAGGAAGAAAACGGAAGTATATGGACATTTGATCCCCGGCACTGCTCTCCTAGGCGAGAGCTTCTTTCTGCAAAGCCTTTTCCAGTTCATTGATACATTTCTGTAGCGCTCTGTTATATTGCAACAGCATGGACTTGAGCAGATCATTTTGTCGCCGCAGATCGTCAATCAAGGTCTCATCTTCGAAACGAAGGCGTTGCATCTCCCGTAATTCAGCGAGGAGTTTCGGCAGACTGGATTCACTAGCCATGTTGTATGCTTGATTATACATAATTAGCATAATTTGGATACAAAATATATGGTCTCACCTAAGGGATCCCTTCACTTCTAGTTTGTACTCGGTCTTAGCGTGGGTTGGCTGCTTTTCTTAATAAAACAAAAAGGAAGGTAGTTGGTGCTTTAATAAAGATTTATCCCTGTACCCCTGTAAGCGCTATTTTCGGACACCGTCTAGAGCTCTGATGGAGCCGCCCAGGGATAGCCATGATTATCAGGCTAAGGGCCACGCTGGGGAAGCCACCTGTCGACATAAAAGCCGAAGCATGCCGGTTATCCAACTGGTTTCTATAAGCTTGCAGGCAACGATGGAAGGACAATACGAAGACCCGAGCGAGTTCCTGCAAGGACTTGAGTACCTCCAGCAATATGATCCACTCTGTGATCCTGGCATCGACCCTACGCTCTTCCTCTCAGACTCCACAGAAATGTTGAACTTTTTTCCTCCCTTACCATCCCTGGATGGTTCAACCGGCGAAGCCGAGGCGCACGCCTCTGACAAAGAACTGGAAGATATCCGAACCCAATTTGATGCTTTGAAGAAGGAGTACGTACTCTCGTGTAAATGTTTGCGCTCCACCGGTTCTAACGGACTCGCAGGATAGAAACTTTGAAAGGGTATGAACCCCGCTTTACCCCACCTTCACACAGCACACTTTAAGCTAAGAAATGGCAGCACATTGGACTATCTCCGGACCTACCTAGCCAGCATGCATCCCTGGATGCTGGAAGTGACGGAGGCGTTGGACAAACTCGGCCAGGCACCTCAATCTGCGACGGAGTTGGAGTTTCCCGAGAAGGGGGTTTAAGTACGCTGGCAACGCGCTTCCAATTTGTACATCTTCAGTTTTGTAGCTCTTTTGCACTTCTTCTGCTTCGTCTCTTACCTGGGAATTATCAAATTGTTCACATGTTCTCTATCTACTTACGCAGCTGTCAAGATGTTGACATTAGCGTACGAAGTCCATTGGATTTGAGTTCGGACTAATGCACAAGTAAGCGTCGGCCACGCCACAGCGGTTACACCAGCCGCGAGGCCGAACAGAGTAGCTGATTCTCCGAGCTGCTCGTTGTATCATTGGTTGTTATGAATCCCGCATGACCCATATTTTTGCTTGTTCGGATACAGCCGCGATTCCTAATCTAGACCCATATCGTTCGTATGATGTTGCCGCCAACACTAAGACATTTGTTACTTGTCGGGGAGAGATCGACGGAATATTAATGTATATATATATATATATATATATTGATGCTCAGCTGTAGACAAGACCAGGCGAACATCCCACCATGAAGCCCAACCTACCCATTATGTGCCTAGCTTGCGTGTCCGATATTGTCCGTTTGGGCGATTTAAACATAGTACGTCCTTGAAGCTTCCACTTACATGGCAGGCTAGGCTTCTAACATGTTTTCAGACGAACGTATCCTGCAGGGAAGACGGATACCGCAGCGCTCGGAAATCCGAGCTTCAAAGGCCGATCAACTACCTTGAGAGAAGCTCCGTCATACATGAATTCGAGAGTGGCTGCTCTATCGTGGCTGCTTGGAAAGGATCTGCCATCTATCTTTGCCACGAAGTATGTACCAGACGCCGAAGGCCTTCGCAGCCTGCTAAGCTCATCAATAGGGCCCGGATAAGATCGCCATATCATTCCAAGAGATTGGGAGGTTGGCTCACGAGGGGAACCATGCCTGCTGGTTCGGGAACTTTGAGGCACTTATCATGACAGCCCAGAAAATAACGGTACGACTAGAAAGGCCAAGCTAATTATCTCAGTACGTGTGTCGGAATAGACAATATCCTCTGATAACATGTACACAAACGAGAGAAACAAGGAAGAGCAGAAGGACGAAGGGCTGGAAGTAAGCAACAGAATCAAAGCATCTTCAATCTAACTCCCTGGACCATGTAGTCATCGATAAAACAACGCGAGCTTTTCGGGCAACGCAACGGGACATAGTAGCCTTTGAGATGATCACGGTCCTCGGGATCCACGTACTGCCCAGGAAGCACCTGCTTGCAGTAAGGGCAAGATGGCTCGCATCGTCGGCTTGCCAGACACTCGTACGCCGACGCTTGGCTTTCTCTAGCGCTCGCAAGGACGTGGTCGTGGAAGAATTCGTTGAAGCAATTGTAGCAGTAAGTGTGACCACAGCCAAGTGCCAAATCAACCATATTGTGATAACATATCTTACACTCATATCGTGTTTCCTGGGACTGACCTGTACCTTCTTAGTGCTGTGATACGTTGGGGGGAGTTCGTTCCTCACCGTTAGGTATACATTCAATCTGGGCTGGGCTTGGTGGTAAGCTGGTCATGAGCTCAGTTGCATCACTCGTCTCCACGCGGAGCGCATCGACATCAATCGGGTTCTCTGGCTCATTGTCAGTTCATCGTCTCGAGCATGGTAGTACTGCAACAAACCGAAACTGTCACCTGGACGGTTTGAATTATGAGAAAAAACACTGGTGTCGTTCTCCGCGTCACTGAGAGCATCGGCATCACTCTGGTTCTCTGAGGGGTGTTAGGATACACGATATATAGCTGCAAAGTTTCGGCTTATGAATGCTTGACCCATGAAGAGGATACGACAACGTCGGCAATCCTCCATTATCCTCAGAGACTTGACGATAATGACCGGGCGGAGCATGAACTTCGGACGGAGCCTCAACTTCCACCAAGACAGGATCGGTAGAGTTGAAAGGTTGGGACTGGGGCGTGAGCCGAACATAGATGGGAATGAAGAGAGACATGATGGCGGTACGAGAGTGAGATCCTTGGGGGTTGAGCAATGTATGTCGAGATGGAGTGAAAGCTAACTGCAGCCAGGGACTTCGAAGGGGTATTTATGCTCGCCGTCGTGTACATGACGGGCAAGGCTGAACCAATATCCATGGGGCCTTGCCTCACCTGGAGGATACCACAGCGTTAAAGTATGCCTGACCTGATCACTCGGTTGTTGTACACCAATTGTTCAGGGCTGGTAGATGGTATTCAAAACAGGGCCCCCGACTAGTCGACGGAGCTGGGCGATGAGTTCTGCCTTGTGCTATAAATGGTGTACCATCCATTGCCGGAAGATGCTCATATCCAACTAACCGAAGATCACCAGCCTGGATATAATGCGCTGGCCACCAATCACTCCTGAAAGGCCCATAGAATGCTCTGCAAGCCGTCTACAAGAGACACAAGGCGTATCATCATGAGCAGTAGCGCGTGGCACCAGATGAACCGCCGAGGATATACACGTACCACTCCCGACACTGGTACAGGCGGCATTCGCCCTGACCTCATGAAGCCTGGCTGGGACTCTTTGCTCCACATGATCCAACTGTCTTCATTGCCAGCATGACCCATTGGAAAAATATCGATATGCCCTGCCGTATCAGTCTCACATAATGCCCACTTCAGATGTGATCAGCGGTATCGAGCCCATGTGTTTTCCCCTTCTATACATGAAGCCCCAGACGACTCCCATTCCTGCCGTTGGACGGACCAGCCGGCGGGCGTCCGCCAATAGCTCTTTGCTAGATATATACCTTCTCGTCCCTCACAAAAATGAGTTACTCCTGATAAGTTATCGCTCGAATGTGCTCGATAGTTAACTTGGCGCTGAGCCAAGTCTGTAACTGGCTGTCGCTTGCGCCAAGGGCCAGTGGAGCTGACGATTTAATAATAATGTCCATTAGTGTCGTACTATACCGGGCATATCGAGTGGGATCACTGGTCAGAATGGGGACGGCAAGCTTAAGTGATGAAGTACAGGTTGTGTTTGGCCATCACCTATCAGGAGCTGCTTCCGGGCGCTTGGTTCCAAAGCACGTGCCACGGTAGGGCAGCGCAGCGGTTGTTTACATCAGCAATGCGAGGACCACGGTTCTACTTCGTGGCCTATAGAGACGTTAAAACCGGCCAGAGACTCCCAGTAGTAAGGGTCAAGGGAGTTTCTTCCTACCTTCCACGGAAAACTTGCAGCATCTGAGGCATACTCTCTCAAAATGAGTCTCCTTTCCTGGATCGCCAAGAAAACCGGGCTCATCGTCGTCCACGTCACAGTCGTCAGGGAGAGCCATGGGCGTATACGTGTCATCCAAAGCACTTTTCCTCGCTTTGAGTATACCTGGATCGTAAGTCAGACGTCTTCAACCGATCATCCATAATTATTCACATTAATCGTTTCAGAATCATTTCGAAGAACCAGATACTCCGGCCGAACCTGTAAGCGAGGTGGTTAAAGAAAGACTATGATCGACAATGGCGTGATCATCCTGGCAAGTGGTCGAAGGTTCCGAGATGGATGATCAATCCATAACCTGGGCTTATTGGAATGTATTTGGTTCCTTCCCTCCCTGCGAGTGAGCTTGCGAATGAAAGGCTTCAATTGTTATTCTTGGATAGGCCTATATGATGCGGTACACCATCATTCCTGTCCGTTCAATGCTTTCTACGCTGCATTCCTAACAGTACTTCTTCCAATGACATCGTTCCTAGTAGACCAGGTCTAGTGCCCTTGCGTTCCGTAGATGCTCTAGGCCTCGAAGAAATATGAAGGGGTATTCGGTCTGTACTGGGTAAAGGAGTACTTATTTGGTACCCAATTAACCAAGCGTCCGAGGTAATGCCAAAGCAATGACCATGAGTTTGTCTAATCTCCTCCCGGTAATGCGCGAGCTCCTTCAAACTATAATGTGTGATGGAGAAACATTGAAAGCGCACAAGGCGATTGTCTGCCCTCAATCTCGATACTTTGATGCCGCGTTGAGTGGGCAATTCCAGGTAGGCGACATTTGTCATTCCACTGCTATCGCTGACCTGTAGCAGGAAAGCTATGAGAACTGTATCGATCTTTCTAGTCATGACGTTAGGACAATCCGGGATGTCATGTCCTTTTTGTATCTTGGGGAATATGACATGAACGCTTCCCATGAAGTGGCTGATGGCAACACGGTCACTGAGGACCACGGCGGAGATGGTTTGACATCAGAGTCCAGCATTCATAGTGATATCTACAGACATCTTCGCGTGTACGTGACCGCAGACATGTTCGGCATCGATGACTTGAAGGAGGTATCGAAGAAGCGCCTGTCCCGGTGGGTCGAGCAAAAATGGGACGAAGACTCGTTTCCCTTGCTAGCAGCGGAAATTCTGCGATCCTCTTCTCCGCACGACAAGCAGCTTTCCGATGTGCTCGCCGACGTGATAGCTAAGAATATCGCATTCCTCATTGCAAAATACTCTATGCTGGAGGTTCTCGAGAACTCCGGGCAACTCGCATTATCGACACTCAAGATGGTCGTCGCCCGCCTTGCCGAATCTGAAGGGGAGCGTGAACGATTGGTTGGTCTCTGTACCAAGGACACATTCGGCCATCATTTGATGAACAAAGTCAACAAGGCTTCTGCATGCAGACACTGCAATGCTGGCTTCTACCTACGGGTCGAGGAAGGCTCGAAAGGATGGGGTTCGATACGATGTGGCAGGTGCAGAACTAGACATTAAGCGAGCCAGAAACCTGGGTCTTCCGCCGTCCTTACTTCGGGCAGATAGAGAACATAATCCCAGCCTTACGGGTGTTGTGATTGGGCATCGTATAAAACGTTGTTTGTTCTATGTGTCTTGTGTAGCAATGTAAATATATAGTGGTGACCTGACGTTGCGCGCCCAGTGGGAGGTGGCGGTGAGTGCATCGATATCTGACCTCACGATTTCGGGCCGTTCGGCTAGCCAACGCTAGCCGAAATCAGGGGCTTGTGCTTTGGTTTTCGGCTGAAGAAACGGATGTTCCGCCAGTTTGCCTGCCGTTGTTCTCGCACTTGGATTCCATGCGAGCATTTCCTTGGCAAGATCCAGAAATGCCTCGCGCTCTTCACCCTCAAGGAAGAAAGTTGTATCGCCTAGGTTTCGGTCAGGAATGAGGTTCTCGTAGAGAAAGCGTCCTAAGTTGTCCAGTGAGCCAGGGAATAAGCGATTTGAGGAGTTCGAAGTACCATTGGTATCAAAAAATGGCCCGCAGAAGTACTCTTCCGCAGTACGGCATACTCTGTTGTCTTCTCGTCTCACTGGTTCCGGCCACGAGTACTCTCGCATGAACTGGTACCTTTGTATAACTTCTGGAGGGGGCGGGCCGAGTAAGGCTATCATTTCGGCGATGTGCATTTTAGCATCGTAGCGACCTTGTTGATTATGTATGTGCCGGAATAGCTCTTTGCCTTCGATCATATCCCACAGCTGGTCGGGTATTAGTGAGGGCAATGCCTTTTCAGACAAACGGGGCATACCAGAACACCAAGATTCCATACGTCCGCTGGCATTTGCCATCCATTACCCAGTATCACCTCTGGCGCTCGATAGTGGTCTGGCTGAATAGGCCAGACGCCCCAGTCGTCATCTTCCTCAAGTCTTGTTGCCAGACCAAAGTCAACAAGCTGTGGTATACTTTTCAGGCTTTTAAGTGGCCCAAAGTCGTTCCGCGATTGATACACCGATCGGCCCGTAGAATCAATCTTAAAAGCCATCGGTCTTTCAAGCTGGGAACGCATAAAATCAGCAAGGACATTCGGATCCTCGAATGAGACCATGATATTTTCAAGTTTTAAATCTAGGCAGTACTTAGTATCACTATTGGCAGAGACAAAGTATAGACTCACCTGTATGGACCACCCTGCACTCTTTGTGGAGATAATCAAGGCCCGTAAGAAGAGCACGAATGTGGGCTTTAATAAGGGGGAGAGGCATCCTTTTGTCGCCAAAGCGTCGTTGATACATCGACAATGGCTCCCTCATTGGTGGATACACAAGACACGAAAAAGTACCTGCTGGACTTTTAACCTTGAAGGAGTCGAGTAATGTGCGTATGAGCGAGCGACCACGGTGTGACGAGTTCCTCATGGAAATGTGCTCTTCAATTTCACGCTCGTGACTAGCAGAATCTCCACTGGTGTTAGCAATTTTGAGCGCCACGACGCTCTCTGCCTCCTCGATATGCCTGTACGTCTGTTAGAGGCAAGTATTATGATTTGAAGTTATCCAGGCCTACCCTTGTAAGTCACGTGCAAGCCATACTGTGGAAGATACGCCCCAGCCAATTTTGACCAACGCCTGATAGCGATCCCCGAGTATCTCTCCGGGCTTCGCTGGATAGAAATACCTGGAGTCGTACACTGGCGAGAGCTCTTCATCAACGAGTACGCCAGGCGGTAATGGTGGCCCTGGAGGAGACATGGGAAACGGTCTCTTGCGAATCAAGGCAGATAGACGAGGAATGGACGGCTTGAGAGCGTTCATCACAATAATATTCCTCGTGAGTTGGCCAGAGAATGTGTATGGATCGATGAAGGTGAAACGGAGGACAATGAGCCTGAGCATGGATTGGTAACGCAGATCACGTGATATACTCATCAGCTGACTGTTCCTGGTACAGCTTATGGCAACAAGATGCCAGCCAATGATATCGACTCGATCCCTCTTCTGAAACCGAGGGATCCGATCATATTTTCAGGCTTAGGCTGCAGACGAATGCAGGCCTTAAGATTAATGAGTGGAGCTGACGGGCGCTTCAGTAAGGCAACCAGGATGACTACCTCATCCTCGTGTGATTTCAGTTGGCTGAGAGAATGTATTGGGAACGTCTTGGAGCATCCTTCCGGCTACTTACAGTCCCAAGGCGCAGAGGTATCCAATGACATTTGCATCACTACAGATGAATACAGAGTTGCATTCGCCATTCTCTGACCTTGGAGCCGTGCATCTAGCACTATGGCTTAAGCGCCCGCTTGATGCGCATATTGTTTCGGCCTCTGCCTCTGCCTCGACTCGCTGTACCGAACGCAGATTAGAGCCTATCGTTCAAAAGAAGGACAGCTAGGATCCCAAGGAACCTGGATATATGCAGTGGAGAAAGCGGCAAGGATGGCGCGATACGCCTTCCGACGTGTTTTATCTTCAAAAGGCTCTTGGCGTGCGCTAAGTGATATACAAAAAAAGATAAACAAGGCAACCTACGCACTAGTTACTTTCGTGCCTAAGAAAGGTATATAAAAAAGGTACAGGCGCCAGCTCATCGGCATCAACGCAAACACGTCCAAATCCTTCCACGCACCAAGAACACTCTCGGTCTACACCATCTTCCCATATCTACATCTCCACAACTCAACACCATGACCTCGAGAGCATTCTCAAGCACCACGAGACAGTTGAAGCAGCTCAACTGGGCCCTCAACGGAACAACTGTCGATGTTAGCTGGCTGGTCCAGCAAATCGAGCGCTCTATCGATGAAGTCCCCGGGTTGAGGGATCGTGTTGCCTCAGCGCAGGTGAAGTAAGACTGTCGCGTATTGCCACCAGATTTCAGAAAGTCTCTGTTCAGCTAACGTGGGTAGCGGAAACCCTCATCCCACCCCCAATCGCGACGATCCGTACCATGGGTCTGTGGTTCTTCTGGATAGAGATGGTAGACGGGTTACATCCGCACATGCCTATCCTAATGGTTATGTCAAGTTTTCTAAGGAGGCGACATTCAAACCTGTGAAGCTTCCTCCCATGCCCGGCGCACCTGTGATTCCACCGGAGAGCACCCCAACTGGAAAGACTGGTTCGGGTTCTGGAAATCACCAGTCGGTGTCCAAGACAAGCACAAAGTAAAGGATACGTGTTAGGTAGTTTCTCTGGATATGTGTTTTGCAGGTATGTGAGGTTATTTTCCGCTGTCGTCGGTCTATTGTACTCTCTTGGTTGGCTTTCTATGACTTTCTGCTCTTGGGATCACTTATACAAGAAATTATTCAACATCAGAAGGTCCTGATGAATATATTTCCTGCCAATTTCTCAGGTAGAGCTCGTTCACCTTCCTATTCGGCCATAATATCTCTAGCAGGATGTAGCCACCTCACCAGTAGGAGGATCGGGTAGTATTCAATAGAGCAGACGCGTCGGGCTTTCCAAACACGGACTCCTTCCGTGGATTGCAAAGAAAACCGACCCTTTTTCACGGTTGTCAGCAGAGCCATGGCAGCACAGGTGTCATCCAAAAGACTTTCCCTCACTCTGAATCCAACTGGATTTTAAGCTACATGTCCCATGAACCTTACACCCAACCGAATCCGCGAGTGAGTTAGAGAAACCCCGTGATCGATAGCACGCAGTATCTGCACTAGAGATTAATGGAGGGCTCCACAGGGCTTAGGTAAAACTCCGATCTCTAGGGCGATGGAAAATATCTATTAGGATGCTCTACCCTTAAACATGAGCAAGAACCGTGTCGTTTGCCTTTTTCTAATCCTAGCAGCTATCGCTTATTGCCTCTTTTGGAATATGATTGTGGTCTACATCTTGAATCCTGCCAGCATTGAGTGAGCGTTTCCATAATGAAAGACATCTCACAGCTCATCCGTAGACTTGTCCAGGACCAGCAATTTCTTCAGATCCGCTAAGATATTCTGTTCTGAGACGTTCTGCTGTATGTTGAGACGCAGATTCTGGACATCTTCGTCTGTACCATCTCGTAGAACTTGCAGTAACGATTCCAGGGTGGCGGAGAGATTGTTGGCCAGATTTTCCATGCGCGTTTTGAATAATTTGCGACGCCTATCCTCCGAAGGGATGAAACGACAGACTAAATTAGATGAGGTACATTCATTGCATGGTTTTCCGCCGGCACACTGGGATCATTTAGTATATTCCAGGTACAGGTCGGATTGATTATCACCTTTTTCTTCTTTTTCTGGCATTCAATGCAAGCCAGGCTCGCTCGCTTTCGGTTCTCATTTGGAATTGAGGAGCCGCCTCTCCGCTGATGGGGCTCGTGAGAAGGAAGTAGAGTGGGAAGTAGAGGTCTTAATGACATAAGGGCTGAACCTGAACGCTTCGTGTATCTTCTTTGGCAATGTATAGGGTGTGCGTGGGATGACTGATGGAATACGACGCATCAATTCGATGAGCTAAATGAGGAAAGTAACCACCTCGTTTCTATTCTTTTATTTATTTCTGGAAATAGAGGGGCATGTGGTACAGACTTGTTTGCTACCGAGCCTAACAAAGAAATGCAAGTTCCAACGCACTATTGGTGCCACATATGAATAGTACATCATGAGCCCTGTCGAAAAGAGATCCACAGGATTTGGCCCCGCTTGGAATTTGATCAACGATCCCCCTGCCGCATGAAGGCCTTGAACGAAGGAGGGCATACAATCTGACGCTCGCCAAGATATCTAGGATAGAAACCGAGGAGACGCGGACAGCCTAGGCTGTATGTCCAATAATAACCTTCGATGGGGAAATTTTGGTGAGCTTCTTGAGTTCCAGATTGCGTGCTGTGAATTCCATGCGAGCTTCCCATTCACGACTGTGATCCGGGCAGGTACCATGTTGCATAAGCTGTTCAGGTTGGCCCTTATTTGGCCCCGGCTGGTCTTGCAGACCGCTCTTCGGCAAGGTAACCTTGATTTCGCTCTCGTCTAGAATGAAATTAATTCGTGTGTATACTTAAAATATGGAGGTATTAGCTGACCATAAAGCAGAGATGTGCCATCAGGCTTTGTTTCAGCAGGCTCAAGGGGGCCGCTCATGGTGGTTGTTTCAGTTGACTCTGTAATTGTTTTAATCATTGGGTTATGGACTGCATGGAGGGAAGCAGTGTTGATTTATATATTGATCTGTACACCACAATTTTCATAACAAGCACGTAGGCCACGATGCCACGGTTTCACGAACTCCACGGCTCAGCGATTATGCCGCGGACACCTATCTGAAGACCAAAGTAGTAGCGGGTTTGAGAGTTAGTAGCGGGCCCTAACCCACACTACAGATATCTAACGTAAATGGATTAGAGTCGTGTGACTTAGTATTCCAGAAAACAATAATGTATTGGTCTGCTCAGCTTAAGGACTATGGCAATCTTATATACAGTATCTACTTCGACTCCCGTTCTGCAAGAATTGCAAGATCCAGCATAGCAGCAGCTCCTACGTATAGATACTTCCTCTTCATCCAATCCCTTTCTCACTCGCTTCGCACGTCATCAACGATTAGTATTCTGACTCAACATCGCTATTCTCGTGCATCACGGTTGGAACTGAGTTGCCACCGCCACCGAATGGGTTCTGGACGGGCTTTTGAATAATAGGTTGGGGCTGCATGAAACCATAAGGACTTCCCGTGTAGGGATATTGACCGTACGGCTGCTGGCCCGAGAAGACGCTGAACTGCTGGTGCTGTGGCATGAAACCCATCGCTTGTTGCGGCAAATAAGCAGGCTTCTGGTTCTGCGCTTGTACCATCACAGGCTCAAAAGATTTCGGCTGGTTCATAAAAGACTGAACAGGGGCCTGCTTTGACTTGGAGCGGGGCTTTTGGAACCATAAAGGCTCTGGCTCTCCCCATGGAAGAGACTGGCGCTGCTCCAAGCCACCGAGGTGCGCATACCCAGGTTGCCAGGGCCCTTGCTGGGCCGTTGGTGGTTCCATATGATAGTTGGTAAGTGGAGACGCAAGTGATATATGGTAACTCAGCACTTCTCGAAGTGTCATATTAGGATGGCCAACAATTCCTTCGACGATCATTCGATCAGCTGCCTTTGGTGAGAGGATTTTTCCCAGGCTGGATCTCGAAATGGCCTCTTTGATTTCGGAGGCCCCGTCTGAGTGGTGGAACCCGACAACGATGTATGGCAGTCGTGCCTTGGTAAGGTCCAACTCACCAATCGCAACGAAAAAACATCCATATTCACCGCCCTTTCGAACTCGCTCTTTATATTCCTGAATTGTTGCTTCTTGCTGGACTGTGAAAGGCACACCTTTCGCTTCCGCACCTTCGATAGCGAGGATTCCACCAGCGGCTGAGCTGCTCACCAGTCGGTACGAACCATCGGCCCCTTCGACGACGAAATTCGCCCTTTTCTCACCCAATCTCTGGATGTAGCGTATCGGCTCCCCCGTGGCCGTCATTCCAGGTTCAATGCGGCGTTTCACCACTCTTGGGCGAACGCTGATCACCTTGAGTTGTCCGCCAGAAGCGGTTGGAGCGCTCATAGCTCCAGAATTTGCTCCGGAATGTCCATTCATCTGCATGCTGGACGGTGGGTGCGGCTGAGAGCGAATTGGCGGGTTGGCCGCGGGGCGAGAAGTTGTTGAAGGTACCTGATTTGGGGGTGGCGAAGCCCAGTGAGCATCTTCTAGGGCTGGTGGCACCCATTCACTTGGGTACAATCCATTCTCGTTTGCCTGCTTGATCTCATTCATTTTCTGGTCGTAGCCAGAACGATCTCTGTTCTTTGCAAAGCTTGCAAGCTCTTCAAGGAGACGGATTGAATCCGCCAATGTGGCTTGTTTGTTTGCGGTCTTTCCTCCGTAGGCATCACTCAGCTGGGAAAGCTCTGCGTAGAAGGCGTCCAGTTTTTTCTTGAACGTCGCGTCGTAGTCTGCAGATGTGCCCTGCAGGAAGTTGGTGTACCACACTTGCAACTCTTTTGCAAAAGCGGAAGTCAAGGCATACCACCAATTCGATGATGTAAAGTAGAGGGGGCTATGGCGAGGAGGCATATAAATCCATCCCACGGGATAGTACGATCCCCTGCAAAACTTGGCCATGACGATCCTTGCCTCCCTACTTCCCATTCTGCCCTGAAACTGAGCGAAGAGCGATCGCCAATGCCCCTTGAAGGCCATTACATTGATCTGCGCGATTTCAGCAGGGTATCCGTTCTGGACATTGAAACGTTCGATGTTCTGGTTTATGGCGGATAGGGCGTTCTCAGCAGTCTCCTGAGCCCCTTGATTCCCTGCACTCTGGTTTAGTAGACCGTTACAAAGGGTCACCAGATGTTCTGTTGCCTTTGCATGCTCTGCAAAGTGGAACGCCCTCAAGCCCCCCATAACCTGGCCTTCCTCAGGTAGGTCGGGGATGTCGGCAGTGTCGGAGCGAAAATAGACCCAGTCTTTCTTTTTAACACCCCCACCTGCACCTCTTTCAGCCTCACTGATGGCTCTATCAACTCCTAATCTATCATTAGCATATGTTCGATCTTGAATCATGGGTTACGTACGGGTGAAGGCTGTATGTGCCCTGTCACGGGTTTCGGGGCTAGCATTGACCCACTTGTCCGGGTGGGCTACTGCTTGTATATCCATCAAGCTGAGTCCAAACCCATCTGGGATGATACTTGTCTCGAGAGCCTTAACGAAATCGGCGGCATTATCAGAGGGCAGGCTGGTGATCTTGTCGATAATCTCCGACTTTTGTTCGTCACTGAGCTGATCTCGGCCGCCTCTAGCCTCGTGGGTCCAAACAATGTCTTTTGGGCTGATTTCTGCTTCTCCTTCATCTTCCATAAGTTGTAGGACGTGATTCAGCTCTATAAATGTATTAGTAAAAGAATGTTCGTCTGTCCGTTGACATACTTTCGGCAGCCTTTTGGGCTTTGTTGCGAATATCCGAGTCGTAGTCTTTCCACCTTTCGTCTTGCGTCAAACGAAGAAGATCTGACATGGAGAGTCCGAACCCTTCAGGAACTATATGAGCCCCTAGGCTAGTGGCAAAGTCTGAGGTACTGTCGGATGGCAGCGCAATGATCTTATTGAAAATCTCTTGCTCCTGCTCTCGAGTCAAATCACCGACAGTCTTGGAATACTCTTCGTCCATCAAGTCCTGTGAGCCATCTGGCTTGGTAGTGGCCGAAAACTCAGACATGGTTAACGATATTTTGGGGTAAAGGTGGAGCAAAAATCAGAAAACGGTTCAGTGAGTAACGATGAAATGGGAAAATCAATGACAGATGACAGAGAAGGTGATACGAACACGTCTGAGCCAGCAGACAGTAAGTGATGATATTCTTTCTTGTCGCAATGGATATGCAAGATGGAGCAGGTCTTGTGAGGTTTAAATACCTTGATGATGATACGCGGAAACGTGGTCTCAATAAACCAAAACCATGGCATGCAAACATCATGGCACGAGGAGAGAAAGTGGTGGTCATGCATGCCATATTATCAGTCAAGGAGATAGTGGTCCAATGAGGTTGCAAAACCACCCATGTATGGCGGCTCCATGATCTGCCCTTTTCGATCCAACGCTCAACAAAGCAGCAACACGGACAGGGCGGACGGAATGGGACCTACACAATATGCCACTAAACTGTTGCCAAATTATAAAAATCATGGCCATGACCAGGGTTTAAAGAGCGACCGTGAGTTTTCCGTTTTCCCAATCGGAGACACTCTCGGCAACTAAGAGATTTCGGAGACAACATGATGTTGGCATACGTGGTCCTTCTCATCGTCTTTGCTCTACACGGACACACGATCAGTGTGAAGTAAGTGAACACGACTTTAATACATGCGGGTCTGACATCTGGAAGCCTGGACCAGGACTTCACCTTTAAGGTGGAGAGCGACGATGATCAGAACGTTCACCACGTCACTGTCGGTGGGCGGAACCCCGTGTTTGTGCCGCGCCAATTGAATGCAAATATCGGAGATAGAATCATATTCGAGTTCCACAGTCGCAATCACACACTCACACAATCCAGCCTGGAGAACCCATGCATTCCAGCGGATTGGTTTGATACAGGGTTCGGTCAATTCAACCCTAACGACAAAGATGGCCTCACTTTGACCATAACGGTGAACTCCCTTGACCCACAATGGTTCTTCTGCAAACAGAACCAACCATTTTCCCACTGCCATGCTGGAATGATCTTTGCGCTGAACCCCGGAGATAAGATGGATAAATTCCTGGAAAATGCAAAGAAACACGCCAGAGAGAATAGCTTAGCACCTATCCCAGGGTCCAGCGCCGTACCTTCTCCTGTTTCTTCTCCTGTTTCTTCGCCTGTTTCTTCTCCTGTTTCTTCTCCTGTCTCTTCTCCTGTCTCTTATCCTGCGTCTTCTCCTGCGTCTTCTCCTGCGTCTTCTCCTGCGTCTTCTCCTGCGTCTTCTCCTGCGTCTTCTCCTGCGTCTTCTCCTGCGTCTTCTCCTGCGTCTTCTCCTGCGTCTTCTCCTGCGTCTTCTCCTGCGTCTTCTCCTGCGTCTTCTCCTGCGTCTTCTCCTGCGTCTTCTCCTGCGCCTTCTCCTGCGCCTTCTGTATCTTCTGTATCTTCTGTGTCAGACACAAGCCAATCTCCCACTTCTGCCGTTGTCCAGCCAGTCAGCATTGTGACTGTCACTCATTCAGTTGGTTGTACTGCTTCTGCGTCTGCAATGTCTATTAGGCGTTCTGACTCCGTAGCATCGGGTGTGAAGAAAGTCGCCGTTTTATCCATCTCTACTATGCTTGTTATGTCTCTTTCAGTCTTTCTGCTTCTGTAATGCCATTCCAGCTGTGGTTTCTATTTTCATTCTGGAATGGGTTCCTGGATGAACGTGGCAGATGGTTCTTTTCGTCAGACGCAGCAATATAATTAGCTTTATGTTCATCTGCGCATGATATTTCCGCCACTCTGTGTACCCTCGCACGATGCTCTCACTGATAACTTTTAGTCCTGTTGGCTAGACAATTAAATATGGTTACTTATATACCAATTATTGGCAAAGGAATATGAGAACACTGGTCCCCTTTGTAGAATCGCTCAATGACCGGCCGTCTGGACGTATTATAGTTCTCAGTAGTCATAGGTACATCCACGAACAGAGTGCCTTCTCCATCTCCACCATATTAAACGGGTGTTATGACGCTCCATATTGGAATTGTGCTGAGTTGATTATGCTCGTACCACCCTATCCAACCACTCTTCGTATTCTTTCCAGATATCGATGTCCGGTCGATACTAACACAGTGTCAGGCACGACGAATAGACCAGATCAAACGAAACATACCTCGTCCAGAATTCGTTGGTCATCGTCTGTCGGTGACAGTAAGCCAACTATTTCATAACCCCGGGCGACCTGGTCAATCAAGCTATCGGCCTCTGCCCTTGTCAGACTTTGGATGGAAACGTTGTGGTCGCTCTCGATCACCCTTAGATGGCACAAAACTGCGCTTTTAGAACGAGTGAATCCCCGGGCGTTCAGTAGCCGAGAAATAGCATCACCATGAACGCCCAAGTACGCGAAGTATATCAGTATCGCCTTTTCTTCGTCTGTCCAACTATATCCTGCCATGACTGAGTAGAGGTTCTTCGCACACCGTTCTTTCTGGCAGGAGAAGGACGACAGAGAGCTAGACACAGAGATGGGGATCCCACTAGGAAAGCGGGTGTCTCTAATCTGCCTCCTCCGCAGGTTGATTGTGTAGCTGGTGTAACCGCCCAGGAGGTTCTCACCAACATCATTGGATATCCGGACTCTGTTATATAGATCTTTATGATTGAGGAGTCACTGGTATCCGAACAGTACGGCTTTCTACGAGGCGATACTCAGTATGAGAAGTTGGAAATAAGCCTTGGGAAATTAGGTGGTTCAGCTGCTCCTACGCCAGTATCTGGTGCTACCAGAGTCAGGGCAAATAAGGCTGATCACACTAATGGCATGATCGATCAATAAAATACACCATGACTGGCCATTCCCATGGACCACCTAAAGCAATCGGGCCTGTGCCCGACATCGACATGGCCACAGCTTCTCTGCGCCAACCGTCTCCGTGGTGGCAAAAGCCGCATCTAAGTAATATGGACAGGGTTGCGCTGCACTAACTCACTATGTAGAGCTGTGCCGCATATCACGACGGTCATGTGAGGTGCATTAGTTCGTTGAGGCTCTGGGCGACACGATCATGAGCTAAAATTTGAGCACTGCAGGGACACCAATCGGAAGATCCGAAATGTTGTACATGTGGAGTTATCGGGCATGCGGTGGAGTTCTAGAAGTGTTTAGAGTCATTATCGGAAGTGATTGTGGCTGAATTCTGAGGCTCTGATTGGAGGAACGGCGCCGGCGCTTCCATGCGACGCTATCGACTAGTCATGGCCGCAAGTACATATCTAGCATCAGACGCTGCTTTCTTGCCAACGTTCTGAAGCTGAATTAAAGTGCCTTCTATCTTGCAGATTCAAGGCAGAATATACAGATGCAAAGGTTGGCCCATCATGGCACATAATGATGCCAATTATTCAACAGAGGTAAATATGCGAAGCACTCCGATTGCACTTGCTAACCATGTATTCGCAAGCTTTTCCTCCGACAGCATATCGCCTACTTGCAGCAAGTCATTCGCCACACGGTGGCCGGCGGAGAACGGATGCGGAACGATGTTTTGCAGGAAAACAAACACTTGGCTACTCGAATCGAAGAGCTAGAAGCTCAGAATGCGGCGTACTTCAACCAAGGGCTTGTCATGGCTAGGCGGGATCTGGAGACAGAGCGGAACATGCGGCACTATGCTGTTGCTGCGGCCGAGTGCCATCAGCAAGAGCTGGCATTCTGCAAGACCGCCCTCGCTGCTGCACAGCGAACACTGGAGGTGAAAGATCACCAGTTAAAGGAGATGGCCTTGGATTTGGACCGAACGCAGAGAAAGTTCCATTTAGTCGATACTTTGGTGGATACAATTCTCCTCGAAGAAGATAGTCAGCTGGAGATGACAGATCGGTCCAGGCAGATCACGGATGTTATTCTTGACCTCGAAAACCAGATGGAGGCAAGATATCGAAGTTTGCTAGCGGAAAAGGATTCGGAAATCCTAACGCTACGGCACATTCTCGAACCTGAGGTGGAGGGAAACCGTGCTCGAAGGGCTAGAAGCGAACCAAGTTTTTAATATTACAGAGAATACTTTTAACTCACCACGACCATCCCGCCGTAGATAGACCCAACGCGCTGTAAGGAATGAAGATCGATACCGCATGTTTCGAGAAATATCCACGAGTCTGTTATTTTTAGAATACTGATGGAGCCGCCGCCGCACGGCCAGGATTATCAGATAAATAGGGTGTGCTAAGACATCCTGTTGACTTAAAATCAAAAGAGTTTCCGAGCCTGGGACCTCATACAGGGCACCACAATGGATTGCAATCTACTTTCGGACACCTTGGATGAAGGCACGCTCGAAACCTCCTTCAACTTTTTGTCCTCTCTGTCATTCTTGGGCGACCCAAATGATCATACTGAGCCACAATCCTATAAAAGTGAAATGGAAGACATACGAAAGCAACTTAGCGCCTTACGAAATGAGTATGTATGGAGAGAATCTAGTGCTTCCTTCCTGTTTATTCTAATTGATGTCTAGGATAGAATCGTTGATACAGTATGAGTCTGTCTGACCCCTTATTTTGTTCAAGCTAAGAGGACGCCAGGACCCTGAATTGTCTGGAAGCCGACGTGTTTCCACGGATGCTCGGAATTACGGATGCTCTAGGCGAACTAGGCGGGCATTCCCATGATCGTGTAATGGAGAGTTCGGAGAAGAGGCGATCAAAAGAATTCTAACCGGGGCACCAAATACCGCATGTGCATGTTTAACGTGTTATCGTCTTGTACATTTCCGCATCTGTATCCTATGTACCGATCAGCCCTATTGAGGGATACAAGACTAATGCAGGAGGTTGCAGATGTACATGCAAAGACCCGCATTCTTAGAGATCTAACCGATGTAGTGATTATTCTGTCTCAGGACGTAAATTCTGCTCGCGGCTCGACCACCGTGACCATGTGAATCATAAATAGAAGAGTGCTTATCGTCCGAAAAGAATTGTCCTTCTGTAAACGTATGTTGCCGTCAAACTTGAGCTCTAGTGAGCCGAAAGTGATTACTTCTCCTGCCACGTCTTCCACGGCTCCTCCAACATCCCTGAAAGGACGCAGGAATGCGGACAGCCCCTTGGTACACGAAAATTTGCCATTCGTGGGCATCGTTTGGTGTAGACCTTTGTCTGAAGCGCTGAGATGGTGGGTCCCTGCTCGTGCCGCCTGAGGAAACCATGGTCGTTACGCCGACGAGAATAGCAATCTACAGAAGAACCGTGGCCTCTCTTCTATAGTGGCCCTATAAAGAATGCTTCGTACAACAATGTCGGCAGATTTGCTCCCAGTCGTCCACCATCCCCCAAAATTGAGACGCATATCATGGAGAACACGAACCGCAACCAGCAAAACTCTGCCTCCTGGAGGTCGAAACGGCAAACGCGTGGTAGCTACTCTGACCCGAAGAAGCGGGCAAAGGCAGATAGGGAGAGATTCCGTCGGGGAAAGCGTGGATCCTACAAACGGCTGAACGATCTGTTTTTGGATGGTTTGGACACTGGAAGGGAGCGCCGCGTCTATGCTGTGGTGATGACAGTGACCAAGGGTCGTCATGCCACGGTGCGATACTCGACTTACAATTCCCATCCGAATGATGACTGGGTGCCGCCGGCAAATGATGTCGTATGTATATCGGAAACAAAATTACGGCCTTGGTCACTAACGTTTAAGTTACTCAGGCGGACCATTGGCCAAAGACCGATACTTGGACGCCAATGGACTTCGACGAAACAAATTCGATGAAACGGAGTGACAACCCTAGACCTCGTGCTGGACGTCTTTTCACTATTTCGAAGCCGCCGCCTCTGAATTTGGATCGCATTCCGAGACTGAAGTGATACAAACAGGTGTGGACATAGTGTATTGTACTCAGAACAGTGATTGCTAGCCGTTGAATCCTGGTATTAAACAAAATCTTCATAACAATTACATGTAGGCCTAGCGTACTATGATATCAAATTAAAAGCGTACTATCTGAGATGGTCCCCAGCTCTCAACGCGTTGGACAGGTTCTGCCAGTAAAACACGGTTTGAGTCCAGGCAGGTTTTCCCGACCCAGGTTCCACATCTTTTCTGGTACGAGCCAGAGACAGAAGATATTCGGTCCAGAAAGTGTGATACGAGGGGATTGCTTCGTATAGGACTGCAATATACTTGTATATCTTCTCAAGCAGTGCGAGTCGGATCTCGATCCTCTCGTGCTCGGTGCTCTTCATAAACCAACGTAGGTCTCTCCATAGGCGATTGGGAAGATGGTAGGCTCCCATGGATTGCCGTTCCTTTTGAACAGACGGGCGGTCACGGGTGATGAGGACGCCATAGAGAGTGAGGATCTCATCCAGACATCCGAAAAGCTGTGGATATCCCCGCTGGGTAGGATTGCCTTTAAGCGATTCGACCTGCTTTCCGGCCTTGAAAAGCTTCAAGCTCAGGGCTTCGAAGACAGAGCTTGTATCCATCGTCGAAAGAACGCCGGGGTCAAGGCTGAAGCCTTCACAGATCGCTCTGGGCCCTTTCAAATTCAGGCCAATTGCAAGATGAGTGGCCAGATCGAGATAGGCCTCGCGAAAGACTGATCGTAATACTGGATAATCCACAGTCCTGCCAGACGCCTTCTGCAGGAAAGTGCATATAAAAGGGGCAGTATCCCTGGGAATATTTGGTCCAGTCTTCTGTAAATATTCATCCCACGAGCTCCAGTTGCCGTAAAAGTAGGCCAGGATTCGACCGACAGCGTAAAGGTCATCCTGCGCGGAGGCCATTTGGGCGGGCCCGGTGTCGAAATCCACTAGGAGAGCTTGTTGTGACTGCCAGCCGGTGCTGCCGAGGGCAAACGACCACGGATCCAAGCTTCCATGATAAATGTTCCGGGAGTGGATGAATTCCACACGTGCGAGCATCTGCTCGGCAAACAGAAGTAGGGTGCGCATGCCGAAGTAACGACCCGACTTGGTGAAAACATCTTCCAAGCTTGAACCAACTGTATCCATTATCATCACCTCCGTGTCGTTCACTGTCTCGAACCAATGCAATACAGGTATTCCAATCCCCCCTGCAGCAGCTTGAATGGTATGGGCTTGGTGTGCTATGCTACCGAACCACGATATTTTCACACTTGCGTCCTCCAAGGTAAGACCATGTTTTGCTACACCCAATCAGCCTCGGCTCTCTCTATTTGTCATATAGATATGGAAGCTTACCGCGGCCGTACATGCCTGGCTGATCCGGCCAGTGCGTTATTTGAAATGGGCCTACCCATTGGCGGTGTGAATGAGCTTCCATTCTGGCGTGTGGTGGAATCTGGTCTTTGCGTGGGACGTGAAAATGTATATCCATAACAAGCACCTTGAGCCATGGCGATCTCAAATATCCGAAGAAATGCCATGGTTTCAGTATCTATTTTCATGGCTATAGATTTGTCGCGTGGTGCCGCCGGGCCTTGTTTCACACGACTATCGCGCTAAGATAACTACCACATGGGGGTCCGCGGCCGACCCTGGTAACCGCCTGCCAGAGAACGGCCACGGTTGTTCTACCTTAACTATCGTGGCATGCCATATGGCACCCGGCAGATTATTGACACTGTGGCTACGTGTGTATTCTCGCTAGCATCATCCGCAACGCCATGGCAGCTACAGATCTAGATGTTGCGCAGCAATTACAGAGCGCGCTGGTCGGTTCCGTGAAAGTCTCTCAATTTGAATCGCTCCGTTTCGATGGTTTGGAGATCTGCGGATCACGAACCCTGAACCAAAGCAATGTCCGCCGTTTGAAGCATCGCTTTGACCAGGAAGGATGTCGCAGGCTAGATCCTCTAACATGGATTCCTGCAGAGATAACACCTCCGGATCTTGAGCGAATAATGGCTACAAATTCGCTGAGTAGATTGTCCTTGGAAAACCCAGCAAGTATCAGGTTGCCTCCTGAGTGTACTATATACTGCTTCCAAGGTCAGCACCGACTATCAGCCGCCGCTGAGTGGCTCAATCCGAACGAACAATGGTGGATTCTATATCTCTATGATGCCACCAAATTGACGCCCGCCGCGCGGAGAAAACTGCGCGAGTCTGAGGCGAGCGCTCAAGAATTCTGCGACGGCGATATATTACGGAGCGTGCGATATTATCAGAGGCGTGGCGAGACGGAGGCTGCGGGGGAATGGCTGGCGAAGTGGTCACCATCGAAATGCCGTGACTTCAAGGAAATATATCAACCCAAGGTTGACAACCACGCGGCATTCCGCGAGAGCCTTGATGCTCTCCTAGAATTCCCTGCGCTTTGGAGCCCTTGGCTCATGGGCCTGCATTTATCCAGTTTGAAAATCCCAGAAGTGAGGATAATTCACGAAGGCGAGCTGCCTGTTTACAAGAAAGCAGAGCTGACCATTCCAGGAGCTTGCGTCTTATCTTAGTTCCATCCATTCCGCCTGGGTTCGCCTTACTTGCAACCAGCCAGACCTGCTGGACACCGAGACAGTCGAGCAACTTGAAGGACGATGTCCTTCTCTCTCGAAGGCCGACCGCTCGCATATAAATCGTTTGTTTGACCAAAATATCGTGTTCTCGTCCTGTCCAGATACCCACCTCCGTTCAGAACTTCGGCAGGCTGCCCTAAAGCATACCGGGATTATCCCATCTCTACGGACATTCCTTGCGAATATTAAATACATCCGACCTATGGTATACGTTATTAAACGACTCCTGCCGCCCAAATTTAGAGGGACGATCCGCCAGGCAATGCATCGCTACTATGTTCGCCCACAGAACAACCAGTTCCCTATACAGATCTCTGAGAGCTGCTTTGAGGAAAGGCCACATCCGAACGATGACTATGGCTTTTGGTCTGCATATCGTCAGGTATTCCTGTTTGCCATGCGTCACTTCTACGGTCTTTCTGATTCGCCCCCACTTGGTCATAATCGTTATGCGCGAACGGGCCAGTTGCCTGATTCCCAAAGTCTATGGATGCAATTTAAAGAGCTCACTCGTACGGTTGGATTCATCTTGCCTGGCTCTCGCGTCTCGATCAGACCTGTCCATTTTAGTCCAGAGTTCGCCGCCATCTATAACCTCCTGACGCGCCTTCGACCGCCAAGGGATTTCGAATATGATCCGTCCGTCCTTATACAGTGCAGCACCCAGGTCGTGGACGTACTTCAGAATATAAAGCAGGGGCGAAGTCAGCAACAACGTCCTGCTCTCGCCACAGATGTCGAGGAATGCTGGTCACTGGATAGGCGCTGTGGTATGACGGATATCAGGAGTTTCTTTTCGGATCAGGACTATCTGTTCCTACAACATATATACTACCCTCAAAGCACCATGCAAGGCCAAGACTTGTCAACATTCGCTGTGAAGAGAGACATCTTCATGTCCTTTTTCCCTGAATTTCTAGACGACCTTGACATGGCAGAGCCCATACCTGACCACTCGGTCAACCTGGGGACTGAAACTGAAGCGACTCTACCGAAGGGGACAGTTGGAACCGGGACAATGACGATAGTGGTCCAAGATGACACGGATATGGCAGAAGACCCTCAGGTGCCAACTATAAACCTTTCTGCTACGGAGCAAGCTCGGGATATATCGCCTCTCCAGTTGCACGTTCTGCCGTCCTTGGTTAATGACGTCGGAAGCGTGAACGCACTCGTGTCCGTTAATCAGGTGCCTGAGCCATCTCATCAAGAACTGGTGCCATTCGACGAAGCACGCCGGAATACGGAAGCCGAACCCCAAGTTAGCACATCTCTGACGAGTTATGCGCTTGGCTCCATCAAATGGCAGACCGTGGATGCATGTACTTACTCGACGACGCTATCTCCGGGTAGATTTCACACTCTCTTCTGCGGTGGAGCACGAGAGAACGTTTCTTACGGCACATTTTACCATGTAGACACGAAAGATATCCTTTGCCTTCTATGCTCGAGCCTTGATAAACTCCCCGAAGTACTTCCTGAAGTACGGAAGTATTGGTTCGCAAAGGCTGCTGAAGTGCCTGAAGCCGGCGAGACCCTGAAGCTTCTACCAGTGGAAGACGTTGTATCCCTTCTGCATCGAGGACCAGATCTCTTTTTCCTGGGCGTTTGGGGCAGCGGATACGACTCAAGATTATTAGACATCGGGAGGGATGGGGACACAACAGAGCCCCTTGTACTACCACGGTTCGATAGTGTCGGAGAGAGGTGGGAGTTGATGCCCTGGACAGAATAGGCTAAGACTCGAGGCTAGAAAATACATTGTTTTGACCGCACACCTGTTACCATAGGATTATAATAACCCTTCTTCTTAAACATACATTATATTACTCTCTCCATGGTCAAGGAAGGGCTCCACCAAAACCAATCGCCTCGTCCAAAGGCCTCCGCGCCTTGTATACACGCAGGGTGTAGAAAAGATTCCTGCTTGGATCTAGAGCTTCTGCCACCGCAGCAGTCGCAAGCGACCGGATATCGTTATATGACCAGCCATACACACGGCTGAACGGCGCCATACAGAGTGGCAGAATACTCTCCACAAAGGCTGTCCTGTACCACCGGACGGATGCCTCATCGTGGATGGGCACCATGGACGGGTCCAGGGGCAGCACCCATTCTTCACAGCTGATCCGGCGAAACCCAGCATCACCCAGCCACCGACGTACCTGTCCTGGGTCATTCTCGATCCCCTTCTCGGATCGTTCTGTCGCTGCCTTCAGACTTTGATACCAATAACGGAGCGGACCTGGTCCGAGTGGTCGACCGAAGCAACGCGGCTCAAAACTTATCTCTAGCTGTTCAAACCAAGCACCGCGATGTAGATGTTCGTATATCCTCTTGTAAAGCCTCGGCCAATTGGTGACACTGCCACACCCCATTCGCATATGGATAACATCCCACTTTCCTTCTCCTATTAGCCAGGGAAGTTCATAGTCAAAAGGAACCCGGAAAACACAATTTGATAGAGGAGAATCTGGCTGGATTGCTGACACGTCGACCCCCAGGACGTAGGCACTCGGATATGCTTTCGCCGTTTCAATTG
Organism: Aspergillus sp. MEXU 27854; assembly: GCA_019721355.1. Taxonomy (NCBI): domain Eukaryota; kingdom Fungi; phylum Ascomycota; class Eurotiomycetes; order Eurotiales; family Aspergillaceae; genus Aspergillus; species Aspergillus sp. MEXU 27854. The sequence goes on from JAGMTT010000005.1 coordinate 3,206,920, forward strand.
CCCAGAGGCCGGTCCCACACCCTAGATCTAAGAAGCGACTCGTTTCAGGATGGGGTACGTGAATGGGTCGGTCGGAACGCAGCGCTTTCATCACCATGGTATGGAGGAAATCCAGGCGGTCCTTCTCGAGTTCATCGCATGGTAGCATGTAGCGTCCAGTTCCTAGCCCTTGATATATACGACCATTCTCTTGGACTGCCGTCCATTTCTGGTGAGCGCCGCCCTGGATGTCCTTGGCTAGGAACTCCGCCCCTTTCTTATTATAAACGTTGGCAACCAGGGAGAGGATGCCACTGGGGTCGGGGAACTCAATTCCGCGCACATCCCTATCTGAATCGGATGCTATCTTCAGGTAGTCCAATAACATAGCGCATATTAAGCGATTGCGCGTCAAGTTTGACTCGCGCTTTCTTCCATGCGACCGGTATCTTGGATGAGGCGCACGGTGCGGGCTTTTCTGATCGCACATTCCTAGGTCCGTTGGTAAGAATATCGAACGAATTAGAGAGGAGATGACAGAAAATACTCTTATGTGGCCGTCCGTGTTAGACACGATTATCAGAGCGTCCGAACCAGCAGGCTTTGCGAGCAAAAGACGCTGATCAGATAATGGTGCGGGAAGAAGAGCCGTTCTTAAGTGTGAAAGAAAAAGGGTGGGTATGCCAAAGTTAGTTCCCTCGCTCAAATGTATTCCCTAAAAAGGGTACTCACACACGAGCTTTCCTTTGTCTCAAAAGGCAGGCGGCTACACGATACTCTTAAGCTCGACCCAGGAGGCGGTAACCAATGAGAGAGCGGCGCAGGTTTTGGTGCCGTTATGGTGGCGTGCACTGTTTGACCCGCTGAAGTCTAGACTTTCGCGGGAAGGTACTTTAGGATATCATGATCGACTAGTCCAGTTTCTTTCAACCTACCTATAGCGCTAGTGTCTATCACCCAGCAGGAATATGACCGAACTCGTCCCTCTGTAACCGAACACAGGTGCAAAAACCAATCACATCTGAAGGTAAGAAGGCGTTGATGGCGCAGCCTCGCAGCTCTCTGTGCCTTGCCAAGCCCCGCTCAACTAGAACGGGCAAGAATGTGGTGGTGACTTCAACAGATTTAAAACAGATTCTATTTATTATAATATTGCTTAGAGGTCGTAATCGCTCTCGGAAGCTCCAACAAGTGTACTTCTGGCACAGTTCTATTCCTGTGGCACTGAACAGTGCAAGCAAATTAAACATGCACATAGTACAGCCCGAACACATTGCAAAGCGCCAAAGCGTGAGTACACAAAGATTGAACCTTGATTAAGTGATTCGGACACGGCGAGCTTCGCCGCGCGGCGCCCAGAAACCATTCGTTTCCTGAGGAGGTTGATACTCGGATTCATGGAGATCCACATCGTCATCTGACGCTAGAACTAAACTTCTCACTTCATCTCGCGTCTCCGGATCAGCGGACACTAAGTGGATTTAGTGAGACTCATTCTTAAGGGGATTGCTACTTACCACTAATCAGTAAGCGACCGGTGCAGGATGACCTTTCCTCCTCAAGGATTGATTTAAGATCAGGCTTTCCGTAGTATACTGTCCCCCGGCGGCCAACGTGAACTTTTTCAGAACCGCGAGATACAGTCTTCTCGCTGCGAAGGATATAGAGCGAGTATCTCAGCGCCTGAGGTGCGTGAGCTACTTGATTTCAACAGGCTGGTTTGACCTACCATGGCTTTATCTTCATCGAGAAGTCTGTCCATCCAGTCACAGATCCAGTCTTCGTGGTCTGTCCTCTTGTCAGTTCAGCCTTGAACCGGGGGCGATGTGAGCTGGTACACTCTTCTTCCATTTGCCATATTAGTGTCATCCTTCTGGTATTACGACCTGGTAGAACCTTGCGTTCCACTTGCCAGGCACTTTCGACAAATCTCTTCACGTAAGATAACTGTCCGGCAATCCCGATACCCGTTGCAACGATGATGATGGAGCTGTATCCGTCCGTATCAAAGTGTTCGCCGTATGGCCCATCAACGAGGATGCGAACACGGCTATGTGGAGTTCCACATAAAGCTCGTGTAAACCCTGATCGAACCTGTGCTAGCAAGGATATACTTACCGCCTTGCCATCTGGACCTGCCTCCCACCATGCGATATGAAAAGGATGGGATTCTGCAAATGAGAGCAATCTTATACCTGGGGCTCTCACGTATATATATTGGCCCTCGCGGACTTTCCAGGGTCGGGGTGGGCGGAATGTAAGCTCAACAGCATCTTGGTGCTTAACAACATCAGCTAGTGCCAACGACTGTCCTGCAGCACCGTTGCGAAATATCTGGTAAATCGTATGGATGACCGTGTTCAAGAGAAATGCTGCTAGCCCACCGACGAGGCTGAAGGCCTCAAAACCACGTCGGCGGCGTAGGTGTAGCCATGTCCCAACAATCACTAGAATACTAAGGGCTGCATGGCCTTTCAGAAAGATCTCATACGATAAGCGGCGGATCCACGGTAGGGCCAAGACAAGTAATGCCGAGAGAGCGGCGGCTGACTGTATTTTCGTAAGCGTCATCCACATCCTCGGCTTAGGAAACTGACCATTAGACCGTAGCGATGAAACTTGTTGGCCAGATCAAAGGCCCAATTTTGCAGCGCAAATACCACGTGCAAAGCACTTTGAACGATGCTCATGAATCCAAGCACACGATGCAAGCGGCGATACGTCGATAAGGAAAGGCCAAATATCTCAGCAGCTATACTTAGCTGCGGGACAAAAATCACGGGAAGCAGATGTAGAACTGCCAGAGATCCAGCTCTGAGGCTTGCTTCTGCAAAGTTCGAAACACCTAGAATATTGCAAGTGAAGGTTCCACCAAGGTATACTGTGTATAGGATACCATCCAACCTTGTTAACGGTCCCCAAAGGCGACGCCGACGGAAGAGATATGGGAGCGCTAGATGTCTGAAGAAGATATGTCCAAGGCGAGGGTTGAACACATACTTGATCAAAGGAGCCCAGAATCGCCGAAGCAGGAGTAGGCCTGCAACTCCTGCAGCAGCGAATCTGTAGATGACCAGCGGTAAGTCCATGATAAATGCTAATTGAGGATGCTTTGAAATCAGTAGCCTTCGCTGAGAGGCAGCATTTTATAGGCAGTGCCCATCACTCGAACAAGGAAAACCATGGTGTGCCACGGTAATAGAAGCAACCTTCAGGGGAATGGGCTTTATCTGAGTAGCAAAAGTGTTTCCAAGCTCGAATGGACTAGCACGTTGTTGAACTGGTGGTTTTACTACTTAGGGTATACCCTGCTTAGCAGGGTACGTTCTATATTGAGAGTTATCCCCCTAACTGTTGCCAAGTAACTTATAGCATGAAGTAGAAAATACCTTGTGGCATTGCAAAAAAAAAAAAAAAAAAAAATAGATAAAACAAAAGACCATTGTCTGTCATACGGCAGACTGCAGCCCATGAGAAACCATTTTATGCCACAGGGCAACTCATGCCATAGGGCAGACCACAGTCCATGAGAAACCATGGCCTGCCATAGGGCAGCTCATGCCACAGGGCAACTCATGCCATAGGGCAAACCACATCTCATGAGAAACCATGGCCTGCCATAGGGCAGCTCATGCCACCGGGCAGTTCATGCCACAGGGCAACTCATGCCATAGGGCAAACCACATCTCATGAGAAACCATGGCCTGCCATAGGGCAGCTCATGCCACAGGGTAACTCATGCCATAGGGCAGACCACAGTCCATGAGAAACCATGGCCTGCCATAGGGCAGCTCATGCCACAGGGTAACTCATGCCATAGGGCAGACCACAGTCCATGAGAAACCATGGCCTGCCATAGGGCAGCTCATGCCACAGGGTAACTCATGCCATAGGGCAGACCACAGTCCATGAGAAACCATGGCTTGCCATAGGGCAGCTCATGCCACAGGGCAGCTCATGCCACAGGGCAGACCACAGTCCATGAGAAACCATGGCCTGCCATAGGGCAGCTCATGCCACAGGGTAACTCATGCCATAGGGCAGACCACAGTCCATGAGAAACCATGGCTTGCCATAGGGCAGCTCATGCCACAGGGCAGCTCATGCCACAGGGCAGTTCATGCCACAGGGCACACCACATCTCATGAGAAACCATGGCCTGCCATAGGGCAGCTCATGCCACAGGGCAGCTCATGCCACAGGGCAGCTCATGCCACAGGGCAGTTCATGCCACAGGGCAGTTCATGCCACAGGGCACACTCTCATGAGAAACCATGGCCTGCCATAGGGCATTCCATGCCACAGGGTAACTCATGCCATAGGGCAGACCACAGTCCATGAGAAACCATGGCCTGCCATAGGGCAGCTCATGCCACCGGGCAGTTCATGCCACAGGGCAAACCACATTTTATGAGAAACCATGGCCTGCCATAGGGCATTCCATGCCACAGGGTAACGTTGAACATCACAGTTGCGAACCTCTGCTGGGAGTGCGCTCACCTTGTGGACCCCTAAGCAGGAAGAGACGCTTGCCCCTCAAACCAAAATGTTAATATCAGCGTGGCAGCTCACACTACAATCCAGGCCTCCATTCTACAATAAGTCGTTGTCAAATGTAGCACACACGAATGGAATTATTTCACACTTAATGATAGTGGGCGTGATGTTGATATGAAACTGGGGGAAACGAATTGCTTTACACCAGTGGCAGCGGTAGACAATAAATACCACAATACGAACTGTACGATGACGTGGCAAGCGCCATCTGCATCACCACCTAAAGATTCAATCCGCCCACTTCCACCGTACCAACCATAGTATCCCGCGCGAGGCGAATGTACGGTTTAAGGCAGTTGGGTCCTGGAGAGAGCTGGAGAAAGTCATCCTAGTAAAACCTTAGAACTCGGTCCACGAGGCGTATATGGATATCCTAGTTACCTTTGCGATAACTTCAATCGGTTTCGTCTTAGTATGTTCCACGAATTTCGTCAGGGCGGGGTCCCAGGGACCAAGGCGCAATGACTCTCCCTTCTTCAAAAAGGTGCCTGGCTCGAGACATTGGATCACCATCCGGCCAACCGAGCGGATGTCCTCCTGAGCTTTATCTTGGCCGATCCTTTGTAACATACACAAGCCGATATTGGCTGAAATGGTTAGTGTGGATGTTGGATGTATGGCGGAGAGTAAACGCACCGATTTTCACTGATCCATTCATAGTGAGAAGCACATTTCTGGAACTCAGGTCCCCGTGCGCAAATCCCAGCGTCTGGTGTATATATCGGATACCCTCCAGTACTTCACGGCACCATGAAGCCACCTCGTATGCCTTGAGCGGACCGAATGGAGTTGAGAAAATTTGGAGCAGGTACACGTCCATCAACTCGTAGATGAAGAACAGATCACCCGCGTGGTAAAAGCATTCGTGCAATGTCACGATATTCGTGTGGGAAGCCTGAGTAAGTCTCGACAGCCACTCCTTCTTGTTCACCTTCACTTCCTTAGAATGGAACTCCGAAAAGGTGTTATCCTTTCGGTGAATCACCAAACCTTGTCCGGCAAGGTTTAGTTTGTAAAGCCTTTGATACAATGCCCACGGGTCGGCCTCTGTTTTCTTTAGAGACTCGGTGTACTTGCTGGCGAACTTGCGTAGCTTTCCATCGTTGTTTCTCTGGTCCTTGGGGTCACTGGCCTCTATCGCTCTCTTTAGCGGAGACGATTGGCTAACGTTGGTTCTGGGGAAGGTAGATATCCTCTTGTCCTGGCTTGATGCCATGGCGGCTCCTTCTTGGAGAGGAAAAAAGGTCTGACCGTTTCCTGAGTTGAGAGGAAGGGGAGAAATAATTAACATCATCATGTCCGCATGCTACGGAATTTAAAGATAGAAACCTCAAGCCTCACATTTCGTATAACCGCGCGGCTGCATCATAATCGAGTGTGACGACGATGCTCCAATTAACGCACGCCCCACGCATCCTTAACGTTAATACGTGGTAAATGCTGCGGCAGCTAAATTATTGCCAATGAATGCTTAGTCTCAAGTTTGTTTTTAGAATTGAAAAACCTTTCCCATCCGCTTGTGCCTTCTAGCACTCGTCTCAGGTGTTTAATCAAAGACTGTTCAATTGAGCGCATTCGATTGAAAAGCTATTAGGACAAGAAATTGGTTACGCTGTGATATGTACTGCAAGGCTAAAGGTTGCTCAGGCTGAATATGCCTAACTCAACCATGACGCCACTTTCTGCTCCCTTGTACTTTGAAACCACATACATATTTCGCAAGAATCGCAGGCCCCGGTCACCAGCGCTTGTCTGCAGAAATGGATGCTGCATTTATTAGCAATCATGACATGCGCCCTAGTGATATCACACAGACTCTGGTAACTGACCTGTAGCATGTCTCTCACCTCCTCTATATGGGGATTGGCAAAGCTTTTGAGCAAGAAACGCGTGAAGGAATCTAGGCTGCCTTTCTTATTTTTAAAGAAGATGTTTTGCAATCAGACGGACAGCCTCGATGTCGTCGCGCTTTCTGTTCGGGTCAGACTGTTCCACCATACTCTTCTCTATGTTGGCTATAGAGATCAGTCTTGCGAACGGTAAGAAGTTGTGGTCCAAGATGCTTACCTATTTTGACCCCGTCGTCCTTCGTAACCAGGACGCTGGTGAGATCTATAGATCCATGGCATATTCCAAGGGCGTTGTGCATGTACTCAATCCCGCGAAGGATCTGTCGTTGGTCAGTCACACGTCTTCGGTGTACGGGGCTGATGCAACCCACACTTCTGCATATCTCCGCTACTTCAATGTATCCGAGAACAGCCACTGCGGATAGTTCTGCAAGTGAGACCCCCCACTCGTCGAAGACGATGTATGTCTGGTTTTCTCTTCGGAGCGCATCTCTCACGTTGACCAAGTTCTCGCGCGAGGTAAGCAACAACGTAGGCAACATTCTGTCAGATGCAACATCAACCTTCTTCAGGAAACGTATCTGCGCGTCTTCTGTCATTTCAAGCCCGTCGAACCGTCCCATTTTCGATAGAAGGAGGCTACAGTTCGCCTTTTGTTGGACCCCCGAAACGACTTGCTTACGTACACGTATCATTGTCGAAGAATATAGCTGACCGAAATTTGGTAAAATATGTTCGTAGGTCCTACGATGGCGCGGGACGTTTCTATAATGCCCCAGAGGCCATGGTTTGTGAAGGGCCAAAACCGTGGTCCTCCTCCCGGCGCGTACTTTCTGGACTCCAGGTAGGGACACGGCAGACGCGCCCAAAAATAGATGGGTACTCCTTTAGATCCTAGCCCTTCCAATCCTTCGTACAGGGTACCGGTAAAGTGGACATCTAAACACTTATATTCAGGTGGGAAGCACAAAGGCGCGGGACCGAGAACCGCAGGCCGCCGCTTCGGCTGCTTCGTCAATGGACAAAGTTTCGGGGATATACAGCTCGGTGTTCGAGGCGAACGACGCCATTTTGCTGATTCTCCTTCCTGTCCTTCAGAAGGAATGATCTCAGTAGGGATATTTCGAGTAGGCGTCAATATGATGACACCCTAAGGACACCGTCACGCTTGGGATAAGACGAGTCGGAAGCCGAATGAGGGGGAAACGTGTTCAGCAGATTTCGAAGGCATCATTCATCTGCAACACGCCTGTGTACGTCGGCAGACTGTGACTCTTCCACTCCCAGACTACCCTTTTCTTTCATGTAGAACCACATCCATATTGAAATCGCCATGCACAGACTGAATAATCCGACAAACTGAGTTGTCACTAGAGCTCCCCTCCAACGAGCATTCTTGCCACAATACCAGCACACCACTCCGACGAGAAACTCGACAATCGATAAGTCCAGCAGTATCAACGGAGACCACGCCACCGCAAGGTCTCTTCGTGTGGCCCTTTGCAATCCCTCAAACTGAAATAGGAGCATAATCGCTAAGACAGCTGATATTATGGCGGTGATGGCCGAACTGCATAGGAACCCCTCTGAAGCAAGAATCAAATCTGATGTTGAAGGATGATATTCGTCGAAAGTCAGGGCGGCAACGGCGAGCCCGCTGATGAGGGCAGCCAGCACAACGAAAGTTTTGTAGAACCGTTGGATCCGCTGGAAAATTAGGAAAGCTCTGATGTCAAGTTGCTTGGACCAGCGTGGCGAGATCATCTTGCCCGGTGGGAGGTTGTCCGGCGACCTCGATCAGATGATTTGGAGACGTGACGTGATAAAAAGATGCAAGGGGCCTTGGACCATAGGAATTTCGAAGCCGCAAATCGCCAAAACTCCAGTAACACCAGGAACATAATGCAAGAGGATCACGACAAGTTCGTCCGAGCGGTGGATGACTCCCTTCGAAATATAAAGGAGCAGGTGCGGAGGGGAAACTTACGCGCTAACCCTGCAGCTGCCAAGTACCTCTTGGAAGAGGGTCATCACGACATCGTATCCAGCGTAATGCATGCGACCTGTCCGAGTGTGAAACAGTTGCTCAACCGGGGCGAGTTGGGGCGGGAAAGGTAAGCCTGCGGGTTTTAGGGACAACTGCGCCTTAGCGCTTACAGGATCCAGCTTATTGGCTCTTGGTGAAACCCGTGATTTACCTAGACAAGGGGTATATGCAAATGTCGCAACCAGTGATTTCGACAAATCCACAGTTCGCATTTATATTGGTGCAGCTGCGGGGCCATACAACTCACCCCGTTCACGAGGAATGGTCGATCTTATCGGACGGCATAAGCGGGAGATACGGAGCAGCAGACCGACCACAGTTTTGCATCATAGAATACTGCGAACTCCCGGCTGGCATGCCCATTGGACTGTCCTGGTCGCTTTTCCGGAATGTGTCAGTAGGCAGCTCGTACTTATCGCACAGACGGTTATGACCGTTGTCTTCGGGACTTGCCTGAACAAAGCATACTCTGCCTGTCGGCCGGAGTATTTGGCACGTGTTCCGCCTGATTGGGGGCTGAACGAAATGGGTCCACTTGGGCCGGACACCTTGGCGACTTATAATAAGATCGACGACGGGGCGGATCCCGAAGAGACCATGTTCATTCGCGAAAGACTGCACGCTTCTCACGTAGCGTTCAGTGCCGTCCATCATGACCGGCGACTGAAACGAGCCAGGAACGGTGGTCCCATTCATGTCAACATCTTGGCCCACCACGGGGAGATAAAAAGGTTCTTCATTACGCCGATGACAGCGAGGGACGGCGGCCATGTCGATATCTTGATTCCTTTGCCCATCGGCCTTCAATACGGGCTCCAAGAGTCCCGTTCGGTGAATTTGACGCTGGACCTAAGCACCAGGAATCATCATACCCCGTATGCGGCGAAGTCCATGTACAACAGCAATGCTCGGCGATTGGGGCTCCTGCTTGAAGGACACTACGCTGTTGGTCCACAAAAGGGGACCAAATATAGCCACTGGCTCCAGTCAAATATGAGAGCTGGAATTGGAAAGGCCGAAAAGCTGATACAGTTCATATCGAATGACCAAGATGATGTCAGACAGACCAGACAACGCCGTCCCAACCACGTTGCCTGGAAGCGGAACAACTTTGTGAATCAGCCTGAGCCTGAAGGAAATGAACTCTCATTATGCTCTGAGCCCGGGCCTTCTAGCGACCCTTTGCCAAATTCGTCGTTCTCACTTGGCCAAGGGGCAAATGGAGTGCTTCATCCGGTCGTGCTCCAACTGTTGAGGGCGCTGCAATGCCGCATAATATCGAAAAAAATCCGGGTATGCCCGACTATCAGGAGGTATTTCAGTGGCAGAGATCTGGAACCTCTGGCGGACACTATCTCGCAAGCTGTCCGCCCAGCAGTTGCCGAAGTCCTTATATCTTCCGAGCCATTCACTGCCACCAGGTAATGCTGAAGTCTTCACTGTGATCTCCCTTTCACTCACAAGGACAGGCTCCTCTCAATCGGAGGCAACATTCGTGACCATAAGCAGGGCGTCTATGCTGACATCGTCACCAATGAGGACCCAAAGTACTTTAGGATCTATGTGGGTTCGTCAGCAGCAGTTTCGGACAAGCGCACAGTCAGAGGCCTCAATAGGAGGATTCGAGACCACTTGTCCTTCATCCGGTCGGAATCGGGTAGGCCTGAGAGCGGTATACCACACTCTGTCGAGATCAAAAAGCCTGGTTCACGCGCGAACTTCATTATATTAGTCCGGTTCGCAACGCCCGTGGACAGACCGGTCGTCCATATTGCAGAGGCCGTCATGACAATTCTATTCGCGTCCTGGGACAATAAGACCTTCCTGTACCTACGACCAGCATACCTACCAAAACCCGACGATTGGGGCCTTAACAGCTCGAATCCCATGGATTTCGCAATCCCAGGTCACTACTCCGGCCCGGAATACAGAGAGCAACAGATCCTCAGAGGTCGGAACATGGCCGCGAAGATGCAGGAAAGAAGGGTAGCAAAGGCTAAAGCCGGAGGAGCAGTTCGCGTTGGCGCTTACCACGTGAAGGGTAAGTATTTGGAGTTTAGTTTCAACCTCTGCGGCGAAATCTTTCGTATCCCCACCGCCCTCGGCAAGTCATTGGGCTTGGACATCCATCGCGTCGTCAACGTCGAATGCGATATCCGTGTCGAGCAGCATCCTTTCGCTTACGCCCAGAGAGCCCAGTGGGAAGCCAAGGCAAGGAGACTCGGTATATGTCTGAAAGGAACGTACCAGCGTGGAGAATGCAAAGGTCGAGAGTTCCAGAAATGGATCCACTGCGATTCGGAAATGGCCATTTTGCGCGCGGAGAGGCTCATCGATCTTCTAGGCAACTAATTATCGCATATCATATAAGATGTAGCTAAGACCTCAGCATTCCGAGATAGCTCTTCGATGTAGACGGTGCGATGAGTTTGGCTCCGATATAGATAGCTGACAGTCCGGCGACACGGACGGTCGGCCCCTTATTCAAGTCGTCTGGCTATGTCTCGACGCAAAAAGCGGCGAAGGAAGCCACAGGATGGCGGCAAATCCGCGGACACCGGGGCAGGATGAAGGAGTTGATGACTACATTCGAGCGCCTCAGTCAATCCAACAGAGACTTCTACGCTCGGCGATCGAGGGCAGGATCCGAGAGATAACAAACGCCCAGTGGGATCAAGATTGGCAGACGAGCGCATATGGGCGGCCAATATACGTACTGACACAGACTCCAACAGAACAGGTCCTGAGAATCCATCCGAACCTTGCTCGACCCTTAAACACGGTGATCATACGGATGCGGGCGGGAAAGATAGGGTTTCGACATATTTGTTCCAACGCGAAGTGCCAAATATCCCGGACGGAGACTGTCGAGGTGGGCGGGCTACCCAGACCGTACGTCACGTTCTCCTCGCCTGCCCGCTCTTCAAAAACCTCCGCAAGCAGTATCTGACTAGAAGGAGGTGGAGATGTGAAGACGGTTCTGAATACACGGTGGCTTGCAATCCGGGCGGCTAAATTCATGCTACGAACGGGGCTCCTTGGGCAATTCGGAGCCATAAGTCAGGAGGAAATAGATGGGGAAGAACACTGAGGTCAATGGGTATATGGAGGCTATAGAGGACTTGGGGAACCCTGGGCGAACGAACGCCTGCGTGGAGCCATGCCCTCGATTTATGCAGACATAAGGGAGATGTAAATAGGTATTACTAACCACCCTACTGGTCATGAGCGGTGGGGCGGTTCCCGCATAGCCATCGATTATGATGGGCTGGGACGGCGAATGAAAACACCTGACCTGACCTGACCAAACATCGGCGACTGAGCTGATGTGCCTGGCTTGACTTCAAGTCAGTAACGAATTAATCCACGTCAATATCTACATAACGTGTCCAGCGAACAACGTTGACCGCTTGCGACTTTAATATATTTCAAGCTTACTGCATGGTAGGCAATACTGTATCACCGTGCTCAATGAAAACCTTGGCATTTACTCTAAACAGGCGGACTCAACGTCAGGAAAAAAGGACGGTTCCCACAGCCATGATAAAGGCGCTTCCACCTCGATCAACGAAGACATATGGGGATTCGATCCTGTCCTGCCTTTATTAATACCGGCAGGTGAGCAGGAGGCCGTGCAATCCACAGCCACACTTGGATATCCAACCCGCAAGACACGCTCCAAAGCAGTCTCCGGCGCACCCTCCATAGCAAAGATACACACGTGTAACCAGGGAAATGACCTCTGGGGCTTTGATTTCAACGACTCATCAGTGTACAAACGCGAATAAGGACACCGCGGCGGCAAAAGACAGGAGATATCGATCGAGGACACCTTAGGGGTTACGGAATCGTCTTCGGCGAAGAGAAAAACGCGGAGTCCCTCGAATTCATGACAATGCATTTATTTAGGTGTGTCTTACACTAAATGACAAGATGATTTTGCTGCATCGTCTGTTTCTCCCTCGGTCGGGAGTTCCCGAATACATTCAAGTGTTGAGCGTTCTATAGGAGCCCGTCTCACTCAGCGAATATTTCAAACCCAACCTCATCTTTCGCAGGTCAAAATATCAGTCGAAATTGGTAGCTGCTGCTACAATCATGGTACCTGTGCACATTTTCAATAATCGCTCTTTAACGGCGACTTCGCTTGGTCGGATCCACTGCGATCTCTTGCCGATCATTGTCAAGTCCACTTGGAGTTTACACTGAAGTTGCCATCCCTCGGGGAAAGAGTGGCAAGTCTTGTAGGGGAGCCATAGCGATAATAGTCCACGATCAGAGAAGCAGAGGATATTATCGTAGGCATTTATAACAGGAGCTACCGAGGTCAACCGTTCCATGAAGTCAACGCTCCTGATGCGTGTAAGTCTGCCGAGAAAACCTGGTGGCGGGTGACGTATTTGCCCAGGTATATCGGTGATCGCCAACATGCCGTCTCCACATAACACACGCCCGGATACATATGGTCTCAATCTGTCAGCTGCCATCAATGGGACTGACAAAGAAAGAAGACATCGACCCAGAGGCGAGACTACCCTCCAGCGCTGACAGAATCTGGCTCATTCCCTCTCAGCCTCTATCTGGGGGGGTGGAAAGGCGGGCTTTTACTGAAAGGCCGCCGCCCCACCAGCGCTTTCTGCTCCGCGAGCAATCCGAAGTACGCATACATACCTTGCCTTAAGACATGAGAATGATATTGACCGAATCAGCATCGAAAATACTTCGACTCTGGTGACCTAGCTCTCTCCGCGGCTAATTGTGGGACCGAGCTCGGCCCAATTCACACTGGCAAAAATCATCCTACACGAGAGAATATATCACACCCGTACGCCGCAGTCCCCAGCAGCAGTAACGTAAATGAAAATGCCAACAAATGCTTCCACGGCAAAAGCAGTTGTTTCGAGCCATCTTGTCGGAACGGGTGCTAAAGGAAAAGTGCTGCAAGTTAGTTTAAGAAATGATGTGGGTTTAAAAGCGACTTGCCAACGACCGAATCAATCTTAACAAGTTTATGTCTTTTTGCCTTGATCTATCTGTTCGTGCTCTTCCGAGGGTTCGGAAACAATGCAATGACTCTGTTCCCTAAAATCACTTGAACGTATTGCGGTTATGGCTTGGATAACGTCGTTTCTGTCTTCGTGGCGTATAAAATCCAGAAATTGTTCCAGAAGGTCCCTGTAATATCGAAGTTCTCTCCGTATATCATGGGGTCGCTGGGTATTGTTCGGTAGTCCGCTTCCGTCAGTCATTTTCCATCGCAGGAAATCCAATAGGCAGTGCTTCTCGGTGAATACTGTAACCTCTGTAACCCTCCACAGCACGACGATGTCTACCTTCATGTATGGGGGCCGGCGTGGTCAGCGAGTTAGTCATCAGGCGTGTTCTAACTATTAGTAGTTAGAGCAAACAACGCAAGGATAACGCCAGTCCAGTATGAGCGCTTATCACGTGTCGTCGTGTTTCATCTCACGTACTTCTGCCTGAGAGATCCATACTCCTAACACCAAACCATCTTCCCTGCCAACAAAAAAGATGCCGTTTACCTTATGGGATCAAGAAGTGGACGCAGGGTCGTTTCTCATCTTCCAGCGGGTGCGAAGCTTCTACAGGCTATTTGCTTTTGCTGGTAGCCTAGTCGGCGCCATCTCTGTCACTGCCCTCTCTTTGCCCGAGTTCCATCCAGCAACATCAACCTTGGCATCAGTTTCCGAGGGTCTACTATGCAGTTCAATCATCACAAGCACCATTTCGGCGGTTACGGCTGTGATGCTGCTATTTCGATTCGAGGGAGTCGAGCAGGCGACTCGGGGGGACTCGCTGGTGGCTTGGTTGCCTCTAGTTCTCCTTGACCTCTCCGTCCTCGAATTCCTCGTCGCTATGGTCTGTTGGTATTGGGACAAGAGCCCATACCGAGGTGCCTTCTTAGTCTGCATGCAGTTCGTCATGCTGTTAAGCATATGCGTCTCCTTGGCCACGTGGATGTGGTTTTCTATGAAGGGCATGGCCGAAGCGAGCCGAACGAAGGGTTCTATTGCCGACATGAAACAGGATACAGAGAAGCCGTCCAGAACCAGGGGACTCCCCCAGGCGCTCAGTTCCCCAACCTAACGAGGCACCGCCCACGGTACGTCAACGCCTAGTCTCTCTGCCACTCTCATAGCGGACACAATGCATCCCTCCAGAAGCACCATGCCATCCCAGCACCAACCACCTACGAGGAAAACATTTCCATCTCCATTCCGCCATTGAGGTATCTTTTCGTCTTGGATTCGTGACGATGGCATCGCGTCAAATAGATGATTGATCAGCTTCTTACTCTTGGTGGTTCGCAGGACCCGAACAAGTCTGACGCGGTGGACGATCTTCGCCGGATCGATTGGTGCCACCGGGGCTGTCGTTACAATCGCAGACGATGGGTGTTCGTGGCTAGATTCGGTTGCCGAGGAGTTTGAGCATATATGCATCGGTTGTGGGTGCGCCGTGGTTCGAAAGAATCGATTGTCCGAATCGATGTTCTTCCATACTTGTTTGCTCGAGTGCAATATTCTGCTATAGTCATAATGCACGACTGTCTCCACTGAGACGGTAGGCACAGACATCATGGCTCGTCGTAGAGGCTGGAATATGGCACCAACCACATCTGGAGTCACCGCAAGGATAACATAATCGAATCGGTCTTTGCGCGTTTGGCGGCTGTGTACCTCTATCCAGGAGATCTGGGTCTTGTTTCCGACGGTCGTCACATCTGTGACCTTGGCTCCAAACCTAGTCTTGATGCCTGCAGAAAGCTTTTCCTCAACCTGACGAACACCTCCCGCGACGGTAAAATGGGGTTGTCCGTATGTCCGTTTCTCGTATTCCAAGACATCCGTCGCTGGAAATCTGAGCAAGGCATCATGGGTACACGTCGTCACGCTCGACATCAACGGTAGCAAGTATTTCTTAGTGTAGTACCGCGGTAAATGGATTCTTCCGATATACTCCTTCAGCGACTCCACTTCGCCGGATTGGTCGTGGGTTTTGGGTGGTATCAGAAAGCAACAAGCGGTGAACCAAAAGTAACAAGCCGCTAAGTAGCATAACTCCCAGATCCACGCTCCAAGTCGGTACTTATCGGGCCGTAATGGAGGGATTCTGTGATTATTGGAGGAGTGGATATAGTAGGGCGTGGCCATTGCGGAACCGTCTTCTGGGAGGGTAGAAAGAGGATAGATAAATTTCGGCGACGCGAACTTCAATCCGAGGTACTCATACATGAGCTTCAGGTTATTATAGTAACCGCCAGCAAACGCACGCATTGGTAGATCGATGCGGCCTTGCGTAGGAGTTGCAGGTTGTTGTTCTGCGGGTGTGTGGGAGGCGGAATCGAGTGACAGGCGATCTTGCTGATTTGAAAACCAGTGTCAGAAATGGGTGCAGACTATACAAACATATCATTCCGTACCATCTCGAAGACTTCCACATCATACCTCTCCTGGCTGTCCCTCGCAAGTAGATACGCGGATGTTAGACCAGCCAATCCGGAGCCAACGACAGCTACTGTCTTCTTCGCATGGCTTTGTCCTGACATGGCGTTCGTAACCCGACAAGGCACAGCTTGTCGCATGAAAAAGTATCCGCAAGATAGGAACGCTCCGGGGGCTTTGTCCAGCGTCGTCGTTCAAGCGAGACCCACGATATTCATTCCGCCACATGAGTGAGCGGACCTCGGTTCGGCGCGGTCACGTTACCAAATACGAACTTGAGCGGACTTCCAACCAAAGTGGCATAGCGCGGTCGAATTACCTTCAATCAAATCACGTCGCGTCGACATGCGCGAGCAAAAACGATCGTGAGTGCGCAACAGGATGGACGGATGATATAGGTGTTGGTGAACTCGGCCCAGAGCGTATGAGAGGTATACGAATATAATGATCAATGTATTGTATTTCCGAAAACATTCTGTGATTCTATAGAGAAATCTTGTGTACCATATCCAAGTGAAGCTTATACTTGGAGAGGGCGTAGAAGACCTCCTCGCATCCGGGATAATCACATGTACGCCCTTTTGGAAATTTCTGTTTCAAGTTGTGCGTTTCGAAGTGCCTCTGCAGCGTATCTTTACGGGCATAGACGTACTGTCTTGCGCGCGAATGCATACCAGGACGACCAAGGCAAACCGGGCACTCAAGTCCACTTTTGCTCTCAAGCGGAAGGCTGTCTGATATTTCCGGATCGATAGCCATTTCAGGCGAAGGTTCACGAAAATTGATGCGCTTCTGCAGTGTTTTCGGTACCTCCAGGTGATAGAGGGCTAGTCGCATCTCAAGGGAGCGGATACGATCCTCAAGCAGCTCGGCGTCACTGATCTTATCCACATCCCGATTCTTGAATTCAAGGTCAGCAAGAGCTTTTCTCTCCGGAACAACATGGGATATGTCGGGCTCAAAGGTAAGGGGTTGTCCCTTGTAGTTTCCCTCGACGATGCGGTTTCCGACATGCTTGAAGAAATTGTCATGTTGCTCATCTTTGGCGGCTTTATGCAGCTTCTTCCTTCTCGCTCTCACCAGTCTCTGGGCCTTTTCAAATTCAGAGTACAGAGAGGTCCCTCGAGCCTTGTGTAGCTGATGATATTGTGCGATCAGGTCACGGCGGAGTTGATCACGCTTGCGCTTAAGTTCAGTGAGCTCAGTGAGTTGCTCGATCTCTTGTTTCTTCTCATCACTCAAGTGTTGCGGCACAGACGCGTCTCGGGTCAGGCTTGAGTTTGTTGCCAGTTTAATTAAAGCGTCTCTGGTAGGGGTACCCATAAAGGCAGATTGAGTGTCGTCCTGGACCTGAACATAGTATGCAAATGTGTGGCTCCGGCTATGGCCCATGATAACATTTCTGGAGTGTTCATCCAAGTGCCCTTCACAGCCATTAGTACCTGCATAAAGTTCTCTCTCTATGGACAGACGACTTACTGAGGTTTGCAGCAGCCCCTTTGCGATATTTATACAAAGAACCGGGGTCCTTGGATCCGTCTGACTTGCTTGTAGCCACTTCATCCTCCTGGAGTTTTTTATACGGCAAGCCACTTGTTGGATGAGTGATCCACCGCCCTTCCGCATCCTTTATCGCACGGCGAAATACCGGGATCTCTTGGACTTCCTCCTTGAAATGAATAGGGGTGCTGAGTCGGTGGTTTGGCACGTGGGTGTAGCGCCAGATATCCCTTGGCTTTTTGATATACTTGCTAGCAAAGGCATCATCGCGAAAGGCGAATTCCAAGATATCTTGTATGACACATAGGCCAAGGTTGTCATTCCTTTCGGTATACGTGAAGACTGGGCTCGTAAGGGTTAGCAACGTGTATGAAAACGGGGTAGGAGACTTACGCGACACCCTTGTTTCTTTTGCCTTTATTAAGCCGGTGCTTAACCCTCATAAGAAGCGTCTGACATGCCGGGTTCTCCGGGTGTTTCACCATGTAAAGCTCGATATCTTTCCATTTTAGGGAGTCGGGGCGCCTCATATATCCCTCAGACTCAACCAGAGTCCCGGGCCGTGCAGACGTCGACGACATCATCTTCCTAAGGCAGCTGTGTTGGTGTCGACACCGAACAGTCGCGAAATGCACGTTCGTCAGCGCCATGATGTGGTACGTCTTGTACAGGAGGTCATCAATATTGATAGGCGGCTGCGTCTTTGCCCCCATATCCAGTTCGTACTCGTCAGTAAGAGTGGTGCATACCAGCTAACGAAGTTAGTTTCTAGCATTCATGATCGATGGGTGGTAACCTGCCCTTGTCATCTTGCGTCTGAGGTCGTAAGGGAAGAGGCGGTCCATCTCTTCGCACCAGAAGATCCGGAAGTATCGGGCGAAGACCAAGAACCCAGATTGGTACTTCATATTGTGCTCATTGAGATACCAGCGCAGGAAGCCTTCGATTAGTCTCAGTGTGATGTTTTTGATCCAGTGTTCGTATTTTGGCGGGTTCAATTTGGACGAGAATCTGGAATGAACACCGAATCAGCGAAGGCATTCGTTTAAAGAGAAAAGAAAATACTTTTGGAAATTTCGCTTCACATGGAGGATGCGATTCTTTGTTGCTTCCGCGAAACTGCCCTCCGTTTTATCATCAGGCTGCTGGACAAAGGCGTTCCAATCGACGTCCTCGGGCAACTTCTTGGTTTGAGGCATCTTGAGTAAATTGTGCATGTGAAAACGTTCTAGGAGACAGAAGTAGCAGAAACTCCAGTATTTTACGACTTTCTATGAACAAAGGCACATAAAATCACGAATCTACGAGGCTACATCCGGGGCTTATATGTTCTTGACTACTTAATATGGTGTACGCGCCGAGTGTAGGAAAGCACGTTGATATCTGTAACCACAGAAATGGCTCTAAACCAAACTTGGTATAGCCTGCCCGGAGCGTTCAGGGCACCAACCCGCAGCGCGGAAAGAACACGCTTTTGTGGCTAAAGACCACGCACGACCATGGCCTTTCCGCCGTCACCGACAATTACTCCGTACCACTGCAGTGCTCAGATTCCGCCGGGGAAGTCGACTTATCAACATCCCGATAGCGATTTGATAAGAGAAATCGCCCTGTGTTGCCGAGAGGGGAAACATCATTACCGAAGGGACCGCGTCGGTTGGATTCGTGTTGACTGTTTGCACGCGATCTTGGTGACGGAGGTCGAGTTAGCATTATGAAGAGGAATCTATTCGTGGAAAGCTCTTGAAGCTCGAGAAAGAGATACCCTCATGATGACTTCAGATGCCCTCGATCGCTTCAAGAGGCGGTGATGGAGGATCAGTCGCGTCCATACCCGCCATTACCAAAATTACCGCTTCTGGTACCAGTGTCGTCATAGCGCACTGTCCCTCACGTGTCATCCACCAATGATATAATTCTATTTAGCTCACCGCCTGAAACTTTGCACCCTCCGCACTCGCGTGAGTGTATCGGCCAATACCGCCGTGTTCTTTCTTCGGGCTTTCTTCCCTCTGCCATTCATTCATTCATCATCTTTATTGTTATTATCATTATTCGGGCTGCTACCTATTCCATCCTACTCTTCTTGTGTTCCTCCTCCTTCCTCCCCTTCTCCGTCTCGTCTTTGAATCTCTGCTCGACGAAACTCCTCCTCTCTCCTTCCCAAATGAAGGTCTTTCGTCGGGCAGAGCTTTCTCACCATGGCGGACGTTCACAACGGAGGCAGAATCGTGCCTGTCATGGCCGCTCCTCAGCCGTACTCCAACACCCCTCCCTCTTCCTCCGATGAGGCTACGATCGAACAATCGTCTCAAGAAACGCTTCAGATACAGCCACAGGACCGACCTCAATCCAGATCCTCCCGACCCACGCGTACAAAACCCACCGAGACCGAATGCCTGGAGCTTCCGTGTCTCAAGAAACTCGGCCTTTATGCTCTTCCTACCGAGGGTGATGGTACGTCTTTCCTGCCATTGGCCTTCCAGACTTTCTATGCCGCCTCCTCGATCCCATGAGACTCGACC
This sequence comes from Aspergillus sp. MEXU 27854, assembly GCA_019721355.1. Taxonomy (NCBI): domain Eukaryota; kingdom Fungi; phylum Ascomycota; class Eurotiomycetes; order Eurotiales; family Aspergillaceae; genus Aspergillus; species Aspergillus sp. MEXU 27854. The sequence goes on from JAGMTT010000005.1 coordinate 3,226,844, forward strand.
GGGCCGAGTCTTTCGATTGTTTTAACCGTTCACCACAGGAAATTGCCTCTACTACGCACTCTCCGATCAACTATATGGGGACTTCTCCCACGCCGACGAAATTCGTATCCGCCTCGCCGATCACATCGCCGCCAATCGTGATTACTTTATAAGCTTCATTGCCGCAGTAGGCGGGGAGCGTCGAGCCCCCCGACGGGCTGCCGCCTCGGCCGCCCGATATGCCTACTGCTCTTCGTCATCCGCGAGTCCGGCACCTCCGTCCAACAACCCATCCACAAAGGACAAAGAACGTAGCTTTGATTCCAAGGTGGCCGAGTCTCGGAAGAGAGGCGTTTGGGGAGGAGCCGAGGAGATCCAGGCGTTTTGTCAGTCGTTTAAGAAAGACGTTAACGTCTACACCATGTATGGCATCCAGAATTTCCGGGACGTCCATGCTCCAGACGAGGAAGAACGTGAGATCGTTCACATTGCGTTTCATGTAAGAGATTTCTCTCTGTCGTCAATACCAGAATTGGCTGTCTAACTGATGCAGGATTTCCATCATTATTCGTCCGTCCGGCATAGCAATGGCCCCCATACCGGCTTGCCGGATATCCCCAAGTTCGAAAGCGAGCTTGAGAAAGAAGCGTCCACCACTAGTGCAACTGTTGTAGAAATGGCTTCGCCGTGGAAAATATCCGCTATCCAGGAGGGCCTAGGTGGGAAGTACAACCGTGACACCATCGTCGAAATGCTCCAGCAATGCCGCGGCAATATTGATAGTGCATTCATGAATCTACTCGGCGAAACTTCCAATGGAGGTCTGCCCGAGTCTACGACGTCCCGGGCTATCATGAAATCTCACCTGCAACCCTCTTCGCGCTCCTCGTCACCCTTCAGCACCGGAAGCAAGCGGTCGGCGGACGATAGTGACGCGGATGACGATCCGCGACCTGCAGTTCGCCGCACACGAGTGCGAGAACGCAAGAGGCGCATTCTTCCGGATGTGACGGTTGGGATCGCCTTCAGAGACGAACAGAACGACCTGGTGTCCTTGCGACTACGAGTTAGCCCAGATGGCACAGAAGATAATGTAGCTGGGCCGCCTACTCCACAAACAGAGAGTGATTCGGTCATATCGCGGTCTGATAGGACCGGACTCTCAGATAAAAACAGAAGAATCCTCAGACGGAGAGCAGTTTCAAGTGAGACGGCCAGCCAGCCGGCTGAATCAAATGACGAACACAAACCGCGACGAAGTCAGCGTCTCACAAGAACCCGCAACCCTAACCCACTCTAATTCGCTCCAATCCACCCTTCCTCTTTCCTTCTCTCTTTCGGATCTGATTCTCGTCACGCATACGAAGTAACGACTCATATTTGGTTTCGCACTGGTTCCGGGTTTGCATTACACGCGCGTTGGGCGTTTCCCACTCTTACTAGAGCGACACTTTCGTTTTCTCTTTGATTTTCTCTCTTGTCAGCCGCCGTCCTCCTATTTCTGTCTCCACCATTTCGAGCCACCTAGTTTGATAGCGACGATTTACCACGGGAGCATATGGCATTTGTTGATTGATCAGGCGTTCCCGGGGAGATATTTGCATGCATTTGTGTGTGATCTTGCATAAGGTTGACTTGTTGAAGAGGCTCATTCTAGCCTGGCGGCTCTCTGGGTTTCCCGTTTTATCAAGGATTACCGAGTCGGTGCATTTTTTGTTATCTCCTACCTCTTTCATCCTTCTTCGAGGGTACTACCCCAGAGCTTTGCATATCGATGGACACTGGTGGTCTTTGTTTTGCGGCAGTGGCGTCGGGGATTACCTTGCTATGACATAGAGCCGGCTCCGCCAGGAAACACAGGAATTGTCCACTTCATAATTCTCTGGTCGTTTCTTGTAGTAATGGTGTAAGAGCCCAGTTGTATTCTATTCTTGGTGGCCCTATATCGGGCACAGTGATGCCGTGAATCTGCTTTAAATGCTGTCCATCTTAACAAATCAATTTTTTCTACGTTCATCTATATCCGGATGTTGTTAGGAGAAGACCAAGCAGTCCATTCATTCTGAAACCCTCAAACACCCTCCGTGTCTCCGTCCGGCTGTATCCTTCCTTCAATACAGGCCAGAAGCCACCCAACGTCAATCTGGGAATCTCCCAGCAGAACGAGGCCTTCCAAACATCTGGTTGCAGGACACAGTTCTCAAGAATGTCGGCTGACTCATTATTTTGAAATTGCGGTCCTGGATCACCATGTACGATCATCTGCCTATCCCAATGGCAGTCTTCCCTTTTCTCTCCACCTCCATACAAGTAGAGTGCATTATATATAGTCTGTAATACTGAATTGAGGATCTATTAAACCAATCACGAATAAAAATCATAGCGAGATCTTTTTTATCTATTCTATCAAACTAGAGGACGGCGAATGGGCTGCACAAAATGGTCATAGTCGACGCTGTTTTGGCTTGCGATCCCGACGGGCATAAAATTGACTCAACATATCAATAAGATTAGTACGAAAGCGCTCTTTAGAATGTAGTGGCGGGATTGGTAGGCTGCATAAGGTAGGCTCAGTATGTCTCAAGCGGACGCATACCGAATTCGGAAGGAGGGCAACATACGCTGATCGTTGCCGGTATGCCACATTTTCAAGGAAATCTAGTTATTTCTCCCATGTCCCTCTACGCAAGAAGCGATTGCAGCGGATTGTGTTCCGGTTGCGATACTCGACATTTTATATCATGTCTTCATTATCTCTGCGCAAAGTAATATGAAGGGGAGCGCGATAAAAGTCATACATCTGCTCCAAGGACTGAACACTATCTCACAGCAGGCCGTGTTAACTTGTCCGTCACCATGCCGAGTGGGAAACTCATGGCAATCAGGGCCTTCTTTGGCTGGGTTATCTTCCAGACGGCCCTCTGTTGTTCCGATAGCGACTCGGACGGCTGCGTTACTCGCACTCTGACATCTGTCATGACTTATGAGACGACACTTTCGCAGCCAACAACAACAACACCTGGCTGTATCGCGCCGACCGACCATGCAGTGGCATGTCCGTCAGCTGACTCGTGTCCGGGATGGACTGACTGGAAGACGTACAAGGCAAAGAATGGAGTGAACCTGGGCGGATGGCTTGAGCTTGAACAAGTCTTCTATCCAGAGTGGTGGGATAGCATCGCACCGAATGCGACGGACGAATGGACTCTCTGTGAGACCTTGGGCGCAGATTGCAGTCCCGTCCTGGAAAACCACTATGCTACATACATTACGAAGAATGATATCGACAAAGTCGCGGCTGTCGGTGAGTTCTTTGCTCGATACTAGAAGAGACCGTTTCAAGATCACTAACTCTTTGACCGACAGGAGTCGAGATTCTTCGCATCCCGGCGACTTACGCTGCCTTCATAGAAGTTCCTGGCTCGCAGCTCTACCATGGTTCTCAGCTGGCGTACCTGCGCGAGATCACCGAATACGCCATCTCCAAGTACAACATGCGCATCATTCTCGGGCTCCACTCTCTCCCCGGAGGCGTCAACATGCTTGACATTGGCGAAGCGCTCGGCCACGATGACTGGTTTTACAACACCACCAACCTGGACTATTCCTACCAAGCGGTCGACGCCGCCTTGGACTGGATTGCGGGCTCCTCCAAGCCAGAGGCATTCACCTTCTCCCCGATCAACGAGGCCTCGGACAACATCGCCGGGTTTGGCACGCCCGCAACCCTCACAAGCAACGGCACCATCTGGGTCATACAATACGTCCGTGGGGTCATCGACCGCGTTAAGAAGAAGCTGCCTTGCCTGCCCATAATGATGCAGGATTGCTTCCTAGGCGAAGAGCACTGGTCGCCGTACTTTGGCGAATGCGACAATGTGGTCCTGGATGTGCACATCTACTATTTCGCTGCGGCGGGGATCTACTCCGAATACGTGACTGGTGCCATCTGCGGACAAGGTCAAGGCACGGTGGGCGATGGGAAGCTTCCCATCTTCGTCGGCGAATGGGCGCTGCAGGTGCTGTACAATAATTCTTTTGCGATGCGCGAGGAGATCTTTAACACGCAGCGGTATGCCTGGTACAAGTACCTGCATGGGGGGACGTTCTGGTCGATCAAGCATGATAGTACTGCGGCGGTCGACGGGGAGGGGTTGCAGAGAGACTACTGGAGCTACGAGGGACTGATTGATGTGGGGGTGATTAAGCCGTGGAATGACAGTGCGGTTTATTGTGAGTGATTGTTGCGTGTTATGATGAGAGTATCTCTATGTATGCGTCGTTTTGTTTGACCTATGTAAACTATTGTCTACTAGGGCCGTTTCTATAACCACAGGGTGCGATGTCGAGCTTAATCATCTTTCTAACCTCCAGTTCAAGCACACGCTTTCTGGTCTCGCTGATCCCCGTATGACAGTATGTATTTTGTCCTACGTCCAGATTGGGTGGTGGAGCGTCGTCAATCACATTGCGCAATGAAATCAGAGCTCTTATTGGCCGTCTCCAACTAGGGTTACCAACAGCATGAACTAACATAGCGCCAGACCCGTATCAACCTGAGGGAGCAACTCCCCATTGCATCAACCACAGACGCATCATCTTGCTGTCAATCGGTCCCAGTTCCTTGAGCGTTCGACTATACTCCTGAGCAAAGTGGACAGCGTACTGCGGTGCTGGCTTGCTGTCATTGCGAAGATTGCGGAAAAAATCAAGCAGCTTCAGGGCCGGCTTGTCCTGAAGATCCAGTTCCGTGGGTTCGGGATTCGACTCCAAAGCCTTGAACCAGTCATCCAATGGCACTGCCTCACTCCCTAGCTGCGTCTGCAGCCTGGGTAGCAGTGTCTCCCACGGGACGGGCTGGGGGTTGACGAGGTTGAAGACGGGCGTGCTCCCCGGCGCAGGCGGAAAGTTTTCCGCGCAGGAGTGCATGATTTCTACCAGGCCCCTCGCCGCGATATCCTATCCAACAGTGTTAGCACGCTTGAAACAGTCCGGTGGTTTGTCAGCTTCAGCCACTTACTATGGGGATCCAATCGACCTGCAATGGACCAAGGGACTGGGGAAGCTTTCCGATGGCCTTTGATGTCAGAATGAGGGATGGCACCCATTCGTGTCTGTTCCAAACCCCCTTTTGCGTGGTTGGGCCTGCCAGCTGGCCTACCCGATATATACAGCTCGAAATCCCGCACTCCTGGGCCGCCTTGTTGATAAGGTGTTCCGCTATATACTTGGACAGTCCGTACGCCTGGAGCGGAGCTGCGTCGGTATCATCAACGACTTTCTCGGAGACCGATGTGCCTGACGGCCATGCTCCCAAGGCCGCTATAGAAGACACGAAGTGAAGCCGTGCCTTTTTGTGACATCGCATCACCAACTCGATCAGGTGGCGAACACCTACGAGATGCGGGTACTCGAATGTGTCAAGACCCGCATTGAAATTGACGAGCCAAGCATTGTGGAGCACCATGTCCACAGTCTCGACGAGGTCTTCGTACGTGTCGTGGCAGAGACCGAGCTGGGCGTCTGCCAGGTCGGCCTGGAGGAACTGCACCTTGCGCCGTATAGCAGGGTCTACGCTCAGCCCACGCTCTCTCAGGCTTCGCCATTGACGATCCGAAGAGTCCTCTGACCGATTCAGACAAATGACTCTCTTGATCGACGGATCACGTATCAGTTCATGTAGAATATATGTTCCAAAGACTCCAGTTGAACCAGTCAGAAGAACGGTATATTGCTTGCCCCATCCTCTGGACAACCTGTCGATCACGTCCGCTGTCCGAGAGTGGTCATCAGTCCGGACGTCGGCAGAAGCTTGCGATAGCCTCCCAGACACCATATCACATAGGAACTGAGTCAGACCCCTGACTGTCGATCGGAGGTATATGTCTTCAATGGAAATATTGGCCTCCATCTGGTCCGGTCGCAGCTGACGAACCACAGCACGGAAGTTGTTGGAAAGCTGCAATGCATGCAAGGAATCGAGGCCCATGCCAAAGATATCATGCTCCGCATCCACGCTTTCGACGTGGGCCAGACGCGAAACAAATTCCTGAACATACGCCTCCATGTCCACATAGTCAGCACTCCGGGGGAGGCTGGTCGTGGTGATTGTGTCGGCGCGTGTGTACAGCTCCTCTAACTCGCTCTGATAATCTGCTTCCACAAGTCGGCGTTTCACTGTGCCCTTGGGCGTCACCTTGAACGGCTTTGTCTCCGAAGCCAGCAGGATGCGGTTGGGCAATATGCGTCCATGCTTGGGACCAATGGTGTTTGCCCGCTCAACAGTAGGCAGCACCTGCTGCACAAACTCTGGGACGGAACCGGGTGCTCCCGCATAGTCCCAGGCTGGCTCAATCAGCAGCGCTGCTTCGAACCGCCCCTGCCCGACAATAATGGCATTGGACACATGCGGGTCTTCCTCAACGATCTTTTCCATTTCAATCGGGTTGAACATTTCACCGTTGTTCAAAACGATGATATCGTCGCGCCGTCCGTGGTACTTCCACAGCCCAGCCTTGGTGGGATGCGGCACAAACAGATCCCCCGTACGGTACTCGGTCAAGTGTGGCAGAGTATGGAAGATACCTTGGAAGTCGCGACATTCGTGACGGGGGATCACCAGTTCAAACACCTCGTCGCCGATATTGTCCATGTGAGCACCAAAGAATGGGTTCCACTCAAAATAGTCCCAGTCCTGCCGGTCCTGGCACTGCAACGCTGCGGTATATCCCGTCTCGCTCGCCCCCATGCCAGTCTGCAGATGCACATGCTTGGACAGAACACTGCCGCACTCGGGACTGAGAGGTGCACCCCCATAGTTAATTTGCTTGAACGAGGTCAAAGCAGACAGTCCTTCCTGAGTTCGGGCCAAATCTTGCAAAAAGGACGGCGTAGTGAGCATAAAGTGCGGCTTTGTTTCTGCCACAATGGATGCAAACAATCGTGCAGTCATGGGGCAGTCAGGACACTGCACAAACGGCGTCTCATAGAATACACATTCGACCAAGCATACAAGGCCCACAAAGTGGAAGAATGGACCCATGTTGAGCCGCAATTGACCCCTGGAGGTCACCGCGAACAGAAAGCACTTTCGGCCGGTTGGCACTGGCAGATTCTGCAAATTTGCCAATACCCTAAAGTAACCATGGGTGAGACGGACGGGTTTGGGAAGCCCTGTTCAGTCAGACATTAGATCCACTACATGACATGGGCGAGGCCTACCGGTGGTCCCAGACGTATGGATGATAACGATCGTCTGATCTTCTACATCGGCATACCGCAAGTTAAAGTCATATGGCGCAGCTTTGGAAGAGAAGACCGTCCATAGTGAGGGGATCTCGAGGAGTTGGATCGGGCCTCGGCCTTGACGGTGCTCAAACATGTCTCGGACAACGCGGTCCCTCTCCTGGGAGAAGATTAGGGTCGTGCAGTCCGTTTCGGTCAGGAGGTGGTCGAAGTCTCGTTGGGAGTTTTTGGGGGAGAGTAACAACACCTCAGTATAAGCGTCAGCCGAGGTCGTCACTCTTCAAAGCAGCGCACTTACCGGGTGTCCAGTCTTCATACCGGCCAAGATGAGAGCCATGTATCGAGCATCATTCGCTCCGATGTATGCCAGTGTTTGGCCTGCCTTGCCCGGTACCTTTTCTTCTATCCACCAGGCCAGGGAATTAGCCGCATCAGCTAAGCTACTGTACGTTATGTTCCGCCATCCATCCGAAAGGGAAGAAGAGGAGATTGGATGTACGCAGTACACTTGGTCTGGGAGTCGATGAGCCAAGGAATCAACCTCGGCTGGTAATAACTGTCTTTCCATCATCTTTGTCGTGATTGTCATCTTTCTGTTCCTGTGAAACAGTCTCAATCGCAAAGGACTTCTGTGTCCAATGATACCTTTATAGTTTCTCCAGCCCGCCATATTGGTATCGAAGTCTTCTGACGCAATCCTCGCGCTGCATATTTACATTCCTGTGTTTAAGAAGACCTCAACAGGCATCGCCTCTGTCGTCATTAGTTTACCTACCCGGTAGCGGTGCAGATTCTGGTACTCAAAGTGGTGGAGTCGGCGGCCCCCTCCACTAGATCAGCAAGGGTATGCAATGGACAGATGACTGACCAAGCAGTTGGGCATGAGAACCTGTTAATGCAACAGTCATGATTAGGGTTCCTGCATGTCTCGACCTAGCAGATATAATTCGGAGACTATCATCTGAAATGATGCGAATGTGAAGCTGCATATTGCCGAGTTATCGTGCAGTTAAGCCAAAAATGGCACTCTCTCAACACCAAAGCTCGCGTAGGAGGTTCTGATTGCTTTCCCTGTGTATTCTTCAGCCATATTGCAAGCGCAAGGCCCTTTGTTTCAGTAAGGGGCTTACCCTCCACTCCAGATTGTATGATATCCTCCCTTGAAGATTTTGGCTTCGACTCCAGTGGCATTCCATAAAACAGGGATGGAGTAGCACAGAATTCCCAAAGCGGGAAGAACCGCAGCTATGATCGACACAGCGGAAAGATTATCGGAGATATCATCAGACAAGGGGTACAACTATAAGACGTCGTCATTCCCCTAGTCACACGTTGATGCATGAGGATAAGGTGGGAAGGTGGGCCTCCGCATGTTGCAGAATGCCCTTTCTACTAGAACCTAGAACAACCCCAATTGGTGTTCGAAGGAGTATGTGCCGGCGGTCTTTACGGGGTACATCCCCTTCACAACGAGTCTACCCATAGGAAGTCCGACCTTTTCCGCGTAATGAGTCAAGTTTTTCTTTTGTCGAGCATTTGGGTTATCCAACCCAGTCAGACATGACCTAATGCGTGGCGCCGAAAGCATTACGGAGAAATGCGCATGATATTCTAATGATTCGTCCAATACCAGCCAAGTAGTGTGAGTCGTATGCTCTACATGTAGATCATCTCCAAGGACCTTCCAACAAAGTAAAGTAATGTGCGCCTTCCGTAGTCAGAAATCCCGCTGACAAGGTTCTATATCCAAAGTATGACGTCCCATGTGCACAATGCGAGCCACAGGCCAGGAATGGTAGATGGCATTCCAGGCGAGTGCTAACATGTCAAGCCCAAGCCGCCCATAAGTGTCCTAACAAGTCCATCGGGAGGTCGCCCACTTTCGGGCCATCATCGAGATCGCTCTGCATCTCGATAGCGGATGGACGGTCGAAGGCGAAAAAACCGGCCCATCGGAGAAAGCGAAGATATCCAGGGATAGCCTTTTTCTCATGACTGGCTTGCAGGTTAGTCGGCCGCTGGCCGTGACATTTGATCGCGGGTAATCAACTCACCATAGACTTTCGTAGTGTCTCCGAGACCACGAAACCAACTTCCCGAGGAAATTGACAATTATGATATAATACAGCGGGGCCCACGGGCTGCTACAGTGGCTGACAGCTAGTAACGCCGCGCCAGTAACAGAAAGGGAGTAAACATGCTTCGAGTTTATGTTCTTGCTGAAGTCCCTTGTTGGGCCCATTGTGCTGAAAACGAAAAGCAGGGCACGCGTGTACACAAACCCATGTAGGGGCATCATGGCATCGTGGTAGTCCATGGGGTCCTGGGTGATGAAGGCATAGATAATGTATGCCATACGCATGACCGATCCTGCTTGGTACGACGGTTCTGTTCCTGTTAGTCCATGTCAAGAAATAAGAATGTTCGAACATACTGGTCAACGGCGGATAGCCCTTTCTCAACCTCTTGACAAGACTCAAGGAGGTCAAGGAATGGACATAGCATGCCACAACCGCTAAAATAGAACAGCTCATTCCAGAGTAATATAAACCAACTTCCATAAGACCGGCAACGACATGGTACGGAAGGGCTTTTGTCCGGTGTTAGGTCAGGCCGTTGAGAGGATGACGAGACTCACCTCTATGTGGTTTTCGATATGTCCTCCCGTTCATGATCTGGTAGACGATAAAAATTGTATAGAGACCCAATATGATGGTGTCTGAATCGTTGGTATGAACTCGGGGAGACATGGTCACTGGATCAAAGTTTACTTCTCGAGGATAAATGGATGACTGCCAGGAAGTGGCACAAGAAGGCAATTCTGAGGCTGAGTATTTAGCTACCAGGATCCCATCCCGAGAGATGGCTGTAGAATATAACGATGCAGACCATGAATGGTGGCAATCCGAGCGTAAGGGGCACTTGGATCCCATGCGTAGCATACACTTTGATCTTCTGCATGCCTCTACTTACATCAATGAAACGCCTTCTCCTCGGGGACCTCTGTCGTCGGAGAAGATGAAGGTATGAAATCCGATAGGCGTAGTATGTGCCGCCACAGACCCTGATGCTGATCACCAGCGCGGATATAGGCCGCCCATGAAACGCGGTATGAATCATTATATCGCAAACTGATCGTCTGATTCTGTCATCACCACGCAAGCGTCCTGAGTAGGTATCTGAGTGGAGCGTCAGCTGCCACGAGATAAGCATTCACTCTCATCCTAATCATTGCTCTACTCTCTTACGAGCCCCTTGCCCGTAGAAGGCATGGCACATAGCCATATATTCCGTTTTGGAAGACATACATACACACTTGGACTGATTAGGTCACTCTGGCCACCTCTCTTTGGCTCTGCCTGACTGCTCCCTACATACCCCGTCCTACAGCTTTCGTAAGATTGGCCTGGCACATACCGCAATGCAAATCCTCCTTTCTGCTATCATGAGTATCTCCGCCAGTTATATGTCAAGGTCCTGCCATGTTTTCCGCTACGGACCTACCTCGTCAATGGCTCAACAGCACTACAAAATTTGTGAATCAGAGCGCAGTCTTTGTTATTTTGATTGCCCTGGTCTGTCTATTTCATCACAGTGGACTTTCCTTTAGGTCTGTGTCCAGCTTAAAGCAGGAAAAGCTCAGCGATTTCTCCAGGATGAGCTCAAGTCTCGGCAACTTTCCTCCTGAGGTGGGGTCACCGTACATGTGTAAGCTAACTAGATACTCACCGGTGGTGCTAGTTGATCGATGCCATCTTGCACTCTGCCGATGTGGACGCGGTAAAGAGCCTACGGGGTGCGTCACAAGATCTAGCCATTATTGTGCGGTGGTATATCGACCGAATCATCCGCACGAAGCTGTCCGATACATCGCCAATCACTTTATATGTGTCACTCTATGACCCAGCCCAGATGGGACGTACTGATCTGAGGTTGGAGTTGGTTCCGGACATCTCAATGATGCTACCCGATCAAACGATAGCAAAGGCGACAGATGGCAGTGGTGAATACAAGGTCTTCTCCATGTCACCCACCAGAAAGCCCACGGAAACGGGTTCGGCCCCGGCACCCATGTGCCGTGCATCTTGCTCAGATAGCGGAAATGCAGTCACGCTTCACTTTGATGAGCTTGATACGCTGAATCAGATTTGCACCAGCCTATACTGCTTGGACACCAGCGCAGACGGTCACGTCCCGCTTTTACTCAGAAAAAAGGTCGGGCTGATCAGATTCTGGAAAGATCGGTTGATATCAAGAGACGACCAGGTTGTATGGGCTAGCGGCCCTGTCCGTATAGGGTTTGTTGTTTCCTTGCAACACGATATACATCGACAGGATCATGTTTTATATGGCACAACGCCTCAGGGACCGTGTAAGGAGTCTTACAGGGTCACCTTCCACGGCGCTCTAATCCCGACACTGTTCTTGCTTCAAATGTTGGATTGCAGTGAGCATTGACAAAATCATCATCACAACCATCACAAATAGTATCACTGTACCGAAGTAGCCGCCATAATCTACCCTCCACAAGTTGTAAAGACGATGAAGTGCCAACATGGGGCAGACCATCCTGCAGGAACCCTCCCGCTAGATTGCATTTTGTGCATGATCTGCCAGAGTTGAAGACTTAGCAGGTGCTTCCCCCATCCTAGAATAACTCTACAGTTGGATCTTCGGCATGTTGGGAGGTCTATGGAATGTACGGCCTGTATACATGTCGGAGGTGTCCATGCCACTTCATGCGAGTCGCCTATATATTGGAAGAAGGACCGATGTTAAGCAAGGCACAAAGGCCACCGGTTCGGAAGGCCTTCTGATTTCGCAACAGCAGCATGATCGCCCAGTAATCCTCGGGCCGAATTCCTGTTCGAACGCTCTCATCGAAGTCACACACTTGTTCGACAGGATATCGTTATTTCTGTAGCGTTATTCATGCCTGGCTATCTGCATGGCTATAGGAACGCTGTATATAAATCAGACTGGATCTTTGCATTCGTATCGCGTTACAAGAAACTTGAATAAAACAGGAATCTGACATACAACGGCATAAGATTTGCTGATATAACAAAAAATCCGCGATAATCGTAGAGCCGCTCAAACAATCATCGACCAACAAGTGTATCCGATCCATCTATCAGCATCCCTTCTATACTCTAAAGAAGAATCTAGGCCATCTCCCGCTGCTCCACTCCCCCCTCCAATTCCATCACCTCTTGCTTCTTCCCGCACGAGGCGTTCCGATCCACAAGCTCCTGCTCAATCTCCACGTAGCGTGCCGGACGCTGCGTCGAGACGGCCTCTTTGTTCTTATACACGAACAGACCATGGTTCTCGCGGAAGAATAGATCAATATCTTCCAGGGCGCGGTTCGCCGTCTCCGGGTAGAAGAGATAGATGAGCGGCACGAACGAGAGGTTCATCACCGTCCAGATGATGTAGAACCGATACCCCAGCGTGGAGATGCCCACCGGGGTGATTTCCACAACCATAAAGTTCAGAGCCCAGTTCGTCGCCGTTCCCAGGGCCGCCCCCTTGGTCCGCATGCTCAGCGAGTTCAACTCCACCGGGTACAGCCAGGGGATGCCCTGGAACCCACAGCCGAAAAAGAGGTAGTAGACGAAGAAGAAGGCGACGGATGCGGACGCGACCTGCGTCTGATACGGGTACCCGTCTTTCTCGGTGAAGGCCAGCAGGACGGTGATGAGGAGGTAGCAGATGCCCTGGCCGAAGGCGCAGGTCATGAACAGGCTGCGCCGGCCCCAGCGCTCGATGTTGGGAATCGCCACGCACCCGGCCAGCAGGTAGCTGACGGAGTTGCAGGCGGCCAGGAGTCGGGCGAGCGTCTCCGAGAGCCCGACCGACTGCATCAGCACGGTGGGGAGATAGTACGACGTCACGTTGATCCCGGCCAGCTGTTGCATTGCCTGCGCCCCCGCCCCCAGGATCAACCGTCTGATCACGCAGGTCCCGTTCTGGTCCCCGGTCTTGCCGCGGAGGAGATCGCTCCACGAGACGCCATGTTGCTCCTCGTATTTGACCGCCGCCACGATCTCGGAGTGCGCGGTGAGGACGTACGAGTCGTTGAGGTCTTTGTCTTCGAGATCGGCGATGATCGCCCGAGCCTCCTCCGGACGGTCGTGGGCGATGAGCCAGCGAGGGGATTCCGGGAGCCAGGGCACCGTTGCCCACAGGATGAAGATGAAGATGAATTGGAACGCGAGAGGGAATCGCCAGGCGACGGCGCCGGGGAGGAAGGAGAAGGCGAAGGTGATCCAGTTCGACAGCGAGAACCCGGCAATGTTGAGAATCAACTCGATGATGACCAGCTTACCGCGCCATTTGACCTGGGACGTTTCTCCCTGCCACACCGGCGCGGTGGCCGTGTTGATCCCGTTGCCCACGCCGGCCACGATCCGGCCGACAATCATCTGGGGCACGCCGTAGGCGGCGATCTGCAGGATGGCACCGACCGCCATGATGGTCGTCCCCCAGATGATGGATTTCTTTCGACCCCAAAGTTCACCGAGCCACATGGCCGCGATGGCACCCACCAGACAGCCGACGTCGTAGATGGCGGTGACGGTTCCTAGGAGCTTGGGGTTGTCGTGGAGTTGCAGCGTGTCTAGGAAGTCCTTTGTGACAACCACGCCCCCTTTTTTGGTGTCAGCATTCTCGGATCATGAGGGAGAGGGAAAGACCTCTATCTCATACCAAAGACACCTTGATCATAGCCAAACAGAGTCATGTCCGTTGCACACGCCACAGTGACCCAGAAGGTGAGCCAGCCCCCTCGCATGCCAAACCATGGCTTGGACGGACCGATTCGCATGGTGAAGACGAGGGTCAAACTGGGGGGAATGGCGCAAGAGAAGAGAATACGAAGAAAGAAAGACCAGGAACTGTCTCTAGCCGGTAGAGAGTGATGATCAACTCGGTCAGCATCTTTGCGAGACTAGCCCCTATAAATACTTGATTATCCCTTCATTCCACCGCACCGTCAGAGATCTATACCAGGAGACTTATGATTCCGAACTTGGAAGGATGGAGACGTAGCCTTCTCCACAACTACTTCAAATCCCCAGACCCGGTTTCTTCTATCCAATAAAGAGCACGATCTATAGGCTTGCCACGAGATGATCGGGCACCAAAGCCTATATTATAGGGGTGGACCGGTGGTTATAGGGTGTGATAGGCAGACCGGACAGTTGTAGTGTGGTTTCAGTGGCGCTCCATGTCGTCAACGCGGAGAATAAGGTTATTATTAACAGCAGGCAGTATATGCTTCCATGGTCAGAACAGGGGACAGTCGTCAAGGCATGTCTATCTCCTGGCGAAGGTGCGTGTCCGTCCCGAATCCTACCACGACACATCGCAGCAGACCAAGATCAAGATGATCCAACCTTGGAAAAATGCCGCTTCAACCGCGGTCTGTCTCGGTCGATCAGGGTAGACAGACTCTCCCATGGCACCATCGTTTCTCGGCATCGCAGAGATTCTCCGAAAACTTCCCGAGCACGAGAGAAGTCTATACTCCACATGCCGAAATTCGCTCACCGATGATGGCCATCACCCCGGCTTCTTCCCACCCCGCATTTGGCCAAGATGAAACCGTGGAGAAAGCACGGCAGGCGATGCTCCCGGGGGGCTAGTCGATGTTCGGAGCACAGTGCTGCGACTGCACCTCGGACCCTTCTTTGGGGTGTCTGATCGAACCAGGCCGGCCCGGCTCAGGTGCACCTGGCGGGTATTGTTAGCCAACGAACAAGGTGATGACGCGGTGCCGTCCCGAGTCGGGATGTAAGGAGCCTGTCGACCAAAGAGGAGTAACGGGTCACTTCTAGAGCGCAATCTCAGATTCCTTATCACACCTATCGGCTTGATGTCAATGGACCTTAGCAGTCGCACTGCCTCTCCACGAACCCTTGAGGATACCTCGCTCACTCCTAGTCAGCTGGGGATCGTAAAAGGCAATGCATCGCCTCCAGGAGGACTCCGTTGTCACCTTTGGCTTGATATTATTAGGAGTACTTGATTCTCCTTGGTCCTCCCTGCTAGGAGTACCTACTAGTCACCTCGGCCAAGACCGGCTCAGCCCCTCTTTGCTCCCAGGCATCAACTACTTTTCCCCTTTCTCACCTTTCCCAGCTGCTCAAGGAATACAATGCAATGCCGTGGGATTACAGGAGTCTCTACTCCAGAACCCCCCGTTCTTTTCTCTTCGCCGTCGTCGCCAATGTCGGCCCCGGCGGCGCCAGCCGCCCCGTGGTCGTGGTCTACCGCCAGCACCACGACAAATCCAACTCACAGAAATCATGTCCACGAGTGCACCATATGGTGACCGACACCCTCGCGCTGATCGAAATCCTCTCGGATTCCGCGAACCGCGCGCTGCTGGAGGCGGAGAGGGCGCTCGCGAAAGACTGGTATCGTCGGTATCCGGGGGAGCTTCCGATCCATGAACGACTCAGCGTGCCTGACACCGCGCAGCCCCCGTACGTGCCCCAGGACGAGCGTGGGGAGCCAGTGCAACAACAGCCCCCGCTGCCATGGCGCGAGAACCCGCCCAGTCAGTTCCCCTTCACCGCGACGTGCGTTTTACTGGCGTTGTTGCGCGATGATCGCGATGGTCATGCCACCCGCTCCGGCGACGTCCAGTTCCAGCCGCTGTCAACCGTGTTCCGGGCGGACTGCGCTGAGTATGGTCTGGTCGTTCTCGACATATCCGACCTCGATAGCGGTGTCCAGTACGGCATTGTTGCGTTCCCGATGCACTACATGGCCGTGGTTTGGGATCCTGATGAGAACATAGACTGGGATCCCGTCGAGGACGACCAGCCGGAAGAGGCGGACGTTATACTGGTGACGCCGCGGCCTCGAGCGGTGTTGTCTATTGCTCAGTGGATTTCGAAGTACTACTACTACTGGTGGTCGGGCCTGAAAGAGGCGCCCAGCATCCTCCAACTGGAGGATCGGCCGCTGGTTGATGCGACAGCCTTGGATTGTACGTCTGTTCACGCCGGGAGGATCGGGATGATTTTGCAGGTGCTGACGGGGAATTGGTAGATATCTGGCCCCTGGTGCTGGACAATCCGGCGCGAGAATCTTCAGAAGGTATTCTCTCGCGCATTTTGAAATATCCATACTTGACTGGCGCTGTTCCTGGTGAACTCATCAACCGCTTTTGCTAACCTCCCCAACAGACTTCAGACCTTCTAAGAGAGCCAAATTCACCCCCCGATCCCCGTCTGATATGGTAGGTTATACCATGGTACAACCGCCGCGAGCTGTGTCCGTGGACCACGCAACAGATGATGGATCCACCACAAGAGCCCCGAGCGTCTCCATATCGGACGAGCCGCCGCAGACTGTCCCAGTGGACATGGACCGCGCCATTGATAATCTGCTGGTTCTCACCCAGGAGCCCGCTTCCCCTCCCCTCGAGAGAAAAGCGCTCGCCCACCTTCAAATGCTGGTCCCGCTCCGCGAGAAGCTGTGCCGGCGACTTGAAGAGGTACCTGACAGGCTCGGCCCCTCCATGATCTCCAGCCACGTCCTGCGCGTGGCATACGCTGAACGCAGTCACCTCAACTGGGTGGCATTTAGGACCCTGCCACCTCGGGTGATCGCAGCGGCCGTTGCATCAGATGAACTTCGGGGTGCGTCTGCGCTCAGCCTCTGCGTCGATGCGTTCCAGCTGGCGGGAGATGAGGAGGAGGGAGAGTCAGACCTTGTTGACCTCGCAGCGGCCCTGGCACAGTCCACGGCCCTTCAACAGCTCTGCTTCTTGCAGCAACCGGACCGGGACCACGACAATGTCTCGGCTCGTTTCTGCTCGCAGCTGCTGCGGCTGTGGGCAAGGACATCAGGAGAAGACTGGGAGGGGCTCCGGCTGAAAACTATCTATTCGGCCTCCGGATTTTTAACCGGTTTACGGAGCCGCAAATCTCTCATACCATCCTCGGTAACGGGTTTGGGTTCCAGCTTCAACTCCTCGGGCGCCAGGGTCGTCCCCATGATCCACCTGTTCACGTTTGAATGTGCCCAGTGTGATGATGTCCCAGACACAGTTGCAGACCCCCACGTCCACCATGCTCGTCGCGGGTACAAAGGCTACTACTCCATAGACAATACTGGGTTAACCGCCGAGAGCTTTGCCGCCCGGTTTCTAGAATACCTTCGAGCCCTGGGTCCGGGCTCGGATCCCGACAAGGCCATCTTGCGATTTGCAGGCCGTGGGACTTTCTCGTCGCTCGCTGCCATCGATGACCACCCGTCGCCACCCCAGTCATGGCCAGATCAATTGGGTGTGAGGCCCATCCCTGCCGGATTTTTCGACGACGAGTTAGCCTCCGATGACCCATCCAGGGTCCGACTCCGGGATATCCCACCGGGTAGCTGGGTGATCCTTGTAGACCGACGAGACCGCAGTTGTCGATTCAGCGACGATGGCGTCTTTTTACAATACTCTTTCGTCAGGATCCGTCGGCCCTTTGCCCCGGAGCAGCAATCGAGCTCGGTCGAGGTGGTCGGCGGGCTGACCGGCTTCCTGCGCGAAGCCGTGCCAGAGACAGATATTGCCACGTGGGAGAAACGGGTCGAGGAGGTAGAGAATGATTTGGTTTCAGCTTTAGCTAGGCCGACCCCATCCAGCGCCGCGTCATCTATTGATCTTGAGGAACGGATGAACGAGGTGTACAGGCGTTTGGCATCAGCTGCAACTGGGACGAGCGTACCTAGTACCCTACCAGAAATTGATCCTTCCACTGGAGAAGAACCGGTGGAGGCAGAAAGGAGACGCCGCATCGACGTCCGCGTCATGGCTGAGAGCTGGGCCCACACTTTGCTGGAGCAGTTATGCTGATTTTGTGACTGACAATTCCAGCAACTTTTATGGACTTAACAAAAGTGGACGATTATCCGATCGACAGTCTATGCGTCTCAAGCATAACGTACCATATACAAACAAGGGCTTATTACCAGCCACAGCGTGTAGGTGATGTGATGTCCCTGTCCTCCAATGCTCTAGGCTCTAGCCCGTACTTCTAATGTAATACAAAGAACCCGGGTCTCAGAATATAGCTCGTTCTGACAGACATGGCCGATATATATATACAAGGGGAACTATATTCGGAGCATAATTATAAGTCACAGGTGCCTACTAAGAACCCACCGTAGTCTCCCGAACACAGAGAGACGCCCCCGGCTCCGAAAAACTATCGCGGAACATCCGGGACACGTCCACCAGTTTCCCGAGGATAGCGTACTCGAGCTTCAGCTTCAAGCTATACGCCATCGCTTTCAGAGTGACATGAATCGTGAAGAGGTTGGCGAACTGCACCGCGATGACGGCTGCATCCAGGGCGATCATTAGCAGGTTGACGAGGAGGAGCTGCACGAGGACCCCTCGGAAGTGGGCTTTCGGCCCCAGCTTCAGCAGTCGATACGCTTGCCACGCGTACACGACGGAGAGGATGACCTCCTGCAGGGAGATGCCGACCAACTGGATGCGCTCCACGATGTTGAAGGCGAGGACGACCTTTTCGGCTTGGGTCGCGTTCACAGCATACTCGAGGGCCGACGCCGGGAGCCCGAACACAACCACGGTGGAGAGAATCATCACCAGCGTGCCGCGCAGGATCTTCTGGCTGCGGACGAGCAGGTGCAGACGCGACCAGAGGACCAGCGACTGGCCCCAAACCATGCCGATCCAGCCGACGACCTCCAGGGTGACGGTGAAATAGTTGCGAAAGATCTCAAATGCGATCAGGAAATAGGCGACGGAGAAGGGGAGGATGCAGGTTGTGGCGACAAGGAGGCTCCAGAAGTATAGTCCACTGTATCGTTTGAACGTCATGAAGCACATGACGAACAGTTCCAGGACGTTGTACCATGCTATCGCGGTGAAGCAGGCCATGGTGGCTTTCTCCGCGAAAGTGCCCCCCAGGGGGAGCTCGTAGAAGCTGCTACTTGGGGCATGCTTGCTCGACATGAGACTGTGGGATGTTGCACCTAACGCAAATGATGATCACCATCTCTCAGATGTACGGAGTAAGAGAAGCAATGTCTGAGGGTCTTTTCACGCGACGCGATCGAGGGAGGCCAAAGATGTAGCGTAGGGCATACTCGACAGGGGGCGGGGTAGGGGGGAAGATATGGTGGAAGTATGTTCCTCCACATGTCAGGAAGCTTTATGGAAAAAGGTAATGAGTGCGCGTTCTGCACGGATTTAAGTTAGCTTTAGTTTGGTCAGAGTTTGGGTTACAGCTGGAGTGGTGCAGTTAACCTTCATGTCAACCTTGGGTCGCTTGCTTTCTCCATGGGGAAACCTATGCAGAGTCGGTGGCAAGGAACGCTATTCATCATCATAGTTTCAGTTAACCTGATCAGGGCAGGTGTACTGTCTCGTCTAGTCCTTGTTCCTAGGGTGAACATGGACCGGTCAAATTAGGAGCCGTAAATTTGGCTTCTCTGTCTGACTAGGGCCTAGTTGACCGGGATTCGCCTTGCGATAATCGTATAGCTGAAAGGTTCAAGGGTATCATTTACTCTACGCACTCTAACAAACATGCATGTTGATCGTATAAGGTCTGACTCCCGAGGTATGGTTTATGTTTTATTCCAATGGGTATTCAGTCATCTCTAGTTGATTGCCCAGTTGGATACTTGTCTCTACGGCACTCAGATGACAAGAATTATCTACTTGACTCGACAAAGGGCAGTTTGCAAAAAAAAAAAAAAAAAAAAAAAACAGGACCTTGTATCTCAGGGTCAACTCTACCGCTACCTACTTGAACATCCTTCTTGGTATCATATGCGGCAATAGAAAAGGACTGTCCATGATTCTTCAATAGTGAGCTATGCTTCTTGGCGTGTTGTAAATGTTCATACCAGCTATATTCTGCGACTGTAGGGCGATAGACTAATCTTCGCAACAAACCATGCTTATATACCCTTACCGTCGGAGGTTCGGCGGACTCTGCTTTCCTCCCTCGGGCAAGGTTATCCGCTATCGGGGGGCCCTTCAGAACCATGATCCCCTCCACCTGGCACCCCCAACCTCCTCACCAAGACATCTCCCCAAGAACTGACCCACGAAGCCCCATGGGGCCCCGCATGGTCCTCTGGAGTCCAGCGCAGCGACAGAGACTCGGTTGTTGTCAACAGCCGAAAGGATGAAGCGACATCTCGGCGCCCAGCTTTCCGGGCCCACGCTGATTGGGTGACAGCCGCGCCAAGGCGAGTCTTTGTAGACAGGATTTCCTCTTTGGGCACTAGGGTCCCAAGGTCTAGAATGTGGGGAAATTCACTCTTCACCTCTGGGAAATTTCAATCGTGGAAGTTTTCGATCGCGCAGTCAAGGCTCCAGCTATAAATCCATTCCTGAGGCTGTCCGGCTACCAGTCAGAGCTCAACGACCTGAGTCGCTGCAGAGTTCTATATTCAAGCCATCTGTCGTTGCTCCTTCAAATGGAGTCTGTCACGGCCAAGCACGATGCTGGTCGCATTTCGCTCGAGGCCGACGGCAGTCTGCAGAAGCAGATTGTGTCGAAGGAGTTAGAGTCGCAGACGGCCGATACCGTTACAGACATGGAGTCAGTGATTTTCGGTGTATCCAGAGACTGTTGTTTGTTGAAGGCTAAAAAACCCTCCAGGTCCCGTGCTGCACGGATACGCAGAAAGAATGACATGTTTCTTGTCCCTTCGGTGGCTCTGATCTACCTTTTCTGCTTCATCGATCGTACCAATATCGGTAGGACATGTTGATTCTACGGACTCACGGCTTCGCTAACAACGGTTAAGGCAATGCGAGACTTGCAGGTCTTGAGGAAGATCTTGGACTGATGGGCTTCGACTACAATATTGTCCTCAGCATCTTCTACATCCCGTACATTCTTCTCGAGATCCCTTCCAACATGGCCTGCAAATACTTTGGCCCCGAAAGATTTCTCCCCTTTCTGACGGTATGCTTTGGGATCTGCTCGATTGCAATGGGTTTTGTCACGGATTTCAGCAGCATCTGTGGAGTGCGTTTCCTCCTCGGTAAGGATTACGTCCTGCGATGGCAGATTCAGAACTGACAATCGCCGTAGGATGCTTCGAGGGCGGTATCCTGCCAGGCATTGCCTATTATCTCTCCCGCTGGTACACGAGAAAGGAGCTCGGCCTCCGTCTGGCCCTGTACGTCGTCATGGCTCCATTAGCCGGGGCGTTTGGAGGACTCCTTGCCTCGGGCATACTGCGGCTGGACGACTTTGGCGCCGTGCACACGTGGAAAAAGATCTTCGTGATCGAAGGCATCATCACCTGCGGAATCGGGCTCATCACCTTCTTCACCCTGTCCAACAGCCCGGCCACGGCAAAATGGCTTTCCGCCGAAGAGAGAAGGTTCGCGACCGACCGTATAAACCAAGACCACGCCACGCAGCAAGGCGTCGAGGATAAATTCGACATGAAAAAGGTCATCTGGGGCGTCTGGAACCCGGTGATCCTCGCCTCGTCCGCCGCCTTCCTCCTCATCAACATCACCGTCCAGGGCGTGGCCTTTTTCACCCCGACCATCGTCCGCACGATCTACCCCGACCGCAGCGTCGTGGCGCAGCAGCTGTACACCGTCCCGCCCTACGTGGTCGGGGCGTTCTTCACGGTCCTCTTGCCCTATCTCATGGGCCGGTTCGACCGCCGCGTGATCTTCTACATCGTCAGCATGCCGTTTCTCGTCCTGGGATTCGCCATCTTCCTCGGGACGACGAACGCGTCGGCGCGCTACGCCGCCCTGTTCTTCCTGGCCAGCTTCTCCATGCCGTTTGTCGTCTTCGTCACGGCGACCGTGTCCGCAAACACGGTGTCCGATGCCACGCGCTCCGTGGGCGTCGGGGCCTCGCTCATGTTCGGAAACTGTGGAGGGCTCGTCGCGACATGGTCGTATGTGCCGCGCGACGCGCCGAAATTCCACATTGCGAGTAGCCTGAATATTGCCGTGGCCGTGGCGGTCCTTGTCATCTCCACCCCGTTGCTCCTGTGGATGATGGCGGACAATCGAAAGCGCGATAGGAAGATGGCCGAGTCGCTTGGCAGCTGGGAGGGGGGCTCGATAGAGGAGCTTGAGTGGCGTCATCCGCAGTTCAGATGGAAGCTTTGAGACTCGTGGGTGGATGGAGGACCGCATTGCGCCAACGATCGGTTCTGTTGAGACCAGGTGCACAGACACCGTTACCTAATACAATCAATCCCTGTGGGTAGTAGACATCACTTACTAGGCGTTTGAGAATCGGAGCATAGAATTCATTGATGGAGTAGTTCTGGCGTGAACGTTGTAGCACGTTGTAGTCTGTAAACAAAACTACCAGATGATTGATAACAGATTTGACAGGTGGGTCGGTCCACAACAGGTGGGTCAACGTCACGTCAAAGTTGATAGACTCCAACAAAATCTGGAGAAGTGGTGATCAGAGGTTAGAGACCAAGCCGACTGGCTCTTGGAGGTTCGATTGGGTTGTGTGCGAGACGGAGAACGGGTTGATCTCCTGGTCTCTCCGTGGCGGAAGGGTTGGATGGGAAGGGACAGACAGGGATAGTAGACAAGCGAAACTATGACCAATGGCTGGGAAAAGGTTATGAAGATCCACGCTATAAGAGATTGAATTACATCTGAAAAAGTTGGATTCAGTCTGTCTTGTGTAGTGTTTGTGTTTGCATCATTACTGATCTTAGTGGTTGGGTTGTTGTGGGTGATGTCATAGGTGAGTGGGTGGCTTGGAAAGCTTCAAAATACAGAGTGGGGTTTGAAGTGTCTGGATGGCTTCAAACTGCTAGATTGAGTGATTGTGGCCATGAAAGGGATCTGGTGAATGGGAGTGGTAAAGGAAGGTAGGGGAAGGTACGGAAACGGGTGGTATGGGACGACCGCAAGATCACCCAGAGCTAGGTAGCTGTATGGCCTCACCTCTAACCTCACCTCCTCCAAAAAAGATGACAAAAGAAAAAAGCCGGCTAGCGAAAGGGTCGCACCCTGGGAACGCATCTTCGTGCTTAGGATCGAGTGGTGCCGGGATCACACACTCTCTCGCCAAGGCGAGCGCACCATCTGAAGACTTCACCGACGGCCTCGAATCCAACAGGTGGTGGCCTGCGGATTCGAACGTAAGCTCCTTTTGTCTGCCAGGGACGCAAGGCTTCTTAGGCTTCAACTGAGCGACCGGGAGTTCCCAGGAGCCAGACAGACCATTAGGCCATCTGTTCGCTTTGTTGAGGGAAACTGCGGGAAGTGAATGACCTGATATACCTGGGGCTAGCCTCAGGCAGCTCTGGAGGCCCTGCTGAGGTAAGTATCTCGTTGGGAGGGCCAGATCAGGGGAAAACCCCTCGTCTTGCTCCATGCACATTCCGTTCAAGTTGAGAAGAAATTGAATCGACTCTATGGCATGTCAGTAACGATAACATTCTGTAGTGTAGAATACAAGCATGAAACTATGCCGGCTTGAAGGAGATCGTATCATGAGAGCAGAATCAAAGTCGAATGGTGCGTAGAGAGGTCCGACGTGGCCTAGGAGACCTGCCCCCTACACCCACCCCTCAGTGACTGACCTTTTGGTTATAGCAGAGCATCTGGAAGGGAAACCAGTATGTGATAATAATGTGAACTGCGTAAATATAAACAAAGCAACAATGCAGTTGCTGGTTAATGTATGAAGAGGATGAAGTTGACAAGGTCCGAAGGATGTGGTTGCAATTGAGCCAGCCGCTAAGCGAGAATATACATCACGGGACCAACCCTAAAGTAAGGACGTCAATGCTGACAGCCATCCCAGGCTCCAACATATTACTGATACTTTCACCAAACATTGTTCACCAGAAATGTAAAAGAGATATTCACACTCTTCATACAATAATAATGTCCAATCCATACCAGCTCATATCCCAAAACCGCTTCCACCGCCGCATCAATCTCCCTACCACCCATGGACAGCTCACCATCACCTTCGCCGACATCGGTTGCGAAACAGGTCCCGCCCTCCTCTTCATGCCGGGCATGTTCGCATCACGCTACTTCGGCATACCGCTACACGCAATCGCAGAACGCGCTGGCGTGCGCCTCCTCGTCGTTGATCGGCCAGGCATGGGCGCATCAACCGACGTCCCCCTCGACCACCGTGTAGCCGCATGGACCGAAATCGTGCCGCAGCTCCTGGCGCATCTCAACATCCCCCGCGTGAGCCTCGCCGCACATAGCGCCGGCACGATCTATCTGCTCAATACATGGGCTCGGTGTCGGGAGTATATCAACCCGGTCGTGGCAGTAATAGGTATTACTTACACTCCTGAACGCTTGGCCCATTCTTACTTTCAGCTTCTTTCTAGCGCCTTGGGTTGACCCGGCACACTCGCGCGTGGCAACGATGCGCATGGCGCAGTATGTACCAGCAAAGGCCTTTGCCTTCTGGAATAGGATTCCCCGCTTCTTTGTCACCCAAGCCATCCCTGTGCTGTCGACCAGTGGCGCCCTCGTTCGTCACATGTCACCGTCCGGTAGTGGTGGTTCCCATGAAACGGCCGAGGACCTTTCATTTCTAACTAGTAACTGGCGACGCGTCGAGCGTGACTATGGCATACCGCTTCCCGAACAGAAGGAACTCGCCCAGCTCGCTATCCGCTTCATGTATGCCGAGGACACGGTCGGTGCCAATAGCGAGGCGATGCAGGCTCTCCGCAAAGATGGTGGTAGTAGCTGGGGCGGCTGCTCGGATTATGCGGAGTGCGCACAGGCGCTGGCAACCGATAGAACTGCCCTGCATGCGTATTTTGCCGCAACAGACGCTATGGTAGGCAAGCAGGGGCAGAGGTATTTTGAAGAGTGTTGGAGGGCATCTGGGACTGAGGCGATTGACTTCGTTTCCACGACCATTGAAGGATCAGATCATGATACCGTGGCCCAGTCAGTGGAAGTTTGGGAGGATATCTTTTCCTCTATAAAAGTCCCATTGACCACAGGAACTTCTTCTGATGCAGGGCTACAGATGTAGCAAGAATTTGGATGCCTGTCGCGGACCTCAGGGCAACAATACCTAGGCAGGTTCGGCCATGATGACACACATAGGGAATCATGAGGGATTACGGAAAATACATTGTCGGTATGATTGATACGAATAGCGCAATAGAATTGGATACATGGATTTTCGTGCATTTTATGTGTCATCAGCGAGCTCCTATGTCTTGTGTAGTATCCTATAAATGTACTCCGCAGATATCTTTCTAAAAAGTAAATAGTAGGTAGTAGCTCAGGTAAAGTAAAAATAAAGGAGATTTGGTAGTCTTGGAGAAAATAGTGGCTCATTATACATATATACGGAAAGCAACGTTGCTGAATGACATGATGAATTATGTAGATTGTGATACGGCAAACAGCCCGGGTATCTAGTATATGACGGTATCAGAGCGGCATGCAGAAAAGTTTCTCCATGCTTAGCACAGAATAGCAAGTCGTGATTCGTATAGTAACAGGGTTGATCTCAGGCAAGCGTTGACGACTGTGAGAAGTTCTGGTCAGGGCGTAGACGCACGCCTGGAGAATAGCAGAGATTGTACAGCTCGTCGACATACGTGCTCGCTGCCAGTTCGCCAGCCACAACGGTGGTATGTGACGCATGCCGCCCCAGCGAGGACTCTAGGACCGGCTGCTCCAGCTTCGCAACATCGACCTTGACCTCTCTGCGGACCATAATCTCCGGAACCGGCGCTTCCGCCAGCGTTTCCTGCGAGATGGTTTTACCCGCGGTCGACGCGCTGTCCGGTGACAGCTTGCGAGCCTGCAGGAAGCGGAGCACGGAGCGCAGGGACGGGGCGATGTCGGACTCGGTGGCGGAACTGGACCGCGCGTTATAGTAGAACAGCTCCTGACCGAGCTCCTTGGCGAAGCCATCGGTGTCGGCGACGCCGTCGTTAACCTGTTGCTGAACGCGGAAGAGCCGGAGTGGGGTGAAGGAGTAATCGGGGTTGGAGACTTGGGTGTCGAGGGAGGTGACGGCGCAGAAGGAGAGGAGGATGCAGTTGGCGCCGTCGGAGATACGGGTTGGGCGGCAGGGCGCGATGAGGGGGCGCGCGGAGAACTTGGACACGGCGTTGATGTCGGGTGGGAGGGTGTTGGCGAGATCAGACATGGCGTGAATGAGATGTTCGCGGAACTCGTCCACGTCGCGGTAGGCACGCGCGGTGTCGGATTTCAGCCAGTCGAGGCAGGTGGATACGGCCCAGCCTTCCATGTGGGATATTAGTTCGAGGTGTTGATACTGGAGGCGTTTGATCGGGAGGCTGGATGATGGGAGAGGGTTGGTTACGCCCTTGGCGGTTAGGACCTCGAAGTGGTCGCGGAGGGTAGGACGCAT
Source organism: Aspergillus sp. MEXU 27854 (assembly GCA_019721355.1). Classification (NCBI taxonomy): domain Eukaryota; kingdom Fungi; phylum Ascomycota; class Eurotiomycetes; order Eurotiales; family Aspergillaceae; genus Aspergillus; species Aspergillus sp. MEXU 27854. Next base: position 3,253,447 of record JAGMTT010000005.1, read on the forward strand.
GATGAAGGAGATGAGATGGACACCGGGCTCGAAGTTCCGACTCGACACGGCAAAGTCCCGCATGTCCCGAAGGTGAGTGCCCAGGGTCGACGTGGGGACGTGGATCCGGCGCGACAAGATGGTGGTGACATTTTCAATCGTCGTAAAGCGGAAGCCAGCCGATGCAAGACGGTTTGCGTCCTGCTTGCGCAGTTGACGCACGGTAAACGTCAACTGTCCTTTGCCTCCGCGAATCCTGGAATATCCCATCGCGCGCGAGAAGCGGGAAGACGGAGCAGTGGTGGCCAACACGTCGTCATACAGCATACCCAGCTCGTGTAGGGGCTGTCGGACCTCATCTGCAAGGTCTTGTGCGGCCACACAGAAGTGCCGTTTAAAGAGGTCGTCAAAGTCGGTCTGCAACTCAGCCTCCTGGTCGGAGACCACACCCTTGGATATGTACTGCTCCATCGCGGCCTCGTCGGACTCAATCCGGCTTCGCATGAAGGGCACAACGTCTCGGATGAGCTTCCAGTTGCGACTCGCGCGGAAAGCCCAAAGAAAGGCCGGGTGGGTTCGTGTGAGGTCGTCGTCGTTGAAGGTCTAGGGGGTGTGAGTTAGTGCTCGTCGGAGCAAGACCGGGATTGAGGACATACCCTGCCGACGTATCGATCCACGATTTTCCTACTAGGGAGGAGTGCATGAGGTGTGACCATAATCCGACCCTCCGGGTCAAAGAACGCACAGGTCAGGACCAGTTGTTGGGCTTGGGTTCTCAATCTCCTGCGACTGCCGCCAGCAGCAATAGCGCATGCTGATAAAATCCCACAGGCCGTGCATGCCTGAAAAATGTCAGTTAAAAGCTTTGGCAATACACTCCGTAGAACGTACCAAGACAGCGCAGATGATCACAACCTGGCTTCGGGACAACTGTCCGCCATGCTGCACCGACCGGTCGTGCTCGCGATATGTCGTCCCAACGGCCGCCGTCCAATGCATGCCAGAAACGGCACATGCAAGCAAGCACCCACAAACACCGCGTCTCCACCAACTATCTGTCCAGGTAGCCCTCCATCGGAAGAAAATTCCCAGGGCGGTGGTACTCGCAAAGACGGCGATGATGGCCGACCCAACGACGTTGGCAACTTTGTAGGAGCATTTGTAGTTGGCGATGCCGAGTTGGCCAACATAGTGCATCCCGCAAACTGAGGAGCCAGCCAGCAAGCCCCCGGTCATGATGCGACAGTATCCTGCTTTTTCGCTGGCACCGATGGCGTAAAAGGCGACCAGCAGGACAATGACCGGTAGTACGAAAGAAACTCCAGTAAAGGTCATACTGTACACAATCTGGATGTCTGCGGCTCCATCCTCCAGCACAATGGCTCGGTTTCCGATAAAATGCATGCACCAGATACCGATCCCTCCCATAGTTATAGAGGACGTGAGGAGCAGATACCTAGGTCACGGTGAGTGGTTGCGTGCGATGCAAGACTGCTGTGTAGGGTCAGCGACCATACCAGTTGTAGAGACCATTTCTGGACGTCCGTCGATGGAGAAGCTCCAGGGTTGTTGCGCATCCCATCATGCTGACCACATATGACAAAAAGATGTAGCCAGCGAGATAGGTTACCCGGGTCGGGGACCCATCGCTGTGAAATTCTGCATTCGACATAGTGCGAATGAGATGGTTAGAAGGAAACTGAGTACGTTGGACGGCTCATTTATCGGACCAAAAGGGAAAGAAATAAACGAATGACAACGGTTCAACACATTAGTATGTCGTCCATCCCCAGGGACCACAGTCAACCACGAGGGAACCGAGGAACAAAGAGGTCACCAACGACAAGTTATAGTTGACACAATGGACGATCGGATCGGCCATGCGGGCAGATCTTATAATCACAACAGTCAAACCAGTTCACCACACCGGAAACACCCCCTAGTCCATTTTTTTCCGAGTCCCCAGATTAATCAACAGAGTGAGGCTGCGATTGGTAGATAGACGAAAACATAGCTAAAGTATGGTCCCTTGATCTAGATTCCCACGGGTCCTTCACGGCCCATGTCAATTTGTGGGCGTTAGCATATCGCCCGTGGCCCAAATGGGGGCCTGGTCCGAGCTAGGTGGCGACTAACACGAGCAACAACGGAGCCTCTGCTGCAGTCATGTTGAAGCGATGGTCCTAGCTGAGGGAACAGTTGGGATTGGTCCTATAGATCGGGCCTAGTTGGCTAGAGGGAACGATGGGGCGCAGGATCTAGCGGAGCAGGTTCCAGCCCAGGTCTGTCGAACGAAAACGGCCTAAATCTTAGGCCGAGTCAGCCACTGCCAGACTGTTCTCTTATTGCTCGTTAGTGTGGGTAGCAGCAATCTAAAGACAATCTGTCGTAAACAGAGATGGGTCCGGCAGAAGGCGGTTCTGGCGTATCGAAGTCGCCGAGGCCTCTTCTCAGAGACATTGTAACCTTGGGGTTCAGCTGCGCCGCTGGACGTCTCGCTCGCTCTTCTCCGCTAAGGTGGATTTACTTTTCCGGTCCACCAGCAGTCAAAATTTTCGTTCCTAACAAATATCCCTTGACGGGGAAGAAGCCCCCACAGATGTGGTATTCCTGGGGTGTGTCTGGAAGAGACTACTCCAAGATGCCTGGATACACCCGATGGAATGGCATGTGCGTCTGACTTTACACTTATACGTAATGGATGGAGGCGACTATGCCCGTTGGGATCTGAGTCCGAGCATGTGGGAAATCATGCGAACAGGGGATCGAACCGATCGGATCCACTGATTGGTGTGACAGCTAGGATTTGGAATCACAGAATCCTGCTAGTCCATGGGTTTGGAGGCGCCCAGAGTCAGCGCTTGCACTAGTTATGACTCGTTAGTGCGTAAGCCATGGGACGTGGCATACTATCAGCACGCACCGTCGTCATTCAGGAGACGCAGACAAGCGAGATCATGAGATTCTGGCTCCAGTGAGACACCGACAATCAAAATGAATGGAGCGGTGGATAGGGACCGTCTGGTGTCATGACTGGCGTGGATAAGGGATCCATGGAACCCCGTCGGTTGGCGACGTTGAAGTGGAAAGGAAACGAAAAGGTCCACCCAACAATACATCTCGTGGCCCGATCGATCCTTCCGCTCCGCTTAGCGCCCCGAGCTTCCGGGCTCAACCACAGGAGGGATGAACCTGAAACACCATCTCGAGGCGAATCGAGGCGAATCGAGCCGACAGTCAATCTCTGTTCCGCGCTAGTCATCCTTCCATGAACTGGGGTGCATCTCGGACTCATCAAATCATGCCTGGGTAATGTCGAGTCGGTCCGACTGTAACCTAAACACTGTCACCCTAAAATCCCCAGGGATGCAGGTACAGTTTCTCCTGCACGACTTGGAGAGTGAGGCAGAACCAAACTCGATGTACTCCAAAGAATCGGGGCACAGTTGGAGAGGGTAAGCCATCACCCGAAAAGGGAATAACATCAACAATCAGATCCTATCGGAGTAGGCCAGAGTAATCAAAGCAAGACAGCTCGTGCGTTCCCCTTTTCGCTTCTTCCACGGTCCGATCGTGCCGGGTAATTCGGTCTAGCGTGCCTCTCTGCTGGGATCCAGCCCCGTTCACAGATTAATCTACGATAATCAATGCCAACACCCCCAAATTAAGTCCAATAACGCCGTTATGAAGACATATTAACGCTCCTCCCCGAATAGGACACCAGCCCGGGGACACCGTCGGGGCACGGTGTCCGGCAGCGGAATTATGGAGTCGGTATTGATATATTAAGGTGGTCTTCGTCTGTCATCGCTTGTGAAAGTCTCCACGATATTCCTCCGTACTCCGGCACAAATTACTAGTGGTGCTTGGAGAAAGGTGGTGGCTTGATCCTGAATCCTTCGTGGAGTTGATGCTCCTTGTGTACAAGTGAGTCTTCCTCGCGCAGTATCTTCTTGTGTGGCTCGATAAGCGAGCTCCCAGGGGGAATCGAGTGGGGACGAGGCAGAGAAAAAAATCAATGAAAAACAAACCATCTGTATAGATTGGCCTTAGTCCAGACACACGATCCATGGCATCGGTGAGACACTCCGTCCTCATGAGGAGTTGATGGTTCCTGGGTTGGGCTTATTCTTCCTTCGTCCAGCGTGTCGGGACTCGTGATGACAAGTTATAATGCCATTTCAATGCTCTTATCCATGGACACCCTTTCTGATGGCTGACTTAGACAACCTTCAAGTGTTGATTGTCCGTTCCGCTCCGATGGATCCTCCATGTCAGGTGCATTCACCAGACACTAGGATCGTGCCTTCTGGGGTAAACCTCTGTTGATCACCACATTTAAATGCAGGTGTTTATCTGCAGTCATCTCCAGCCGAGCTTTGGCCGAGCATAGGCATATCTACATGGGTACAATACCGGGGCAGATGCGACGCCACTTGACCATACTCCGTAGAAGGTACGTATGATATGACAGTTCAATCTCCCGGCTTGCAATATAAACTGACGCAGAGTACACAGGGTACATCACCTCTACAACTACATCTACAACAACCCCAATCATCATGCAACGACATTCGATTAAAATGTCTCACCGCAAGCAGCAGCGCACAAAGAACAACTAAATACAAACCGGTGGGAATCATATGCACGATCCAACCACTTCATAAGACCAGAATCCCACCCTCTAGATTTTTCTAGGTTCGATTACGCGAGGAGGGACTTGATGCCAGCCTCCAGGGCGGGGGGGTTCGCACCGACGACATCGGAGACCTTCTCGCCGTTCTTGAAGAGCATGAAGGTGGGCATGGCGCGGACACCCAGCTCGGCGGCGACATCGGAGAGCTCATCCACATCGATCTGGTAGAACTTGGCGCCGGGGTAGGCCTCGGCGAACTGCTCGACCTTGGGCGCGATGGCCTTGCAAGGACCGCACCACGTGGCGAAGCAGTCGAGGACGACAGGCTCCTTGGCGTTGAGGACCTTCTCCTGGAAGTCAGCCTTGCTTTGTGGGTGTTAGCAGATCCTCGTTGCTTGAAAAATCGACCTGTGAGTGCATACCTGGTGATGGGGACAACGTTCTGGCCGCCCATTGTGGAGGATGTGGGAGAAAATTGAACGGTGGGGGTGTGGGAGAAAGCGCGTCGGGGGAGGACAAAAGTCGGACGGTGGACAGGGATGCTGCGACGCAGGACAGTCGAGGAGACGGCGGCACGAGTCGAGGATCTAGCGGAGAGTCTAGCGGGGAGAGAGGAGGAAAGACGAAGAGAGGCCAGGGTGGGTGGTTTAAAACTGTGGTTGTTGGATTAGCTCCGAATGAGGGGTGGGCAGGAGGGGCACAATTTGGGAATTTATAATGACGTTTTGTTCAGGCTGACTCATCCAGGTGTCTGTTCACGTCCGAAGCATCTGGCACGAACAAGAAGAGCCCATGCCTGGATGAGGACAGCCATTGGAAGGGAGCTTACCAATGCATGATGAAGGATTGAATTGATTGGTAAGAATACACAGGATAAGTAACAAGAACAATAATATACACAACCGTCAATCACAGATTGGACAACTTGGCCGAGGCGTTGCGGGTGCGCGATGAGGTGAGAAAGACAGTTCTCGCCTTAAAGCAGCGGGTCGGATGGCGTGCTCCTCGCTTACCAATCACTCTGGTCTGGATCAGCAGCCTCAGGCAGACTGACTAAGAGGATCACGTCTGCAAGCTCTTACATCAAGAGCTGAAGGAAGGTAGGAAATTACATCTTTAAATCTTGATTAATGTATCTCCACCGTTTCTAGATTACAGAATCTCGCCTCATACATCAATCAAGCATCATCCAATGGACCAATATGTGCATTTGAATCAACGAGCGAGAATGCTTCCAGTCTATCAAAACATAAGACATAGTCCAAAACGAATCTTATCCTTCCGGATGAAGCAAACTCGTCCACGCTTCCGCTGACGGGGGGTATCAACAAACACTAGAACTAGCAAAGTCCACCGCCTAACCAAGAGCACACAAGCAGGTCGACCCGTCGCCCGTCGGTGGCACCAAGGCAGACCTCCGCCATGACTACATCAAGCATCATGACATGAGAACAATGACAGAAGGAAACGAGCGTAACAAAGGAAAAGGGGCCAAAGGAGTGACTAGGTTATATACTGCACAAGGTGAATTAAAACCGTAAGATGCCAAAGCAGGGATTAGAAAGAGAAGAGTGGGTGTGCCTATCGGCTGTCAACAGCCACGCAAGGTTACCTCCTCAATCATGGCGCTGGACATGGCCATCGTCGTCAGCCAAGAAGAGCTCAGCCGACTGCTCCTCGATCGTGCCGAATTCGGCTTCGGCGGAGATGGGAGACAGTGAGCGGACATTGTTCAGCAGACCTTCGGTAGATTTAGGTCGAACAGTGGGATTCACAAGCACCGGTCGTTTGGCAATCTCATCGTGCCAGGTCTCTTCGGTCTTCTCAGGGGCATTATCGATTTCTTGATCGGTTTTCTGGTTACCGATGCTGTTACTGGGGCCCTGCGCGGGATCCCGGTTGGCGCTGACTGCGGACGTATCGTCTCCATTCGGGGACTGTTCGGTTTCTTCCATTCTGCTGCGCAAGGAGCCAATGCTGGGCCGGACCGGGTTGCTCTTCCGTTGCGAAATGCGGCGCAAGAATTGTCCCGACATCCAAGACCCTTCTGAGTCAATGGAAGCTAACGATTGAGACAGAGGAACGTTGTCAACATCGCCTTCCACGCTATCGCCCGTCCAGGAGTTTTGACGCTCAGAGCCAGGGATCGGATAGCGGGTATGATGTTGGGATTCCGACTTGTGGATGTCCATATCGAAGCCGTCGGCCGGTTCTTCTGGAATGTCAGGAGATTGGAGCCTGGAATCCGGCGGCGACAGAGGTTCATCACCAAAATGTTCGGTGAATTTTGATTGGGGGCGGTTGATGGTACCGGTGGGAATGAACGCCCGGGGAGGAATGAACGGAGGGGGTGCCTGGGGAGGTGCGGACGATGGCGGCGAGACCTTGGTAAAGGACTCAAATGAGGTACTGGAGATTTCCGGGGTGCGTTCTTGGAACCGTTCACGGTAGCGCCTCTTGAGACGGGAGCTTCCGCGACGGAAGATCGAGGATATCGTGTTGGTATGTCCAGCACTATGATCCGACATTCGTCGTTCGGAGTCGACCGTCCTGGATACATCTGATGTAGATTCGCGTCCCATGCCGTATAACTGCGAGGAGGCTGGGCTGTGGAGTCCCTGTCTGGAAGCAGATCGGGAAGGCGACAGAGTACTGCGGGACATGACCATCTCTTGCGAAGGAGCAAAACTGCTGCGCGTGCCGAGTTTTCGCTCGCGGATCGAGCTATCGTCCAGGTTACCAATGACGTGGACGCTTTCCATGGACTCGTGAGCGCTTCGCTCCGTCGCTTTTGTCGAGCCGTCGCGCAGCCACGAACTTGAGGGGGCCTCAGGTCCAAGTGGATCGGTGGCCCTCTTGGATGCATCAACATCGGTACGGGATTCCACACAACTCTCGGCACCCGGACGTGAAGAATCATCCTGTAAGACAGTCTGGTTGGGATTCTCATCCGGTGCACCCTGGACAAAATTGGCGTCAGGCTTCTGCTGCTCTGCAGCTTGTTGCAGCTTGCGCTGGAGCTTCTCCTGATCTTCGATCTGTTTTCTCTCTTTGCGTCGACGATCCCTTTCTAACAGCTCCCGTAGACCGCCCGCATCCAGGTCGTCTGCCAGTCTATCCACCCTCTTTTTGGGTTCAAGGTTTTCTTTGTCTTCAGACGCAGTGATGGCTAGCGGCTTATCTCTTCGCGTAGAGCCATCAGGGGTTTTCTGACTCCTCGCCGAGGGAGCGCGAGGGGCTTCTATGTAGTGGATGACGGGGCGAGGAGTCCACGCGGCAAAGCCATTGACCTTGAAGGTGTATGTTTCAGAGAACTCGGAGATCGAGGATGCCGCGGAGTCACGGATTGAAAGGCTCAGATCGGAGAGATGGCGGTCCGAACGTCGGTGACGTGGATCGCCTGGTAACGGAGTTGTGGAACGACGAGGGATATCAATCGGCGAAGAAGCCATCAACCGGATTTCCCGTTCTCGCGCGATTTCGTACGCCTTGCGTTTGCTCAGCCGCTTCTTCAACACCGCCGGACCGTTCCCGCTTTGCGTTCCTTTCACCAAGGATGGGTTCCGGGAAACGGAGGTTGGTTCCCGACAGACGGTAGAGTATGATGTATAGCCATCGGCGTGATGGCCCAGTCTGGAGCCTTGGTCTCGAAGGCCTCTGGCGGAATGGACTTGGTCGGTTTTCGAGGAGCGGAGAGCGAACTGGGTTTGTTGGGAGGAGGCCAGGGCATCATTGCGGTAAGGGTACGTATAATCGTCGACGGGCTGGGAATGCCGGTTCTTTAGACGTTTCGATGCTGCGCGCGTCGGTTTCTGCCCCATTTTGGAGTCATCAAGGCTGTGACGGGGGTCGTGGGACAGAGTCGCATCCTCCGTTGCAGCTGCATCCACATGGATGGTATGCCGCTTGTTTTTCCGCCCAAACGGCCATATCGCCATGGTGTACGTTGACAGCGAGTCTTGATACGAGTCAGATGTGTAGGGAGGGTTCGTCGGGGGCGGCTTTTGGGTGAACGGCCGGACTCATGAGGGACGATAGATAGTGAGACACGCGATCACGGGGCCAAACAAAGACGGACGATCAGAAAGCAGATCGTTTCGATACCTGATGGAATCTGGAGGCGGCGTTACAGGAAGAGACAAGATATTCGGTGACGACACGGCGATGAAAGAGAGAAAATGGAGTTGTCGAGGGTAGGGGTGGACTCCGAGGCTGGGGAGGGTCGGGGTTTAAGCCCAAAGAACGGGTTTATTATTGGTTTAGAACGAGCGGGAAGAAGGTAAAGTAAACTGGGCTTGGTAGGAGTGAGACCCCAGGCCACGCCACATGGAGTGGCAAAATGGAATCCTAAGAAGTGTTGACCCTGGAAGATCAAGGAAGGGAAGAGAGCGTGAGGAAAGGGAGGAAGAAACGAGAAGGAGAAGAAGAAGAAGAAGTCGGAGGAGGAGAAAAGCGATCACAGTCTCGACCGACTCACTAACGGTCTCCCTTCGGTAGGGACCAACCTAACGACTCCTACTGACACCGAGACAAAAACAAACCAAACCAAACCCCATTGAGAGAACCAGGGGTCACGGCCGTCTGGTTACACACTTTCTTCCACTACGGAGTACTTCCTGGCCCCCCTTCCCGGCCCCGTCCGTCACAAGAGACATGGACCACTGGGACTCAGAAGACTCCCCTGGACGAATGAGAGCTGCCCGGGGCGACCCTGCAGGATTTCCCTCCCTCGTCATGGTTCATTCCCGACAAGTCCAGCATTAACGTCCGAAATCTGCATCTTCCCGCTGGGCCCGAACCTTTCTCTGCGTTTTCTTTGTTGGACCGGTTTGATATGGGATCCTCCAGTCTGTCCGACCGATTCTGTCCGTATTTTGCTCCGTACTGGCATGGATCTCTCAAACACCGTTCACAGTGTGTCTTCAGACTATGGAAATTTTCCACTGTGGGGAAGCCATCCACCAGACGGCCAGATTGACGCCCAACTGTGATGATTATTCAGAAGATTATCCATTACCAATCCTCCAGGATCACTTTTCATTGGCGCCAACGGGGCAAAAGACGTCGTCATGAAAATTATTCTCTTTGGTGCCGGCCTCCACCCCCATTATTCTTAGAAACAAACCGTCTGTGGAGTTGCGCCGGGAAATTGGGTACGTTACGAGTACCCCGGTACGATGTTCTAGGTACCTAGGTACGGCTCAAGGTGCCAGGTACACTACGAATATAATTCTATTATGATTAATATCATCTGACTTCTGTCAATAATCCGAGGCTGAGACACTCCTAGGTCGCCAAAACATGACGAGTCCTTTGCTATCTGTGCCCATCCTCAGCAGCGGTCAACCAGACCCATCCTAGAACCCGCCCGGCGTTTGAAGTCACCCACCCACCAGAGAAACGGCCTAGGAATGATGAAGAACCCTCGCTCCACTCGTGTTCATTTATCTTCGATGATCGATCTATCGCGATCAATTACACTCGCCTGGTGACCCGGCCGGATGTACTCTGTATCTCGGTGCGCCGTCCTGAGTTGACCTGTATGAAAATTCCACTTGGCAGACGCATGACCAATGCATCTTGGGAGGTAGACATCATTCTTTCATGGTAACGCATGTCGACAGGTTTAGAGAACTTCATACCTACTCGACTCCGTATTCATTCAGTGTTATGCTGCATGCGATCACTGACGCTCGCTTTATGTGCTTGAACACTGCACAGAGTTGCGTAGGAGTACCTACTCACTCTGTGCAGAAGTGGATCGTCAATTATCCAGGTCCCCATGATTGGGCAGATATGATGAAGACATTGAGCTGGGCCAAATCACAGCGGCCGTCTGCGGTGGAGATGCTGAATGTGACACTAACTCTTAGCTTCGCTTAAGGGCTGAAAGACCAACAACAATACCATTTGGTACCATGAACATAACCAGCTATTTGAGACATAACTAAGAGTACTAATCAATAGAATCCAACAGTAAAACCCTCCTCATTCAGCCTCGTCCGTGGCACATCCCCTTGCAAGTAATTCCCGAGGTCAAGTATGACAGCCGTGGACAGGCACAGCACATGGTCGATGACCAGAACCTCCCGAGGAACCCAACCGTAACGGTCAAGTCTCCATTGTGAGGTATCCGTCCCGCACAGTGGGGCCACGCTAAATCCTTCGAGCAGCAATGGCGCCCTGTCGTCGACACTCCAGACTTTCAGGCCAGCGCCATGTCCGTCGATCATGTCCACGGCCAACCCTGGGACGGCCTCAGTCGGCAAAGGTCTGGACGCTCTTGGTGCTGTTGCGGTGGGTATGCGCTGGGTCCAGTCATTTACCACTCCCTTACAAACACACTGACTCACTCGTACAGAGTACACAGACCACTGACCTTCAATGTACGACGGAACATCAAGAATATCATAATTATGGACGAACGCGAAGTGCGATTCAACGAGAGATCAGACCAACCCAGTCGGAAGTCAATTCCTTGCGTTCCTCTCACTAGACACACATCATGCATGCATGGACTGACGTCCTTGCAGCATTCATCTCCCGTCTGAGACCTTTCGCGGGGAAGGTCAACCGCTGGAATGTACGAAAAAGGGAGGATGTAAACATTTGGGTCTACGCAATCGAGCTCATGTGCTTGCCCACGACTCCACGTTGCTACCCTCTTACGAATCCCCAGGAAACTAATCGTCTAATAATCTACGCGGCGTAACCGTCTACAGAGTCAAAGATCCAAGGCAGCCAACCCCGACCAGATCTCAACCGCACCGCGAGAGCTTTCATTCCGTGAAACAACCGGGCTGACCTTCCAAACATTGCGAGGTTCTGCTTCCAGAAAACACCCAATGCGATCCATCTCGCTGGTTCGAACTCCTCCAGGCGTGCCGAACATTGAACCATGCGTTATGGTTCGATCCCCAATGTCAATTCATCACCCATATCACCGACTCGATGGTGGGTTTGCCGAAGGAGATCGTTCCCTTTCCACGTAAGATCTTGGCCCCGAGATGGGATCATCGGGAATTGATGGGCGGTGTAATTTCTTTTCATAAAGCTTGTGGGGCGCCTCCAGGCACGAGCGCTTCCAATTTTCCGACACTGACGCTCGTGCTCAATAGCAGAATAACACTTGGGTTTGTACTAAAGACACACTGAAGGTGAGGTGGACTGTCAGTAAACACGCGTCCTATCGAAAAGGGGGGTCTCTTGATTCAGTTCCTCAGATCGGTAGCGTAACGTGACTTCAGTATAATCAACGCATAGCAGCAATGAGCTCCCGTCGGCGGCCGAAGCTCATCTCTTAGGTCAGCCACAGCAACAGGTTTCAAATCGCAATTATCACTTGTACGGATTGCTCTGTTCCGCCTGTATCTCGGTTGTGACCGATAAATTGCCAACGGATGTCCAAAGTACATCATCTGCATGTATACTAGTGGGAGTCCATACCAATTGCCTACCCACATAGACGTATGAGGTGAATATTATATATCTCCAATCAACCGCTCGATATGTACCCTTATCCTTCTATCAAGCTTGACATGTTCCTTCAAACCGCATCGGGGGCGCTAGTCAGGGCCCATGCATAAGGCTAAAATGTGGCAGGGCTTTTGAACGGCACCACGTTAAGTTGAGCTGGCAATGAATTGGCACATCTGGACATACTATCACTTTTCTGATCCTTAATCCAAGCCGTCGCCTTCTATCTATGGCCTCTGTCATTCTTATCTCTTCTCTCAGATTGGCCTTGTGGTCGATGTACATACACGGTATCCGGCTTTCGGCGGCGATTTAAAAAATTCCCCATTGGATACTATCAGCCTTTTTTGGAGCTTGACGGGTCAACAGTTCCAGTGCCATAGGATACCAACCGGCATTTATTTACACCAACACAGAAAACGGAAGGACAGGTAAAAACCGACCGTTGGCCACCTTTGAAAGATATGCACTGTACTATGGGAACGCGCTCTCGACAAAAACATCCCAACGACGAAAGCACACATATGAAACACAGAACAATCATCAACACCAGAAATCCAATATGCCCACACGCAGCCGTACGTAACAAGACAGGAGCCCAGGCCTCGTTGCAAACGTCGGCTGGTTTGCTTTGATATATGGAGTACAAAAGGAGAGGGACGCTGGCATTCTACCGCACCGTTATTGGGTGAATCGCTTCCGAAGTCGGTTTGGCTCTCGCTCGAGAACACGATATCGGCGGCTCACGTGGCGAGTCAGCAACTTCTTCAGCGACCAGGAATAGTCATGGGTGGTGGTCGGACTGCTGGCAGATGTGTGGCGGAAAAGCGAACCCCTCGTGGTTCGGGCTTCAGGATAGAGGTCGTCTTGGCCAGGTTTGAGGGTGCTCGTCAAGCACGGGTCTGCGCCCATCATTTACCGATCGCCTCGGACAAGCGGACGGAGGCAGGCGTGAGGTATATATAAAAATATTAATAGGAATAGGAAAACCACGTCGTGAGCGCACAGGGCGAGTGGTGTACCCTGTACGCCACCGGGATGGATGGCAAATGCCCTCACGCTCCGAGGGACAGATTCGGTTATAGGCTGGGTGGTTTGTGTGGACCGGGGGTGGTAACAAGAAAGCTGTTGGCAAGACGCGGGGTTGGAGGCTTGAATCCAGAGAGTGGCCAGAGTTGTGTAGACCAGACACAGAACGAAGCAGATGGATGTACTCCGTAGTCAGTAGTAGCTTGTCTCTGATGTCTATTCTTACGGAGTACTAGGATCTTTTGCGATAGTTCCCTTGTCCCGTGTGTGCTTATGGAGTACACCACGGTGTCCCCAACTTATTGGGGAAGCCAGTTGATACGCCAATAATGAAACATCTTGACACAAGACCTCGGGCACCTGGAGGGGCAGAGGGCGACGGCCAATGAGAGGTTTGGTCTGTCGTTGGATCCGGTGGGCACACGTGCCATCTATAGGTATTTTCTCCATCATAAAATGGAGTTGACAAAGTGTTTACAGATAAAACTGTCTCAGAATATATTCTTTGACTGAAGGAACATGATGATTATCTAGGCTGCACAGATATGATTACTCCTCCGGAGTTGTTACTATATATATACCCTACATTGTAGTATGATCTGACTCATGTACGGAGTATTCTAGTCTAATGTGGCTTATATAGGAACACCTCATTGACAATAGTCTGCTCTGGATATTAAACAAGTTTCTAGAAGGCCATCTAGTTGACTGCATTAATATGACATAGAATGGACACCGACATACTCCGTAGATCTTATTTCAGTCATCTGATTCACCGCATTATCCCAATCTGATAAGGACCCCTCACCGCCAGATCCGATCGCCTGTCCCTCAATAGATTGTTCGAAGTACTCTTGCCCTGTGACATCCAACAAGGTACAGGAATTGACAAAAAGTAACCCTGAGGAAGAGGCAGCTCTTGTTGCTTGCTAGCTGCAGTCCCCAGTCCAAGATCTACACATCACCAAGGACTGCACAGTCAATCGTCCATGGCCCTCATCATACCTGTCAGCTGCAGAATCCCACGCCCAGGAACGATGCCTGATATTCCGATTGGCGTACACACCCACCACCACTGCACATCCTCTCCCCGCTTCACCATTCCACTCCCCTCTGGTTTCTGGCAGGGATCATTCAGAAAACATTACGGAAGGATTTCTGCCCTTGCTACCCGATCAGGGACGAAAATGGCCAAACTCGGAGAAATCTCATCTCTCCACGTCCAAGGTCCCTGTCTCATTTAAGCCGGTTATCCCTCCCACTCCGTTTGTTGTAACCGCGCCTGTTTGTCGTGCCTTGTTGAATACAGTGCGCCTATTCTGCTCCACCTCGCGCTAATCACCCAAAGTTATCAGCGCGAAAGAAGTTCTATATCCGGTATGGCCGCTTTGTGGCTGTTCGTGGCCTTTGGCTATCTCCTTCTCTACGCCTTTGCCTCGCTGCAAACTCTTGATTATCAGAACCTCTACCTGAGACGCATTGCGAACTGAGCCCGATATTGGAACGGTGTTGTTGGCAGTGAGTCGGTAGCCGAAGGCGCAACCTCCGTCTGGATACGATGAATGCGCCTCTTCCGCTCGTTTGGGTGTCTCGTGAGCACCTTGATTTGCATCCCATGATCGATACAACACGACACAACACCCTACGTCGCTCGTTGCTTTCATCCCGGTGCATTTAACACAAACGCACCGGACTGGTTCTCGGTCCTCCAAGACGGACTACGCTTGTAGCGCCGAGATTGATTGTCTCTCTTTTCTAGTGGTCGGCTTTGACCACGCGCCATTCGCTCTCATGGGGTCGCTCACGAGGATGGCATGAATGGGGATGGAAGAAGGACCTGGGTACATATCGAATACGAATGATGAATTATGGGCCATGACTCGGGAAATGCCTATTCAATGACTGCTTTTCTTTCTGGGATTCATGTTTCAATTTGGGAGAAGGTTCCGGCGCAAGGGAGGAAACAAAATGCGATTACATGCGAGGGTGAACCCAAGGAAGGGATTGGGCTTTTGATGTCTGGTTTCATTCCGTTTCTCCTGTCACTTATTTCAATTCTGTTCCATTGTATACAGCATATTGGAATGATCCCGTGCTTTACCTGTGGCGTTATCACGCAAGCCGCAGCCAGTAGCCTTCATCGCGATCCCTCCGTCTTTGTCTTAGGGATCAATGCAGCCTTGAGAGCATTTCAGTAGGATATGGACAGGTCGGCTGCGCTGAACCTGTGGCAATGATCATGTGAGACCCTGCTGTCTCGCATGTTCAGACCCAGACACTAGTGGACCGTATGCAAGCCACATCAGATAGACCACAGGCAGCAGCCATCCCTACAAGACGTAAAAATCCAAACCCAGTTGCTCAGGCTGCCCTCCTGGTCTCCGTATCGCATTCCCATATCGTCCCAGCTTCAAACGCTGTACATACTAGCGGTTGTCAGAGCCAAACGTCATGCGCTTCGTTACCGCTGGACAACAGAATCCCCGCAGTCTATTCATTACAAACACCATTTCGATTAAAACCAGATCTTGATTAGCTCTTCACTAACAGCGCTGGGCGTCAGCACACCGCTATCCGTAATCAAGGCCGAGATCAGGTGAGGTGGTGTAAAATCAACCACATCGGAGCTGTGGGCAAGAGGCTGTTGGCTGGAGTCATCGGAGAGGTCTTCGGCGGTGCGATAGTCGATCACATGCTGCTCGATGGGCAGGTCGTACTGTCCCAGGGGATATAGCCGGACGAACTTGTGGCTCTCTGCCACCACATAGAACGGCTTGCCCATCGCCTTCGCGAGCAGCCCAATCTGGTAGGTTCCCATCCGCGACACGATACCTCCGTTCTCGACCACGCCTTCGGCACCCACAATGACCACATCGGCTTTACCAAGCGCGTAAGCGACCGCCGACTCCGGGATTGTAGCGACGGGGACGCCCTTTGCGCGCAGCGCCCGCACCGTCTCCATGCCCTCCGGCTCGCCGGAGGCATTGCCGTCCGTGGCCTTTGCCGGCGACAGCACGTAGATCACACGGAAACGCACCGCCGACGGGCCCCCCTTCTCATCGGCGGCCTTTTGCAGTAGCGACGCGACCACTCGGGAGCCGCCATTTGTCAGCACCGTGCTTCCGTCGCGGATGAAGCCGCGTCCAAACGCAGCGATCTTGTCGCGGCTCTCCTTTGCGCGGCGGATGAACAGCCGCCCGTTCGACAGCAGATGCGCGCGGATGGCGTTGAAGTCGCCTGCGGGGCCGAGCTGGCCAGGCCTCTGGAGCGTCGTGATCAGGTACCGTTGGAAAAGATCCGTTCCAGCGGAAAGTCCAATCGGGTTGGGAATTGACTTTTTGAGATGTGCGGTGGATTTCTCGAGCAGGTCGAGCGTTTCGGAGATGGTGGAGGAGGGGGAATGTGTAAGGAGAAGGACGAGGGCTTCGATGGCCGCAATTGGCATCGTCAGGTCGGGATCCGAACGGAGGAGTTCATTGTATGTTGCGACAATGCTGGCGGCAGGGTTAGCTGTTGGAAATCTTGCTGGTGAGCTTTGAGCCCTTGCGGAGGGACTTACTCGAAGGGTTTCGTGGAGTCTGTTGGGGCTGCCATGATGACTGTTGACGACCTTGCGTGGTCGTTGACGTTCAAATGAGCGTGAAGTAAGCGACAATTAGAGGCTCCCCGATGAAGCACGATGCCGCGAAGAGTCATCCAAAAGAGACATTTGGTGGGTGTTTGCCTGGTTTGCATCGCTGCCCCTCTCATCTGCGCTAAACCGCTTCTGGTTGCCATGCGAGCGGCCTTGCGGTAAACAATCATCATAACATTGGGTTGTCAACTTGGGAACCACACTGCTTTTTCGCGTTGCGGCAGACTTCCATCTATTTCGGTGCTGTGACATCTTACTTAGGTTTGTCACAACATGTCATACAACCACCGAATGAGCCAGCAGTTCCATGGCACCCAGCAACAACGCAAAGGCCGCAAGAAGGAAGACGAGAACGATGCGTTAATGCGCCTGGTAAGTCACCCACCTCTTATTTCCACTCTTCTAATCTACTTCCCCACGACTTGGAAGTAATTTCTAACATCTTTTTACAGCCAGACAAAGAAATCGCAGGATGTATCAACGATATCGGAATCCCGTTTACTGCCGCCGACCTGATCAAGCCCAATCCACAACAGATCCAGATGGTGTTCGAATGGTTCGCAGAGCTCCTCATGAACGTTACTCGGGAGTCGGTCGATCCCGCCATGCGCGCAGCAGCTGAAGACATTGGCGGGGACTTTCCTGACATCGTTCCTAACGACACGCGCAACTTGATGGGCTTTTTTGTCAGTTTGCGGAGACTGATGATGGAGGTGCGTTCCTGGTGTCCTTTGCCCCAGACGACAAGAGCTAAAACGTATGGATCATCCAGTGCGGTGTTAATGACTTCACCTTCACCGATTTGACCAAGCCCACACACGACCGTCTCGTCAAAATCTTCTCGTACCTGATCAACTTCGTCCGGTTCCGCGAGTCGCAAACGGCCGTCATCGATGAGCATTTCAACAAGTCCGAGAAAACCAAAGCGCGTATCGACACCCTCTACACCGAGAACCAGGAGATGGAAGCGCGCCTCGAGGAAATGCGTCGGAACCTCCGTGCCAACGAAGCGCAAGTGAAAGAAAAGGTGCAGCGAAACGACGAGCTGAAGGCGCGTCTGCGCGAACTGAGCCGAAACCAAGAGCGAGTCGCGGAAACGCTAGAGCGAGTCAAGGCCGACAAAGCGAGAAGACAGACACAACTCGAGGAAAAGACGGAGAAAGTCGTGCGTACCCGACAGGAGGTCGAAAAGCTCCGGCCATATGTTATGGAAAGCCCGGCTACTCTCCAGTCGTCTTTGACTGAGCTCTCCGAGAATCTCCTCCGCGAGAAGGCCCAGATCGATGCGATGGAAAAGAGGGCGAGAGCATTGCAAACGTCCTCTGATACGTTTACGGTCGTGAGCAACGACGTGCAGGCGTGTGTCCGACTTTTGGAAGACATCTCTGAGGAGTTACAGAAGGAGGAAGAAGAGGAATCGCGCGCATCCCGGAATAAGGAAGCCATTTCCGATAGAGGGAACAATGTCAGAGAGGTCGAGCAAACGGAGAAATTACTACAGCGGCAACTGGCACGGTGGAATGAAAGAATCGATGCTCTACGGAAAAACGCACAGGAGAAGGCAAAAGCCGCGCAGGAGCGAATGGAGGAGCTTCGGAACATTCAAAAACAGCTCCGTGAAGAGCGCGCTGAGAAGCAGCGTGATATGGAAAGACGAAGAATCAGGATTGAGCAGACAGAGAAAAAGGTAACGTTTCTTGAATTTGACTCATGAGAATTAAAGGGCTAACCACGTTCGCAGATGGCTGATCTCAAAGAGAACATTGAAAGTGAGATTCAAAGCGCCCATGACGAATACCTGAAGTTGGAGTCGCACATCAAGCTCTATATCACAGACATGGAGAAATGTCTATGAACAAGGAATTCCGCAGGTAATGATTCAGGCGTTTTGGGATTGGCTTTGATACCCGGGTGATTGGGTTCTTGATGTTATTGATACCACCGAGGGCGGTAATTGCTTCTGTCCATCCTTTAGACATCCGCAGTCTCATCGATGGGATTTCTGTCTTCGATGAATTCAAACCATCGCTGTGCGATTCTTTTCACAGACACGCTCTGCCCACCCGGGCGTACTGAACTATTGAGTAAAGGCACTTCAACGTACCACAACGCTTCACCGCTGCTATTCTCGGTAGGATTTGACACGTCCTGGCTTTCAAACAGTACCAGATCACTTTTTTCTCGAAAAGAGGCCTCCACAGCATTTGCAAATGTTCTAGACAACCCCTGAGCAGAAAACTCCGACGTAGGAACATGCAGGGCGAGCGGATCGAGAATTGCCACCAGGGGCCGGAATGGCTTTTGTTCCTCAGCAGCTGCATTTTGAACGGCACGGGTTATCAATCTCAAAGACGAGAGATAGGCGCGAAGGTGCTCGAGCGTGGGACAAAAGATCACACTGATTCTGCTCGACTTGGAGAGCAGTCCGATCGAGTTGGTGAATAGCCGGCAGCTTCCGGTAGTATCTTCCAGATGAATACACGCAGCTCTTGTTTTGTCCAGGAACGAATCTCGCGTGGAGCAGATAATAAGTGAAGTTGAGCTGGCGTCCTTGTTGATGATGTATTGGAGGAAGTTGGTCACCCCATCAGAGAGGTAGATTTGGCGAGTTGGCTCCATGGCTGCAACATGTGTATGATTAAAAGATTCTTTATTGCTAGGGTAGCAAATTGTATCGCCATTCTGAGTGTATCGGATGGCAGAAGAGGCTTTCGGGGAAAGCTTGTCGATCTTGAGCTCAGGAACCTGCACAGAATTTAAGGTACGAGGAACCCTTGGGGTCCAAGCTCTTAGCCTAGAATGGTTTAGTTCCACGCAGTGCAACAAGAGTCGAGAACAACCTTAACCACGCTTTCGAACAAATATCATCCTCACCTCAGGTCTGAAATGGTCACATGACCATCAATCAAGATGGTCTTGTTGATGTTTCCATGCGAAGCACCCATGTTCCTACCGATGCAATGCTCAAACACCTTGTGAGTTATCACGAGCTCCCGCTACAAGGGCCTTGGTTATCACACTGAGAAACACACCAATACTTCCATTACGGCACTTGGGCCAGAGATTATCGTGCTTACATTTTTATATCTCGATCTTTTGGATCTAAGATGCCTGTCTCTCGCTTACCGCCAATTTCAGCGCATGCTCGAAGTCCACAGGAACCTTGGAAGGCCTTCTTGACCAAAGCTCCTGTCTCACACAACATGTGAGCATGGGTCCAGCCGCAACACGCCTACATTTGCGTTGTCCAGTCTTCTTCTTCGCACCTATATCAAAGAGGGGCCGAGCCAATATCATTTTGACAAGTGCCCTTATTGTGGCTCGAGCTATATCATTGAAATGTCTAGGTTCGCTCCGGAAGGATGGAAACTCACCATTACCAAGTGGTTTTATCTGGGCTCCTGCCTGATATTATAGAATGGTCAGGCGTACGAGAGCACCAAAGTGGGATTTGAGAATGCAGCGAGCGGTATACCATATGTAGGCTCATCAACCGGGCCTACCTATCTATGCTGAAGAACTCCCGCCCCCATATAGTGAGCTGATATCAACCCCTAGTGTTTTTAATAATATTCTGAAGAGAAAAGAGACGTCAAAACAATAAATGAATTGGTGGTAGTCTCCCTATATTTGTAGTCACTGTCATGGAACAGCGATTGTATTGCTTACATAATGAACTGCCTCAAGCTATCATCATCTGCCCTCCGCGGCGGAACTCCAATCCCCCTCACTCATCCCGCAGGACGGCCACTCTCGATTAAAGCCCGTCGGTGTACCCAAGACGGGCCTGGAGGGTAAATATGGAGACCATTTCCCGGATATCATCGATGCTGGAAACAGGTACGTGCTATTGCTCCAACCTTGCAGCCTTGCCTGATCGATGGAGTACCTGACTGAAATCCCATAGCTCGAGAGCTCACCCTCGAGGCCGCTCAGTCCGCCGCCATGAATAGAACGTCTGCAACAGGTCTCTCATCACGGAACCATAATTCTGCTCATATCAGAAAGCTCCTTGATAGTCGCAATGACCGGGAAGTCCTGGATGGTATGCGAAAGGTTATCACAGTACGGACTGCCTAGCCCCGCTTGAATTGGTGCTCTCTCTAACTTGCTTTCTCTCTTTTCGAGCAGCTAATGTACAGCTCTGACGCGTCCCTTCCTTTCTTCTCCGCCGTCGTCAAGAATGTAGCAAGTACGAACCTCGAAGTGAAGAAACTTGTCTACATCTACCTGGTCCACCATGCCGAAGCCGAACCTGACCTTGCGCTCTTATCAATCAACACGATCCAGAAGTCGCTTACGGACCAAAATCCCCAAGTGAGGGCAATGGCGCTTCGTACAATGTCTGGGATCCGGGTGCCAGTTATCAGCCAGATTGTGTCGCTAGCGATTAAGAGAGGCTGCGGTGATATGAGCCCGCATGTCCGAAAGGCGGCTGCGCTGGCCATTCCAAAATGCTATCGACTCGACCCCAACAACCTGCCACAGCTCATCGGTTATCTCTCCACGCTACTTGGGGATAGTCAATATTTTGTTGCCGGACCTGCCGTTTCC
This sequence comes from Aspergillus sp. MEXU 27854, assembly GCA_019721355.1. NCBI lineage: Eukaryota > Fungi > Ascomycota > Eurotiomycetes > Eurotiales > Aspergillaceae > Aspergillus > Aspergillus sp. MEXU 27854. The sequence continues at coordinate 3,274,755 of JAGMTT010000005.1, forward strand.
GCATTCTTGGAAGTCTGTCCTGATAGGATCGACCTCATACACAAACATTACCGGGGCTTGGTAAAGAAGCTAGTCGATATGGACGAATGGGCTCAGATTGCTACCCTTCGGCTTTTGACATTCTACGCTCGGAAATGCTTTCCTCGTAAGACCCAGAAGGTCAAACAGGCCGTATCTAAAGGGTTCTATGAGGATGAGAACGAAACGGAGAACGACGGCGAAGAATATGATGTTCCCGTCTTGGATCCCGATCTCGAACTTCTTTTTCGGGCTTGTAAGCTTCTTCTACATAACCGCAACGCTGCTGTGATCGTGAGCGTTGTCCGTTGTTTCCTTTACCTTGCCCCGCCGAATTATCTTGCTGCTACTGTTGGTCCTTTGGTTGCCCTCCTTCGGAGCCCTCAAGACATGCAGCAGATTGCTCTGTACAACATTGTCGTTGTTGCTCTACGACAACCGAAAGCGTTCACGAAATACGCTTCGCATTTCTTGGTCCATGCCACTGACCCGCCTCATATCTGGCGCCTCAAACTTGAAGTTTTGACTATTCTTTTCCCTCATTGTGGGCTACATCTGAAGGGTGTCATTATCAGCGACCTGCAGCATTTCTCCCAGGGTGTGGATCCTGACCTTGTGCGAGAGAGCGTCCGCGCAATTGGCCGTTGTGCACAGAGTAACCCTAGCACTGCCGACCTTTGTCTACGCATTCTCCTGAACCAGATTACCAGCTTGGATGATAATCTTGTATCGGAGTCATTGACTGTGATTCGGCATCTGATCCAACAAGACCCGTCGTCTCATGAGAAGACAGTCATTCAGCTGGTCAAACATCTTGGGTTGACAAGAAACCCAGATGCCAGGGCAACGATTGTGTGGCTTGTCGGAGAATACGCCGGTCTAGAGCCGGAGAAGAATTTCGCCCCCGACGTTTTGCGAATTATGGTAAAAGACTTTGCAAATGAGAATGAGGCTGTCAAACAACAAATTATCCTTCTTGGGGCTAAAGTATATTTGCATCATCTGTTACGGAACCCTCCGAAGGAAGAGCCTGTGCCTGCCCCGGTCACTGGACAGGAACATAGTAATGAGTGGGCCGATAACCAGGAGGAAGGAGATAAGGAGCCTACCGAACAGCAAGCAGAGCCTGAGGAAGAAGACAGAATCACACTTCTCTGGCGGTATCTCCTCCTTCTCGCCAGATACGATACCTCCTACGACTTGCGTGATCGTGCTCGGTTATACAAAGCTCTTCTTGCTTCTCCTTCGTCAACACAACTTGCAAACCTCCTCCTTCTCGCGCCCAAGCCAGTTCCACATGCGCCAAGCCCCTCGGAGACGCGAAAGGACCTCCTGGTTGGGTCATCTACGCTTATTGTGGGACCAGACGCAGGCCTCCATGGACTTAGAGGCTATGAGAAGCTTCCTGACTGGGTTGAACTGGGCCACGAGCCTGATTCTAAACTACGGGAGAATGATATCAAACCGGAGTTCATGGAGAGAACTTCCATGACCGCCGGTGAGCGGCTCGACAGAGCCCTCAAGGAGCATGAACACAACATAGCAAAGCAGCAACCAAACGGTCGCATGAAGGCGGCAGCAGCGTCGAACCACAAGACTCTTGATGAATGGCTCGATGATGAATCTGAGACGGAGGAAGAGACCGAGACCGAGGAAGAAGTTACGGACTCAGAGCAATACGAGACCGAAGAAGAGACGGAAGAGGAGGAAGACGAAGAGGAAGAAGACGAAGAGGAAGAAGAAATGGATTCCGAACAGGAGGACCAACAGCTCTTGACTCGGGAAACTTCAACTCTGGGCCCCTGAGGAGCCATTCCTTGAACTTCTTTATGAGCCTGCATTGTAGATAGATATGAATATGAAACCAAGTCGATTTCAACTTCACGTCCACCCAGATAGAGATACATCTCACGTGCTCCACTCTTCAGGGGCACAATTACTCAAACAGGCGGTGGAGAGGGGCAGAATCCACCGACTCCGCGGCCAAATATGGTGGTGGCTCCGCGTCAATATTAGGTCTTACGGTGTTCATTTCTGCTTCATCCCGTCATGGACTAAGATTGAACGCCCGAATTCACTTAATTCACTTACAGACGACTAATGAGGAACTTCGATTTGCCCCCGGCCCTCTCGTTGCTCCTTATCTAGCACGTTCGCCACACGGCTGCTCGTCAGCATCTTCGACACTTGACCCTGGCGCCGCCGTGGCCATGATGCGAACTCCTGCAGGAATCATACACACAGACAAATCCCTTCTCGAGCCGGTCCGCGTTCCATCTGTCTCCAGTCGTCCATCCCGACGTATCTACTGATACCCTGAGTCCCTGGGGTCCACACCGTCCGACCAATCCTACCTCCGTTCATCGTTACTTTCCCTTATCCTACCCGCTGTATCATTATAAAGACTTTTCTGGGCGTTGTTAGATTCGACTCGGCCATCATGCCTGGATTACCGGGTACGTGTTCCTGTGCCCCATCGGAACCCATCCAGACGGCGTGTGCTGACAATTCTCTCGGCGACAGCTAGCATCGATTTAGACGAGTGCATCGAGAGGCTCTATAGAAAGGAGCTGCTGGCAGACTCTGTGATCGAGGCCATATGCGCCAAGGCGAAAGAGCTGTTGATGAAGGAGAGCAATGTCGTCCACATTGCGGCTCCGGTGACGGTGGTTGGCGATATCCACGGGCAATTCTTCGACATGATTGAGATCTTCAAGATTGGAGGCTTCTGTCCGAACACGAACTATCTGTTTTTGGGTGAGGAGACGCCCCCCAACTGACGTCCAGATATCGCGACAGACATACTGACTCCGCTCCTTAGGCGACTACGTGGACCGCGGCCTCTTCAGCGTGGAGACGATCTCGCTCCTCGTGTGCCTGAAACTGCGGTACCCGCAGCGCGTGCACCTCATCCGCGGCAACCACGAGTCCCGCGGCGTGACACAGTCGTACGGGTTCTACACGGAGTGCGCGCGCAAATACGGCAACGCCAACGTCTGGCACTACTTCACGGACATGTTCGACTTCCTCACGCTGAGCGTCGTCATCAACGACCAGATCTTCTGCGTGCACGGCGGCCTGTCGCCCTCCATCCACTCCATCGACCAGATCAAGATCATCGACCGCTTCCGCGAGATTCCCCATGAGGGCCCCATGGCCGACCTCGTCTGGTCGGACCCGGACACCGAGCGCGACGAGTTCTCGCTGTCGCCGCGCGGCGCCGGCTACACCTTCGGCGCGCAGGTGGTGCGCAAGTTCCTCGAGGTCAACAGCATGTCCCACATCCTGCGCGCCCATCAGCTGTGTCAAGAGGGGTACCAGGTTCTGTATGATGACCGGTTGAGCACGGTGTGGAGCGCCCCGAACTACTGCTACCGCTGTGGGAATTTGGCCAGCGTGCTGGAGGTGAGCGATACGGGCGAACGGTATTTCAATATCTTCGATGCGGCGCCGGAGAACGACATCCATCGGGGAGAGCAGCAGGCGCAGCAGAATAAGGATGGTCAGAGTCCTGTCATCGATTACTTTTTGTGATACCCTTTTTTCTTCTTTTCATTCCATTTCGTGGTCCTTCTTCTTTTTCGTCGCCTCCTTTCTGTTCAAGCAATCTCTGGGGTTGGTAAATAATACAGCATTTATAGACAGCGTTTTGAGACGAATGGAGTGAATGTGGCACAAACCAGATCGTCTATGCATTTTCTGATGGGGTAGTTCAATAGTTCGATTCACAGGACATGTATATTGACAAGAGAGAATGAAGACGATACTGTAATAGGAAAAGGTGGGCTAACGAGACCGTGACCAACGCTAGTAAATCTTGCGAGAAGACAAAACAAGAATATGCTGTTCGTGATATAGTCATAGTATCATCCGGGGTGCGCCTTCGTTCACCAGTTCTTGGCGATGTCGAAGGACCACTCAAATTGCAGGTGCGTGTGGTTGTCGTCGTCCACGAACTTGGAGACGGCGTTGTAATGGCCACGGGCCATCATGCCCGAAGGAGCTTCTTCGGGGTTGACTACAAGCCTAGTTAGTATGGAATCCTAACTGAGTCTGGGAGCAGCTGGAGACTTACACTTCTTCTCGTAAAACTGCTTGTCGGTGGTGTTGGGTGCATAGCTTCCCTGCACGGGGTTAGCACAGACCCACGAAACGCAAAATGACAGACAATCGGGGACTCACCAGCATCTCCTCATCCTTGCTCACACGGATACCCTTACGCTTGACCACCTGAAGGTACTTCAGACCGCTCAAGACCTCGTGGTGCACCTGGAAGACGACCTTGATGCGGAAGGTGGCGCCCTCCTTGATGGTGAAGGGCTTGTCCTTGAGGCTCTCGAGGGCACCGGGGGCGGACAGATCGATGACGACGTCCGAGCGGTCTTCGACCTCGAGAGCAAGGGACTTGATGATACACTTGCGGGGGTCGTTGGGGTCGCCGATGGGGGTTCCGGTGTTCAGGCCCAGGGAGGCCTTCCAGCGGTTGAGGGACTCGTCGTTCTTGTCTGGGCGGGCGGTGATATCAGCATGACTGCATGTTCCAGCGGGATGATCGAATGGGTAGATAGATGTAGATATGCAGGTGTAGTGCCAGGACGGGGATTGGACCACCCGCCGTGGACACCTGTCACCGATACGCGGCAAGGGGGGAATGTATGGATGCGCGAATTGGATCGGTTGGTGCAGAGAAGCAGTCCAGAAGCTCGAAGCGGGTCCACATACCAAGCTCTGCATACTCCTGGATCGTCTTCTTCTCGCCGACCTTGAACCCCTCGGTCTGGGAGGCTACGAGATCGTCTTCGTGCTCGGTCATTGTGGGGGATGGGTTGGCGGGGTAGTCGGTAGGAGTGGTTTGGGTTCTGGGAGGAGGTTTAAGCAGGGCGGAGAACGATAAATGCGAAGAGAGAGTGAATTGACGCACGGGAGAATGAGAGAGAAGTTCTGGAGAAGTAGAAGAAGAGGAGGAAGAAAGAGTGTTGATAGGAGGAACAGGAGGAGGGGTGATTGTTTTGGCTGGACTGGGCCTGGAACGCCTGATTCGTCAGGCCACCGGTGGGGTCAGAAAAGCGGTGGGAGCAACAGACAAGTTTAGCAAGTTTAGGAGGTTTGAGAACATGTTTCTAGGAGGATAACTGGATCAAAGTGGTACTACGACCGCTGTAGGTGTGAGAATTACCTACAGGTAGTATGTTACTACGCCGGATGAACTCGTGGAGACATACCTATACTATTGACCACTATACATGTCCATATAGCTATCATTTTTCTCACATGCATAGAGCAATGAAACCAAGCTACCCAGCTATGGCTTCTACGTGGTCTTGTTGACATGTCATAGTCCTTCGCTTTCATCAGGCAATGTCTGTTCATTAACTCCTAATCGTCTTTCTCCAAACGACGGTAGAACTCCGACCTAATATCGCGAACAACGCGCATAAAGTCATGTCGACCACAACACCATAATAACGTACCGCGTCAGTCCGTGACCGCCAATGCGATTCTGGAAGCGTCCAACGGAGCTGCTGCTTCACTGATCTGGTATTGTATCTCCAGTGGAAGACGCGGGATACGAGATGTAACAGCCCAAGGAGATATCTTCGTACAGACGTCATTCTCAACCCGCGATCTGGACTGCCTGATCAAGGTTCGGATGTTTTTTTCTATCCCCGAACTATCTGTGATATGCGCGTAAAGGTGGATGTTAGATCTTTCCCGACAATCTTTAGATGGGAATGAAATTTTTTGCTCACCTATAGTGCGAGAGAACTTGAATCCACAAGGGATCTTGTTCTTTCGATGATCAAGACCTGGTCTGCTTCGTAGTATATGGGAGAGACACCTCAAATGATTCCCTGCATCCCGCCCTATCAGACGAGAGAGGCGCTTCCAGCATATCTGATGCACGAGGTATCCAGATAGAGTCTTTGAATCCTCCAAATCGTCTGACCAGTCGGCAATCATGGGAAACGCAAGAAGCTCGGCTTCATTCGGGTATCCTAACAAGCCTCTGTGCTTGTCCCACGGCACTATACAGTGACTGCGACCCTCAAAGGGAAATTGCGCCGCCCCCGAGAAGTGATATTGCTAATTCTCTGGGTTGTAAAGAACTGGTATTTTGGTCAGAGATTGAGATATCAACAAGGGAGAGCATCACACCCTCATACGGTAGAATATCCGCCACGATGGCTTGCTCCAATATTCCATCCGCTCCATATCAAAGTCTGTACAGAAGCCCGAATAGTTGCTGACCCATTGTGAATCGAGGACATACTTATAATGACAACGAGGAGCGGAAAAACCTCCCGCGCAAATATAGCATACTGGCTGCGCTGGGTATTTGGGCCCATTGTCAGAACCATCAGAATAGCCAGAGCTGTCTGACATTATGAGTTTCTCGAGCAGTGTTCTTGTGTTAGCTCTTGCATTAAAGAAATGGGCGATGAGGTCTCTTCGGCGGATTGAACATTATCTTGACCCTTTCGCAGTCATAGTGGCGATGTGACCAGAAAGTCAAGCACAGAGCATGTGCCAATACGGTAGCACAATGAAAACTCAATAGTCGTAAGTTCCAACAATGTCTAATACTATGATTCTACTCAGGGCTTAATGTAGAACCGAGACTACTTGATGAAATGAAAATAAAAACAAACTCCATCTATCTTATCCACTGCGAAGTTTGGATGCGTCACGGGGACAACGCGAGGGCCTGAATTCCATGGCAGCAATACTAGCCAATACCAGCGGGAATTACCTTAGAATACCGGGGGATGGACCGGCACCGCTGATGCTACCCAAAAAGGCAGACTCAAGTAGTATAACACCTTTCCATTGGCCAAATGGCCATCCCACCGGAAGAGGTGGGTCTCATTAGTCGAAACGATACGGTCACCGCCGCGTACGGGTTAATGGCGCTTCCCCCCCCATTATTATCATTCCCAACGCTTGGATGATTTTCCCTCCCTAAAACTACTCTTTGACCTTTATCAAACCCTCACTCCCGTCTCATCTAAATTCCATTATCGCCTGCCTTGTCGCGCGGATCTCTGTCGGCACTATCAAGGTCACGTCCGACCAAAGTCAATTCGCGTACCCTTCCCACATCGGTGTGCGCTTCCGTCGTGGTGACGTCTTGATCCCTCGACCTCGACGCGCCTGCAACGTGGCCGACGGTTTTGGTGTCGCATCCCATATTACCCTTTCTTGAAGGTCTACATCGACCTCTTTTTTCATCTCCATTTCTCACCACGTCGGTACCATACCCAGAGACACGCAACTTTTCATAATGCGCTCTTTGCCGAAGAAAAACAACCCGCTCATCCAGGCGGATGCCGCTCCTGCGTGTAAGCTCACTATCCTCGTGCCTCTTGTCGCGCGCCTCCTGATTCCCCTCCCCCCGGCTACTCGGGAATCGAATAGCGCCGAATGAACTAATGTATACCCATGCGATCGCAGATGAGGAGCTTTTGTCGCGTCGCCGTCTGGGCAAGACGAACCTCGCGGTGAAGCCGACGCAGGTCGGCACGTCCAATGCGACCAAGCCGGAGAATCTTGGACCTTTCGAGTATGCGCACCTGCGCGCGCCTTTGCCTAAGGACCTCAAGGGCTCTGAGATTTTCCCTTCGCACACCCCACAGCAACACCCAGAGACATATTTCCTCATGGTGAGTCGCGTCCTCTAGGATGGACGGGATCGCAGGCATCGTGACTAACGCGAAATCCTCTTCCTTGACAGAGACGAAGCAAAGATGGCTACGTGAGCGCTACTGGAATGTTCAAGATTGCCTTTCCCTGGGCGAAGCTGGACGAGGAGCGGTCTGAGCGCGAGTATTTGAAGTCGCAGGAGGAAACCAGCGAAGATGAAATCGCTGGAAATGTCTGGATCTCGCCTAAACTCGGTAAGCGTGATGGAAATTCCGGTGCAATTCGCTCCATCTAACTTTAAGTTCACTTCAGCTTTGGAATTGGCCAAGGAGTATCAAATGTACAACTGGGTTCGTGCCCTGCTGGACCCCACGGATATCGTCCAAAGCCCTTCCAGCGCGAAGAAACAGATCACGCCGCCACCCAGATTTGATCTCCCCCCGATTGAAGCCCCGACTCAGCTCACGGCTACCTCGACGCGGCCCCGACGCGCCCGTTCCGCCTCTCCGAGCAAGAAGACTGGCTCTCCCCGCAAGCCGAGACAAACCCGAGCAATGAAGGAGGCCAATGCGGCTTCGACGATCGAGGCTAATGCGAACCTGCAATCATCGCTGGATGCTACCGCCGAAACGGAATCGGTCAACGGAGCCGTCGCCACCAGTATTGAGGAAGTCGAAGAGAAGGTGGTCACTAGTCCCAAGAAGTCCAAGTCGAAGAAGACCGCCAAATCTGCCCGCACGGAAGAAACTGCCGAGGAGGTTCAAGAACAAGAAGCAGCGGTTGATGCTGAAACGCAGCCCGAGGAACGAACGGAAATCCAGACCACCTTTTCGGTTGAGATGCCTATTAGCCTGCCCCAACCCCCGTCTGCAGCGGAGACACAAGAAATGATTGCCAAGGCTAAGGAGATGGTGGAAGAGGCTGTCAAGCAACAGGCCTCAGAGGTCGCAGAAGCTGAATCATCTGGATCGAAGGCAGCGAAGTCTGTAGCTGCAGCCGCCTCGGTGAAGGCCGCCAAGAAGCGCAAGACCGAAGAAGCCCTGAGCGACGATGAAGAGGACGAAGAGACCAAGGCCCTTCGGGTCAAGCGGGCGAAGGTTTTGGAAGAAAAGCTGAAGCGTGAGCGGGTTCGGAACCGTGCCCTAGTCGGCGTTACTGCTGCCTTTGCACTTGCGTGAGTACCCCTTATCATTTTATCATGATATCTGTGATGCCTTGACTAATGCATCACTAGGGCGTCCATTCCCTACTTTTTCTAGATCGTTGTGTCCCTTGAACTATATGGGACTTGGCGGACAAAGTCAGCCGCATATGCGTGTGCTAACAGTCAATGAGACCACCATGTCACTGTGTCTCGACTTCAGACCTACACGTTCTTCTCCCGATGAATTGTTATGGCGCTCTTTGCAGAGGCCTAGGTGACCGACCGTTTGCTTCTGCGGAATGAGAGGACATCTAACCTATTGCCTTGTATACCCCTTCCCCTTTATTCCCACCAAACCCGTCCCCTGATCCTGTCCGAGTTAGACCCTGGCGTGCTTTTCCCTTTCCATGCATTGTGATAAACATATCCTCCTTTTGGCAATTTTCGATGTATCGTGTTGACCCTTATCCCTTTTCTAATGGCTATCTGGTGGCTTCAAGAAGAGACGCAGTATGTTGTTTCTATCTTGCTGGGCATCGAAGAGTTGGTCCTGGCGATCGAGGGAACTTCCCGCACCTGATTTCGTTCTTTCCATGTGCCGTCTCTCTCATCCTTCTGGATACCAGCTATGGTTTATAATCTCGAGTTTCTTTTCCTTTTTCGTTTCCTCACCAGTTGATCTTGGAAAGAGTGCTGGACCTTCTTCAGCAATGGATGTCGAGTGGGCGATTGGTAGGGGGATTAGCAGATGAATGTTAAATGAAAATGATCATTAATCATTGATCAATCGTAGGTTGAATAGGCGGCTTTGCTGAATATTCCAACGAGTGTAGAGTTCACACTGCACTGTACGCCACCCCAAGATAGTGTTTGGGGAATGTTGCTGGGGAACACGAGGAAATTAACATGTTTCAAGGGTCTTTGATAGGTAAGCTTTATCTATCCATCAACATGGAGCACATCGGCTACCTTATACAATGATATGCCCCCTCGTACATATTAGTCTGATACTCCCAACGTCTATTCCATATAACCGCAGCAAAAATTGTTGTCAAAGTTTGTCGAAAAAGCTTTCCAGGACCTTGTTAATTTGGTTGTATGGGAGCTGACGTGTTATTGATCTTTGGTGAAGCCCTCCATCACCTTTAAACAACCGGTCACTGCTAGGGATTTACGAATTTCGTGGTCTGGCATATCTTCCAAAGTGACTCCGGAACGCCGGTGCTATTGCAGGACCAGGGACAGTATCCTGGAAAGTCTCATTATCACTCAGGATTGGGCTTTGGCCATCAATTTTAGGCATGACCTTCCGTCGAAGCTCTGCATTAGTTGTCTTTCGATCTGGATGTTTCGCCCGTTGATCTGTGTATTAGAGTGAGCCCCAGATTAGTGTAAGTCGTTGGCTAAAAGAAATTTTGACCCGGGCCTCAAGAATGACGGAAACCTGGATACGTAGAAAATAGAGGCAACAGATAGACACGACGAGAAATAGTACACTGCGGTACCTTGTCATGGCTGACCGCTTGGAAGTTATGACGGCAGAATGTCTGCAAACAAAGCAAACTCTACGCCCACCCACCAGAGCTCCCATCGCAATCGTTCAACTTACCGGTCAAACCTAGCAATTAGCAATGCCATGTCTCTTCCCGGTCTAGATCTCACACAACCTTCAGCGGAGAGGGAGATTGCGGCCGCTCCGCCGTCGCAGATCACTTTGTCCGCGGGCTCGGAGTGGAGGTTTGAGGTTGCCTTTGGGACGACGGTACGGGTAAAGGTGCGTGCAATGTGACATGGACAGGTTTCTTCACTTTTCATTTCTAGAAAGCACAATTGGCTGACTGTACCCCATCTCCGACGGAGAACGGGGGCCAACTTATAGCTTATTTCCGGCACCGCAGAGCTCTTCGGAACCGAACTCGCCCCGTCTCAAACCTACACCTTCTGCGGCACCAAATCCGCAATCTACACCTGGCATGGCTGCGAACTCGAGGTCAGCGCGGGCGACGCGATCTCTGCACTGGAGGCGACAGGGATGAACGGCTCCACGACGGCACAGGGGTTCGGAGCGGGCGGATGTCAAAGCGAGTACACAGCTGAGGAGACACCCATGGTGGAATACGCGAACGTGCATTTTGCGCTGGAGACGATGCGCCAGGAGGCCAAAGCGACGGGTAAAGACGGCCCGCGTGTGTTGATTCTCGGCCCCGAGGACGCCGGGAAGACCAGTCTGTCGAAGATCCTGACTGCCTATGCGACCAAGGTCGGGCGTCAGCCCATCGTCGTCAACTTGGACCCGACCGAGGGCATGCTGAGTGTGCCTGGCACGCTGACGGCCACGGCGTTCCGCACGATGATGGACATTGAAGAGGGCTGGGGCAGTAGTCCCATGTCTGGGCCGAGTGCTGTGCCCGTCAAGCTGCCGCTGGTGTACTTCTACCCGATGCAGAACCCGCTTGAGGGGGATGGGTCTGTCTACCGCTCGATTGTGTCGAGACTGGCGCTGTCGGTTATGGGACGTATGGCCGAGGATGAGGACTCGAGGGAGACGGGCATCATTGTGGATACACCTGGAGTGTTCAGCCAGAGTAAGGCTGGAAGTCTGGAGATGATCAACCATATTGTTACGGAGTTTTCGAGTAAGTCTTGCCTCTGATGTGATGTGATCGAGGATGATGCTGATGAGCGGTAGTTACGACGATACTTGTGATCGGCTCAGAACGCCTGTACAGCACGATGATGAAAAACTACGATAACAAACCGACATCCAGCGCGTCAGCCGTCGCGTCGGACGAGCGTATCTCCGTCGTGAAGCTGTCCAAGTCCGGAGGATGTGTCGACCGCGACGCGGCCTTTATGAAGGGCGTGCGCGAGTCCCAGATCCGGACGTATTTCTTCGGCAACCCGATCCCGTCGACCGCGTCCGCGGCTCTCTCGGTTTCCGCGTCGTCGACCACGAACGTGACGCTCTCCCCGCACGCCCAACAGCTCGACTTCAACACGCTCGGCCTCTACAACTACAACATCACATCAACCGAGGAAGATGAGGACGAGTACGACCCCGCCCAGTTTGGCACTAGTGACGCATTCCTCCCCGGCGGAGCCAATGACGCAGAACCGAGCGCGTCCCAGCAGGACGAGAACCCGTCCGCAACGCCGTTACCGGGCATCGTGTCGTCGATTGAAAGTGCCGCCCCGTCTGGCGCTTCGAACGTGCCCTTGAAGAAAGTCTTACCCCCTGCGCCGTCGGCGCTGGCGAACTCCCTTCTCGCCATCACACACGTGCCTCCGACGGCCACCCTGTCTGAGATCCGGGACTCCAGCATCATGGGGTTCTTGTATGTAGCGGATGTGGATAGCGAAAAAGGGAAGATCCGGGTGTTGGCTCCGGTGGGAGGACGGGTACCGCCACGGGCGATTGTCTGGGGGAAGAAATGGCCTGGGGAAGTGGTGGGACTGGTTGGGTAATGCAGGACTATATCTACGATGACGATAGCATAGTTTTCTTGGAGTTTCCGGGCAAATAAACGACTTTATCAGTTGCAGTGCGTTATATTGAAGGGGCGACGTGTTGGTGGGCGTGGCTCTCCTTACGCTCCACCTGTCAGCCCTAAGGCAGACTCTGCCCCGTCTGATGGAGGCCGATCCTTGGCGATTTCGGGATGCAGTCCGATTCAGATGGGGCACCAGAGATATAAGCCAGCATTTGTCCTTCGTGGGAAGGGCAGTAGACAATCAACTTTCATTTTTCAAAAGCTGTCTGTCTACTTGAAGTTCTATCCTTCGTTTTGTATGCGTATCAGGGCTTGGCTGGTCACCTGACAGACGGCATATTGACCTCCCTGAGCCGTCCTAATCTTCCTTCGACATGAGCTGGATACACAAGCTGTTCCCCTGCATGAGCCCCGAATTTGAAGAATCTCGACGGCGGAAGAAGGCCAGCCGGAGGCGCAGTCGACGGGTTCGCGCAAGGGAGCGAGAGCTGCGGCGTGAACGGGCCCGCCGCTCAGGGGACGGCAAATGGTATTTCAGGGCTGGCGGCATAGCTATCGCACCAGCTTGAGACCATCGTGAATACATCGAAAGAACTGTAGTGAGTCTGGAGAATAACCCACAAAGATGTGCATCTGCTGAGAAAGCACCCACGGAACGCAGCGAGACCAACATACTCCGCGTCTCCACGTCTCCCCCTCGCCTCAACCTTCTCATCCACTCCCTCTACAACCACCACCACAACGACACCAACCACGACAATGCTCCTCCCACGCCGCAAGCTCAAACGCCTCCTGATTATGCTCCTCCCGTTCCTCCTCACCCTCACTCTCCTCACCCCGCTCTACTTCATCTACAAGCCGCCCGCCCTCCTGATCCGCTACTTCCAGCACCACTGGCCCGACACCCTCTGGCACGTCCCGCTGCCCTCATCCAAAAAGGTCGTCGCCCTGACCATCGACGACGCCCCCTCCCCCCACACCGCCGACATCCTGAACGTCCTGCGCGAGAATGACGCCACCGCCACGTTCTTCCTGATCGGCTCGCAGATCTCCGGCCGCGAGGACACCCTGCACGATCTCGTCCGCCGCCACCACGAACTCGCCAACCACGCCATGCACGACGAGCCGTCGCGCAGCCTCTCCGACGCCGAGCTCGCGTCGCAGCTCGCGCAGGTGCAGGATCGCATTCGCGCTGCTTATGCGGCTGTCGACGGTGCGCGCGAGCCGCCCACGCGATACTTCCGCCCCGGGTCGGGGTTCTTCAGTGAGCGGATGCGCGCGTTGGTGCAGAAGCTTGGCTTTCGCATTGTGCTGGGGAGTGTGTACCCGCATGATGCGCAGATCTCGTGGCCGTGGGTCAATGCGCGGCATATCCTGAGTATGGTGCGGCCCGGGAGTATTATTATCTGTCATGATCGGAGGGCGTGGACGGCGCCGATGTTGCGCAAGGTCTTGCCCGAGCTGAAGAGACGCGGGTATCGTGTTGTTACGGTTACGGAGCTGCTCAAGGAGGCTTCTTCATAGGTTAATTTAGGGTGTAGATATGCATATGGGCGTTTGTCAGGCTGGCGTCAGGGTCTGTACATTATAGATTGGGTTTATATGAGCGTCAATGCGAACATAAGAACTAACAGAAACTAATGAGGAAGCTCCATCACTCTAAAGTCTACGCAAGCACCCCCATGGGATCCCACCGCGGCAGCACCGTCGGCTCCTGGTTCAGGATATCCCGCACCTCCCTGGAGACGAACCGCGGGTCAACCACGACCTGGAAGGTGAACTCGTCCATCCAGCGGTCCGTCATGACAAACCAGCCCTTGTCGCCGACCTGGTCACCCCACGAGTTCTGCACCCGCCAGCGCACCGGCTTGCCGTCCTCGACATGCACGGCCGTCAGCACCATCGCATGCGTCATGGCCGACTCGCCGCTGCTCAGTCGCTCCGCCTTGCTCATCCCTAGCGTGATGTTGAACCCCAGCTCTAGATCCCACAGCTCCGCATCCATGACCCCCAGACCCGAGTCCGAGAACTTTCCCACGTCGCAGCCGAAGAATACTGGATGGCCAGCGCGGAGCATAGCAATGGCCGCTGTCTTGATAGTCTACTTCCGTTAGCACTCCCATTCCATACCGCCCAGATGGCTATGCAGATAAATATACCTTCATATCGACATTAACATACGTGATCGGCCGTCCCTCTACCACATTTCCAAGCCGGTCAACCGTCATCAACCTCCCAAACTCATTTCGCGGATCGTTCACTAGGCTGATCATGCTCGTCGGATCGACCTCGGTCCTGCGGGTCGCCGCCATGGCGAATGCCTTCTCCGCGAACCCCCGCGGCGTGTCGACGACCCGTCTCGCGCGCCCACTCACCGCATCGTCAAACTCCCACACGAACTCCTCATCCGGCCGCGGCGGCGGACCGAGCATGAGCGTGACCAGCGCGTGGATCTCCCGTAGTGCGTCGTCTTTCGCGCGCGCCACCGCTGCATCCACCTCCCCTTCACGACTCGTCTTGCGGACGAGCGCACGCAGCTTCAGCGCATGCTCGCGCAGCTTCGCCGTGACCAGCCAGTCCATTTTTGCCGACGCTTGGGCGTTGATAGGATCGGGATACAGTACGTGCGGGATGAGTCCGTATTTCCGGACGACGTTGGCCAGCATGTCCCACTGGCCGCCGTCGGTGACCGGGTCTCGAAGAAGCGTCTGGACGAGCCGACTGGAAAGGTCGAGCCCGGCTGTCGAGACGATCTGCTCGAGGAAGTAGTTTGCCTTCTCGATCTTGTCCCAGTAGAAGAGGTACGCCTGGCTGAGCTCAAAGTCGGCCAGGTGGTAGCGGTTCATGAGCGGGACGCGGAAGACGTTGGTGGCTGCGAAGAGCCAGCAGCGCCCGGAGGAGCGCTGGTTCGTGATCGGGCTGCCTTCAAGGGGGATCTTGATGTTGAAGATTTGGGTGTCGGTGCGGAGGGTGGGTTGGTTGCGAAGGAGGGTTGTGAAGGGGGTGGTAGCGAGGGACGCAATCGCGAGACGGTTCTTGGGGTCCTGGAGAAGAGTTTCTTCCCATGTTCTTACCTGGGATGGTGAGACTGTGGTGGTGGGCGCTGACGCGCTGTATGGAGGTGCTGGGTTGTATTAGCTTCGGTTTGTAGTCTTGGAGAGGGATACTGTACGGGCTTCATCTTCGACGTCGTCTCTTGCGGAGACAAACTGGCGCAGGGAGGCTGCGGCTGCTGGGAGTTTCTCTGAGGAAGCTGGAGTGGAATAGGTGATACCCATGGTGGCGATGGCGCGAAGAAGGGAGAATGCGGGGAAGATACAGAGGGACGATAAGGCGGCTTATATGTGGAGGACCTTGGGGTTATCATGTCTCGTGACTACAACAGGTCACATTCCTCGCTTCACATCCAAACGCTTCATTCGTCTATCTCCAATAAGAAACACTTCAGGTAAATAAACATGCAATGGGTATCGATATGATCACGGACAAGTCGTAGCAAGAACCAAAGCAGATATCCACCGGTTACTGATCTTCTTTCCAAGCCTCATTACGAAGTCTTGTAGGCGTTGCGGTTAGTAGAAAGAGGTATACACACTAGAAACGGATGAAGTCCTGCTGCTGGGCGAGCTCGCTATTACCAGTCGCACTCGCCGCTCCGATGAGCTCCGGCTCATCGTCTTCCAACGCATCCGAATCAACGTCGTCTGAGTCGATCTCGTCGTATTCCTCTTCCTCACTGGAAGCATCAGACTCGTCGTTGTCATCGTTATTGTCGGTGTCCATCCGCTGCGCGGTATTCTTGCGGATCTGGCCCGCCCGGTCCACATGCGGCAGTCTGCAGCGCTTCTTGTTGCAGACGCCAGTGTTGGCATAGTCTGGGCACTCGTGGACGTGTCGTTCATCACACTCGGCACCCTTCTCGCAGTACCCCAGATGCGCAAATCGCCGACACACCGGCGCGCCGGGCGTCACCTTGATGTGGGCGTAGCGACATTCGGGGTTTGAGCAGCGCCCGCGCAGAAAATGCATACAAGTGGGGGATCTGTGGGGCGAAGGTTCATGGGAGAGATCGCAACTTATACCTGCGTTGCAATTACCCGTCTGAAGGAAGTCCTTGCAGATGGCTACCTTGTGGGGGTCGTGGATGTAGGTACACGTCGGTCCTTTGTAGCAGGTGCCTGGGAGAAGTGTCAGTAGCATGAAACCAGGCAAAACCCTCATAGAAGAGAAAGCTATGATGCAGCCTGAGGGAAGTGTCGGTACCCGTCGTAGTAAATCGTCGACAAAGTTCGTTTTTCTTGACTTGAGTCTGTTTCCTGTGATACAGTGAGCCTTCAAATCCTCCGCATGGAGGCACAAACTGTCACCTTTTCGATGTCACGGCGCCCAGACGATGAAGATTGCCGTTCTTGCTCCGCACAAACGTGACACCAGCGACCGTCACCCGCTTCGGCGTGTTATTCGGATCCCCTATGACCGGTAAGCTCGCTCGCTTGGTCGAACAAGAAACATCAGTGAAAGCCGCACCAGACGCGCGAATCAACTTGCTGCCCTCGCGGGATACCCGGAAGGGAATATCGTTGAGGAAGACCTGATAGTCTGCCAACGGCCCCACAGTCGCAGAAGGAGGATACTGGCGGCCGACGCCCTGCGCGTACCGTAGCACCTTGTCCTGCTCGATCTGCGTCCTCTTCAACGCCCTCGCTTTACGACTTTCTTCCATGGCCTTCGCACGCGCCTGCGCCTCTTTGTCGTAGATGGCCGAGTTGATCAGCTGCATGTGTCGGTCGCGTTTGGCAACCCAGCCGTTCGGCGTCACGGACCGCCCGCTCTCTCCGTCGTTGTCGATAGTGCCCCCGCCCGTTGACGGCGTGGTCGTGCCGGGCGGCGTCCCTGATCCAGTCGCGTTGTTGAGAATGAGGGTGCGGTGGCGATGGGGAGCAGCGCCTCGGCCACCTCGCGCGTACGGTCGACCGCGATACGGTGCCCATCCGCGGCCGCGTGACGGTCCATGACGTGCTACATGTTCACTGCCATATGGCGCCTGCGGTTGGGGGGTCTGATTCTTGTGTCTGTTGATCTGGCCTGCACGAGGTTAGCTGCGTCCATCCGGAGAGGCAAGCTCGGGCGCGCTTACCAGCTAGCTGGCTGATCTTGGCCATTAGATCCTGGTCTTCTGTCATACTTTGTTGCTGTTCTGTCATGTATCTAAAGAGAGATGTGCCAGACACAGTTAGCGAGCCTCGAGTATGAGACGCAGCTGTGTTGAGGGTGAAGTAGTTGAAAGCGATTCGATGATGTATCAATTGTTGACGCGGATTGATTTCACCGCCGGTGGCGCATCACGTGATTAACGACACCTCCAGCTACCAGTGATGATATTCTTTCTGGGTAGGCACCTAGTCATCATAATGTCCTTCAAAGACTAGGGAATCCCTACTCATTCCCTACTCATTACTGGTGTAGGGGAATCCAAAAAAGGGCCACTTTTAGCACCCCTTCAAGAAAACGAGCCGGACACTCCGAACTCCTTGGGGTTGCCCAAACCGGCATGGATCTAGTGTTTTGAAGTCTGGAAGCTGATACTCCGAAGTCCTTGGGGTTGCCCAAACCGGCATGGACCTAGTGTTTTGGCCTGGGTGGGGAGAATTCGTTGCTGGCCACGTTAGCTGTGATCAACTGACTGAGCGCAACTTGACCGACAACTTGACAACACCAGACCACTATCGAGATCATGATGGCTCCAGCATCGTTAGATCGCCTCCCAATGGAGATCATACACATGATCTTGGGCCATTTAGGCTTCCATAGCAGCGGGGAACGCCTTCCCGAGCCACCAGATGCATATTTTTGTGGCGAGCAGCAGGAGTCTGACCAGCCATCTTGGTACTCTCTGAAACTCCAGCCGCTTGTATCCCTCTGTCTGGTCTCCCGACACTTGCGCAGCATTGCTCAGCCTTTTCTATACCATGAGTTTATGCTGGGATACGGCGATTCATGGCGCTCAGATCTTTACACCTGGGACGGCCGACTCACTTCGTTTATGCAGACAGTGGCGTACAGACGGGATTTAGCTGCCCTTGTGAGACGGATATATATCCACCCCTATCTATTGGACTACTTTCATGAGAAGAGAATTGTCAACCAGCCCTGCGGAAATGCTCCTCCTTGGCCGGTTGCTCGTCGAGGTCCGCGGCGGTTTATTAGCGAGAACGTAGCTCAGGCGGCGCTTCGGGAGGTTGCAGATACTTTAAAGATCGAAGAACTGCTCCAGCTTTCAGCCCGCGACCTGGTGACTGTTCTACTTCTGGAGCTACCGAATTTGGAACATTGCAGCTTCCAAGTTGGCCTTTATCTGGGAGAGATTGTTACGCCCGCAGGACTGCGTGCAGCCCAGATTTCGCACCTTCCTCTCAAAATAATGGATGTATCTCTAAGAGCCTCAGAAGAAGAAGCGTTCCATGGCAGCCTGTTTCATATCGATCAGCGCGTGGGTGCCCTTCTAGACGTGACTCCGTGTCTAGAGACCCTTAACCTCCATATGTGCTATGGCTCGTTCACTGGTTCATATCCTACTCTGCCGAATTTGAAGAGTCTCTGTCTTACATTCAGTCGGCTGAGTGAGCGGAAACTTCATGGGTTTCTGTCGTCCTGCCGCGGCCTCCGTACCTTCTCATATGAGGCTATCCACGCCCCGTACAGCCCAAATGATAATCCGTTTCGCGGCCATGATCATTTTCGGCTCTCAGATGCTGTGCGGTATCTTAGTCTCCACTCGGACACCCTGGAATTCTTACATCTTGATCTTCGCAAGCGGGGGTTGACCTTTTACCCCCCGGAACCCAGGGCGGTCCTCAGTCTTAAAAATTTCACGGTCTTGAAACATCTATTTCTGAACATGGACGAGTTTCACAGCCAGTTCATGGCCGCGGATCCATCGGGGGATCGGGAGCTCCTGGTCCAGATCCTTCCTTCTAGTATTGCTTCGCTACATCTAGCGGGCCATATCACTGAGGAGCTCCCTCGCTTAGAGAAGAGTCTTTTTGGCCTTGCGCATGCTGTTTTGCTTGGCCAATTCCCAAGGCTGCAAGAGGTTTTATGGGACGAGAATGAGAAGTTAAACGATGAGGTGGGTGTGCGTGGAGTTTTTACAAACGCAGGTGTTAGCTTTGACTATCATAGTTGGCCTATGAGCATATCTACGCTTGGCGAAAGGCAGAGGTCACCGCATCCCAACTATATCGATCCGTTGCCACCAATCGAGGACGACCCTCATATTTGATAACAAGCCGGAGCCTGATCAACCTGCCAGCTGAACTGTCTATTATCTCGCCTACTGAATTATCTACCAAGTTATCCACGAAACTGTGTACTAAAGTACTAAACTGGTGATTATTGTATAGCTACGAAAGCTGGTGTCAAGGCCAACAAGATCATGGTGGGTGAGTCCAGTTATGAGCGGTCATTCAAAATGGCCGAAGCAGGCTGCACAGATCCAAACTGCTTTTTCACCGGCACAAATGCAACCTCAAATGCAAAGCCGGGTCGATGCACCAACACTGGTGGCTATCTCGCCAATGCTGAGATCAAGGAGATCATTTCGAAGCGAGGTGACTCGGCAAAGACTTGGTACGATGATGAGTCTGCCAGCGACTATCTGGTATACGATGGTGAGTAATCTTTTGCTCTCTTCCATTTCCCCAGGTGGATCTGACTCGCGGCAAATACAGATCTTGAGTGGGTTGCGGCGGCGGCGGCGGCGTGACGACACTGCTCCAGAAGTGCAGTCCTAGAATCTGCACCAGCCCTAGCTGCAGGATCGACTTCGGCTGTTCGGCTTGCGACAACAAGATAACCATAACCGTCCATCCGGGCAGTGGGGGAAGCAATCCTAAGCCGACGCCCCGACCAACATGTGTCAAGGATTGCCCGACGCTGCCTCCCTGCCCAGGTGGTGACACCGAGTGCAACACGCCGTGCAATGCGAAGAGATACCCAGCACAGAGCATGCCCACGGACAAGGCCTGCACCAGCCTCACCACCGTGGACGCCTGTACGGAGATCATTAGCAGCACGGCGGTCCAGACCTCGCCTGTTACAAGTTACTCGACAATCACACGCACCCGCTGCGACAAAACGGCCGACTGTGACACGCAGGACATGACTGTAACAACGACTATCACTACGAGCCATGAGCCGGATCCGACGGTCATGGCGACGGGCATATATGACTACTGGGTCAATGGAGTCGATGACAAGGCTGTATTTGAATCTATCGCATCTGAGTACGACGAGTGGGAACGAACCGCGGACATCCCTATCCCTACCACCACTATTCCGACCAGTACTACTAGCTCCACGGGACCGACCCCAACCGCCGCCGATGGCTGTGCTATCATGGATGGCGTCCAAGGGGTGTGTTGGAACAAGTGTGACCCAGCAACCGGCGAGGCCGTCGATGGGATATGGGAAGAAGGTGATTCATGGTGCTGGCTGAAAGACGATGATATAGGTGCCTTTTGCAACTATGTGGAGGACTGTCCTTCCTCATTTCAGTGCCAACCCAGCGATTGGGCACGAGGGGGTTGTAAACAACCAGAGCCCGTCTCTGGCGGTTGTGCTATTATGGATGGTGTGCAGGGGGTATGCTGGAGCAAGTGTGATCCGGCCACGTCTGAACCGGTCGATGAGCAGTGGCGTAAGGGAGATCCCTGGTGTTGGCTGAAGGATGACGATATCGGTGCCTTTTGTAATTATGCGAAGGACTGCCCTGCGAATCTTCAGTGTCAACCAAGTAGCTGGGAAATGGGAGGGTGTTCGACAAACACACCGGTCGACATCCAGGCTTTCGCGTTCAACGGAACGTCTAGCGCTATCTCGAGACCCCAGGGCCTTCGACTTGATATATACTGAGCTCACGGCTCTTGGCACTGGCATACAGAACTGAGATACAAATAGTCAAAAAGACCAGATTGAAATTGAAAAGATACCCCAGCCTTGGAACCATCACTTTAATCATTGCAGGATATCAGCAGCAATTCAGATCTGACTACGGAAGCACTGTCGTCCAAGCAAACATCAGCAGTACTAGTGCAACTTTTCAGTTGCCCTCACCCCATCATCGCCCCATTACTGACCTTACACCCCAGTCGCGCGAGCTCAGGGCGGCAGGCGGCATTGCTCACTCACCAGAACAAGAAGTGTAGGCCTTGAGGGGCCCGTGGAATTTGCTCAGTAGATAGAAGTGGACATTCTTACAGGCGAATATGCTAACAATTTGTACAATGCCTAATGAGATGTATTAGAAGACTAGTCCAACCCTGTAGTGTATCAAGACCCAAGGTAACACCAGCACCGTTGTATACTACATTAGACTACATTCTCGAACTGCCCTTCATCATTATCAGTCATCATGGCGGACGGCGTGGCATCCTCCTCGGAACCCTCGTCAAAGTTATAGTCCATGCCCGGAGCAAGCTCCTCCTTCGCATCACCATACCCGAGCGCGTTCGAATAGTTACTTTCCCTGGCTTCAGGTTTGAGCTCCCACGTCATGGCAAAATCGCCGGACTTGACCAGATGTGCCACCATCTCCAACGTCTGCTTGAGATACGCTTCGGGTTGACGCAGCCGTGCCCGGAGGGTCTTAAACGGCCAGTATTTGTACTCGCGGAAGCACTGGTAGATAAGATCCAGCAGTTCGTTCTGCGGCATACGGGTTGTCTTGTTCTCTTGGGGCTTGAGCTTGGCAGGTTTCGTTGCTTGCTGGATGGTGTAAGCCATGTTGACACGAAGATAACGCAGATGAGAACGAAAAATAAGAGGGGTACGTACCACGAAAGCGCTTCTGTCTCCCGGCAACGCGTTCCTCGGCTGAAGCATCTTGCCCGGTACTTTGTCGATGAAGACGGTTTCCCGCTTTGGTTTCAACGCCTCCAGCGCTTTCTTCTCCGATAGCCGTTGGAATTCCTCGTTTTCGACCGGCAGACAGTTGAACTCTTCACTGACACTTCCAACGAGAGCCGTTTGTTCTAAACGAAGGGGTCAGGAGAGCATAGATCTCAAGTGATGATGGTGGACACATACTGGGCACGGTTTTCCGCACATACGGCTCCCATTTCTTCTTGCGCTCTCTTTTCCGCGCATCGCGCTTCATCGATTCATAAAGCGCTGACCGCGCTTCGCCGAAAACGACCATTCGGTTTTCGTGACCGGGGATGTCTTTTTCGGTGAAGACGTATGTGTTTTGCGTGGAGTGGGAGATGTTCTCGTTGTTGATGGTTTGGCGCTGGAGGAGGTAGTCTTTCGGAAGGTCCTGATTATCTTCGCGTTCGTTGATTCGCAAGCTGACCTAGTCTTGATGAGCTGACGCCACGCCAAATATGCCAAAATTGCCGCTCAGAAAGAAGGCAAGGAGTCCCAGAACGTACTCGTTTTATATCGTTTGGAGGCCCCTCGATGCGAATCGTTCCAATCTGAATCTCTTCGTCATCGTCAAGTTTGGACCAATACTCCCACAGCGACCGCGGAAGACGCGAAAGCCACACGTTCTGACCAGCGCTGGAAAAATCAAGGTCGCCGGCATCTTCGTAAAGGTCTTCATCATCGATATCGGCGAGCACGGTGTCTTTGTCGTCGGGGTCCGTCTTGATGTACGGCGTGGCGGCGTCCGGATCTTGCTTGACTTGGGGGCCCATAACGGGTGTTAACGGAGTAAAATATCGCCGATGAGGAGTTTGTCAATCTGGGAAAGAGAGATTCAACAAGGAGATGTGAGAGGATGTAAATATGGAACAGAGAGGGTGTACAAACAGAGAGTGACGTGATGAAGTGCGGATACTCAAGACAAAGAATGCCAAGACGGAAGGCGGTCAACCTTGATTGCTGTTCTATACACGCCCTCACTTCTTCAACACACGT
Source organism: Aspergillus sp. MEXU 27854 (assembly GCA_019721355.1). Lineage (NCBI taxonomy): Eukaryota > Fungi > Ascomycota > Eurotiomycetes > Eurotiales > Aspergillaceae > Aspergillus > Aspergillus sp. MEXU 27854. Next base: position 3,297,969 of record JAGMTT010000005.1, read on the forward strand.
CGTTAAACAATCGTCTTGTGTCCTTCGAATTGTTCGAGTATAGCTCTGATCTCCTTGATCTAGCTTGCTCTTGATGATGATGGAGGCAGATTACTATGAATATGGCTCTGAATATGAGGAGGAAGATGAGTTTGAAGATGAAGATGAAGATGGACTTGAAGACGAAGAACGTGATCCATTTGAGTATGGATATGTTTACCACGCTTCAACTCAATGTATGCTCTGTTCTCTGTTGATAGATCGTCGCCAAATCATGAAGGTTGGATTAAGAGATTCACCACAGGTACAGTCCATGGCTTCCCTGACAAGGGCGTCGACTAACAAACAATCCGTTATATTGAAGCTCTCCATCTTGAAGTTGGTATCTTTCAATGCGATGAAGCTCGCAGTTCAGCCCCATGGCAGATTTTGCTACGCCTGGATGCGCCTGTGGGAACGGGATTCGAAATTCATTCCCCTTCGAATACTACCGCTGTCAATGCCTTCCTTGTACACCAGTCCTGTGAGCGGCTGCTGTGCGAGCGCTCAAGTTTAGGGAACATTCATTCTTACCAGTTGTTCAAAATCTGCCAGGCTCTTCAGCCTGACGTAGACCAAGACAGGAAATTTGTACTGTCTCACAAGTTTCCTTGTCAAATGGAGACGAGCATGTCCCGTCCGGTTACCTCGAGGGAATTGAGCCAATCTTGGCTATGAAAAACCACGCTTACTGCATCCGTCAAAGCCTTCACTTTCGCACAGCAATAATCTCCAGGATTGAAGGGATCTCCTTGGAACCCCAGCTGCCCAATCTTGGTAGACCCGCATTGCTGCGGTTGCCGACTGAAGTGATTCTGATGATTCTTGCATATCTTTCGCCATCAGACATCATCCAACTGTTCCTCGCTGGCAAACAGCTCTTGTCGTATGCCGATGTGCTCTGTGATCGAAACTCTCATTGCTTCTATCGCTTCAGTGATGCCGACGAAAACAAACTTGATCAACGCACATTGATCCTTGCCCTAGCGACGAAACTCCCCTGGTCCGGATATTGTGAGCTAGACTCGCGATGGGAAATTATATCAAAGATAGCACATACTGCTAAACTCATGCCCTTCATTGACACGAACCCGACTGTCGAGAGGACGCTCGATCCGATAGCTCCTCCAGAAGCCATCAACCACGGATACGGACTGCATGGAATGATCGTGAAAATTCCGGAATGCGCGCCTCAATTCAGTTGGGCTGATATATGCCGATTGTCCTCAAACGAAGCATCATGGGGTCCTGAGAAAGGATTAGTGATTTGATATGGTGTGGCATGTACAAAAAGTGTTGCTCCCAGATTGGAGAAATGGTCACAATATACAAAAGCCTGAATAACAAGAAGTGAACCAAACAAAGGTCTTATACTCCGTTTATATGGCATGGTTCGAGGAGTCTATTCAGAGACCTTCTGGACACGCACCAGACCACGAAGACCACGACCATGACCATAGTCAGAAGGAACTATGAAAATAATGGATATCGATACATTGATATTTACATTCGTACAAATTTGAGGTAGAATCAATAGGAGTTTAGAAATATCTCATTCATAAAGAAAATAACATGTGGTGATAAGACACTCTGTATGTATGGAGGTGACTTATCGATAAGCATCGTCATCATCAACTTCAACTTCACTCCGCATCTCCCCTCCCACCTTTCCTTTATACCTCCACGCTACAACCCACACCCTTCACACCCACTCCCTCCAATCCCGCGAAAATGGCCTCGCAAAAAATCACCGCCGCCCTCGCGGACATTGAAGCGTCGTCCAACCCCCAAAACAAACTCCAGCGATACGACCAGCTCCTGTCGGAGCTCGTCTCGACCGCCTCAGATGACCAAATTGCCCAAGACCTCATCTTCTACCTCGACTCAGTGCTCAGCGAAGACATCAGCATCGTGTCCGCCCGGCCCATTCTCGACTCCTTCATCTCCGTGCTGCGCAGCCTCCGTCCCGAAACCCAGATCGCCGTTGGCCAGCACGCCGTGACACTCCTGCAGTCCCGCTCGACGTCGGTGGAGGAGCAGGACGCGCAGATCCGCGAGCTGCTCGCAGACGCCTACGAGTCGCAGGAGGAGTACATTGCGGCGGCGCGCGCGCTGCAGGGCATCCACATCGACAGCTCGCAGCGGCTGGTGTCGGACGCGGCCAAGGTGCGGCTGTGGATCCGCATCGTGCGGCTGTACCTGGAAGAGGACGACACGACGAGCGCGGAGGCGTTCCTGAACCGCATCAAGAACCTGCCCAGCAAGATTGACGACCACGAGCTGAAGCTGCACTTCCGCCTGGCGCAGGCCCGCATCCTCGACGCCCGCCGCCGCTTCCTCGACGCCAGCCAGGAGTACTTCACCGTCAGCCTGGCCGCCGGCGTCGACGACGCCGACCGCCTGCAGGCCCTCGCCGCCGCCATCCGCTGCGCCGTCCTCGGCCCCGCCGGCCCCCAGCGCGCCCGCATCCTCGCCACCCTCTACAAGGACGACCGCGCCACGTCTGTCGACGAGTTCGCCATCCTCGAGAAGATGTTCCTCGACCGGCTGCTGACACCCGCTGAGGTCGCCGCCTTCGCGGAGCGCCTGGCGCCGCATCAGCTCGCGCAGACGGCTGACGGCACCACCGTGCTCGACAAGGCCGTCGTCGAGCATAACCTCGTCGCTGCCAGCAAGCTCTACGAGAATATCACGACCGATGCGCTGGCGGCTATCCTCGGGCTGCAGGGCAGCGGGGATTTGTCCGCGGGTGAGAAGGCTGAGGCGTATGCGGCGCGCATGGTCGAGCAGGGCCGGCTGAACGGCACGATCGATCAGATTGACGGTGTCATCGTGTTTGCGGCGAGCACCGCCGCGCGTCGCCATATCCGCCAATGGGATGCGGGCGTGCAGGGTCTCGCGGAGGATGTGGAACGCGTAGCCACTAGCATCACGGATGCTTTTCCGGTACGTGCTGACTTGTCTTGTGATGGGCGTTGTTACTGACGTTGGATAGGAATTTGCCGCCCAGACGGTACACTGAGATTGCGGCTGCATGATTGATGAACTAGATAGCATGATACGACTTGACTAATGAGATAATTGATTGATTGATTGATTAATCTATTGACATGTATTATGTCGATTACTCTAGGCTAAGGTATCGTAACAGGATGAACGCACGCTAAATCGGCGACACAACTGTAAGGTAGACAATGAAAAATGGAGTGAATGGTCGAAAGCAATGCTTTCCATGGCCTGGCTAGCAGGCGGCGGTATACGCTGCGCCTCTGCTGCACTACAGGCGGCATGCCACCCGCAGGTTTCAGCTGTCGCCCCGAGACGGAGTAGTCCCGTCCAGGACTTGGCGAGGAAATGCGTTTCAGCAGCACCAGGAACAACCCGGCATAGTCGCCGAGTGAAACGGCCGCGTGGGCTCGCGAAGAAGAGAATCAAAAGTGAACCTAAACAGATAGGCACCTCGCCTCCCGCTCACGTATGCGACTTGACTGACGCCGCATCCTGGGAGATCTTGATGTCCGTCCGCACGGTGATGTCCATCGGGCCGAGGTGAGTGTTGGTGATAGGCGAGACCGGCACGGTGGTGGCCTCGCTGGTGGCGCGGGAGATGCCCTCCTCCATCTTGAAGTACTCGGAGGCGGGCGACTTGGGACTGGACATGCCAAAGTGCGAGGTGCTCAGGTCGGTGTTGATGTAGTAGGGGTTCTTGGTGTAGCGGCGGGCGCTGCCGAGCTTGAGACGCGGGAAAAGACCGCGGATGATGGGCAGACAGGCGCAGATGAGGCCGATGGACGGCTCGACGTGCGTCCATAGCGTGGCCTGGTACACGGTGTAGGTGGTGTCGACGGGGTCGATCCAGAACAGCACGACGATGCGGTAGATGCTGGCGAAGCAGACAAAGGCGCCGAGTGCGAACACGCCGTTCAGCGCGAGCTTATCCTGCCAGGCGCGCTGCAGGCCCCAGATCATGGGGACGGGGAGAGCCAGGATGACAAAGTCCATGACGACGTTGAAGGCCTGGTTCACGATGAAGAAGGTGTTCTGGTTGAAGCAGTGGCCTTCAATGCGCTTGTCCCAGTAGGCGCGCAGCGGACGGCACTGCAGGGCACAGGCGAGGAAGATAGCCGCTCCCCAGACCGCGATCAGTGTGTTGAGGCCGAAAGTGACCCATTGGAAGGGTTTCATGGTGAACAGCCGGCGGTAGAAACAGATGATGGAGATCTTTACGGCTGGACAGAGCACGAAGTAGGTGAATTGGTTCGCCAGGAAGATCTACATTGGTCAGATCGGTTTGGATGATGGCGCTGTTGATGCCTTACCTTGGAGAAGTTCATCAACGTCTGGAGATCCAAGTCTTTCATGTGGGCTCCGTTGCCTCCGATGGTAACCCCTGGCCTTGTTAGACGCTGGTGAATTGAGAGGATAGCATGCTACTCACATAATACTAGCTCGATTTCCATGGCAATCAGAAGAACCATAGCTAGAAAGCATAGATAGTCATCCACGCCAAAGGGGACGCGACGTTTCAGTCGGGCCCAGGCGCGGAGTAGAGTAGCGATGAAGGAGACTCCGACGAGGACGGAGACAATGGCGATAATCTCGCCTCCCCTGGACGTGAGAACCATGTTGCTTGAAGGAGTGACGGATATGGATGGATATGGAAGGAGGGACAGAATAGTCAAGTATGATATAAGCGAGAGGTGGGTGCGGCGTGGTGCATCGAATCTCCCCACAGCCCAAGAGCGAAAGTATAAGATAAGATATAAGAAGACTGGCGAGAAGAAAAGACTCCAGATAGAGTAGGAGACTACTGCTACTACTGGGAAGGAAGTAGTACGCAGTCACTGGAGGAAGATGAGAATCTTGGAGAAAGGAGAGGACCCAGAGGGTCTGGTCGATAATATGTACTACTCCCACATGGCTACGTCCCTCTCTCCGGCAGAGGTTGCAATCTGAATGGAGCAGACGGCACATGCAGACTGGGTCTCTGGGCCAGCGGATCAATCAGCCAGCGGATATGGGGTTTGAACCTCCCATGGCGAGCTGCGAGTTAGGGCACAACAGGCCGACAAGGTCCATGGGCCACGCACGATCGCCAGTGGAGATTGCCATGAGAGGCCCATGAATGACATAAGACCAGGGCATCGCACGATCTGATTTGGAAGGGCAAGTCGACGCTAAGATAAAAAATGCGCACCTCGTGGCAAGACGGCCCCATTGTCCCAGGACGATCCCGATGGTGTCGAACTCTCACGGTGATAGACCGACTATTTGCGTTAGTGTCGCGAACATGCCATGATTGACGCCCTATACTCTGTACAAAGGGCATTCTGCCAACATCGCAGGGGACAATAAGCTGGGGGAGGAATCAATCGGAGTCGCTGGATGTAACCTGACGTGCTGGAGCCATGGGTCAGTCAACAATGGAAACTTTCAATTTACCTCAAACTTGAACACTTCCGCGGGAATTTCTTCCTCTTGGGACGGCTCCAGTATGATGCGACGACTTGTCCGATTGATTTCTGCGATCTGGCGAGAGTGATCCCCTGGCACTGCCTCCGATGAGAGGAACTCGACCAACGCATTCACTCAATCCTTTACTCCGGTATGCTTCTCCAAACGGGAAATGTCAAAGAATGGAACGGAAGCGTTCATCCTGGACTCCCCTGGAGATGGTATGATCTGCAGTAGGATCAATAGTGGCTTCTTCCTTCCAATGAGTGGCCCCTTTCTCTTTTGAGATCCCTGCAGAGGTGTTCTCTCCCCCATGTGGTCGTAAGCGAACCTCGATCTAATCATGGGCGTAGTTGGAGACAGCTGGTGGAGTCGGGTTTGGTGTCTGCAGCTCTTTCCCTCTTCTTCAGCCGTACCCGCTGTCACGGATCCGTGGAACGACGCTCATTTGTGCATCCTTCTTCAGCTTCCTCCACCCGGCTCGTGGTGGAGACGATTATTGAATAATCGTCACTCGGCGGTCTGTCCAAGCGGCAGTCTCGTTGGATGTCGAGTTGTCCTGGCTCCATCTCAGTCATCGGCGCGGATAGAGAGAGAAACAGCTATTGGAGGGTGAACCATGGGCGAATCCAAGTGATCGACTGGCGAGATACTGAAAGAGTTAAGAGAAGAAGCGTTCAGGAATTCCACGACAGTCGAATTGTCTCTTGTCAAACTCCCACACGGTCGGTGATGGACGGGGTTCTCCCTGATCGTCTTGGTGACATTTCCTGTTGACAGCTCGTGTCGGTCAACGGAGTAAATCACCTCGGTCAATCCGATATATTGGCTCAGGGGCAACCATGTCACCACCACGCCACTCGGATGCCCCTTTTGCGTTTTCTACCTGCCTGATAAATGCAGGTACTCCTCATTAATGCGCGGTCCGGGTCAATTGTGTTTCCAATAGCCTGTTTTTAGGTAAGAAGCTCCTCAGCGGGTCATGATCAGTCTTGTATCTAGGTACTCCGTATATCCGAAAAGGGTTGGTGCATGGCTTGCAGGTGGGGGAACCATATTAATAATAATCGTCAGTCGGGCTTCATCTTCTGGGCAGTAGTCATTATCTAGTTGTACAAAGAAGGTGCTATAACTATAGAAAACTAAGTTGATCATCAGGTCCGCCCACAGGCTCTCTCCCCCTACATCCACACCGGACAGAATCTCCCCTCATCAATCACTGCAATGACCACACCATCACAGACCACCGCTCCCCCTCGCCCCGAGGTCATCCCCCTCATCATCAACGGGAAAGAAGAAGTCCCTGGCGACACCTTCGACGTCATCAGTCCCTATACTAACGAGCGTTGCTGGGCCACCGCCGCCGCGACTCCCCAGGATGCCATCCGTGCTGTCGAGGCCGCCGACGCCGCGTTCCCCGCCTGGTCGCAGACCAAACCCACCGTCCGTCGCGACATCCTCCTGAAGGCCGCCGACATCCTCGAGAGCCGTCTGGAGCAGAATGCTGAGTACATGCGCACCGAGATGGGCGCCGACGTCGGCGCCTCGCAGTTCTTCATCGTCCCGCTGGGCATCCGCATGCTGCGCGACATTGCCGGCCGCATCACCTCCATCTGCGGGACTGTCCCCGTCGTCGAGGAAGAAGGCCAGAGCGCGATGATCTACAAGGAGCCGATGGGCGTGATTCTGGGCTTGGTTCCGTGGTACGTCGTTACATGCCTACTCCTTCATCTACGCTTCTATCTCTAGATCGGTTGGCTGATGAGTCGCAGGAACGCCCCCTACGTCTTCGGCGTCCGCTCCGCCGCCTGCGCCCTCGCCGCCGGTAACACCACCATCCTCAAGTCCTCCGAGATGTCGCCCTGCTCGTACTGGGCGCTCGCCCGTGCCTTCGAAGACGCCGGCCTGCCCGCCGGCTGTCTTAACTTGATCTCCTGCCGTCCGCAGGACGCCGCCGAGGTCGTCAACGCCATGATCGAGCACGACGCTGTGCGCAAGGTCAACTTCACCGGAAGCACGGCCGTCGGCCGCAAGATCGCACGCGCCTGCGGTCAGAACCTCAAGCCCTGCCTCATGGAGCTGGGCGGTAAGAACAGCTCGATTGTGTGTGCGGACGCGAACATCGACACCGCCGTCAAGGCCGTCATCGCGGGCGCTTATCTGAACGTATGTCCCAATCTCTGACCCCACCCCGTCCGTACTTCATCATGCGAGGTTTCCGTCGAGAGTACTGACTGATGGTGTGTGCTAGTCCGGCCAGATCTGCATGGCCACCGACCGCATCTTGGTGCACGCTGACATTGCCCCCCGGTTCATGGACGCGCTCCAGGCCGCCCTGCGCGCGAACGCGGAAGCGGGGTCTGCGGCTCCGACGCTGGTCAGCGCGGCGTCGAAATCGCGCGTCGAGGGCATTATCTCCGACGCGCTGAAGGCGGGCGCACATGTCATCCACGGACCGGTGGGTGACGACGCGGTGGTGAAGGGGGAGACCGGGGTGCGGATGGCGCCGGTGCTGCTCGGGGGCATCAAGGAGGATATGAAGGTGTGGCAGGAGGAGGCGTTTGCGTCGCTGGCGGCGTGCATGGTGGTGAGTAGCGACGAGGAGGCGATCCGCATCGCGAATAGCAGTGGGTATGGGTTGTCAGCGGCGGTGTTCACGGAGGATCTGCGTAAGGGATTGGCGATGGCCAAGAAGATTCAATCTGGGTAAGTTGTTCTGTTGTTGCTGGGGGAGGGCTTGTCGGCCGAGTCGGTCCGGATGGGGCTAATTGTTGTCTATAGGGCCGTCCACATCAACAGCATGACGATCCACGATGAGCCGGTGCTGCCGCACGGTGGGGTGAAGAACAGCGGTTGGGGTCGGTTTAACGCGTCACAAGGGCTGGAGGAGTTCCTGGTGACGAAGAGCGTGACCTGGATGGATTGATTTATGAATTATGATTGCATGGGTTTGATTCGGCACTCTGTACATATTTTGCTGCTGAGATGGTGGTGTTCGGGATCGGTCCGCCAGGGCCTCGGGTCGAAATAGACCGAGCTCAGCGGCATCTCGGTGACCCATCCAGTCTAGACGATGGTGAAAAGCTTGTACTCCGTATGGTATTGGGCTTTTTTTTGCTGTTCCTGTATTCGAATCTGGCAGATGTTGATTCTGTCCATCTGAGAACTGTAAAGACGAAATGGACACTCTGTCGGCAATTGAAGATCTCAAAGAGGAAGCATGGGCGATGATGTCAGTCTCTCGGAATTCAATCCCCTGATGCTGATTGGCGGAGGTGGTGGGCAGTAGCCGATCATCACGTGACCATTTTACCGGTATCGCAGTGACGGTACCCGTATGGTATGTGGGATGATAATGGGATAAAGATGGAGAAATAAGATAACCCTCTATCTATGAGTCTCGATCTGAGGCTGTCGTCCAGGTTGGATGTAGATAAAGCTGTATGCCGCATGGTGCACGGTCCGGTACCTCAGGCCACGCTGAGACTCGGTCCGAGGTACTTGCTGAAAGGGGTAAGAAGAGGACGACAGGGATCTGAGCGATTCGTTCTGTAGTGGCTACAGATTAAGGTAAGGATGATTAGAGTGCGTCTAGCCAAGTATTATGATAGGGTCAGTCATCGGAATACACTGGCGGATGTAGGTGATTCCGTCTGGGAGATCTGGAATTCTACGTATTATTCCGAACGGAACTAACATGGTGATGGAGAGGATAAAGGAAATCCGGGGTAGCAAGAAGAACATTACCTATCTACTCCGGAGTATGGTTCAAATTAGGACAGTGGATATTATGGAGTAGGATGACGCGCTGACTTCCGCCTCGATCTGATTTGCCCCTGAAGAAGACATGTGAAATCGACGGCGTGCCACTGGACGGAATGAGAGACTGACTTCCTACTGGGAATCTGGTGACTGACTGGATGCATGTGAAGGGGGAGGTGGGATGATGTCAAGCTGACCAGGTCAACGGACAGAACATGGTGAATATGAATGGATGGAATCAACCATCAAGATCGGTGGACAAACCAGAATGCGTACAATCAGGGTTACGAACAGGTCGGATGGAGAATGGGTCTTTTCATAATCGTAAAGTGGTGAGAGTGGAATTGTATGGGGAAGAAGAATAATACAGAATCCAGTAAGGCAGAGGTAATCCTGTAATGGTAAATGCCTCGGCCGAAAAGCCCCATCGGCTTCTGACCACTTCGCTCCCTCTCCTCTTTTCCCTGCCCCGGATCCTCTCATGCTTTAAGATCCTCCCTCCTTCTCTCTCCTCCACTCCTCTTCTTCCTCCACACTCATCCTTCTTTTCGCCTTTCTTCCCCCCCCCATCCTTTCTTTACTTGAACACCATCTCTCATCATGGCTACGCCTCCCCGGGTCATCGTTGTCGGTGGCGGATGTACGTGATCCTCCACTCCGGCCCCAGCTTTCCCCGCATTTGCTGACCATTGTCTTCGCTCTCAGTGTCCGGTCTCAGTGCCGCCCACACCGTCTATCTCAACGGTGGAAACGTTCTCGTTCTCGATAAGCAGGGTGAGTCCGGCCCATTCTGTCGTTTCGTCTTGTTTATATCGCGCCCATACTGATCTTCCCAGCCTTCTTCGGTGGCAACTCCACCAAGGCCACCTCCGGTATCAACGGTGCCCTCACCCGCACCCAGGTCGACCTCGGCATCCAGGACAGCGTCAAGACGTTCTACGAAGATACCCTCAAGTCCGCTCGTGACAAGGCTCGTCCTGAGCTCATCAAGGTCCTCACCTACAAGTCCGCCGCCGCCGTCGAGTGGCTGCAGGATGTCTTCAACCTCGACCTGACTCTCGTCTCCCGTCTGGGGTAAGTCTCCGGTCGCTCGTCCTGCGCATTCTTGTGCTAATCCCCATTAGTGGTCACTCCCAGCCCCGCACACACCGTGGCCACGATGCCAAGTTCCCCGGCATGGCCATCACCTATGCCCTAATGCAGCGCCTCGAGGAGCTCGCCGAGGCTGAGCCCCATCGTGTGCAGATCGTCAAGAAGGCCCGCGTCACCTCCATCAACAAGTCCGGAAACCACGTCACTGGTGTGACCTACGAGCGCGAGGGTCAGTCTCACTCCGCCGACGGCGTCGTCGTTCTGGCCACCGGTGGTTACGCCGCCGACTTTGGCGATGGCTCCCTCCTCAAGCAGCACCGTCCCGACACTTTTGGTCTGTCCTCCACCAACGGCACTCACGCCACCGGTGACGGTCAGAAGATGCTCATGGAGATCGGTGCCAACGGCATCGACATGGACAAGGTCCAGGTCCACCCCACGGGTCTCGTCGACCCCAAGGACCCCACCGCCAAGTTCAAGTTCCTGGCTGCTGAGGCCCTCCGTGGTGAGGGTGGTCTCCTGCTGAACTCCGACGGCCAACGCTTCTCCGATGAGCTCGGTCACCGTGATTACGTCTCGGGCCAGATGTGGAAGGAGAAGGAGAAGGGCAAGTGGCCCATCCGTCTCGTGCTCAACAGCAAGGCCTCCAACGTCCTCGACTTCCACACCCGCCACTACTCCGGCCGTGGTCTCATGCGGAAGATGACCGGCAAGGAGCTCGCCAAGGAGATCGGCTGCGGCGAGGCCGCCCTCAAGAAGACCTTCGACGAGTACAACCTCATCGCCGAGGGCAAGAAGAAGGACCCCTGGAACAAGCGTTTCTTCCACAACATGCCCTTCAGCATCGACGACACCTTCCACGTCGCCCTCATGGAGCCCGTCCTCCACTTCACCATGGGTGGTATCGAGATCAACGAGCACGCCCAGGTCCTCAACTCCGAGAAGAAGCCCTTCGACGGCCTCTATGCTTGCGGTGAGCTGGCTGGTGGTGTCCACGGTGCTAACCGCCTGGGTGGTTCGTCCCTGCTGGGTTGCGTTGTGTATGGTCGTGTGGCCGGTGACAGCGCCAGCCAACATCTCTTCCAGAAGCTGATCTCTGGCGGCGCCTCCACTGCCCAGCAGCGTCTGGGCCAGATCTCTCTGCACATCGACCCCGCCACTCCCGGCAAGATCTCCGTCGAGTGGAACGGTGCGGCTGCCGGTGGCAGCGGCGCTCAGGTTGCCGCGGCTGCTCCCACTGCTGCTGCTGCTGCCGCCGCCCCCGCCGAGGCCGCTCCGGCTGCCTCGGGCCCCAAGAAGTTTGAGATCCCCGAGACCGAGTACTCCATGGAGGAAGTCGCCAAGCACAACAAGAAGGATGATCTGTGGATCGTCGTCAAGGGTGTCGTCCTGGATGTGACCAACTGGCTGGATGAGCACCCTGGTGGTGCCAACGCCCTGTTCAACTTCATGGGCCGTGACGCTACGGAAGGTATGTATCATTCTTCACCCGAAAGAAGGACGCTTGCTAACTGAATGTAGAATTCGAGATGCTTCACGACGATGAGGTCATCCCCAAGTACGCTTCCCACATTGTCATCGGCCGCGTCAAGGGCCAGAAGCCCACCCTTGAGATCTAGATTGTGCAATAGAATGGGACGGTCACTGGAAAGAGAAAACGAGCAGCTGTTTGATACATACCCTTATTTTCATTTGTTATTTATTGCTATGTCATGATCGGGCGAGTCCCTGTTAGTTAGCATGTAAGATACTCAAATTGAGTTGTATCCATTGTCCAACCTGTCTTGACTTAACCGCGAACTTGCCTCGGCACTGACTCAGTGCAATACCACACATCGATACTTCGTACACGTGTAACTGTCTCTTAGTGATACATTTTATATACTTGATCGGACCTCGATCTGCCTATATACTCTACATAACACCTAGATCCGTAAAAAGCAAGCTAAGCTTGCATATGTTTCAAAATCATCTTCAACCGACGCACCGCGGGCCCATCCTCCCCCGACCCGCGGGCCTTGTCCTCCTCCATCTCCTTCTTAGCGGCCTCCAAAGCCGGCCGCAGATACCCCCAGACCTCATCGTGGTATCGGTCCTCGACGGCTACCCAGTCCGTCGCCCCGGGAAGACCAGTGAGCACAGCGTCGCGGAGGGCCGTCGCATCGGCCAGCGTTGACGACGGCGCGCTGGAGAGGATGGTATCAATATCGGGGACGAGACTGAGGGAGGTGAGAGGAGCGTGTCGCTGTCCTTGTCCGTCATAGGACGGGTCCGTTTGGTGCAACTGTCGCCGGAAGGACTGGATCATTTGCAACTCCGCGGGCGACAGCGTCTCTGAGAGGTCGGTCTCGACGGGCTCGAAGGGTTCATCGCTGGCTTCGTGGGGGAATTCGGGCGAGAAGGTGGGTGAGGTCAGGAGGGATACGACGGCGTCGCCGTCGGATGGTAGCAATGTTGGTGCCGGGGCTGAAGCCGCGGTGGGCGATTGCGCTGCGGGCTGCTTCCCCTTCCCTTTGGTGGTGGGGGCAGGGTTCGCATCGGTGATGTCGATGGGCGCGTGCTGGAACTCGTCTGTCGTCAGCGGGGGCAGTTCGAACCCGCCCGCGCTGTGTTGCGTGTGCGGTCCTTGCGCGGACCGGAAGGTCTCGCCGGGGTAGATGGTTGATGCATGGTTTGCTGTGGCGGAGGAGGTGGTTGAGGAGGTTTCTTGGGTGTATTGGTGGGCGGCGGAGAGGGCGGCGGTTGATGCGGCGCTGCTGCTGGGTTTTGTCGTAGTGGTATTGCCGCTGAGGAGGTGCGCGTCGGCGGAGGAGCTGCTGGAGAAGGCGTTCCGGGCGAGACCGGCGGCGGAGGATTGGATGCGACTGGCTAGGGAGGGAGGTTGCTGCAGTTGTTGTTGTTGAGATTGAGACGGTGGTTGTGGCTGAGATGGAGGGTTGGTGGTGGTGGGCGGGTTGCGGGGAGGCTTGGAGGGGTTCTGGTCGGTCCCCCGCTTTTGGTCGGACATGGTTGTTGATATGGGGGATACCTTGTAGGCAGGTGAGGTTACTTAGGGAGTGGTCGCAGGTAGGTAGGTATAGGTTAGAGATGAAGGATATGGTGGATGCTCGGCCTAAAGGATGATCGGGAGGGATAGGAATGGCATGTGATCGTGGTTTTGGGTGTAGTATGAGACTTTTGAGGGATGTTGCTGACAGTATCAATGGGTATTCAGAGATAATAGGTAAGAGAGGTTTCGTAGGTATCGTTGCGAGACAATAGATGAAGCTATTCAGGTTCATCCACTGAGATATATATACTGCCCAGCTCGCAGTGACTGGTGACTTGAAGGTGAGTTCTAGATCGGATACCTGGATCTAAATATCATTCTATTCTTGAACAAGATCTTCACCAGTACCTTATTCTATCGAATTATTCTCCAATTGAATGATTTTGAATACCAGGCGAGGTTGCATTGAAATGGTTGATGTCACTGACCAGTTGGCGCAGGATGGAGTGACTAAGAAGTGCTCCCCACCATCCACTTCTCCCACTACTCACTACGTGCTGCTGCCACCACCACCAACTCTCTACCTCAGGTATTACCTCCTCCACCACCAACACTTCCACCATTCCTATCACCACCTCGTCTACGGTGAGTACCTGCCCTTCCACCTCTTCTCTATCTCCTTCATTCTTCCCTTCACCTCCTCTCCCCTCGACACCTGTCCTCATCTTCGTCCGCTGGAAAATTCTCCCCTCCCATCATCTCCTCACCTCTTCCCCTCCTCATCCTGTCGTCGCTGCCCTGCCTCCCCCTCTGGTAGCACCTTCTCCTCTCCCTTCCCACCCAGCATCAACCCCTTCCAATATTCATTCCTCCCTGTGCCTCGCTCACGATATCTGGATTGTGACGACGGAGATTCTGTCAGCCGGATCTCCGCCTCGCATACTTTCTCCTCGTTCCGCCCGGCAGCCCCAGTCATCCTTTGTCGTGTCCATCAAGTCAAGCTGAACTGACCCGAAATTCTCCCCTCCTCAGTCTGGTCTGACGTCGCTATCGCTTCCCCTCTCCGTGTCTCTCATTCTTCCTCGTTTCGTCAGCCTCCCTTATCTCCTCTCGTGATCTCGTCCTGGATCGGACTTGATCGTTCTTTTTTTTTGCCGCCATCCTCACCGCTCAACTGTCTATCGTCGAGTCGGAAATCGACTTAATTCTCTCCCACCAAGCGACACTCCGGACCGCCGTAGTGGGTTGCCCCCTTATATCGCCAAAACCCTCCGGATCGTGGATCTTGGTTATCGATTACCTGTCCCGGGAAAGGGTGGACTTTGATAGAAAATGGTAGACAGGGATCCAGGTACACCTACCTGGAAGTTCACACAGTGAGTCTCCCTTGTCTTGGAATGGCGAGTGCTCGATCGGTGGGCAAAATCGCCCGACCTCTCCCTGCCCTCGGAACTCGGTCGAGGCTCATGAAGCTAATCGTGATCCATAGATGCTTCGGTGATAAGGGCGATGTGGAAGATATTACAGAAGGTATGGGACCTCGTCGGGCCCTCCGGATTCATCGCTTGGGCTTGATGACTGACACTCGCCTCTACCAGCTGATATCATCTCCACCGTCGAGTTCGATCACACCGGAAACTACCTGGCCACGGGAGATAAGGGCGGGCGAGTAGTCCTTTTTGAGAGAAACGAAACGGTATTACTTCTCCCCGCCTCTATTTCCTGTCCTCCGTTCTAACCCTCTGCGATAGAAAAAAACCTGCGAGTATAAGTTCCACACCGAATTTCAGTCGCACGAACCGGAGTTCGACTATCTTAAATCCCTAGAGATCGAAGAGAAGATCAACAAAATTAAATGGTGTAGACGGCAGAATGCTTCCCATTTTCTACTCTCGACCAACGATAAGACGATAAAGTTGTGGAAGGTGTTCGACAAGTCGCTGAAGGTGGTCGCCGAAAACAACCTCTCCAGCGAGCTCACCCCTGCCGGTGTGGGTGGTGGAGGGGCGCCGCGCGCCCCCCGTCTATCATTCAAGGACTCCTCTGCCTTGAAGCTGCCGCGAATGACGCACCATGACACGGTGGTCGCCGCCGTGCCTCGCAGGACGTACGCCAATGCGCATGCATACCATATCAACAGCATCTCCGTCAACAGCGACGGGGAGACCTTCATAAGCAGCGATGACCTTCGCATCAACCTGTGGAACCTCAACATCCAAGATCAGAGCTTCAATATCGTCGACATCAAACCGGCTAACATGGAGGAACTGACGGAAGTGATCACGGCCGCCGAATTCCACCCCACCAGCTGCAATTGGTTCATGTACGCCAGCTCGAAAGGTACCATCAAGCTGGCCGACATGCGGCAACGCGCCTTGTGCGATGAACACCACAAACGTGAGTTTCCATCGAACATCTCTAGCACCGGGAATAGTCTCGTTTACTAATCTTCCGCGGGATCAGTCTTCGAACAAGAAGAAGACGCCTCCTCTCGCTCGTTCTTTTCCGAAATCATTTCCTCCATCTCCGACGTGCGATTCTCCCATGACGGCCGGTACATCGTGTCCCGAGACTACTTGACAGTGAAGATCTGGGATGTCAATATGGAGCGGCAGCCGGTGAAGACGATCCCCATCCACGAGCACCTGCGCCCTCGTCTGTGCGACACGTACGAGAACGACAGCATCTTTGATAAGTTTGAGGTCGTCTTTTCGGGTGATGCGGAGAACGTCATGACCGGAAGCTACAATAATAATTTTATGATCTACCCCACCGACCCCAGCAAGGAGACGGAGATTGTCCTGCAGGCGGACAAGTCGGCGTTCAAGGCGAAGAAGGTTGGCGTACCGACCCCGATGAACAAGGGTGCCAACGGAAAGAAGAGCGGCTCCCGATCCACCAGCCCGGCCGGGCCTGGTAGCCGCATGAAGAAGGAGACGGATGCGGATCAGATCGACTTCAATAAGAAGATCCTGCACATGAGCTGGCATCCTTATGAGGATAGCATTGCTATTGCTGCCACTAACAATGTGCGTGGTCACTGCCCCCTATCGGTTCCGCTATGCTAACTCAGATACAGCTCTTCGTTTTCTCCGCATTGTAAGTACGTGATAGGAGGGTTCATCATCGTACATGGACAGGTGTATCGAGGCACACACGGGACCACATATGACAGAAAAGAGGTCGCTAGCAGCAGCATTCGCAGATCCAAAAAATCAAGTTGCCAGTTCTATTTTATAATCTTGTCATGTCGCCCTACCCCTTTCTCCCGTCGCCTCTCCCTGTTGTTGCTATCATTCCGCCATCCACTCTCTCTCCTTCCTCTTTCATGGGCTTATGGGCCCTCCGCATTGTGCTTGTGCTTTCATCTCGTGTGGGATTTTGGTGAAAATGTGTTGATCTTTTCTTTGGGCGTTTTACGGGGGTGTCGAATAGAGAGGTTGGAGATGCGGAGCCTCCGTGATTGAGTTGTCCCTTCTCTCTCACTGCGTTGGACGGAGGGATTGTTTCCGCAGAGATTATCATCACCCGCATTGGCCGCAACTAGAGCAGGGTCCTCAGTGCTAGGTATTCTTGACTGGATGAGATTGGGGATGTGATTAGTGGTCGTGTTGAGTAGATAGTAATGAATATATGGGTTGACTCGTGTCTACAACCAAAAAAATAGGAAGAAGTCGCATCACGCTCTGTAAACACAGATCCACTCCGGCCGGATCTATCAGATGTATGACGTCGATCTTGCTACGGGCCAATCACTGCATTGCACTATCAGACTGTCGCACGCCGGAAAAATTATCATGCCGGGAACTGGCGCTACTGCCCAAACAGGCATAGCGTGGATAAAGCCTCTCTCCGCCTTCTTCTCCATCCGTGATCGGTCGCGCGCAATCCACCATTACTGTCAACCCAGCTCTGTTGCTTGCTACTCTAGACAGGGTTATTCTTCTCTCTTTTTTCTGTCTCACTCTTGATCCTCTCTTTCAATCTCCTCCAGTCTCTGCATCTGTGTCTCTTCACTGCTGTTTAGATCCCTTGTCTGTGTTGGTTCACACAACCGCTGTCCTAGTGATGTCGCTGTGAAATGACATGGACACAGAGATCTTAACTGTGCGAAAAGAAATCACAGACTAAGAGCGTGGCGTGACCCCATCAGCAGCCCTTCTCTTCACTTCATTCAACCTCTTCTTTTCATAGATCGGCGCTCAAAGCAGAGACCGGGGCGCCTAACCTGTCTTGCTTTCGCCCCAGATCATGAACTCCTCGGGCAGTGATAACTGGCACCCTGGTGGCCCACCGCAGCACCCCGGCATGGACCAGATGAATCAACAACCTCGCCCGCTGGGCTCCTTTAGGTATGCCTCCCCGGGATATGGCTTTCGTTAGGGCCCCGTTGCCCCGATGGTAACAAGATGCTAACCCCCGTTCTTTGCCGCAGTCAAAATCCACCCCCTCAGCAAGGCCCGTCGGCGCAGCCTGCGGGGCCTGTCCTTCCGCCTCCTGGTTAGCATACTGCTTTCAGAATATGACACCGAAGATATACTGACTGCTCTGTCTTCCCTAGGCCCTTATCACCCTGCGAGCCAACCTTCCGGCCATTCCCTCCCTGGCCTGGCGGAGTTGAGCCAGGGTCACGGTGGCCCTCATCAACCCCCAGCCTATGGTCAACACCCTTCGGCCCCGTCCCACAGCGCCGGACACTCGCTCCCCGCCATCGGACAGGCCATGCAACATCCTTCGCCGCAGTCCATCAACCGAGAACGCGAGCGCGACTCCCGGGAGCGGGAACTTATCGAGCGACAGAGGCAGGAGGAGATGGTCCACCGGGAACGTGAACAGCGCGAGCGCGAGCAGTTGGAGCTTCAGCAACGGGAGCGCCAGCAGCGCGAACAGCAGCACCACCCGGTCCAGAGCCATACGGGGTCCATCCCCTTGCATCAGCCTGTCGCGTCGAAGGTCCCGAACTCCATTCATGGTCCCAACGGACTCCTCTCGAACATCGGATCAAATCCTCCTGCTGGTCCGCAACCGGGTGGCCCAGGTTCTCTTTATGGCCCTCAAATGCAACACGGCGAAGGCACACCTCGGTCGTATCTGCAGCATCCGGGTGGCCCGCCAGGTCAGCCCATGATGGGCTTTAATGGCTCCGGTCCTCAGATGCCGGGCAATGTTGCGGCTTTAGCGCAGGGTCAGCAGCCCATTTTGAATGTGAGTGAGCTCCGTCGGTTGGCTGGGAACGTTTGCTGACGATATTGGTACTTAGGACGCGCTTAGCTATCTCGACCAGGTGAAGGTTCGGTTCGTCGACCAGCCGGATGTGTACAACCGGTTCCTCGACATAATGAAAGATTTCAAAAGCCAAGCGTGAGTTTGCTTCCTGTTTTGCTGTGCGAATTCTTTGTCGGGTGTGTCTGACTCGCATGCAGCATCGACACCCCAGGCGTCATTCAACGCGTGTCGACCCTCTT
Organism: Aspergillus sp. MEXU 27854; assembly: GCA_019721355.1. NCBI lineage: Eukaryota > Fungi > Ascomycota > Eurotiomycetes > Eurotiales > Aspergillaceae > Aspergillus > Aspergillus sp. MEXU 27854. Next base: position 3,316,749 of record JAGMTT010000005.1, read on the forward strand.
TAACGGTCATCCTGCCCTCATCCAAGGCTTTAATACTTTCTTGCCTCCCGGCTATCGCATTGAGTGTGGAACGGAGGATAACCCGGATGCCATTCGCGTAACAACACCCTCGGGTACAAACACGATCAGTATGCCTCAGCGCGCGCCGTTGGATGCTGCGGGTGACATGGGACCTGGTGGCGGTATGGGCCATGGACGGCCGGACTTCTTTGACCAAGGTCGTCCGGGCTGGCAGCAACCCCAGCATCAGCAGCAACAGGGTAATCTTCCCGGATCGTACTCTCCTGGTTCCCGCATGATGGGCCCTGGTATGTTTGGACAGCAAGGTGGCCAGGGACAGCCCCGCGAACATCATTATGATTATCCCTCTCAACAGGACCAGCAAGGTCCTGGCCCCGCGATCCCTCACGGACAAGATCAACGCGGCGTGTCACAGCTCCAGGGTGCGGCCTCCGCCGCATCCGCCGGCCTAGGACGTCCGTCGATGATGCAAGTGTCTCCCGCGGGACAAGGCCCCAATATGTCTCAACCGATGAATAGCCTGGCAGGTGTGGGATCGGGAATGTTGCAGGGTTCGCAGGCAGACTTGAACAAGCGCGGGCCTGTTGAGTTTAACCACGCGATCAGCTATGTGAACAAGATCAAGGTAAGTGTGGATTTCTCTGGGTCTCTGTAAAGGGAACTTGACACTAACGGGGAACTCACCCTAGAACCGGTTTGCGAGCGCTCCAGAGATCTACAAGCAGTTCCTGGAGATCCTTCAGACGTATCAGCGCGAGTCGAAGCCAATCCAAGACGTGTATGCGCAGGTGACGCAGCTGTTCAACACGGCGCCGGATCTGTTGGAGGATTTTAAGCAGTTTTTGCCCGAGTCGGCTGCCCACGCCAAACAACAGGCGGCGGCGGCGGCACGGCAGGCCGAGGAGGCGGCTCCCCTTAGCAACGTACGTGGAGAGCCCAGCTATCCTGCCTCCAACGCTCTCCCCTCCCAGAATCCCAGCCGTGATGTCAAGATGCCTCCTCTCGGCCAGTTCAACGTCAAGGACTCTGGAAAGGAGAGTAAAAAGCGTCGCGGTGGTCCTGGAGCGCCTGGAACGCTGGGTTCCATCTCGGGTCCTTCGGCGGCCGCGGACGCAGCTCGCATGGTTGATGCCCAAGGTCGTCCCACAGGTCTTCAGCCCGGAAACGTAAACAAGGTGAGTTTGTTTTGTGTTCGATCCCATTCATTCTGCATATGTTCTGACAAGAGACAGAGAGCCAAAGTACACCATGGAAAGCCCCAGACCGAGGTTGCCCCAGCTGTGTCGCCTACGCTGGTGCCTGCGCTTCCGGAGCCGATCCAGCCTACTTTCTCGCTGACCCCTACTCAGGAGGAGTTCGCCTTCTTTGATCGCGTCAAGAAGTACATCGGCAACAAACAGACTTTCAGCGAATTCCTCAAGCTTTGCAACTTGTACTCCACTGATCTGATCGATCGCCATGTTCTCGTCAAGAGGGCTGGTAGCTACATTGGATCCAATCCTGAGCTCATGGCCTGGTTCAAGCGTTTCATGCACGTCGACGAACCGGAAGACAAGATCATCGAGTCCAAACCCAAGCAGGAACCGGGCATGGTTAACTTATCCCATTGCCGCTCGCTCGGACCGAGCTATCGTCTTCTCCCCAAGCGTGAGCGCCAGAAACCGTGCAGTGGTCGGGACCAACTGTGCTACAGTGTGCTGAATGACGAGTGGGCGTCGCATCCGACCTGGGCGTCTGAGGATTCGGGTTTCGTGGCTCATCGCAAGAACCAATACGAAGATGCGCTACATCGTATTGAAGAGGACCGTCACGACTATGACCATCACATTGAGGCTTGCACTCGGACCATTCAGCTTATTGAGCCGATTGTACAGCAGTTCCTCGTTATGTCTGACGCGGAGCGAGCAGCGTTCAAGCTCCCTCCAGGTCTTGGTGGCCAGAGCGAGGCTATCTACCAGCGCGTGATCAAAAAGATCTATGATCGCCAGCGTGGCGAGCGAATCATCCGTGAAATGTTCGAAAGGCCTTGCCACGTGCTCCCTATCATTCTCTTCCGCCTGAAGCAGAAGTGCGAGGAATGGAAGGCCAGCCAGCGTGAGTGGGACAAGATCTGGCGTGAACAGATGCAGAAAGCGTACTGGCGTAGTTTGGACCACCAGGCTATCGCTAGCAAGGGCATTGATAAGAAGCTCTTCGTGGCGAAGCACATCCAGAACGAGATCCAGAACAAGTTCGAGGAGAGCAAAAACCTGCGCAAGAGTGGCTTCCAGGTCCCCAAGCATCAGTTCGAGTTTACGTTTGATGATTCGGCCGTTCTCATCGATGCCACCCACCTGCTTCTCACCTTCATTGACCGCAATTCCGCTGGCTTTGGAGCTGACCCTCAGAAGGTCATGTCCTTTATCAAGGATTTCATCCCCGTGTTCTATGGCATGGATCGGGAGAACTTCCACATGTACATGAACGAGATGTCCAGCGCCACTTCGCAGGCGGATGAGAATGACGATGAGAGTCTGGCGGCTGAGGAAGTTTCGACTCCTCGCAGTCGGAAGGGCCTCACGGGCAAGAAGATGGATCTGCTTCGCGATGTGTTGGAACGCCGCAGCGAGAAAGCCAACCGCACCGAGAAGGAAGGCAGTACTCCGGCCAGTCGTGACGGAACTCCCGAGGCAGTCCTGGTGCCGTCTACTCCTGTCCCCGATCCGACGGAGCCTTTTGACGTGGCCGAACTGAAGTGGATGGAGCACCCTGGACAGGGTAACTTCAACCTGCAGCGGGAGTACACTCTGAATGAGTCGTACGAGAAGAAATCCCACCACCTGTACGCCAACCTTAGCATTTACTGCTTCTTCCGCACCTTCGAGATTCTGTATTCTCGCCTGCTGCGCATTAAGCTGCACGAAAAGGATGCGCATAACGACGTGCGCCGCGCGCTTATGGGCAAGCCGGCGCAGGATCTTGGCCTGATCGACAAGGTCCCGACGGACTTGTTCTACGACTGCACCCCTGAGGCGAACCTGTACCAGCAGATCGTGCGCATGTGCGAGGAGGTCATCAAGGGTGACTTGGAGCCCTCTCATCTGGAGGAGACTCTCCGTCGCTACTACCTGCGCAGCGGCTACCAGTTGTACAACTTGGAGAAAATGCTGGCGGGCATCTCAAAGTTCGCGGGTGCCATCTTCAACGGAGACTCGAAGGATCGGAGCTCCGACATCATCAACCTTTTCTTCAAGGAGCGAGACCGCGAAGAGACCACGCACAATCAGGAGATCCAGTACCGCAAGCAGGTCGAGAGGCTGGTCCGAGATAGCGATATCTATCGCATTACTTATGTAGGTGAACTTTCTTGCCATGTTGGGAACTTTTACTGACGAATCTACAGTACCCTACGAACAAGAAGACTACTGTACAGCTGTTGACCCCGGAGGACGCCACCTTGGAGAATGAAGAGCTGAGCCAGGAAGCACGCTGGTCGTACTATGTCTCCGCTTATACCATGCGGGACCCCACGGAGGGCGTACCCTTTTCGCAGATGCGCATGCCGTTCCTCAAGCGGAACCTGCCGCCGAAGCTGGAGCAAGAGGAGGAGTACAACCGGTACTACCGTCCGTTGGTGCATCAGGACGGTCTCATCATCCGCATCTGTGCGAACAGCTACCACATTCTGTACGAGCCGGGCAGCTTCGACTGGTGGTGGCGGCCTAGCGTGCCCTCGGAGGAGCCGGCGGAGGACGTTGCCAAGGAAGAGGCGGCTGTCAAGGAAAGACGGCGGGACCGCTTTACCGAGAAATTCATCAACAATCCCAGCTGGGCCCACGGGCTGAGCAAGGACGAGGTCGACAAGTCCAACCAGAGCTTCCGTTCGTGGATCAAGGGCACTGCCACCGAGAGCGGCGCCACCGAGGACAAGACGACCCCCACGGCGGCGGCGCCGGCCGATGATGCCCCGGAGGCGTCTACATCCGACAAGAAGGAGGAGAAGCAGGAAGACACGGAGATGGCAGATGCCGAGCCGGCAGCGACAGAGTCGAAAGACGAGTAAATGAACGATCTGGGCTTCCCACCGGACATGCACCGAAATGGTCGCTCAGCCCATGCCATGAGCATTTGTTGATAATCTGCCCGGAGACTTGGCAGGGGGACGGCACCGGGGAACTGGGCCTGACCTTGTGTGGTCGAAGCGAAAATATCTCATTGCGTGATTATCTTCTGTTTTATTTTCTTGTTATGAATGGTGGATTGTGCACCAGGGCATTACTGCGATCTGATCCATCCGCTGGGTATCAGCGCCCACATGATTTGATTTTACCGCAGTCCTGCATGATCAGCGAAGCATCCGATGGATTGCACTGCACGAATGGAATGGGATTCTGGGGGTCGGTCTTGTTAATGAAAGGACCTGGGGACCTGCGTGGGCACCCAGGGCCGAGATTCTGGGAATGGTGTCTGGGATGGGTGCTTTGAGTGTGTATGTGTCTAATTTTTGATTGTACGTGTACTTTACGGGTCGGTTCAATGAAGTGTTCTGGTTTGTACTGTGTACACCGCACAAGAGTTTACTCTGTAGAAGAAGGATCTGACGGATACCCGAGAGAGGAAGTATGAGAGCTCCGTGTGGCCGAAGGAGGATAACCGATACAGGCCGAGACTGGGCCGATGATGGCCCATCGGGATCGACGATCATCACTTTATTTTTTCGACTCTGTACGCAGAGAGTCGACCCTAAGTGTCGTGGATTGAGTGAATATACATGAATGAGTGAATTAATATACAGCTACTAGTATATATCTACTTCCCTATGATATTCATATGGTATTCATTTTGTACCAATACATTGTCTTCGCCATAGACGAAAATGCAATGATCGAGAAAAAGCCGAGCCATCGCCGAGGTGACGTCAAGATCCTTCTGGCGCTGAACTCTTCATCCCACTTTTTTTCTGTCTCGTTTTTTTTCTAATGACCAGATGGACACTGGTCAAATGGATAGGATGGACCAGAATCGATCTGGAATCTGGGGAACCCAACGTCTTGGAGGGGAATGGAGCGGTTTGTAGTCGATATAGAACCATCTACATGGATAAAGACCCGTCGCTGGAAGACACACCCAATCATTCACTGGACGTACGTCAGTAAGACATTTGTTCTCCCCAGGAAGAATCATGTAAGCTCCCTTCTTCCGGCCGGCGGGAGCTCTCCCTCTCTCCACTGGAGCCCCGGGGCATGGCGGGGAGAGAAGTACTTATTTTCTGCCTCTCCCGTTTCTCTTCTCTTCCCCTTCTCCCTCTCTTCGGTCTTGACCACTCTCCCTCTCCACTCTTCCCTTCCCTTCTATCCCTCACAACTCACAATGTCTGCTTCTGCTCTTCTGAAGAGCCGTGTGAGACGGCCTTCGTATCTCAAGAAGCTGGCCAAGGCTGAAGACCTCATCGACCTCTTCCCCCATGGCTCGTACATCGGCTGGTCCGGATTCACGGGTGTGGGATACCCCAAGTAGGTTTTTTCCCTTCCATTGTACTGGACTAGATGATCCGTGGCTAATGGAGTCTTCAACAGGAAAGTTCCCACGGCATTGGCCGACCACGTCGAGAAGAACAACCTTCAGGGAAAGCTGCGTTACACCCTCTTCGTGGGCGCCTCGTCAGGTGCAGAGACGGAGAACCGCTGGGCTCGCCTGAACATGATCGAGCGTCGCAGTCCGCACCAGGTTGGCAAGGAAATTGCCAAGGGTATCAACTCTGGTCAGATGAAGTTCTTCGACAAGCATCTCAGCATGTTCCCGTCGGATCTGGTCTACGTATGTCTGCCTTCTCCATTGGGCCGATGGTGATAACTGACAGGACTAGGGATGGTACACTCTGAACAAGCCCCATAATAAGATTGATGTGGCCGTCATCGAGGCTTCTGCCATCACTGAGGACGGTGGTATCATTCCTGGCGCCTCCGTGGGTGCTTCTCCTGAAATCGTCCAGATGGCCGACAAGGTCATCATCGAAGTCAACACGGCCAGCCCGTCCTTTGAGGGTCTGCACGACATCACCATGTCCGAGCTGCCGCCCCGTCGGAAGCCCTACCTCATCCTGTCCCCTGAGGACCGCATCGGCACGCCGCACATCCCCGTCGACCCGGAGAAGGTTGTCGCTATTGTGGAATCCGACTACCCCGACCAGACCCAGCCCAATGCCCCCGAGGACGCCACCTCGCAGGCCATTGCGACCAACCTGATCGAGTTCCTCAAGCACGAGGTCAATCACGGCCGTCTGCCCCCCAACCTTCTCCCCATTCAGTCGGGCATTGGTAACATCGCCAACGCCGTCGTCGGTGGTCTCAGCAAGGGCGGCGCCGACTTCACCAACCTCAAGGTCTGGACCGAGGTGCTGCAGGACTCCTTCCTCGATCTCTTCGACAGCGGCAACCTCGACTTCGCCACGGCCACCTCCATCCGCTTCTCCCCAGACGGCTTCAAGCGCTTCTACGACAACTGGGAACGCTACGCCGGAAAGCTCCTCCTCCGCTCGCAGCAGGTCTCCAACTCCCCCGAAATCATCCGCCGTCTCGGCTGCATCGGCATGAACACCCCCGTCGAGGTCGACATCTACGCGCACGCCAACAGCACCTGCGTCATGGGCTCCCGCATGCTGAACGGTCTCGGTGGCTCCGCCGACTTCCTCCGCAGCTCCAAGTACAGTATCATGCACACGCCGTCGTCGCGGCCCAGCAAGACCGACCCCACCGGTGTCAGCTGCATCGTCCCGTTCTGTACCCATATCGACCAGACCGAGCATGATCTGGATGTTGTTGTCACCGAGCAGGTCCGTTGCCCCCGTAACCTCTAGATGAAGTTGATACTAACCGCATATAGGGTCTCGCCGACGTCCGCGGCCTGTCTCCTCGTGAGCGCGCTCGCGTCATCATCAAGCAGTGCGCTCACCCCGAGTACCAGCCCATCTTGACGGACTACCTCGACCGCGCCGAGTTCGAGTGTCTGAAGAAGGGTATGGGCCACGAGCCGCACCTGCTCTTCCAGGCGTTCAAGATGCACCAGAGTCTGCAGGAGAACGGCACGATGAAGATCAAGAGCTGGGATTAGAGCGTGGATAGAGCACAAATTTAGAGCCTGGGATTGGTGCTGGGATTGGAGTTATGTTTGTACAACACATAGTAATGACATTCATGCCTGGTTACAAAAATGAGGCAAGCTGCATAGATACTCAAGTAACATGCCACATATCCTGATCAAGTAGAACAAGAGGCCACGCTGGGAACATTCTGGCAGCTGCCGTAATCCTTTCCACCAGTGACAGCGACGCTCTCCCATGTCCAGTTCGAGCACGCTCCGCTGCCGCAGACAATGGCAATGTTGTAGCCACTGGAGGCCACGGCGTTGGTACCGGAGATGTTCTCGACTGTGAGATCAGTGATGGGGATGCCCGAGGTCGGACTGCCCTTGAGGTCGCCGCCGTCGTAGTTTTGCTCGATGAGGATGCCGTATCTGCAATCGTCAGCATCCACTGCGAGGATCAGCCCGACGGTGGACTCACTTGGAAATCGAACTCAGCGTGATGCCCGAGTAGGTCACGCCTTTGATGGTCCCGGTATCGCCTGCGGTAGCCTTGATGCGGATTCCTATCACAATCAGTACCTCCACCGACACCACGGAGGGAACAAAACAAACCGTTCGTCGAAGCCTTAACCGTCGAATCCTTAAAAGTCACCGTATCAACGGTATTATCCGACCGTCCCCCGACACTCCCAATAGACAATCCATGCCCACCCGAGCACACCCCGCCACTAAACGTAACCCCCGTCCCCGAATTCACCGCAACACAATCATCCTGATTGTACACCTTAGCCCCGGTAATGACAACGTCAGAGCTAGACCCGATATCAAACCCGTCCGTGTTGTGCCCGCCGGCGCTATCGCCAGCCGAGTTATCGATCGTCATATCGGTGACGGTCAGCCCGTCGCACCCGTTGATGCTGACCGCCTGCACGGGCGTGTTCACGATATGCAGATCGGTGATACTTGAGCTGCTCAGGTCGTGCGCGTAGAAGAACTTCGGCTTCGTCTTGCCCCCGTTGCTGCCTTGGCCGTCCCACCAGCGCGCCCCGTCAGGGTTGAGTGTGGCGCCCGACGCGCCCTTGACGGTGATGCCCTTGCCGGAAATTTGGAGGAGCGGGCCGGACCATTCTTTGTAGCCCCAGGTTGTTTCGCCTTCGAAGATTACCTGTCGTACTTTGGTTAGTTTGGGGGCTAGGCTGGGAGGGTTGGTAGGGAGGGGAAGTACGGTGGTATCGTCGGCGAGGTCGCTGAGGTCCAGCGTCGTGCCAGAGGGCACGGCCACGGACGACAGCACGATGGTCGAGCAGGCCTTTTGCGAGGCGCTCGCGGAGGAGGCCCCTTTGGAGCCGGAGAAGGTGCAGCTCGTGGCGCGTTTGTTCAGGGTTGGCGAGGGGGTGATCATGGGGTCGGCCACGGGCGAGGCGAGCACGCCTGAGGCGAGGAGTGCAATGGAGAAGAGAGTCCGCATGTTCATGAAGGAGATTTGCTTGTTGATGGCAGCTGTGAGAGCTCACTGTGTGGGTGTTTGAGCTGGATTATATAGACATGCTGCACGTGGTATACTCCCCGTAGTTTCAACGCTGACGAAAGGTGGAGTCCAAGTTGTCGTAGGGAGGTAGGCTGAAGAGCGCCCTCGAGCGTTTTCCCTCCAATTGTCTCATGTTGGGAGGGGATCGGGTGCGTGCCATTGGTGGTAAATATAGACTGCCCCAGCGAGGTAATATGGTCTGGAGACCTGGAGACGGAAGAACACAAGCACTCTCGCCGAGAAAGCTTCTTTTTTCTTGTTTCCGGCATGTTTCTGGTGGTCGTCATTGAAATTATTGGGGATGGGATGGAGTATCCGTGTTCGTGCAAACGAGTGGTGGAAAATCATGCGGTTGTTCCGTAGGGAGTTTCAGAATGGTCATTTGGGCCACTTGGACTTCAGGTTGAGTATGAGTCGGGAAAAGTGCTAGACTGAGGGAGATATTAGTGAAATTAAGGGGCAATAAGGAGTGCGTGAAGTGTGTGGGGTTCGCATTGTATGCAACTCTGGCTAGAGTAGGGTAGATGATCTATTGCGATGAGTAGTAGATCACCAGATCAGCATCGTGCTATAAGCCAGCAGTTATAACATCAAACAGGTCTTACGATTCCGAGCTTCAGTAGGTAGACCATATGGGGTGTATTAATCCAGTTTCAGCTATACACAAACAGAAAGAAACATGCAATGCCGAGTCACTGATGCAGCAGACAGAATTATTATACAAGAATCACCCCATATCAATCCTCATCATCCACGATAACGATCATCCACACTCCCACCTCGCCATTACTGGCGCGCAACGGCGTACAGTGTACCCACCGGTTACGCCCTTCGGGGCTATACCGCGTCACCCACTTGATCCGCGCCGTCACACTACGGTCACACATAAACGCTTGCACGAGCTCATCCCGGACCATGCAGGAGCTGCTGATCCGGGACAGAAACGAAGACTGCAGCATGCCCGGGATCTGGAGCGAAGGAGAGGTGAACAGGATGCGCAGGGACGGATACGGACGGACCAGGAGGTACTATCCGGGTTAGCTTCCTGTCGAGCGAATACAGAATTGTATAACTCACATTCTCATACGCTCCAATGAGCGATCCGCGGAAGAACGCAGGCTTGATGTCCCCAGATTCTAGGATCTCTTCATCGTCCTCCATCAAAGTATCCGGTTGTATCCATCCGCGCGCGCCGCGGGACGTCTGCATATGGCTCAGAGCCGGATGGAACAGCTCTCCTCCGTGTGCGCGTACACCAACCAGTTCCTGCGGGCTGAGCATCTCGGCCAGCTCGCGGAATTCGTCTTTGGGCTTATCCGTCATCGTCATGGAGTCACGGCACTGTTGCCTCTCGAGCAGCTCGTGCAGGGATTCCAGCTGCGCGCCTTCCATCGCCAGCGCGGACACGTCAATTTGCGCCCCGATGAAATAGCGGATCTGGCCGTGGCTGTCGCATAGGGGTGCGCATTGTAGGAGGTTCATGAACGGCGATCCGTCTCGTCGGCTGTGACTTGGTTAGTACAGTTGGACGGGAAAAGCGTTGCCAGTTCGTACTAGTTGAGGAACAGCTCTGAATGATGTCGCCCTTCGTGAATGGCCTCTCGGATGCGACGAACGCTATTCGGGTTCGTTTTGGGCCCCTGCAAGAACCGGCAGTTCCGGCCGAGCACATAGTCCATGCCGTACTGAGTAGTCCGATGGAATTCTGTCCACGTCAGACGGCGGACATCGGTGAGGAGGAAAGAAAATACCTTCTGACGCGAATATGATAGGATTATCCGGCCGCGACGGATCTGTCAAGCAGAACACCTCCGCCAGGCCATCCGACGTGCCCTGGAACTTTTGCGGGAGAGTTCCTCGCACACGCGCTTCGACAATCCGGCTCGTGATGGTGATGCAGCGCGATGTGATGAACGCCGGCAGCTCTTCCGCCGTCAACGCATGGATTGCGTCCTGCAGACGCTCTTCCAGTTTCTCGTTGACGGTTGGTCCGACGAAGCTGTCGTCCGTGTGGACGGACGGCGGCGGGGCGTCGACGGACCGGCGCACCAGCGCGTTCACGTAATTGATCGCCTTCAGCGCCTTGCGGGTGTTGAGGTAGTATGTGAGGGTGGGGAGCGAGCGCGGCCGCTCGTCGGCCAGAAACTCGCGAAAGCGCGTGAGATACCGCGGGTTGTTGAGGATGGTCAGCATGTGCTCGGCCGAGAACATGACGTCGTTCATCTTCTCCAGCTCGTGGAGCGGCACGTCGCACCCGTCGTAGGGGGCGATCAGGTCGTACGAGACGCCTTGTTCGTTGATGGGATTGAACTCCTCGGAGCCGTCGAAGGGGTTCCGCGCCTGGAGGAGCGGGAACTCGTTGATCATGAAGTTGCGCCGGAGGGTCTTGACGGAGGGTTTCGGGTTGAGAGGCGTAGCATCCTCCGGGACTGTGTCGACACTGTGGGATTGCCAGGGGGGCTGGGGGAAGTCTGACAGAAGTCGGTCGGTTCTGGTTGTTCAGTGAATGCCTGATCCATTGGGGTGAAGAGCCTACCGCAATTCTCTCCCGTCCTCGCTCGCAAAGTCGTTTAGAATGTTAGATGAGTACGAGCGCAGGGACTCCGCGTCAAAGCTGGTGTATGCGCCAAAATCCATATCTGACTTCGTCGTGGTGGGTGTGTGTCGTCTGAGACTGACAGGCCCGAACGGCCGCAGATCCGTTTAATAGTAGTGCAATGGTCCTCGCCCTCAGGAGAGTCCCATCGCCAGAATGATCGATCAGATGATAGTATTTCGTGACATGACTTCGGGAACCCTTTCGAACATGCGCCTGTCAGCTTTGACGTTGCGAAGGGCGGCGAACCATCTCGCCAGGCCGCGAAGCATGGCGATTATCACCAGAGATATATGCGATGTCACAAGCGACATCACGCTGATCGATCGATCGATGGCTAGCCGAGCGCGTTCAACCCCACGAGATCGGGGGAAATTTGGCCAGTGATGCAATGCTGCAGACGATCGTTCCGTCAGGTTGGGTGCCAGCGGAAAAAGTGACATGTCTCTCCGCCATGTGTGAGATCTAGGTTTGTACGAGTGTTCCGGAAGGCGTCGCTTTGGGAGATCGTTGAGAGCTATACAGATGTACACCTCACATCACTGGGGCTATTGTGATATTACAGAGATATGGAAGAATTATCCAGATAAAGATGAGTGGTTCAATTGAGGCTTTATGGACTCAATGTCAATATTGGCAGAGCTTCGTACAAGATAATCTCACACAAAGAAAGGTCAAAACAACAGCACACAGAGCACGATGTCCGGAAAGCCACTCCAAAACGTCCCGATTTAAGATACTAACACCATGGCGTTGATTCTTCGCATGCTCAGCAATCCGAGGCTTGACGAGGCAGCTTGCGACGGAGAATAGCCGCGAATCAACCAGTGGTCAGCCCATTTAGCAGGTGTCGCTGTGGTTGTCGCCACCATCCTGACAGGCAGCACCGCAGTACTTGATGATCTCAATGTCTCCGTTGGATCCGCCAATGCACTGGAACAGAGTGTTCTGGATATGGGCCGGGTCGGTGGGCATGTTAGCACCGTCAAGGGCCTGGGCGATTTGGGCATAGTAGTTGCCTGGATTCAGTCAGTTAGGTCAAAATGACATGGACTCATTGGGATTTGGATCAACGTACCCTTTCTGAGGAGGACATAACCGCAGTACTGGAGACCAGTCTGGCAGTTGTCGGCCACGGCCATGGAGGCGAGAGAGGCGACAGCGGCAAGGGCAATGGAAGTAAACTTCATGATGAATGATTGGTTGTGATGGGACTGGAACTGAAAGATTGCTTGTGATTGAGGAAACTGAGTGATGATGGATTGAAAGAGGATTCGGACGAGACCTGGGAGGTTTATATAGACCTTCTTCTCCGGCCCCCATTCAACCTCAGACCATACTCTTCATATGAGGAGTTTAATCCCTCACTGAGATGAATCTGCCTGGATCCAACAGCCCCCAAATCCCTTCGTTGCTTCGCCCCTCATGGTGAGATCGAGGTTACACTAGAATATGCGGTGAAAGATGGTGAGACATACAGGGACATGATCCTGGAGGTAGAGAGATGGATATCGTATGGTCATGCTGTATACCTTCTTCCGTTTATCTCCTCTCTGTATCTCCAGTTCTACCTCTATAACATCATTTCCGAGCACACATTAAGCATGCGAAATGTCGAGACATTCCACCTCGAGCGATTGTCTGACATGCAATCACTTCGTGCAGATGAACCGAACTTCTTGCTGATACGGCCACACGGGAAAGATAAAGGGGCGGAATCTAACGCAGCCTGCATCGCCCCCGATGTGCATAAGATGCGTGAATGTTGGATGTTGCCTGCATGATCTAGATCCTGAATGAGGCCAGACCGAAGCACCCATTGGACAGAAGTCAGTCTCCAAGCCATCAGATCTGCGAACCCCATCCCCAGGAACAAAATTCCTTTGAGAAGGCGCATTCCCCCGCTCGCGAGCTGTATTCCTACATCAAGCTCCCCTCAAGGACTCATTGCATGGCCATTTTGGACGGTGTTCCTGAACGGTACCGATTGGGACCGACTGATCAAGCAAATCGCTCAACGGCAGGCTAAATTGGAGTCCCGGACAGGCCATTAGCCAGAGAACTTCACGAACAGGCCAATTGGGGGATGCGGAAGTCCACCGAGCTCATCTAGGTATCCACAGGAAAGGAGCAATGGGGCCATTTGAATCTCACTGCTTTCCCCGAATTGGCTGTGATGTATCCGTTCCAAGGTGGAGCTTTGGTAGTTTGGGCGTATCTTGCGGAAGCACTAAACGCGAGTCCCTGCAGAAGCCATTGCCAAGCTGTAGCCAAATTGCTTTTGGCAAAGGGCTCAAACAACGAACTGGGTAATATCCAATCATACCCACTTCTTAGCTGTTGGTTTGTTGGAGAGGGACCTGCCTGCATGAGATTTAGCTTTATTCACGGGGGCTGTGAGGCCTTCATCCCAACTGTTCTAGAGTGAAACAGGGCCTCATTCGTGCCCAGATCATGTTGGACTTTAGAGATCTGCACCCCGCAGCGCCAATCTTAGCCACTTAGCGGGCGAGCCGGATCAATAATGTTGCCGGGAGGTTTTCGCGCCGTGCTTAGCGCTGATGCTGCTTCGGTCTAGCTCCACAGCCCTGTCAGCATCCCTCAAGACGACCATCCACCAGTAGCATGTCGATACTGCTGGAGAGTCTGTTGGAACACCTCCAAGGTTACATTTCAACTATTGTGCTTGCGCGGTTCCTGGCTTGGCATGAAGGGGTCTCAGTCGTGACGGATCTCAAGGAACAAGACCTCGGCTCGAGAGAATCCGCATAATCAGTGCCTTCTGAGTACACTTGCTGTAGAGTCATACCGGGTGCGAGTTCGAGTATGAATGATGAATATATATGCTGCCATATCAGAAGACACATGATTCACACGGCAACTATCTTTGGTTTTGAGGCCATTCGGGTAAATTCTACTAGCTGATGCCGACGAAATGCTACCCAAGTTTGAAGTCCGATGGGCTCAATGGAGTTGCTATCCCGATGCTGGTGGAGCACTATGCCTATGATAGGTAACCTCCGAGTACCTGACCACAGTGAATACAAACACATTCATGGGCTACATACTACGTATGGACTAGAAAAGGTTATTAGCGGAGACGGAGTTCGAGTTTCGATTGAGAGATAAGGAACAACGCAATTGTGTAACCTAAACAGTATCATGAGTCACAAAACATCCAAGACAGTACTCAGGGGCGTCACCCCATTCTACAAACCTCCAAGCCGTTTATACCGCAGTGACGTTGCCACGGGTCTATGCTCGTGGATTCACCCTTGTCTAGTGCGAATGGAAACTGTCAGTTGTCACCGAGATGGAGGTCATATTCTGCACACGAGGCACCCAGATATCTGAAGCGAGATGGTCAGTCACACAGCCCGGAGCTGGGCATCGAAGCATGGTGACAGGCCGACTCGGACATCAGGGAGAGCCTATACTCGAGCTCGTCAATAGCCAAGGTACGGGCGGCACCAAGGGCGTCAACGGCCCCATGGAGCAACTCGACCTGGAGCACGAACCGATCTTCTGGGCGTCTAAGAATCGGGGGGGCATGCGCAATGAAAAAGTCCATATCTCCGTGGAGAGTGTCCAGGGCAGCCTGAATGCGGTTGCGCTCAGTGGATGGTCCTTGCAAAGATCTAGTAATGGAGATGATAACCCACGTGGAAATCCAGTAGTCGCCGTTGTGGAGATAGACTCTAGGATAAGTCATTTTGGCAGCGTTGTAAAGATCAGTTGGATCAATTGGATCAGTCGGTAAGCGTTTGGCTGGGGGCATTGGAATGTTGATGCAGAGAGAGTAGCAGAAATGCTCTTCGAGCCTAGGCAGAGGTCTGATCTGGGTGAATTGATCAAGTATTTATGATGAGGCCTACCCCATTCGTTGTCAAATTTGTGTTACCTTTATCCTAGGAAAGCTCCCTTATATTGGGGGAATTGTACCCATCTACATGGGATCAGTGTTTGATATGTGAGCAAAGATAGGAATATTCCGCGATTGAAAACTCACGCTGAGTACCGGGGAGATCCCGCAACAATGCTTTCTCAATGGCTCTCATAAAGAAAGCAATTGATTAACAAAGAAACAGTGCTATTGAGAAGAAGAAGCCTCCCAAAGATCTGACTGGAGACTTATAAGGCAGAAACAAAGAAATACAAAAGGAACAATTGAACAAAGCATGTCAAACAGAGGGATTCAGATAATGGCGCCACCCACGACTTTGACATCCTTAAAAGTAGCGTGGAATATGGAAACAAGGGAGGTGAGCTGGAGGTATGTTTCTTGGGATGCTTGAATTACATCTAACTGACATTTTTCTTATGGAAGACTCGGAGTTTCTGACTTGCTCCAAGGAACTCTGCTTGGGGTAGTGGATCACCAGAGGATTGTCAGTTATATTGGACTCAATTCTCTCACTGATGTGCGCTGTGCTGTCATAACTGGATTCCCTGAAATTTGAATTCGACTCAACTCCCGTTGCCTAGACACCTCCTAGTCCTATTTGTCACTTTGTATAGATACTTGCAAAAATTTTGCGTGCCTAGATAGTACCCGGCAGTCCATTATGTGTTACGCGAAAAGGTCATAAACAGCCATCTCTTGCATACTAACTACTCAAGCCATATCCTACATGCGGTAACAATAAAATGCTACTTTCTGAGCAGCACACTATCGTAGGGCAGAGGAGATTGAGTACCTGTCATATACGTTTTGACTGACGGGACACATCATATTTTCTCCGCTCCCGACTACCACACCATGCTGTACGCCATGACAGCGCGTGTGACAGCGCACATCACTAGTTATCGTATCAGTATATCTTATTGGTGGCTTCTATTCCTCTAGCAGCCAAGCCTGTATAACATGTAAACCTAGGGAGTGTCTGCTGGGTCTTTAGCTCTACGGTTCGTCAACACCTAACCGGAAACAGAAAATACTAAGTTGTCAATCTGCAGAAGAGATGCAAGAAGGGATCAATAATTGATTCTGTTTCTCCATGGCACCTGGTAGGAATTTCTCCTGTTGACTTATAAATCAAGCGGCATATATCCGGTGGAGTTCATTCCTGTTGTCCCCTGAAGTAGCATGTCTCCTGGTCCTTTGCTCAAGGTGTCCCATGATGCTTTTGCTCCGGATCATTTACCTTCTGTCATGGGGGTGCGTGCAGGTTCACTCAAAAGCCGTTTTCGCTCATTTCATGGTATTTCATCTAGCTATGACAATCACGCTTGATCCCGCTAAATTATAGATAGGTTGGGAATACTGGAAACTATTCCGAGCAAGAATGGAAAGACGATATCACGCTCGCACAGGCAGCAAATATCGACGCCTTCGCACTTAACATGGCCACAAATGAGTTCTTCAAAGACTCCCTGTCCACAGCCTTCTCCACAGCCAAAGATGCGAACTTCAAGCTCTTCTTCTCCTTCGACTACGCTAGCAACGGCAGCTGGCCCCAGAAAGACGTCATCGATCTCCTCACGCAGTACAAAAACCACCCTGCGTACTACAAACAGGGAGAGAAGCCTTTCGTGTCGACGTTCGAAGGCCCGAATGATGCCACCGATTGGCGCAAGATCAAGAACGAGACCGACTGCTTCTTTGTCCCGGACTGGACCTCCGTCGGACCCGGTAAAGCAGCCAACCACAGCGTGATCGACGGCTTGTTCAGCTGGAACGCGTGGCCGGAAGGCCCGCGGGCTATCAACACCACAGCAGACAAGGCGTGGATCGCTGCTCTCGACGGCCGCGCCTACATGATGCCGGTCTCGCCGTGGTTCTATACCAACATGCCCGGCTTCGACAAGAACTGGGTGTGGCGCGGTGACAACCTCTGGCACGACCGGTGGCAGCAAGTGTTCGAGCTGGAGCCTGAGTTTGTGCAGATCATCTCGTGGAATGACTACGGCGAGTCGCACTATATCGGGCCCTTGCGAGACAACGGATACGTTGCTTTTGCTGCGTCCCGTGGAAATGCGCCCTTCAACTACGTCCAGAACATGACCCACGACGCCTGGCGTACGCTTCTCCCGTATTATATTGACCAGTACAAGTCCTCTGATAACAAGACCACTCTGCCCATCGTGAACGAGACGGCTGTCGCCTGGTATCGTCTCCATCCCGGCGACGCTTGTCGCACCGGCGGTACGACAGGCAACTCTCCCAACCAGGGTCAGAGGGAGTACCCGCCAGCGACGATCCTGGAGGATCGCATTTTTTATTCTGCGTTGCTCAATTCATCATCTGAGGTGAAGGTTAAGGTGGGCGACTCAGAAGCGACAGGGGACTGGCATTCTGTTCCTGATGGTGGAAGGGGCATATACCACGGCAGTGTGCCGTTCAACGGTACTGGGAAAGTCCGGGTATCGGTGATGCGAGAGGGCAAGGCTGTAGCAACGATTGAAGGCGAGCCCATCACGTCTGATTGTTCGTCGAGCAAAGGCATCCAGAACTACAATGCCTGGGTAGGACAGTCTCCGGCGGGACGTGCTGGAGTAGAGGGGGTTATTGTCTGTCTTGTTGCTGCTGTCTGGATTACTGCCATGCAATGGATGTGAGGCACCATTTAAGGGCCCACTGATTTTTATCTCTCTAATGTGTATGGCTATCGGGGAAATGAAATGAATGGACACACCTCACTGAGCTTCACCATCCTTTAGTATATGACAATCCAGTGTGCATATTGCCTGGAACTGGCTCTAGCTCGATCTTAAAGGTAGAGCAAGGCATGTGGTAACTTCAGGGTACCATAGCTGAATCAGACGAATCCCCGTGCTGACGCGTGTTGACTTTCATACTACCTCTCAGTTACCCCTTCTCCACTCCTCACCCACAACAGAGCCATGGCCCAGACAACGAGGTTCTGCTTTCCAGTGAAACCTCTATCGAGTGACGCGGTCAAACTGATTCCTTTCGAGGTCAGCTGTTAGCTCTTCCCCGAACTTTGAGTGTCGTTTCAGTTCTGACATCTTTTGACGACTTTATCAAATTCAAAGACCAGTATATGAAGGATATGGTGTGGAACCAGGACTGCAGATCATGGTACAAGGGTAATACAGCAGATGGAAAAATCGTGGCTCTGTGGCCCGGAAGCACCTTGCACTACATCGACGCTCTTCAGCAAGTCCGATACGAGGACTTCAAGGTACGCTACTTTGGCAATCGCTTCGGATACCTTGGAAACGGCATGACCAAGCTGGAGACGGTTGGGGATGCTGACTTGGCCCGGTACATCCGGCCACACGACGACGCGCCCATCATTGGGTCAAAATTTACCTACGTCAAGGCAGGACGACCTGAGCTTTCTGCTATTGATCAGGCGGCTCCGAAGGCTTCCCCGAATGGTACAGCGGTTATTCGTTAGGCCGAGGTGGAGGTAGTATAGATTCGTGGCATGTTTATGACCCAGGCAAAAACGACATTCTGGAGTAAGCGGTCAAGTGCTTCTTTTGCCAGACTCTTTCTCAGCTTTTCCCGAACGCCCTTTTCATCTGGCTGTGAACATAATATAGTAAATAGTACAGTGGCAGAAATGCTGGGACCCGAGAAATTCCTGGAACTCGCTTAATTAGAAACCGACGTCCGTCCAAAGTGCCGAAGTAGGTGGCCCCGAGTTGATGACTGGGCCTAGTCCAATACCTGCCATTGCTCAAATTTGACATGTTGCTTAATTTTCAGAATCTATAGAGTTGAGTTTCACTTGCTATCTTTGACCAACAATGAAGGAGGTGGATAAGGTTTCCCAAATGCGGATGAATTCATAGCGAAGTCATTGGGTCAGGCTATCCATTTACTATATTCTGAGCGAGTCACCGTATACTTCTGTTACTCTAGACTACTCCCTCCTCCTCTCCAACTTCTCTTCGTCTCTTCTCCGCCTCCACTCCTCCCACTCCAACCCTTGTTTTTCTACCCTGCCCCCTCTAACTGAGAATCCAGGGTCCTACCATTAACCTCTCATCGGAGAGTCTCTACCTTCGCATCTACCTCCCCGACCTCTTTTTCTTTGCCTCCAGTTCCAGGGCCACCATGAACCTCCAACCTATAGCGGACACTGACGAACGCAACGTCCATGTTTTCGATGGCAACGGCAATCTCATCGCAGGTATGGTTTGATCTCATATGAATTGCGCGTTATGAACCAACGCTCTAAACACCTACGAAGGCCTCCAAATCAGAGACGAAAATCGCTACGTGACCAAAGCCAATTTTTATGACATGTGCGAGATCGTGCTGAGATTCGAGACAGACCCGCCGCCAACCTGGGCCCTGTTCAGTCTTGTGAGATCTCGAACCGACGGAACTTGGGCCGCTGGGGGCAAGGTACTCCGCGACTACCACAGCTTGAGTCCCGGTAAATACGTGGTCTTGACTCCAGACAGGGACAAACTCCCCGTACGTCAGACATCTGAGAGAGCGGTACGTCGGTGGATTAGTAAAGAGCAGAGTAATCGCACCGGAAGCCTGGTAAGTAAGCGGCACAGAGAGCAGACTTCTAAAGACGTTCATCACTGATTCCTCATATCAAAGGATACAAGGTTCCGCGATAGTGTCAGAACTCGCGATGGAGGGTGCGTGATAACCGGACTCATACGTGGTAGAGGCGAAGACTGGTCCGGTTACCAAGCTGCCCACATATGGCCTTTGGCTCGGGCGAGTAGTTGGAGCGCAACTCCTCGCTTCCGCCAATGGATCACCGACACCTCTCGTGCGTCGGAGATCGGAACGTCTCGCCTCTACTCGCCCCAGAACGGCATCTTGATGCGGACGGATCTACACGATCTGTTCGACGTTTATCGGTTTTCCATCGATCCCGATGTACCCATCCGCCCTTCTCAAACTTTGTCATTCACTGCAACTAACAGACTGTGGGGGGGTTAGGATGGCTACAAGATCACTGCCTTCGATGCGGATAACCGTGGTATTGGCGGGCGCAGGCTGCACCGAAATGCACGGTATCCCTCCAACCCCAGCCACCGCGTCAGCGACCGTCTCCTCCGCTGGCATTTCCGGCAGGCCGTGCTGAAAAATATGAAGGGTGCGGTGGATGTGTGGCCGGACTGGGAGCATGATGCAGCCGGCGGCGACCTTCTCCAGATCATCAGGGAAGGACCAGCTCCGGAGGAGAGAATGGAGTTGGAACTCTTTCATCGCCTGGAGGGGATTCGAGAAGAAAGGGAACTCAGAGTATGAGAGCCATCTTCGTGACCTCATTAAGGACCAACATGCTCACGCAATTTGGCGTTTCGCAGGACGACAACAGTGACGAGTCTGCCTGACCACTCTGAGCGCTGTCTTGACACGATCGACGATCCTCCCTCCGCGACCCCATACCGATCAGCAGCAGGAGAAGAGAGGCGGAGAGGAGCATGGTTGTTGATTCGATTTGGATTCGATTTGGACGGATGGGACATGGTGGGCGGAACGGAGCTTCGTGATCGACCCTGAGGGCCATTAGGGGCTGACTGGTTAGGCCTGTATCGGTTGTAATAGCCACGCAGCCAGTCCTCTACATATTCGGGTTTCAACACAGATTTATGAACAGCAGATGCTGTTATATGCATTGACTCGTGACACGTAATATATTATACATCAAGGTAGTAAAAACGGAAGAAAGAAATCTAAAAGGCCAGCTCTAGAGACAAGCTAGTGCATTTCGGTGGGAGGGCGGTAGTTGCCTCCAAAGACACTGAATATAGTTAGCTTTGGCCTTGACGAACTGTATGATGGGATGTGTGATAGACCTACCGAGCCGTGAGGAAGCTCCACAGTCCACCGGTCTGGGTCTCGCTAGGTCTGCGCTTGGCCCAGCCGTTGTCGACGTTGTAGTTCTTGACATCTTGGAGACCGGCAAAGAGACCGCGACCAGCCGTGGGGTGCTATGAAGGTTAGATGGGAAGTCGAATGGAGAGAAGTGATACATACATGCTTCTTGTGCTCGGACTCGCGGACCCAGAGGTCCGCGCCGTAGTCGTTCTGTAGGCGGGAGTTGGACGGCATTGTTAAAGTGAGAGATAGGATGAGGTATGAGGAATTGTCTTTGTCTTTGTCTTTGTCTTTGTAGTTTGGATCTGTGTGATGCAGTGATGAAAGAGCAACTCGACGCCTCGAGGGCACATTTATACCTTGGCCGGAGTATACAAAACTCGTCAGGCCATAGGCTCAGAGCCGGCCCCGGATTCGGCCGTGTCGGCCCATCCGCTCAGCGGACGAATCCTCGACGGCGGATGAGGTGGTTGTCCCATGGGTGGTGGGATGGTGAGGGATGGTCTGATGGGTGGCTGTGAGGTGGTGACATAATCGACCTGACGGGGTTCTCCGATGCGCCACTCGAGCGAGGTTTTCTCGGAGTTCTTACCCTAGAGGTCAGCTTTTGACGACGTCGGACTTGGTAGTGCCGCTGTTGGGTTTTCTTCTTCCATTGTTCGATGGTCGGAGGGTTCGACTGAGATTTCCGAGGTGGTGGTGAACGGCCGAATGACATCATCTATCGGACTTCACGAGATGACCGAGGCGAGTTAACTTAGTTAGTTTATGGATCTTGCTGCGATAAGCCGTGTGCTGTCAATTCCTGCATAAGATATATCCAATGCTTTGCGATCGTGGCATTCTTAGGAGTTGGCTCTGTGAGCATTTGAATGCATTCTGCTGTGGGTGGTGTGGTGCGATATATATCCAGTCGGCCCTCTACTCCATAAAAGTGGTTTTAGGAGACAGGTAGATTAATGCGGGGATTAATTGAAGAATAGATTGAGTTCGTGATTGCCATGAACTGCATCGTCGATAAGCGATAGTTTATCTGTGGTTTAATATATAGAGTATGACATAGATTGGACTCAGCGATGAGTGATGGTAGCCAAGCCTCCTAAGTGCCTACGGCAGAAGGACGGGACGGGAACGTTTGCACGGAGTCAGGAGCGCCCTTGACAGAATCCTAGTAGTACTTCGCGTCAGCGACAGGAGATTGATAGATAGAATGAGAGGTACTGATAGCATGAAACAACGATAGATAAAGTTGATCGGACAGCATGTCCCTTGCGTGGTGATGTCATCTGGTATCTGGGGTTGACACAACAACTACTCTGTATGATAGTCAGTGCGACGATGTGTACCGTACCTGCATAAGTATGTGTGCCATGTGGAGGGCTCTGAGTTGTCTTCGTCGTAGTCAAGGGGTTCCATGCTGATGTTGACCGCTGTGGCCGGAACAGCGGTAATAATATGGGGGTGGGGATAACCGAACCATCCGTCCACCACCGGCGGTCCACGTTTCCAGACAGACTCTTCTCGATCGAGGATTGATTATTATCGATGTGTTAAAATGAGAACAGTGAGAATGGTCGCCAAGAGGATCCGACCTCGTCCCGCAGTGGAGGAGAGATCAGCGTGGACGAGTCCAGACCAGGTCGGTTGGGGCTGCAGGATGGCAGAATTTTCAGTCGGTGTGTGTGTGTGTGCATGACACTGATGATATACGGAGCAGACAGGATAGAGCTTGGGTCTACTGTGGAGGTGTCTGCAGGAAGAACAACGACAGAAGCAACATGTACGTCCACGAGCCGTGGGCTACAGCTGACAGTTGGCCGTTGACGCCCAGTGGCTGTGGTGTCGAGCCAGCTGAAATGAGACCACAAGACCGATGGATCAGCGGGGATCAGGCAGAGGCGATCGACGGCTGTAATAACGGATTGGGATGGGTATCCCAGGGTGACTGGAGAGTGCGGTGAATCAGGGGATTAGGTTGGCGCATCCGATAGTGGACGCCATGGCTGGAGGAAGATTTGGAGGAATACTCGACCAACTGACTCTGTAAGAGTACGGCGTAGGTACCGTGAGAATACGAAGAACCCCTGAAGGCGAAGACGATTGGGGGCGGCGGTGGAGACGCGGAAATGAGGGTGTCGGCGCCAATAAGAGCGAGAAGGACTGAGTCTAGTCCTAAAGATTATATTATTCCGTACGGAGTAGTCGAATACCGAGTGCCGTTTACTTGAGATGATCAGAGGTTATCACCACTAGAAGGATATACTCCTTCGTCTTCTTTCTGTATCCTACGACATCTGCAGCAGATACTCTCTAGAATACTCTCAGAAGAATAACAATGATCTGAATAGTCATCGTACTGGCCAATCATCGCCAGCGGGTACCTGACCCCGCCTGGACCAATCCATGGACACGACGGCGTGTTAGTGCTGTTGTTTAGTTTCCACTAGTCACGATGCCCCTTTTTCCATATGAACCCATCTTTTCCTCTTTTCCTCTCGCTCATTTCCTCCTATTCCTCTCCTTCTCTCCTCTTCAAAAACCCCCTCCGTCCGTTCTCCTCTAGGAGTTCGTTTCTCCTTCTCCCTCTGTTGACCACCGCTTCACTCGTTCAGCGGGCATTCCTTCGTTTCCATTCTCTGCCACCCCCCCCCAAACGCAACCCCACCATGAAGGCTGCCATTCTGGCCACCGCCGCCGCCCTGACCGGCGGCGCCCTCGCCGACGTCGCTCATATGCGTCGCGGTCATGATGCCTTCCATCACCGTCGGGCTCTGCACGCCCAGGCCCCCGAGGAGACCTGTGGCTGCACCACCGAGGTCATCACCTTCTATGGATCGCCCACCCTCGTGCCCATCTCGACGCCCACGCCCACCCCCGAGACCACCAGCACCGAGGAGGTCACCACGACCCTCCACTCCACCAGCACCAGCACCGTGACCGTCACCGCCACCCCCGAGGTTCCCGCCGTGACTCTGCCCACCCCCGGCGTCACCAGCTTCTCCTCCACCGGCGTCTACACCATCCCCGCCACCACCCTGACCGTCACCGACACCACCACCGTCTGCGGCGCCACCAGCACTGAGCTCCCCAGCGGTACCGCGACCTACGGTGGTGTCACCACCGTCGTCGAGACCGCCACCACCGTCGTGTGCCCCTATGCCACCGTCAAGCCCAGCGGCTCCACCGTCACCAGCGTCATCGAGACCACCACCTACGTCTGCCCCAGCGCCGGTACCTACACCGTCGTCCCCCCGACCACCACCTACGTGCCCACCAGCACCGTCATGGTCTACCCGACCCCGGCCACCTTCACCCCGGGCACCTACACCCAGGATGCGCAGACCGTGACCGTCACCCGCACCGACTACACCTACGTGTGCCCGACCTTCCACCCCGAGCTGCCCTCCACCACCGCCCCGGCGCCCACGACCGCCGTGCCCACCTCGACCGTCGCTCCCTCCAGCGCCACCTCCGTGCCCGCCTCGAGCTCCACCAGCGTTCCCGTCCCCACCGGCAGCGGCCAGATGGGTATGACCTACTCGCCCTACACCAACGCTGGTGGCTGCAAGTCCAAGGCCGACGTGCTCCAGGACATTGCCACCATCAAGCAGAAGGGCTTCACCCACGTCCGTGTCTACTCGACCGACTGCAGCAGCCTGGAGTTCATCGGCGAGGCAGCCCGCCAGAACGGCCTCATCCTGATCCTCGGTGTCTTCATTGACGCCTCCGGTATCTCGGGCGCCCAGAGCCAGGTCACCGACATCGCCAACTGGGCCCAGTGGGATCTCGTCTCGCTCATCGTCGTCGGTAACGAGGCCATCCAGAACGGCTACTGCTCCGCCGGCGAGCTCGCCGGCTTCATCGCCTCGGCCAAGCAGGCCTTCAAGGCCGCCGGCTACTCGGGCCAGGTCACCACCACCGAGCCCATCAACGTCTGGCAGTCGTCCGGCTCCGCCCTGTGCGGCGCCATCGACATCCTCGGCGCCAACATCCACCCCTTCTTCAACGCCGAGGTTACCCCCTCCCAGGCCGGCAAGTTCGTCCAGGGCCAGGTCGACATCCTCGAGAAGATCTGCCCCGGCAAGAACGTGATCAACCTCGAGACCGGCTGGCCGAGCAAGGGTGACGCCAACGGCCTCGCCATCCCCGGTACCGCCGAGCAGTCCGAGGCCATCCACTCGCTCGTCAAGGACGTCGGCGCCCTGTCCGTCTTCTTCTCCTTCTCCAACGACGCGTGGAAGGACCCCGGTGCGTTCAACGTCGAGCAGTGGTGGGGATGCATCGACCAGTTCTAGATGAGGGTTGTGTAGTGATGGGAAGAGGAGAGGAGTGAAGTGAAGGCGTGGACTTTCTTAACTGTTTATTTTTGATCTATCTATTTATTGATTCCGTTCTCCGGTTCGTCGAGCCGCTTCTTCGTGTCCATGTTACGTAGTCGATACGTCTACTTTGTATATGCTAATTATGATTATGGAGTAGGCTGTTATTCTGTAACGTACACTGTCTAATACGGCCGGTGGCAGAGCTGTCATGATATTAGTATACTGCGATCGGACTGGTAAAAGACCAGGACTGGTACTGACCGAGTCACTTCCACACACCAACGGCGTGCAACATTTGTAGTTGGTGGTCGAGTTGCTGCACCATTCGTTGTTCAACTGCGGTTTTTTTTTAGCGTTGTCCATCGCCATATTTCTGTCTGACCACATACGCCAATGCATAGCTCCTGGGCTCCC
This sequence comes from Aspergillus sp. MEXU 27854, assembly GCA_019721355.1. Classification (NCBI taxonomy): domain Eukaryota; kingdom Fungi; phylum Ascomycota; class Eurotiomycetes; order Eurotiales; family Aspergillaceae; genus Aspergillus; species Aspergillus sp. MEXU 27854. The sequence continues at coordinate 3,342,458 of JAGMTT010000005.1, forward strand.
AGCTCCGCGGGGATGGCGAGGGCGGAGGCAACCAGCGCGAGGACGGCGATGAAACGCATTTTCACGGTGGATGGACGAAGGATGGATGTCGGAAAAATGGAGCGAGGAATGCAGTCTGGAATGCGTCAAACGTTAGACATGGACGTCATGCTGCAGTCATCGGTCCTGCAAGCGACTTACCTTGTCTGACACAACTAACAACTCAATCGATGATGGGAGAGCAGAGAATGAGGGAAGGAAGAAAAGATGGATGGACAGGAAGAAAGGGATGTTATATCGATCGGGCTCTTCCTGCAGCCCCGAAATAGAACAAACAGACCGGTGAAACATCCCCGCTGATCAACACCACGACTCGCACTGACAGGCCCGTTGTGATGCAGCCGAATGCGATCGACACCGACTTCCTTGATCATGGGCAGCTATTGAGTGTAGCCTGGGTTGGATCTTCAGGGGTTCTCGTTCAGGATCAATCGTGTGCTGTTGGGACTTACGTACATGCCACAGAGACTAGACTATTAAACGCAAAAACATGCATGCACGCTATGATATGTATTATGATTACTAGAAAATCCCAAATCGTTTCTTCCCGTCTGTCTGCCATTAGCAAGGGCCATGAAAAGGATAAAAGGGAACCTACCCCGTCGCTTCCCGTACTCAGCGCCCTGCGCTGGATGCTGTCCCTCGGCCGCCGCGCGAATGGCCGCAATCCGATGCTTTGCCCGCTCGTCGCCCTGGTCCGCCGCTTTCACATACCACACGTTCGCCTCCAGCGGGTCGCGCCGACAGCCAATGCCCATCTCGGTGAAGTATCCGACCGCGTATTCGGCTTTGGCCAGGCCTATCAATACAATTAGCACGTCGCCTAAAGCTTCAAACATCAACATTAGGGGGGTGTACCTAGATCGGCCGCCCGCTTGGCCCACTCATACGCCTCGTTCTCGTCCTTGTCCAGCACCGGCTCCGCCCCGACCAGGTACCACGCACACAGCGCCATCATGGCGAGCGCGTGGCCGCCCTGCGCGGCGCCCGTGTAGAAGTGGATGCTGAGCGCCGGGTCGCGCGGACAGCCCAGCTTGCCGTGCTCGTACGCATCGCCGAGCCGGTAGCTGGCCTCGACGTGGCCGAGATCGGCCGACTTGGTGAACAGCTGGGCGGCGTAGGCCGGGTCGGCGAAGACGTCGTCGCCGTAGCCGGACTCGTGCAGCAGGCCGAGCTCGTAGGGCGCCGAGTTGTACTGGGCGTCGGACGACTCGGCCGCGCGCTTCAGCCACTTGATGCCCTCGCGGTAGCGCTTGCCGAGCCCCATGTCGCCGGCCAGACAGGCCTTGGCCATGCGCAGCATGGCGCCCGGGTGGTTCTTGGACGCGGCCTGGCGGTAGAACTGCTGGGCGCGGGCGGCCTCGACGCGCGTGCCCCAGCCAAACTCGTAGCAGAGCGCCGTGCGGTAGCACGCCTCGACGTGTCCGTGCTTGCTGGCCGCCACGAACAGCGGGAACGCCCGGTCGTAGTCCTCCTTGCCCTTGCTGAAGAGTCCCGACGCGTATCCGTCTGCCAGGTAGTACTGCGCGAATGGGTAGCTGCGGTCGGCGAGTCGCTGTAGGATGGATTTGGCCTCGCGCAGGAGGCTGGCCCGCGTGATCTCCGACCCCTTGCGTCCGTAGACCTGGGCGACCCCGTCGTCCAGCGCCTCGGCCGGCATCTCCCGCATCGCGTTGACCATGAACACGGCGAACTCGTACTGCACCGCCGCGTCGTCCGTCTTCTTCACGTTGGCCAGGTACATGTCGAACGTCTGCTTGTGGCTGAGCAGCGAGGCGTTGTTGCCGACCGACGAGCGCAGGTGTGCGTTGCTGAGCTGCGCCGGTGCCGGCCCCGGCTGCGGGTAGGATGTGTTGAGGAGGTCGACGAACGAGACGGGCCGCACGTCCGGCGAGGCGGTGGAGTTGCGCGACGACGACCGCGCGTGCAGGTAGGGTGAAGCCTGCGGCGAGCTGCGCCGGCCCTCGCGGTCCGAGACGTACGAGTACGCGGAGCGCGGCCGCGCGGGGTGCAGGTGCCCGCTGGAGGTGAGGAAGTTCTCCGACGAGCTGGTGGCGACGGAGGCGCGCAGATTGCTCTGCGAGGTTTGATAGGGGCGGTGGTGGTAGTGGAGAGGCTCGTAGTTGTCGCCGCCGGGGGGCATGCTGTCGAGGCTGCCCCGCGAGGAGCCGTTCTGGCTCCCGCTGGGGGCATCGCGCTCGAGGGTGGAGGAGGAGCTGGTGTTGACGAGATGGTCGTCTTTCGTCTGGGGTTCGACGACGGACCAGGAGCCGCTACTGGCGGGGGTGTGTCCGAAGCCTGCGGACGGATCGGCGAAGCGCTGGGCGGCGTAGGAGTCTCGGCGCGGGGGGAATTGTGATCGGGGTTGCGGAGCGGGATGGCTCTGCGACTGGTCGGTGATGGTCATGTACGAAAAAGCCTCGGTGGGCAGAGGCGGCACGTCGTACACATTGCCGGGCGCATGCTCCGTGTCAGGCGATTGGGGGACATTGCCGTTCACCCTCACGGGAGGAACCGTGGAATGACGGTATTCTCGATCATTCCTCGTCTCGGGAGGAGAGTTTGCGAGAGGTTTGCGGGCGACCGCCTTGTTCAATGGTTGGTGCGGGGTGGATCGAGGAGTGGCTTCCTGATGAGCAGGCGACCCTGGCGGCGACGAGCGGAGATAGACGGGCGGAGGCGAGGCGACAGGTTGAGGATAACCGCCTGCGACAGAACTCGCCATGGTGGACGAACACGAGGCACTGATGGTGGATACTCTCGGACAATAATCAATGCACGACAGACTCCTAGCCGATCCGGGTCTGACCTGTACGGAGCAGACGAGGATGTGTGGAGGAGGTTCTATGAATGGGACATGTAGAGATGGATGAATCGTGGAGTAACCGGGGATGGTCCACTTGACTGAACGACAGGAGGAGACGATCTGGAACGCGGTTAGTGAGGGAATGGAGGAGTCAAAGGAGGGGGTTTCATGTTTACCGAGTTCAGTAAGACAGGAGAGCCGTTGGGTAGAGGAGAGATGTCTGGTAGGGGAGAGAGAGAGAGAGAGAGAGAGGAAGAGAGAAAGAGAAGAGAGAAGAAGCAGAATAATATTATTACCCTAGTCGTACCGTACCGACTGACTGTTCATAGCACCATCGCCGGTACTTTGCTTTCCACGGTTTCTCACGGGGTCTCGGGGTACCTGCGATGCAACAAAGAACGGGGTTATTTTTATCGCAGGCATCCAGAGATTTTCCGCCTGCAGGATGAAATCATCGCTACATACATCAATATGATTAGATCAATTGCTCTCTATCTGACTCAGACCAAAGCCGCCTCCTCTCGCTTGAAATTTCTGGCTCCCTCCAAATTAATGAGACCATGCCAGAGTCTGATCAGAAGACGCGCCGAATTTTCCGCCCTTGCCCCCTAAACACCCCCCCAAACGGACTAACTCGACACTATCCAAGACTAACGGTGCCCCCAAGAGGCCGCTGCTCCAATATGGGCCCTCGGTCTTGCCACGCTCCCGGTCGGCAAAGGGGAGAGCTCAATTGCCTGGATCGGAGGGACGAGCAGCTCTTCCGAAATGATCGTCTATCTTGGTTTTATCGTTCATTCCTATCTTTCGATACACTCTGTGTCTCTTCTCGGGCTCTCTGGAAGAGGCTTTGGGGCTTGGAGTCTTGGACGTACCATCCAATTTAGTCTACTGCTCGACTAGTGGTGGCTGTGGCGGCTGAAATGCAGTCCAACCCAGAATCGTATGGAATCCATCCATCGGAGGATAATTGTTGTGTGTGTCTGTCTTTGCTGTCTCGCGAACCGTGGGTATCGAACCGAACATGGTTTCCCCACTGGATCCATGGCCGTTAGAGTTCTCAGCTGCGGGAGAATACGATCTCTGCTCAACCTAGCTCGCACCCTCTCATCCTAGAGGGAGGATCCTTGAGGGGTTGACTTCCGCTGTACTCCGCAGTACTCCGTATAGTCCCTGTGATGTCCAACCCTGGATACCCACAGACCGCCTCGCGGCTCCCTCTGACTGCACCCTGGATCCTTCTGCCGAACGGCATTCCGATCGGCGCGTGGGGAGGAGAGTTGGACAGCTGGTCGAGTGGACCAATGCAGTAAGGCTGAGCTGGTGCGGAGGATACGAGCCCCAGTGCCAGCACATCGGACACGATGCGGGATGAGGCCTGAGGATGATGATTGGCGACGGGATTGATTTCCCGTGTCTGATGAGGCTGAATGCGATCGATGCAGTAGTGTAGTGCTCCTGGTGCTCCTGGGGACAATCGATTGTGCATCTGAGGTACTTACTCTGGTACGTACTACGGATGCAGGTCCTCGGAAGGTGGAAGGTTTGGTCATTAGGCACCTGCATGGTCCAGCGCATGTTAGGCAGAAACCAGTTTCAGGGGGAAACTCGACAAGACTGTTGGACTTAACAGCCCTGACCAGTCATCTTGTTGTGCTCTGTATATGATGTGAAACCTGTCGATTGCTCATATTGCACTTCCCTTCCGACTTGTGCATAATCCCTCAGCATTGTGGCGGTTTCCCCTGATTGGTGGTGGTTGGCCTCACCCAAAATAGAACCGGAGACTTCTCCCCATGGCCGATAGAGACATGCATGGACGAGTCGATTGTGACACCTGCCCACAATATTGGACCTGACAGCACGGTGCAGTCGGAGAATATTATAGTCACCGTACTGTCAATCTACTCGAAGAAGCGACCCTTGATAGTATAAGTTGTATCTCATGTGAGTGCTTTCGATGCTCGAAGATGGAATCCCCAGATTCCACGGTCCACTCCTCCAGACGGGTTTAACCGAGATCACCCTGATTGGTGGAGTGACGAGATCAGACCAGCCGCTAATCCCCATCTGGTTTAGATGCGAACTGACGGCACCACGAGCCAATGAACGTGGGCCGTACTGACAGGGTCCGAACCGGCGTGGAGATCGATTGGTCGGAGGGAGGATCTAGCCCCGACCGATTGCCCCTAGCGACGCTTTTTATTTATGTGGTGCAATTCTCGAGCGCGACGAAATTGCAGTACGCTGGAAGCAGTATCGATATCCTCTCCTCTCCATGACTTCGAATCTCCTCATTGTTTTGCGAGAAAGCCAGACAACAGAGAGGTAATCAGGTATTTTTGTGTCTACCGAGCTTGCAATCTCTGTTGTTGGTTATCTCTACAGTCTCGCCCGGGTATTTTTCCTCATCTATCGCAACTAGCCCGGTACAATCAAACATTAGCGCCAGCCCAGCGTTGTACCACCGGCCTGGCCTTTCTTGTCTGTCCCGCTGATCAGATTCTCCTTCTTCATCCACCCCTTTACCTCTCGTTACCTATCGGACGGTCGTTCATCTCTCGCCCGTCCATCTTCATTCGCTTCCATCCACCACTGGCATCCTCGCCGTCTTCGGGGCCTCACACACCACCCCGCCTCCTCGGACTCGGTCGCTCGCTTACTGACGCCGGTTTGGCCCCCAGATCGCTGTCGGCCGGGGGTTCTTCGACCTCATCACGCCAGACAATCTCCTTCGTTTCGTCCCAGTCTCGTTTGCATTTGATTGTATACGATTGAATCCTCGTCAGCTTCCCAGAACCCGCCATCCCTTGCGAACATCTCCATCCCCCATGTCCAGTTGATGCGCCAAACCCGCCACATTCCAGTCCAACGTCATCGCCTCCTGTCACATTCTTTCCACCACCTGTAACCACAGGCGCATTCCGATCGCGACTCGACCCCTCGACGCCCCACCTTCCCCCCATCTCCATCGCTGAGACCGGTCCAAAGGGACCATGTCGCTGCCGCAACGGCCGGGGAAGGTCCCCCCTCGACGAGAGGAAACCCAGGCCTTTCGGGAGTCCTCGCGGCGCAGCCGTCGCGACCCCGATGCTGGCGGGTACTTTAGCGATACCGTCTCCAGCCCGACATCGCACCACCACCGTCACCACCGACGTCGTCGCTCGCACAGCACCCGGAGACGAGATGTTGACGAAGAAAGAGGCGACGTCAGCGCCGGCGAAGTCCGACGCAAGCGCAGCATGGTGAAGCCGGAGCGGCGGCGCATCGACCCCGACCATCCGAACTACCACTATCGCCAACGCTCCCAGAACATGCCCACGTATCCGTCCACGACAGGCCACGAGCCCTTGATGGACGACGAGGCCGACACCAACAGCTCCCGAAGCCTGGAGTCCAAATCCAAGGACGCCCTCTACGGTGCCAAGGGGAATGTCAACAAGCCCATGGAGCGGGTCCCCAGTCGGCACCGGTCCAAGAAACGCAGGTCCTCTCGCAAGGTGACCAAGAAGGAGGCGGCGGCCGAGCGCCGACGACGCAAGGCCATGGAACAGGTGCGTCCGCCCAGTCTCTGGAGCACATACTGCGCCATTATCACCTTCTGGGCGCCCGACTTTGTGCTCCGGTGTTTCAGCATGCCGCAGAAAGCCCAGCGGAGTGCGTGGCGTGAGAAGATCGGCCTCATCAGTATTATCCTCCTGATTGCGGCGTTTGTCGGCTTCCTCACTTTCGGTTTCACCGCGGCCGTCTGCGGTACGCCCCCGATCCGGCTGAAGATCAACAAGGTCTCGAAGGGCTACATGATCTTCCATGGTAAAGCGTATGATCTATCCCGCTCGAGTCACCCCGCGGCCGTGGGCATTCCCAGTGGGTCGAATGTGTTGTATGACTTGCCGCACAAATATGGCGGGCAAGATGGCAGCTTTTTCTTCCAGCAGGTCAACGGTGCGTGCAAGAACCTCATCACCCTCGCCGAAGGGTCCGACGTGCCCACAAACTCCAACGGCGACCTCGCCTGGTACTTTCCCTGTACGGCCTTCAACCAGGATGGCTCCTCCGTCCCGAATCTGACCGACTCATATTACCCGGGTTGGGGCTGTCACACGACTGGGGCTGCGCGAAAAGCGTTCTACAGTCTGGCTGGCTCCGGTGACGTGTACTACACGTGGGAGGATACCAGAAATAAGAGCAGAAACCTGGCCGTCTATTCCGGCAACGTGTTGGATCTGGATCTCCTCCGATGGTTCAACACCTCCCAGGTGAAGTACCCGGCCAAGTTCGATGAGCTACGAGAAAATCCTGATGTGCGCGGGGTCGACCTCACCTACTACTTCCAGACCGGCGAGGAAAAGAAGATTGGCAAATGTCTGTCCCAGATCATCAAGGTGGGCAGCATCGACACCGACACGGTCGGATGTATCGCATCCAAGGTCGTTCTCTACGTTTCCCTGGTCTTCATCTTGTCGATCGTCGTTGTCAAGTTTGCCTTCGCCTTGCTCTTCCAGTGGTTCCTTGCGCCCCGATTCGCCGCGCAGAAAACCAGCATGGGAACCAACTCGAAAGCTCGCAACCAGCAAATCGAAGATTGGTCGAACGACATCTATCGACCGGGTCCTCGTCTCACGGAGCCAGCCGTGGACCGCATGAGCAAGAGAGCCAGCTTCCTGCCGACAACATCGCGGTTCTCGAGCCCGTACACCGTGAGCAATGGTGGAAAACAGCGGACCCCATGGGTCACCATGGCCAGTCAAAACTCGGCTTCTCGGCTGGTGGTGCCGAGCGGAAACTCCTTGTACAAGAATCATAATAGCAGCGGTGGTACTCTGAGCCTGGACGCCTCGCGCCAGAACCCGACGGCTAGCCGCACCAGCTTGGTGCCAGACACTCGTTTCTCTACGGCTCTTGACGACTCTGTCGGCCTGGGAACCGGCCTTATCCACGAACTCGTTGTTCCCCAGCCCCCACCGGAGTGGCAGCCGTATGGATTTCCCCTGGCGCATGCGCTTTGTTTGGTCACCTGTTACTCGGAGGGCGAGGATGGTATCCGTACCACGCTCGATTCCATTGCCATGACCGATTATCCCAACAGCCACAAGACGATCGTGGTCATCTGCGACGGAATGATCAAAGGAAAAGGCGAGGAGTTTTCCACCCCGGAAATTGTCCTGCGCATGATGCGCGACCCGGTCATCCCGCAAGATGAAGTGCAGCCTTTCTCGTACGTTGCCGTGGCTACTGGTTCCAAGCGGCATAATATGGCCAAGGTATACACCGGGTTCTACGATTATGGCGAGACGTCGATTATCCCACCGGAGAAACAGCAGCGCGTACCGATGATGATCATTGTGAAGTGTGGCACACCAGCGGAGTCCACTCAGTCAAAACCCGGCAACCGCGGCAAGAGAGACAGTCAGATCATTCTGATGTCGTTCCTGCAAAAGGTGATGTTCGATGAGAGAATGACGGAGCTGGAGTATGAGATGTTCAATGGGCTTTGGCACGTCACCGGGATCTCCCCGGATTTCTACGAGGTGGTGCTCATGGTTGATGCCGACACCAAGGTCTTCCCAGACAGTCTTACCCACATGATCTCCGCCATGGTCAAGGATCCGGAGGTGATGGGTCTCTGTGGCGAGACCAAGATTGCGAACAAGACCGACAGCTGGGTGACAATGATTCAGGTTTTCGAGTATGTGTCCTTCATCCTTTTCACACGATTCATTCCGCTAATGCAAGCAGATACTTTATCTCCCACCATCAATCCAAGTCGTTCGAGTCCGTCTTTGGTGGTGTGACTTGTCTTCCCGGATGTTTCTCGATGTACCGGATCAAAGCACCCAAAGGTGGCCAGAACTACTGGGTGCCGATTCTCGCCAACCCCGACGTCGTTGAACATTATTCCGAGAACGTGGTCGACACCCTGCACAAGAAGAACCTGCTGCTTCTGGGAGAGGATCGATTCCTGTCGACGCTGATGCTCAAGACCTTCCCCAAACGAAAGCAGATCTTCGTCCCTCAGGCCGTCTGCAAAACACAGGTTCCAGACAAATTCATGGTGCTGCTGTCTCAGCGTCGTCGGTGGATCAACAGTACGGTGCACAACCTGATGGAGCTGGTGTTGGTACGCGATCTGTGCGGTACCTTCTGCTTCAGTATGCAGTTCGTCATCTTCATCGAGCTGGTCGGTACGTTGGTGCTACCGGCTGCCATTGCGTTCACCTTTTACGTCGTGATCTCGTCTATCGTCAGGAAGCCCGTGCAGGTGATCCCGCTGGTGTTGCTGGCCTTGATTCTCGGCCTCCCCGGTGTGCTCATTATCGTGACCGCCCATCGGCTGGTGTATGTGTTGTGGATGCTTATCTACCTCATCTCGCTGCCTATTTGGAACTTTGTGCTCCCGACATATTCCTACTGGAAGTTTGACGACTTCAGCTGGGGAGACACACGAAAGACCGCGGGCGAGAAAGACAAGGGCCATGAGGCCGGCGAGGGAGAGTTTGATAGTAGCAAGATTACGATGAAGCGATGGAGGGACTTCGAAAAAGGTACGTTCCATCTGTCCTTTTTTACTGAGGATGTAACTAACATGAATAGACCGCCGGCTTCGCATGCAGGCCGCTTGGGTGCCGACTCCTCCGCCCCCGTTGGGAGGCTATTACGAGTATGATTATTAGCGGTAGCGGTTGTGTGATTATTGTCTGTTTTTGTTTGCTGTCTATATGTAAATCTTCGCATATGTACTTGATTTCCTAGGAGCACTCTCTGAACAGCCTGAGGCCATCACTGAGGGCTGGGCGCCCTGAGCACATAACTCCCCACTAATAATCGGAAAAAGATCGGATCGGAGATAACGTCTTATCTCGGAACATGGACTTGATTCTTTGTCCCCGTATAATGCCTGTAGGTGAATATTAACGATGGCTGCGGCGTGATCCAGGCCTCCCCAGTTCAAGAAGAGGGTTTGTTCCGGGCGTGGCACAACTGAAGACAGGATCTGGGAGTGACTCCAGGGTTCCCATCAGCACGGGTTCAATGGCGTCCTGGCCAGCAAACTCCGCCAACAGTCCCTCGTTCGACAAGCACCAGTCCGTAATCAGTATAGACGAAACTTGAATTGTTCGAGAATGCAGGGGTGATGACAGGAATGCAACCTGCGCGGAGCACGGCCCAGAACACATTATATTCTCCAGATGATCGTTGAATAGAAGCAAGACTGCGGCTCCGACTGTTAGGCCTGCATCTAGGGCTGCAGAATTCCGCTAGACCAAAAGGCTACTACAGAGTGTTTATATTCCACTCTAATGATTGGCTTTGTAGACTCTAGACTACACATCATTTCGATGTGAGCTCAGATACTCTATTACCAGAAAGATGGCGTGGACGTCACCGCGTGGGAGCCGCATGGCGAGCCTCTCCTAGTCCATGCGGCGGGCAAAGGCTTCACGGAAACGGTGCGGTTGTGTCCGGAGCGAGGCGCCGGTCGGGTGATTCAGGGTCGCGACTCTTCGGCTTTGCTTGCCGCCGTACAGGGTGGTCATGAAGATACTGTGCGAGTGCTTCTGCAGGGTTTGGAGGACCGACACGTCCGTCTGAGCGAGTGTGAAGACATGCTGGGAGATGCGCAGACAGTAGCTGGTCAGGACCGAATCAAGTGGCGCATACTGCGATTGCACTAGAATTTCTACTGGCGCCGGCGATATCCGATGTGAATAATCGAGGGTTATATAGATATATTTAGGGGGTGGAGGTGTTACCCCTTTCTGGAGCGTACAGGCCGCTTATGTAGACTTCCCGATTGGGTAATCCCATGAATACGAACAACGTGGGAGTCGTTATAGCGCTCAGAACCCTTGCCACTGGCGATCCTTGGTGCCGGTCATGCGCCGTGAGATCTGCCGTGCGTTTTCTTATTATTCCATAAGACAGGGTGTTCCTTTTGTCCGATTCTTCTTATGATTCTTTCTTCCATGAAGTATCACTTATGATGGTCTTGTTGGATGGATGTTGTATGCCTGAATAGGAAGCTGACTAACCTTATCTCCTCTTCTTCTCCATCTTCAGCTTCATCTGGTCTCTTTCTTTTCTCCTCATCTCTCATCCATCTTCTCATCCTCTGATGCGCTCCCTGGAGCCGATCATGCACTGCGTTATCAGCCTTCTGCAGGTGTTCGACTCCCACAACCACGACTTCTAATCGAGTCCCATATGCGATGATTATCGGTCCTCTTTCTTATCCCGTCAGCTGGCGTCTCCATCGCCAACAACTCCCACATTCCTCCAAACTCAGTCCCATCCAGATCGTGTGACGTACTCGGGCGTACAACCGTCAGTGCCCCTCTTAAGCATTGTCCTCCCTCTCCCTCTTCGCCTCGAGTCTTCATCGTGTCATCTCGCCTTGTCTCACTCAGAGCCGCAGGGATTGCCATTCCACCCAGTCCAGATTACAATCCACATACCTCATAGGGACTCCCAGCCTCAGCGGGCGCATTCATCCTTCCTTGCCGTGTGGGGGACAAGGCCAGAGAGTTGCGGGGTGACCGACTTGCAGCGCCAAGATCTCAGATCCCGATCGGGCGAAACGTGGACCACCTCTTCCTGACCCCTCTGTACCACCCCTGGTGCCAATCACTCCCCCTCGGGATTATTCTGCATTCCAACTCCAGGTCGCTCTCTTCATTTCCTTTCTTTTTCCTTTTCTCGTACGGTCTTACGGTTGCGCGGAGGGTCCTCCAGGCCTGTCGGCTTCCGACTAACGGAATGCCAGACTCCCATGAGTCTTACCCGTCTTCTGCTCGCGGCGCATTCGCCTCCTCGGAGCATCGCGACTTATCCACCCCCGATCCTGCGTCATGTAACCCGCCCTCGCATTCAAACCCGTCGCATCAGCCTGCGCCCGTAACCGAAGACATGCGCGAGCCCTCGTCGCCGCTCTGGCCCCCCGATCTGCCCGGTGGCGTGGCCATGCAGGAATCCATCCTCCGCACCGCTGACGCCGCCCACGCAAGGGTCCAGGGTGATCGCTCCATTCCGAGCGAGGAGGCGGCTTACCGAGCAGGCAATACCACCCATGCGAACGATGCAACCGATGCGATCCATAGACAGGCGCCTGTCCAGCGACCGCCGACGTCGCCACCCGCCGACCTCTACATGTCGGATTCAGAAATGACGGATACGCTGTCGGAAATAGGAGGTGTGCCCCTCGGTCCATATCTCGGCGGGCAAATCGCACTCGACGGTTGGGTCGAGCAGTTTGTGAACACGGCGGTCGCGCGGCACCACATGGCGACCATCTCGGAGGATAGCGACGACGATGAGGATGCTGGTCTCATCATGGATTATGAAACCCCCATGGAAAGGACCCCGGAGATCCTTCCGGCGCAGGACGACGATCTGGACGATACGCACAAGTTCTACTCGGACGACCTCGTCGGAGAAGACGATGACGATGACGACTTTACCGCCGACTATCATTTCAGCGAAGACACCGAGTCTCTTTCCGAGGTCGATTTTGACGATTTCTATCGCGGCTTTGGCCCCGTCTATGACGCGCAATTTGCAGAGGTGGGGGTGATTCCGGGACACGACGATCACAACTACTTCTCCGAAGGCGAAGATCCCACCATTCCAGACGTCACAGATCCTCATTTTCCGCCGTCCGTCGTGCACGGAACAACCCACGAAAAGAACTTCACCATCGACCAGTTCATCCAGCAGTGGATGGGCCAGTCAGCCGCCGCCGCCATCCCCGGTTTGCCCCCGCTCGCCGCTAGCCTTACCAACTCTCCCATCTCGAGCATCTTGGCCTGGAAGCCGCCGGCGAAAATCATTCGACCCAGTCGCTATCCACGCGACTTCTACGACATCCAGCAGATCCCGTGGTGGCAGGCCCTCCGGGTACATCGGTCGGATGCGCGCGATCTGCGAGATCTGTGGTACACGTCGTACCACAACGTGGAGTACTCAGAACAACGGCCAGGAAACCGGCTACCGCAGGAGGAGTTCTACTTTCGCGAAAAGTCCATGTACACCAAGTGCAAGGCGGCCTTTGAACATTTTCAACTCCGCAATCTGATGTCCGTCGCCGCCTACAACACCATTCACTTTGCCCACAAATCCAAGCTCTACTCGTGGGTCCCCGCCTACGACGACCTGACCTGTCTGATCGATCTGTCCAAGCCGAGGCCTGAGTCGGGCTTCCAGGGCCCCGTCAAGATCTCGACAATGAAGTCCGCTCACAACGTTGCCATCGCCGGCGGGTTTACCGGCGAATACGCCCTGCGCGCCGTGGGCACCGAAGGCCCCGGGGTAGAGGGGTTCGTCACCAAGGACTTTAGCGGCATCACCAACCACGTCGACATCGTTCCGAGCCGCTCCAGCCGCTCGCCGCTGGGCATCTTCGCGTCCAATGACCGGCACCTGCGGGTGCTCGACTGCGAGACCAACACCTTCATCGCGGACCACGAGCTATCACGCGCCATCAACTGCACCTCCACCTCGCAGGACGGACGCCTCCGCGTGGTCATCGGCGACTCGCCGGACGCCTGGGTGGTCGAGGCCGACACGGGGCGTCCGGTGCACCCACTGCGGGGCCACCGCGATTTCGGGTTCGCGTGCGCTTGGTCGCCGGACATGCGCCACATCGCGACGAGCAATCAGGACAAGACGGTGATCATCTGGGACGCGCGCACGTGGCGCATCCTCGAGCGCATCGAATCCGACGTGGCCGGGTACCGGTCGCTGCGCTTCTCACCCGTGGGCGGCGGGCCGCGCACGCTGATGCTGTGCGAGCCGGCCGACCGCATCGCCCTGGTCAACGCGCAGACGTACCAGACACGCCAGGTGCACGACTTCTTCGGCGAGATCGGCGGCGCCGACTACTCGGCGGACGGGGCAACGATCTGGGTGGCCAACACGGACGAGCACGTTGGCGGGTTCATGGAGTACGAGCGGCGCCAATGGGGTCAGCGGTATGGGCCGCGCGAGCTGCCGCACGAGTGGGTGCGCGAGACGGAGCTGGACGAGGACGCGCGGTGCGTGCTCAGCGACCGCGAGCGCCAGATGCGGTTTTGGTGGACCCTCAGCGATGAGGAGCATGAGCGATTGCTGGTGTAGGCGTTTAGATGTGCCTTTGTGATACCTTTGTCGTTTGTTTTCGGGATTAGCGTGCATACCACAATACCATTTTCTTCCTTTTGTTGCCTGAAGACGCTCTTTCCTAATGGGGTTAGTAGCCCGTCGATCTGTGGCTGCCCCGCCCGATCGATCTGCACCGCCACACCCCGATCAGGCACATAAATACCCCTCATACATCACCACCTACACCTACACTCTCCATCCTCCTCCATCATACACTCTCCAACTCCAATAAACAAAGACAGTTAGAAAGAAGAAAGAAAGACCATGTCTCTCGGCGACTTCCTCAAAGACCAGGTGGTCAACCACCTCACCAACAAAAACAACGACGACGACTTGAACCCCGCCGCCAGCCACGCGGCCCAGCACAACAGCTCCGAAGACCCCTCGCTCTTCAACACCGCGCTGTCCTTCCTCAACGAGCGCAAGTCGCAGTACTCCGACCCCAACGCCTACGACATCAACGAGAGCGAGATGGTCAGCTCGCACCAGCGTCTGTATGGCGGGGGCGATAACGGCGGCTCGCACGACTCGAACGCGCTTGGCGCGGGCGCCGCCATGCAGGCGCTCAAGATGTTCTCGTCTGGTGAGTCCGGCTCGTCGGGCCAGGATAAGAATGCTTTTATTGGGTTGGCTATGGCGCAGGCGGGGAAGTTGTGGGAGCAGAAGAATTCGGAGGGGAGTGCGGTATGTCTTTTCTTTCGTTTTTATGCGTGGTTGAGTTGTGGTTGAAGTGGGCTGACTGACTGCTCTAGGCTGGTGATAAACAGACGGCTGTTAACAAGGCCGCCGAAATGGCTCTCAAGATGTACATGAAGAGCCAGGGCAGTGGCTCCTCGGGCACTGGAGGCCCCAGCGGTTTGTTGAGTCTGGCTAGCAAGTTCATGTAAATGATTTGTCCTGCAAGAACATCATAGCCATATACAAGTCACTATAGCATCTACTACCAACATATGAACATGTCTATTCAACTCTACAAGCAGACAGGGTATGCAATCGCCAATCAAGCAATGACTACCGACCTCCGTAGCCCCAAAGCAAACAACAACAAAAAAATCACCACTCGTCATCGTCATCCTGCTTCCCATGCATCGCTTCCTGACGCTGCCGCAGCGCCTCAGCAAGGCCTCCCGCCAGACTAGCGTTCGATGCACTGTTGGGCGTGCCACGGCCACTGCCCCCGGAGGAGTCCTGCGAGTTCATGCTCACCGCGCTGTCCCTCGGCGCCGACGGCGGTGGAGGTGCCATCTTGCGGCCCGCCATGTTGGGTCGTTTGGCGGGCGGTGCAGGCGGTGCGGGCTTCGCTTTGGCGGCGGCAGCTGTGGCGGCGCCGTTTGTCGCCGGCGAGGGTGTCGACCGCGGGGCCGCCGGGGGAGGTGGTGGCGGCGCCGCTTTTTGTTCTTCCAGATACGCTTGGGGCGTCCAGCCCTGTACGGATGTTGTCGTGTTCATGCACAACCACCAGCCTAGTAAATTGGTTAGGATCCGTGACATGCAACTGCTGGCGAAGGACTTACCGTTTCCTTCCTTGGAGACAATCTCCACGAGCTCTCCGGCTTTGATGGAAAGTTCATTCGACTGAGCGCTGCTGAAATCGTACAACACCTTGGCCATCGGCTTCTTGGGTGCCGGTGGGCTCGCTGGGGGAGGAGGAGGAGGGGGCGCCCGCATAGAGCCAGACGAAGCAGTGCGCGTGTGGGAAGCTGCAACGGCAGCAACGGGCTGGGGAACTGGTCGAGGAACCGCCGCGGGCTGAGGTGCGGGCGCTGGCGTCGCGGCCGGCTGGGGCGTGGGCTGTGGCACCGGCTGACGCGCAGGCATGGGTCGAGCGGCCAGTTTCGATGGTCCACCACCAGGTCCACCAGGACGAAGAAGCTTGCCCTTGGTAACGGGACGAGCAGCCACTTGCTTGCCCCTAGGAGTCGGTTTCGAGACAGAGCTGGGAGGTTCTCCTGCACTGGTGTGGATGGTGCTGCTCTTGTATGTATCGACATTGGACGAACCGGGATCCTTCACCACCTTGACAGTGGCGAGTTTCCCGGGCTTCTTGTTATACTCAATGCTACATCCGTCAGCTCCGCTGGTCAACCACAACCGGGCACACTTACTGGTCGGCGATCTTAATGTTCAATTGGCCACGTAACGCGTTCGTAAGATGCGTGAAAAGCTCCGTCTTGAACACGCAGTTCATCAGGGGATCAGGCTCCTGGGCACCAATGACGAACGAAAACCAGTCGTCCTTGAGGTTGGATGTGCTGACTGTCTTGATGGCGCCGATGGGTATCGTCCTCTCTGCAGAGATGGCGAGCTGGCCGTTAACGAGGTTTTGGGCCACGATGATAAAATGGCGGTTGGTCTATATCATTAGAAAATGGCCTTGCAATCCTGCTTCAGGAGAACCTACCAGGACAAAGATACGAGGCGACGGCTTGCTAGACCGACCGAATTTGGACACCAGCACCTCACCACGGCAGGAGAAGAGAATAGGATCCGAACCTGAAAAAATTAGTTTATCGTTGATAACCAACACCCAATCTATACATACCAATGCCTGCACCGTTGCGGATCATTTCTCCGGGTCCACCCTTGTTGGCAATGCCCAGGTAATCGCCCAGGAACCGACGAGATCCGAGCAGACTCATCCGCCGACGCTCCTTGCGGCCCTGAAGAACCTTGTGGCCTTGGTCTCGCAATTTGATGAGCTCTAATCCGCCAGTCATGCGCCGCCAGAAGCGCTGGATACGGATGGCACATTCGATTCGATACCGCAAGTAGTTGCGCCATGCGCGTTGGATACGGATGGCCATGTTGTGCCAGTACCGGTCACGCATGGCTTCCAAGGCGAACAGGGTCTCGGGAGTCTTGACAAAGACTTTAGTGATACCCATCTGGAACTCTTCTGGCGGAATACTGGTATCCTTGAGGATCTGACGGGCACCAGACTCTGCGTCGCCAGTCCAGGTGTAATCACCGGCGTAGGACGTCTTGGGCGAAAGGAGATAGAAGCGCTCCACGAACTTGTCGAAAGTTTGACGATAGGCGAAACCTGCGCGGCGAATCCGCACGTTCTCTTGGAGACCCAGGTACTTGATCTGATGCAGCACGTTCCCTTCATTGTACTCCTTGGGTGCTTTGTTGTCATTTGGCTTGATGGTACGAATGTAGGAAGGCTGGGCCTTCATCAAGGTCGCCACAAGGTCGTTAGCAGAGGCCTTGATCTTGTCACTGGCAGTGGGAGGGCGTCTCTTGTCATCCTGGTTGACCTGGTTGGGGAAGAGCGTGTGCACGAAATCGTTGCCGCTCGATCCCACGAGATTCAGCAGATCCTTCAGTAGCTGGTCCTTGTTCTTGTCCGTCATGCCCTCGACCGCGTAGCTCACATCACCGGCATAGTGCTTGACAATGAACTGACCCTGGCGGTTCTCGAAGTTGGGGTTCTGGGAGAGGAAGTTCAGTCTGCCGACAAAGGTGTTGTCTGCGGCGCCAGAATCGGCATGGGCCGTGGCGCAGGCATCATTCAAAGCAGCAAAGACACCAGGAGGACGCTTATCCTCAATCAAAGAGCAGACGACCTTGTTGTCAAAGTACTTGATGGGAGTCCATTGGATCTGCTCGCGGGCATACTCGTCCTGCTCAGCCTTCAGCGTCAACTGGATGAAGATCTGCTGCAACTTCTCGTTCACATAGTTGATGCAAAGTTGCTCGAACGAGTTCTTTTCGAAGATCTCGAAGCCGTAAATATCCAGAATTCCAATCGAGTTCGCTATAGCACCCCGAGCGGTCAGTGATTGGTTGACCCGCTCGACAATCCAATCGAAGAGATTGAAGTAAATCGCCTTTGACAGGGCATCGCGAACGGCCAAGGCCTGCACTGTGTTTAAGGGAACCTCATAGACCGATCCACGGCGACCTCCGCGAGCCGTCTCCATAATGCGGATCGTAAGCGCCTTGTTGACCTGGCCGGGATCGACTTCGAGCAAGTATGCGACATAGTCGACGGTGGATTGATCCGGAATAACGGCATTTCCAGAATCATCCTCGACAAACTGGATGTTTCCGATCCACAGAATAGCAGCCAACATGCGGAAGACCTGGTCCTGCTCCGCCTCACTCATTCCAATCACACCCATCGCATTCAGCGTATCTCGGAACTCGGCCGCGTCGTCGACACCGGGGACATCGTAGCACTTGGATCGACTCGTGTAGAGGTAGGATTGCGGTTGTTGTACGCCGAACATGTCTACATTCCTGTTAGCATTGCCCCAAAACGTAGCGCCAGATCGCCCTACCTCTATACTTCTGGGGCGCGGCCTTGGTGAATTGGTAGAAAATGTGGAAATTCCGCTCATTTGTGATCTGACCGACCACTCGGGACTTCTCCAGCAGGTAGTTGGTGATGTTGGCACCAACCGGCTCACCCCTGGAATTGAACTCCAATTCCAAATATTTACCGAACCGGGACGAGTTATTGTTGCGCAACGTCTTTGCGTTACCGAAGGATTCTAGCAGCGGGTTTGTCGCCAACACCATGTCCTTGGTATGCTGAATGGACGAATCGCTGCCTCCGGACACGCTGGCGATGTACTGCATAATGCGCTTCGCAGCCTCGGTCTTTCCTGCGCCCGATTCTCCCGAGATAATTACACATTGGTTATCATTGTAGGATTTCATGTTGTAATAGGCGGACTCGGCGACCGCAAAGACGTGGGGAGGGACTTCGAGTCGGTTCTTGCCGCGATATGACTCGAGGACCTTGTCGGTATAGATGCCCACTAGACACGCCGTTAGTCGCAAGGCAATGTAGGCCATATGCACCGGAAGGCACTTACAATCCCGGAAAGGGTTGACGGACACCAACACATGTCCGATATACGTCTGGTAGGTGAGAGTATTAGTTCCGCTGTATGTGTACATGCCCAACCCCACCCCGCAATACGTCAACTTACATAGATCTCGTCATGCTGGAAACGGAGTTTCAGGTTCTCATTGATGGCTTCGTTGGAGATTTTGCTCAGCAGCGTCAAGTCGGAGACACCTATTTCCTTCTTCTTGGTGCTTTCGAACGTGGCCTTCTTGACCTGGGGTTTGCCCCCGGTCTGTCGGCCGTCGCCAACATCAGCGACAGCTTTGGAGCGACCAAAGCCGCGACTCTTCTTTTCGCCGCCAACCGGACGTCGTGAGTGTCCCTGCGACAGGACTGATTAGCGCGATCTGTTCACCTCAATGTGGGCATCCGGTCGTAGCGGACGGGACGACTCCGGTCTCGTGGGGCGCCTCTGCCGGGGTGTCTGCCGAGTATCCGTAAAGGGGGTTGTATATCACGGAAGAATGCAATTCGGCTTCGACGAATATTGAACCGGTCGGATACACCTGGAGACGTCCCTGTGGCCGAGAGGAATGCGATGGAGCGAGAGACTCACCATGGTTGTTCTACCGACGTCCCCGGATTACTGGCGCCCAGGCGTCACGATATCGAACCTAAAGAGAAATGGACAATGAAACGAGCGCAGAGAATGAGGGGCCCGTCTGAGACATGCGTCGAGGGAGGAGGAGAATGTAGCGACCGCAGGAAGAAACGAGCGGAGGTAGAGGGGGTAGAGATAGAGGGAAGATAATGTTCTGGACAACATTCCATGAGAGTCTCCTGGTCCCTCCTGCTTTCTGGCCGTCTGCGCCACACCCTCACGTGTTGACCACGCACTTAACGCGCAAGCCCTTTTTATGCCCGGCTGACTCAGCTGGTCTGGGGCAAATCAGGTCCCTGAAATCCTGCGACTCATTCAATTGTTTTTTGGAATATTATTAATAGCAATAATATTCCCGTCGTCGACGTCATTCGACAGAGACAATCTGATTGCTGCCTGATGATGATTCTAAGCAGCAAGGAACAAGCGCTGACCGGCATTTTGCCTCAGGCATCATTGCAATTGACCCAGGATTCAAGCTGACAATATTATGGATCGGGGTTTCTTTGGTAAATATCCAAATATTATAAGTTAATTGAGCAATTAGATAGAGATAAGCGAAATAAATTGTCATTGGGGAATATGGGAGATATGTTTGGAGATAGAGGATACTTAGTGTCTGCGGGTGATGCTCTCCGCAGATATATACATACTTCCACTGCACCCTCTACGACATACACCTTTCCACATGACAAAGACCCAAAATAATATACATGTTAGCTATATAACTACGGTCCCATTACATTACAATAAACATCAGTCTCCAACCTGTCCAAAGTCCACAGAATTGACATAGATCAGCCTTGATACGTCACTCCGATGTCATGCCCGTTGCCATCCGCAATGTATATAAATCCCCTTCCCAGTCAGCCTACACATCAAACCCACCAATCTACAGTACATGCACAAAAGAAATCTTCCATCATGCCTCAGAAGAAAGTCCTCATCATCCTCAGTGATGCCCATTCCTTCCCGCTGAAGAAAACCCGTGGCCCCGATGCCGACAAAGTCATCGACGAGCCCTCCGGCTATTTCCTCATGGAACTCGCCAAACCACTCGAGAAGCTCCTCGCCGCCGGCCACGAGGTCACCTTTGCGTCGCCCAAGGGCAAAGAACCCACCCCAGACCCCAACAGTGAATCGCTTCTGGCATTCGCGGGGAACTTCTACGAACGTCGCAGGGAGCAGGACCTCATCGAGCGCATGAAGCGCGAGAACGGCTTCAGCCACCCGCGTCCCTTCAGTACCATCAGCGACGACGAGCTGGCGACCTTTGCCGGCGTCTTCATTCCCGGTGGCCATGCGCCGTTGTCAGACCTGGGCGCGGACAAGGAGCTCGGTCGGATCCTGAGGTACTTCCACAAGGAGAACAAACCTACCGCCGCGATCTGCCATGGTCCGTATGCGCTGTTGAGTACAAAGTACGCTGGTGATGGGGAGTTCGCGTACAAGGGGTACAAGATCACCTCCTGGAGTGACGCAGAGGAAAAGCTCATGGAGATGATGCTTGGTGGTGGCATCGAGAAGGTCGCGTCGGACTTGGCCGCAGAGGGAGCTGTCATGGTTGAAGGAGCGAAGGAGAAGGTTGGCGGGACGACGTTAGACCGAGAGCTGGTGACAGGGGGTAATCCTGCTGCGGCGGATGCTCTGGGGGAGAGGTTCCTGCGGATGATTAGTGCGTATTGAAGGTGATGGCTGATAGTTATGATATAGTTGTATAGTTGTATAATATGGTGTTGTGAAATCGAGAACATGTAAAAAGACTCCCGAACATAGGAGGGATGAGGGGATGTGATTATGTATAGTCTATCAACGATGCTGTAGTGTTTCAAAGGAAGTAGAGGGGAGATTGGCAATATCCGCCGATGCAATCGCTTCGAACAGAGAAGGGTATCCAAATAAAGCAACACAAATGAGAACAGCGCCCGGCTCCTGCGAGTGGACTCCGTAAGGACATATGTATAAGGCACACGAAGGTTACTTATTTTCAACCTTCGTCGCAGACGTGGCTTGAGCAGAAGCAGTCTCGGCTGTCGGAGCCGCCTCCTTAGCATCAACCGGAGTCTTCGTGGCTTTCCGGCTCTCCTTGATGACCGCGTCCGCTTGCTGTTCTGGGGTCTGTCCGAAGGAGAAAAAAGAGGCAATCTGCGAGAACAGAGTCGGCTCCTCAACCGCCTCCTCCTTTTCAGGTTCGACATCCCAGATCGCGCGGGGTAGAAGACGATGTGGCGACTTCGACAGCTCCCCGTGCTTGGCCTTCAGCTGGAGCAGCTCCTTCTCCAAGGCGATCAACGCCAATCGCTCCGCCTTCTGAGACTCCTCCAGCTCGGCGAGCCGGGATGCGACATCTTCACGGCGGGTAGTCTCCTTTCTCCGAGACCTCCATGACTCGAACACAATCAAACCGCCCGCCACGATGAACAAGAATGCCTCGCTGATAAAGGTTGCTCCGGACTCGATGGCCTTGGATTCGGACAGCGGTCGAATATGAGGTCGCGGCGCGGGTTTGGCCGCTTCTTCCGCAGCCGCTTTGGCTCGTGCAATTGCTTCTTCTTCGGCTTTGGCTTCTGCTTCGGTTTTCACGGTGGGGGACGTGGGTTTGAGTTTTCGCACGGCGGCCTCGGCCTGTGCTCGTCGTTGCGACGCGGCGGTGTCGCGTAGCGTGCCTAGTCGGAGGCGCATGTCGAGTTGGTGGAGGCCTTGTGCCATGGACACGCACACTCGTCGGAATCGCTCATGTTCGCGTGCCTGTGCCTTGATTTGGTTCTGCCCGGAGTCAGCAGTGTTTCTCGAATGGTGGGGTGAGAGTGCGTACAGCGATTGGTTTGGACAGGGTTCGAATGACGAGCGAAGAGAGTTTCAAGGTAAGAGACATGACGAGAGAGAGGGTTGTGTGGGAGGGGAATGGTGAGGAAGCCTGTCGGATTTAAACGAACATGGCAGTGTTGGTGATTCACAATCATCACGGCCTGTCAGAATGGGGATGACTGAAAGCTCAGGCAGCCATGCGTCATCTATGCAGCGGCACGGGTCGAGTTGTGCAGTGCTGACATCAGCAGTGCATGGTGGTTGTTACGGCAGGCACACCACTGTTTATCGATTGCCGTTTCAGGAAAACCGTTGTCCTCCACCCATCACGATCCAATTCTTCCTCTCATTTTCTTCTCTCCTCACCACGTCCTGAACACCCCCCACTTCTCCCTCCGGCCTCCGAGCGGCCCTGGTTGCATCTCGTTGTTTTTGAGCGTCATTGTTTAATCTTATTTGATTTGTCGTGTTTGATTTGGTAAGTGTTTCCACGGAACCGAGCTCCCCCTTGCCCTTCTTTCTTAATCTCGGCTTTCTACATATCGATTGCTGCATGAATTTTCCTGCCACTCCTCGCCACCTGGGGTCGCACGTTGGCGATAGCTCGTCCTGAGCTAACCAAGCTTAGACGTCACCGCGTCCATTATACCCCTTTGCGCTGCCTAGTAATTGATTCGCCTATATTGTCATAATTGATGACCGTCACGACTGTCCGCATTTGATCCAATCGTTGTCTGGGCAATTGGTTTCCACCTGCAAAACTCGCGACAAAACGAACATCGAACGATGGAGGCACTATCACCGCGCTCGACAAATCAGATGATCAAACCGAAAGTGCCGATGGAGAGAAAAGTCTTGGATAAGAATGCGGTTGCGGCACACACGGCCCAGAAGGCCTCATCGTCAAAGAACCATGCGCCCCCGCCGCCGTCAATTGTCGTTGAACCCGAAGAGGACGGAGAGCGGTACTCAACCGGCGCATTTCTTGGAAAGGGCGGGTTTGCGATTTGCTATGAAGGTACATTGGCGCGCAATGGGCGAGTGTTTGCGATGAAAGTGGTCAAGTCTGAGATGGGACAAAAGAAGATGCAGGAAAAGGTCAGTGATTTCTTGGGTTGAGGAGGATATCGGCGACGGATCAGGACGTGAATCGGTGCATGCTAACCGGGCTCGTCGACAGTTTCGCACGGAGCTACAAATCCACTCCAAGATGCGCCATCCGCATATTGTTGGGTTCCACCGGGCCTTCACCTTCGAGAAGTGCATATATGTGATTCTGGAGCTTTGCCCCAATGGATCAGTGATGGACATGGTCAGGAAGAGGAAGTGTTTGAGTTTGCCCGAAGTCCGCCGATTCATGATTCAACTCTGTGGCGCCGTCAAGTACCTACATAAGCGGAATGTCGCGCATAGGGATTTGAAGATGGGCAACCTTTTTCTCGATCAGAATATGGATATCAAGGTGGGAGACTTTGGACTGGCGGCCATGATCATTTCAGAGAGAGACGAAAAGCGACGAAAGACTCTTTGTGGGACGCCGAACTATATCGCACCGGAAGTTCTTGACCGAAGTAAAGGCGGTCACACGCAGAAGGTCGACATCTGGTCATTGGGAGTGATATTGTGAGAATCTCCAGTGTTGCTCCCCGAGTGTTCGCCGTCGGTGCTAATCATTCTCTAGATTTGCCATGCTTACCGGATATCCACCATTCCAGTCGAAAACGCAAGAAGAGATTTATAAGAAAGTCCGGAACCTGTCATATGTTTGGCCCAAGGGGACGGAATGTGCCAATCATATCCCTGATGAAGCCAAATCCCTCGTCAGCTCGTGCCTGAACCTCGCGGAAAATGAGCGACCAGATCCGGATGATATTGTCGAACACCCATTCTTCAATATGTATGACGGCTGCATTCCCCGAAGACTGGACCCCGCAAGCTGTACCACCAGACCTGTTTGGCTACGACCGGACGAGCCTCGCGGGGATAGGATGCTGCTTGGTCATAGCTTGGAGTATGACGAGAAACTCTCGGGTTATATCGAACATGTCGACGATCCAGCTCAGAGGTATCCGATATGCAGGGCGGCCTTTTACACTTTGTGTGGAGTGGGCCGTAAACCGGATGGGACAGCCCGCAAAGCTGCTGGAAAGAACTGTTCCAAATCCGCCTTTGCAGAATGTCTATCGGAGGAAGAAAAGGGGTTGCAGCCGGTGATTCCGCTTCCCGAAGATATCGTTTACAGGTATCCACATGATCTGGAGACAGATTGGAGTGCCCCCGAGTCATGCTTGCCGAGTCGCAGAGATGCCGCCTCCCTTGATAGCAGCATGATGTCCACCAAGAGCAGCATCTCTGCACGGAGTAATGCGGTCTCTGTTTCGCGGACACAGTCTGCCCTTGCCGCAGCACAACAGCGTCGGATGGAATCACAGAGCCACGCCGCCACTTTGCGACAACAGGCGACCACAGGTAGGGGCTCTGTGCGCAAGGTGTCAGCCCTTTGCGATCCGCCAGCTCCAATCGTGCGACCACTAGTCGACCCGAGGGAATCGCAACCCGCCGCAGAATTGGCTCCGGTCGTACCATCTGGGGGATTAGCAGAGCGACCTATTCGAACGCGTCGCGGGGTAGCGGCATCATACTCCGGCTCATTGCGGGACTTGGACCGCAATGTCACCGCGCAAACCTCCAAAACTGGCAATGGACCTGGCATGCTGACGGTAGGCAAGACTCGATCCCAGTCCCGACGTCTGGAGGCGGCTACTCAAGAAGACCCCAAGCCACCTTCCGTGAAGGAGCGGCCTGTGTCTACAGCAGTAGAAAATTTGCTACCCCGCGTACGAACTGCTTCTTTACGCTCGGCTCCGAAAGACGATGGAATGGATCCGATCAAGCAGAAGCCAGAGCACAGAGAGAGGCCCAAAAGCTCTGTTATTGACGCGGTCCCACGACCTAAAGCTGAGAATCCGCTGCCCCAGATAAGCCGTTCTGGCAGTAAAGCATCGGTGTCCTCTGGTGGCAAACCACGATCCTCATTAGGATTGTTTCCCTTGTTCCACTCTAATGACCCGTGTGAGATCTTGCCTAGGACCTCCATGGACGACGTCAACGCCGATCTGCGCCACATGCTTTCCAATTTGGTACCACATTCTTCCGTTCGACGAAGGACGGCAGTGAGGAGGGCGCCTCACCCGTATGTGATCAAATGGGTTGATTACACGAATCGATATGGAATTGGATATGTTTTGGATGACGGCAGCGTTGGCTGCGTTTTCAAAGCTGAAAACGGTCAACCTGCTAGCGGAGTCGTCCTACGCGACGGCGAGAAGCATATTCGGCGCAAAGCCCGGAGCCAAGATAAACAACAAGCGGTGCCTTTCTCTTATCCCGAAGCTGACCAACTTGTACCCCGTCACGGCCAAATGGTGGAGTTCTACGAGAACTGCTCTGACAATCTAGTAGAAAGCCGGGGTGGGATTCGTCGCGCCTTGATCCCCCCGTCTCTTTTCGAAGTCAATGGCTCTTCAGGCACAGGGCTGAAGGTCCGGAGTAACTCCGGTCTTGAAGCTGCCCGAGCCGACGCCGAAAAGATTAAGCGGGTGAAGCTAGTCGACCAATTCGGAAAGTATATGATCGGCTCTCTGGGAAGACACGGCGACGAAGCACTGCTTGAGGACGATCTTGGGACCCAGAGCCAGGGTCAATTTATCAAATTCTACCAGAGGCTCGGCAATGTCGGCGTGTGGGGGTTTGGAGACGGCGCTTTCCAATTCAACTTCCCCGACCACACAAAGCTTGTTATTTCTCCAGGCCGGACGCGGAGCTCGTCACCTTGGATAGACTTTTACCACCTGTCTCCCTCTGCCGCACGCTATCTGTCTGCGAGAGGAAAGATGCACCCCTCTGGCTTCGACACGCGCGCGGTGGCCTCCGACGAGGCCGGGACATTCCTGGGCATTGCCTACAGCACGGGCGGCGGTGCCCTGGATGAGCGATTGCAAGATATCCTTGACGCAAACTCGTTCTTGCCGAAGATCGGGTTCATCAAGGAAGTGTTCCGGGGATGGATCAAGCAAGGCCGACTCGGCGGACATTTGCAGGAAAAGTCTCTGGAGCCGGATGGGAGCTCTGCCGGCTTCCACGAGATGTTCTGGGAGGGAACCCAAGAGCGTGCCCAGTCCGGAGGAGGCAAATTCGTGTGGGTGACGGTTGGTGCACCTGGCGGAGACGGAGAATACCGGTCCATCTCACTGAAGGAGAAGAAGGAGACCGATTATGGCCACGAGGTGGATGCGTTGAGGGAGCGTCTGCGGATGCTTGGAGCTGCAGCGTAGGCTGCCTTGATGGGTTACGACGATACGATTACTGATTCATTCTTGACATAATTTCCTGCTGCGTCTTATTTTGTGTTTAATGATGATTCATGTTCCTATTGGATTAGTTTCGTTTTTCAGCGTGTTGCCGTAGTCCTGAATCTATGGCTACCTGTTGTATGCCCTGCGCTTCATGTCGAGCACCACAGCGGCTACTCTCCGCTTCTAATCTCCGCATAGAAGACTGCAGATGATCCATGAAACCATGCTGGTCTCGGAGAATATCTCGGAGAATCTCCTCCGCATGAGGGGTAACAGGTGGGCTCACGACTGCCCAAACGCACAACGACAGTGATTCCTTACTTTCACCTTTGGAACTGTCGGCCAACAAACATGGGCTCCATCTCCACGTCTGACATGAAGAATCCCTCCTGTCTGCTGTACGGACCGGGGGACGCAAGGTACGAAGATCGTCCGGTACCTGAGATCGGAGATCCCTCCGAGGTGATCGTACGAGTTGCATACACAGGAGTCTGCGGCAGTGATGTACGTTGCTTATATCTGGGCCACACAAACAAATAGCTGATATTGATTCACAGGTGCACTTTTGGATACACGGAGGCGGCAAGAACCATGTCTCAGAGGAACATCCCATCGTGATGGGCCACGAAGCCTCCGGCATCGTACACCAAGTTGGTTCAGCTGTGACCACTCTTCAGCCGGGCGACCACGTCGCCTTGGAACCAGGCTACCCCTGTCGTCGTTGTCCCATTTGCAAGCTCGGCCGGTACAATCTCTGCCCGGAGATGAAGTTCGCGGCTGTTCCCCGCCGCTGCCACGGCACTCTCACCAAATACTTCAAGCTCCCGGCTGACTACTGCTACAAGATCGCGCCGCACACGCTGGGCCTCGACGAGGCAACGCTGATGGAACCGCTCGCGGTGGCCGTGCACACCGTGCGACAGGTCGGCGTGCAGCCGGGCCATCGGGTGGTGGTCTTCGGGGCTGGGACCGTCGGTCTTTTGTGCGCGGCGGTTGCGCGGGAGTTTGGCGCCTCGACGATCATATCGGTGGATATGAACGAGGCGAAATTGGACTTTGCCCGCTCTGTTGTGTCCAGCCCGCATGTGTTTTTCCAGACCTTTGTGCCGGATGCGGCGCAGTCGGCGGAGGAGAATGCCCGGCGCTTGTTGGATGCGTACTACCAGCAGCGTCCGCTGGACACAACGATTGATGTTCGGGGGGTGGATGTCGTGATCGAAGCTACCGGTGCAGAGCCTTGTATCCAAACTGGGATCCATGTGCTGCGTGTTGGTGGCGAGTTTATCCAGACCGGGCTAGGGAGACGACTGGTTGGGTTCCCTATTGCGGATGTTGCGGAGAAGGAGATTGTCGTGCGAGGGTGCTTTCGGTATGGGCCTGGGGACTTCAAACTCGGCGTGCAGATGGCGGTCGACGGAAAGATCCCGGTGCAGCAGTTCATCACGAAGGTGGTGCCTTTTGAGCAGGCGCCAGAGGCGTGGGAAACGACGCGAAGGGGGGAGGGTATCAAGACGTTGATCTCGGGGGTGAAGGAATAATAAATGAAAAGATCAGTGTTATTGATTTGTGTACTCTAAGCATACTACCTATAAATCACATCTACTTCTGCAATCTCTCCCACTCATCCTTCAGAATCGCCGGCACTTCCGCCTCCAGACTCGGCCTGGACGGCTTCCATCCCAGCAGGTTCCGAGCCCGACGCGCCCGGCCGCGCGAGTTCATGCCCCAACTAAGCGACTCAAAGCCAGCATATTTCTTCGCATCGTCCAGGTTGATCGGCTCCGCCACAGGCTGCGGGATATATCCCAGCTCCGCGGCGCGCTTGGCCATCTCGCGCGCGAGATCGCCCCAGCAGTGCTCCCCGTTTTCAGCGAGATAGTACGCGTTCTCGCCCCAGAGGCCCTCATCGGCGCGCCCCTGGACAGCAGCTTCAACCAGGAGCACGAACAGATCGCTCAGGTCATGAACGTGGACGTTGTTCCAGATGGACTGGCCGGCGCCGATGATGGGGCCCTTTCCCAGCTGGATCGTCACCCGCGCCAGTTCGTAGGCTTGTCGGCTGCGCTGCGAGCAGGGGCCGCGGCCTCGTCCTGTCCTCTATCAGCTTCTGCATGTGGAAAATCACAAGGGCATGAGAGGCGAACCGTAGATAGTAGGCGGACACACCAGCGCCGTCTTCACGACACCGGCATGTTTAGCCCCCGCATCGAGCACGATCTGGTCGACGTTTCGGTGGAATGCATGGTCGGGGAGATGCGTGAGCTCGTCCACGCGGTCCCAGTCGTCGTACACCTTGTCGTCGCGATCGCCGAACACGCCGCGGTCGGTGTCGGCGAACGTCAGGATGCCCGTGCCGCCCGTGTGCAGCCAGTACCCGGGCTTCTCCTTGGAATGGCCGGCTGCCAGACCCTTTGCGATGGCGTTCGCGGCGCCGACGTGGTCTGATGCGTCCGCCGTGTCTGGCAATGTCAGCGCGCGTGTCAGACTTGGTAAGGGTGGGGGACGCACGAAGGACAATGTCCGCCGCGGCGCTCTCCTTTTCCAGGAGCTCGGAGTCGTCGAGGCCGCCGTGGACGATTCGCACTGAAGGGAACTGCGCCTGCACTTGCTGGGCTTTTTCCGGGGTGCGGACGAGCGCCGAGATGGAGAAGTCGGGGTACTTTGTTGCGAGGACGGAGAGAGCGTCGCCGCCGATGTATCCCGTTGCGCCGGTGCTGCGCAGGCGGTAAGTAGGCGCTGCTAAGGGTGGTTGAGCACTTACAGGAAGATTTTGGTCATGGTGGAGGGAATGTTATCGTATTGGTAGCTTGAATTGGGTCAATTGAGAGGATATACGAAGGCGTTGTATGCTGGATATATGCATCGCAAGGGTTGGATTGACGTCAAT
The DNA here is from genome assembly GCA_019721355.1 of Aspergillus sp. MEXU 27854. NCBI lineage: Eukaryota > Fungi > Ascomycota > Eurotiomycetes > Eurotiales > Aspergillaceae > Aspergillus > Aspergillus sp. MEXU 27854. The sequence goes on from JAGMTT010000005.1 coordinate 3,371,951, forward strand.
TGTGGGATGAATCCCCGCAATGTGGATTTATAAGCGGGAGAGGTGGAATGCTCCGAAGGAGTGATATTGCCCCGATGAAGATAGAGTGTAGCTATGGCTGTATTTAGAGAGAATGTCTGCAAACTACTGAGACAGACTTGGCTGGACCATATGCAACTATCCACGAGACACGAGTATAGCAGTTCAAAGTAAGACGGCCGGCATTACCTAGTCGGGTAATCCAGACCGACTCGGAGTCTGCTCAACACTTGTCCACCTTCCAGGACTGAACGAAGTGCACACTTTGCTTTGACGATAGTGAATTGTACACTGCACGGACAGTGTATGAGGGTGGCGACTCGTGTTAAGTTTCCTATCTCAATGTCTGCAGGTCGGGTGTGAGGCATATAGTTCATGTGATGTCGTCTGAGAATACAACCACAAGACAAGATAAGGGCACATACAGCACGCTAACATAGCCGATTGACGTTAGGTAAAGCCATTGACATACATTACAGCGGGGATCATGCTTTGCTGCAATAATCTAGTCCGAGTCTTCGTCCGAGTTGCGTCTCCCAGTGGGTCCAACGTCCGATATAGGGGTTTTCGTCTCCCTAGGACACCCAAGGATCGGATGATTGTGAGTTGTCGAGCAATCTTGGAAGGAACTTTCAATCAGGGCCATGGACAGGAGACATCAACCTTCGCGGATGTGTTATATCAGTGATAATGGCGGACATCATAGACATCTGATATCGGCCCATCAAAGGCGACTTTGCTTGATTATAGCTTGTTCGCGTATCTCCGCGGTGTGTACATCTCCTTGACTCATGATAAGCGTTTGCATCTGGCTGTGCAGGGATATGCTCCGGTCTGCAGCTATGCCATAGTCTCGTCTGGGCTTCGGGATTGACCGGACGTCCTCTGGTCTATATAAGCGGGGTGTCATCCACTCTTTCACCGTTGAATATTCTTGGTGTGTTCTGCATCCTAAGCACCGATATCATCATGGCTGATGAAGGACCGCATTTTGCCGCAGAGGCCAAAATGAGCGAACGAAACGTTGAGGCTCAGAGCGCCTTTGCCTCTACTCTCGTGGCAGATGTAGAAAAGTCGATTCACGCCAAAGAGTTCGACCCTAGCAAGTCGCATCCTACTGAGACTTGCATAACAGTCAACACACCCGAAAATCAGGCTGGTAGCAGTGCTGTATATGCTGCAAAAGCACGACTCCTGAACCAAGCGTTGACAGACATGGGCATGGGTCGCTATCAATGGTTCCTGTTCATCATAACCAGCGTAGGCTGGTTCCTTGACAGTGTAAGTAGCTCCTTGTTCGTCTCCAAATGCCAGCTGACCTCCTCAGTTCTGGATGATGTCCTTCGTTGTGATTGCCCCGTCAGCCTCCAACGAAGCCATGTTTTTCTATACCGGCGACAGAGCGCCGTATCTATTCGTCAGTCTGTATGTCGGTCTGACAGTAGGTTGGACGGCATGGCCTTGGATGTCCGACTTTCTGGGCCGCAAATGGATTTTCACCAGCACTCTTGTCCTGATGGGCATGGGCGGCTTGGTGGGTGCTGGCTTACCGTCGTTCACCGGACTGTGTGTTGTAGGCTTCGTCGTCAGCTTTGCGGTTGCAGGGAACCAGCTGGTGGATGCCATCATCCTGCTGGAATGGGTGCCGTCATCGCATCAGTTCCTGGTCGCGGCCCAAGGTGTCTCCTGGGGCATAGGCCGCCTGGTAGCCGCTGCTGTAGGATGGTAAGTAGTTCACCCGCAGGCATAAGATGCCCACATGGTAACGTCTCACAGGGCATTCATTGCTGGATATACTTGCGGCACTGGCCCAGATGCCGTGAGCACCGAGCAATCCATGTCGAGCCACTCGTCGCGCTCCACGGACTCGTCCTCGCATTCAAGCCAGAGCAGCGCGTCCTGCCACTACGTATCGAACAAAGGCTGGCGCTATGTCTGGTGGACATTCGGCTGTATCACTCTGTTCCTCTACCTGTGTCGCTTCATATTCCCTCTCCGCGAAACGCCCAAGTACCTGCTCTCCAGACGTCGTGACGCCGAAGCCGCCCAGCTGGTGACCGACATGGCCGCGTACAGCAACCGCCGCACCTGGCTGAGCGAGACATCGTTTGCCCGGATCGACTCGACCGTCGACACCGGCGAGTCTCGTCGCCAGCCCCGACTGCGGTCCGTCCTGCTCGCCCTCCGTCACACCGGTCTTCCGATCCTATGCCTCCTCTGGGCCGTCACCGGGCTGACCTTCACTCTGCACCAGACCTACATCAGCAACTACCTCGCCATGCACAATGTCCCCGCTGTAAATGATAAGACGGTGTCAAGGGACTACCTCTACAGCCGCTACCTCTACACGGCTATATGTGCTATTCCAGGGCCCGTCGTGGCCGGATTCCTCGCTCAGACCAAGCCCCTCGGACGCACGCGCACCGGGGCTGCCATCGCCGCGCTCACCGGGCTGTTCATGCTGCTTGCGACACTGGCACGCTCCCGCGACGCTCTTCTCGCATTCGAGTGTGTTCTCTCCTTCCTGCAGTATGCAGGGCTCGCGGTGCTGACATTGTACACGGTGGAGATCTTTGCTGCGCCCATCAGGGGGTTCGGCGTCGGAATCATGGGCTTCTTCTGGGGACTGTTTGGGCTTGTGTCTATGATAACCACCACCTTTGCAGGGACGGTTGTGGCGGGCGGCGCGGCCGTTTGGTTCTCGGGTGCGATCTGGATTGTCATGGCTGTAGGATGGATGGTGCTTCCGGAAACGATGGGGAATGCCGCTGCTTGATGGATGATGGTTTACTAAGGATGACAGGCAGAATGGAGATACATGTCTTAGACTCATTAAGATTAACATTATTGAACATGATTATAAACATCGAAACCATTGCACCAGCAATGCAGAGAGACATCCCCGACGACGACAACCTGAGACCTGCGACCAACACCAGGGATCTAAACTTCTCAAAGCTCCCAATGGCTAATGCTTTTCCAACGACCGCTCTGGAACAGCCACCGGACTATGATCGCGAGTATCTCTATTCGCGCGCGCAGAGGGCGGCAAAAACGACCTCCTATTCTGCCCATCATTCGTCGCATACCGACTCTCCCCTCCGCTCTTGGTCGCCTCAATCTCCCGCTTAACGCCCTCATACATGCGCTCGATGATCTGGATCTCCTCCTGGACGTCAAGATCACACCCGCTGAGACACAGCTCGCGCTCGCGCTGCTCGACATACTCGCGGATGTTGCGCCACTCGTTCTGGTAGTGCTTGAGGCGGTCGGGCAAGCCAGACCCCTTGAGGTAGGTCAGCACGCCGGCCATGATGGTGTTGATGGCACCAAAGGCCGTGACGGCCGAGTGCGGGCCGGACGCGGCGCCCAGCGCCGTCAGCGCGGCCGCCACGACGATCTGGATGCCCAGGCAGGTGTTGATGAGGATGCTGAAGAAGCGGTACCGCTGCGCGGCCGACTGTTCGGCGCGCACGACGCGCGTGTAGATGCCCACGTTCGGCGCCGTGCGCCGCAGGTGGTGCAGCGTTATCAGCGCCGGCACGCTGTCGATGCCGGTCAGCGCGCGGAACACGAGCAGCTTGTCTGTTGGTGGGATTAGGGTGTTCTCGTCTGTTCGGACGACGGTTTGTCGCTTTGGGCGGGGGTCTGCGTCCTCGGTGCCGGCTGGGGCGGGCATGGGCATGCCGGCCTGCGGAGCGAACTGCGGCAGCGTCGGGTCGTACTCATAGTGGTTGAAGAGGGCGGTGATGATGCGCCGCGTCAGGCTGCGGCGGTATGGTTCGCTGGACATTGTGGAATTAGGGGGGATGTAGTCAGGAAGAGACGGAATATTCAGAGAAGAGAGAGAGGTGCAGGGAGTACTCCGTACGGGGTAGGCCCCTATTTCTACGGAGGACGACGGTTTGTTTGCCTCCTCCGTCCGTGAAAGCCATTGCTTACTTTTTCCTGTGTCCCATCCGCTGGATCAAGTTAGTCTGGCGTCGCGAGGTGCCAGGACTTTCTGCAAAGGGCAGTGATGCCGGACATGACACTGTGCGTGACGGGGCCGCGCGATGGGTTCGTCGCCGTCTGCGCGGGCTGATTGGACACGCGAGCCTGGACGCAGCAGCCCAGACAGCCGGACTCTGCACGATTCGTCGAGTTGGGAGATCGACAGACGCCGACACAAACTCTCCGGCTCGAATCAGCGGGAATGAGCGGGATCGGACGGGGGACTCGTGGGAGACCCTGGCGTGGAGGTGGTCCACACCGTCACCACCATGAATCTCCCGATACCCACAACGGCAGCAGGCTGAAGAGTAGAAGCCCACGACGCTAGGACCCATGACGGTGCTCCGCGGATGATTTGGAATGTGTCAGTAGCAGTGGACCCTACGCATGAGTCGAGATGGCGTCGTCTGGGGGTTGTTATTGGCGGAAGACGACGCCAGCCGGGTCCATCAGCGGGAAGAAGTTGGCTGAACTTGCGATGTGCATGGTGCAGATAGCTCGGCAGGAGAATGCTTGATACAAATTGTGCTTTTTACTTTTTCTCTCGGAGAGGCATTCTGACATTCTGAACGGGGGAGATACCACGCATCCCGTATATAGAACGAATGCCAACCCATACGGTGTCCCCCCTGGCATGTCCCCAGAACACCGAGATCACGCACGGCTCGAGCTGGATCGATCTGAATGCCGATCTCAACGCGATGGCGGGCTGAACCCGACGCGAACTGGCCTAAGCGGCCTTGGCTGGACACTGGCGCGAACCGTGGATCAGAAGCCGTCAAAAGCGGCCTTTCCGTCAGCAGGGTCTGAGCTGAAGCATTGACGAATGACCAGATGGTGGTGGAGTAGCAGAATGGGGGGTTGTTGTTCCGCAGAGATCCTCAAAGGAGTGTCTGCATGTTTCTGATTAATAATGTCCTGGTCTGCATGGCCTTGACTCATTCGACGAGAACTTATGATATTCACAGTCAGCCAGCATATCTAATAGTCTCTTTATGCATATCGTGTTTGCCTGTACCTGTGGCTTAGGGCAGAAATATGCCTAAGGTCGTGACCCCTAAGTAACCAAATCTGCTGGAGTATCGGATGACACCTTATGCTGACACCTATATAAGATTCTCGTGGTGGTAATAGTAGACCTGAAATAGCTGGCCCAGTTACTTCTCCAGTGTATGCAACCCAGGTAGTCGAGAGATGTATGACAGACACTTAAGCCCGTCCCGCTCCATAAGCCATATACGTCAAAAACCACCCTTGCGACAGGCCTGCAAAGATCTCTTCCGCTGCACTTATTAGCCGGAAATCTAGCTACATTGATCTAACGAAACTGAACATCCAGCCCCCGAGGAAGGGTCCTCGCGTCACAATGACCAACCCCCGTGGAGAAGGACGGTATGTGGCCGATTGTAACACTATTCTGATGTTGTTTCGAAGAAGAATGATGGATGGTCAGTCACTACACATTGAGGATGTGATCTTTTGGATTGTTGTTTTTGGAGTGCCGACCAGAGGTTCGATCGTGGTGAAGTATAGTAATCTCGGAACGATCTATAGAATAGAACGGTCTGAACGGTCTGATAATGTAGATTCGGCGACAGATTGATGCATATTCTAATAAGCAACACCATTGATACCCTTCATCGGGGTCATGCAGTGCTGGCGACATTATTTCATCAATCCCGATCACCCAACATATATGAATGCCAAATCACGGACATCCCAAGCCATCTACCATCAAAGTGACTTGATACCGACAACCTGAAGATCAAGCAAGCAACATGTCAGGCGAAGCAAAGAAACTCGTATCCCAAGTGTCCGCTGAGGATCTAGTTTGATGGACTCGGACCAGCACCTTTTCGCACGAAGTTGAAGAGGTACACCAGCTCCCCCATCTCCACCAAAGACTACAGCGGCTGATATCCCCAGTCTGTCCGCGGCCATATCCACAAGGGACGGATTCAGAACAAACTTATCTGGAGGAAGTCCAGGCATGTCAAGAATCTGGGCGATCTGCCGCAGCAGGTTGTGCGCGTGTCCAAAGTCCCGGGCCTGGGCATTTATCTCCTGGACCTGGAGTTGAGGGACACTGAGGGCTGCGTGCCTTGGAGAGGCGCGAATGATCTTGACTGCGTTCAGATGAGTTTGGAGGTCGAGAACAGGCCTTGATATGGCTTAGATGATGACCAAGCAGGCTGTGTTCAAGGGTATATAAATTGTACTTGCCGGTCAAGTGTGTCAAGTATGTCCACTGTGCTCGGATGTGAAAAGTCCATCACACAAATTGTGTTTTTCATTTTGACGAACATCAATTTTTCGATCATCAAAGAGGAATGTTTGAATTCAGGAATATCCTGTGCTTGTCTAGTATGTATGGCCGTTGAAACCAGAGCGGAATTTCAGACACATTGAAGTACTAGGAGGTGTTGAGGCTTACAGCGCTGAGATAAGGTATCACTGTCCCATAAGTATGAACATAGAATATGGACAATTTGCCAACTATTTCTCATGTGATGGTCCTCGCCCTGGCTTGGCTTCACCTGGCTGCCCGCCTCGCATTGTCTGGATATCCTGCTGCGATACAACTGCGGCTTCGCCTCTTCGTCCTCCAACCTGGTTTTCTTGCCTCGGGCTTTGTCCGCGAAAAGCAAGGTAGCTACCGGTGATTACAGCAAATATGCTGAAGATTGCTATGTTGCGGGATCTGGTAGCATTAGCATGAAAAATGCTCATTTTTGTAGCCGGATAACGAAACATACTGCGTCGCGTTCGGACGGCCTTTGGTGATGGGAGTTGGCATTTTGTATGAATTCAGATTCAAAATCGAATGGTTTCTATAATTGGGTTGGGAATACATCTACCTGGATATATAGCTGACGGATGTGTTCGCCACCATGCGTCATCAGATCGATAGGACCAGTCATGGCCAACTATGATTCCGTGGTTTGCAAGAGAATGAGATTCAGACTCTTCGAGCCAAGGAGGTGATGTAGATGGCAGGGTGCACGTTCCGCCGCTATGATATAGGTGGATTATAGCAACAGGAAACATGACTCAAGGGCTCAGCTAGCAACCATAAGTGTGAGTATTATTTTCCTCGCCTGACATCACGCTCTTTTTGGACAGTGACGATTGAATGAAGTCATCTGCCCATCGACCGATATATGAAGATGCCTCACTGCATCACAGCTCCGTATGACCTACTCGAACAAACAGTGATATCCCAAGCATTCGTGATGTCCTATATCCTCAGACAGTTCAGGCCTCGCCTGTCATGCGGTATTTACAACCTACAATATCAGAGGTTGTCAGCCTACTAACACTCCCAGGCTCTAACATGCGAGCCCTTACATCTGGAGCTGCGGTCCCGGGTCAATCGTCCAATGTCACGAATCCGCGCTCCAGCAATCCGGAATCGCAGGCTATCAACATATCGCGGGGCAAGGAGTCGCGCCATGACGACAGGCCGGACACCAAGTCCGTGCAGTCGCCGATATCAGGCCAACACGGCCCCACGAGCGAAAAGCATGAAGGCGAGGAACCGTCAACCACGACGGAATACGTGTACAATGATCCGAACATGCCAGCGCAGAAGAAGAGAGAGAATGTGGAAAAGGCGGGACGGACAGCAATGGGGCCTGAGGATGAGAAATAGGCAGTTGATCCGTGGACTTTGACGTCACGTATACATCTTCCTCACGGATGTTGTTCGCCATAGAACTCGTGGCAAGCGCCTGGGTGTACAGGAGAGGTCTATGAATGGACTCAGCTCAGATCATTGGATGGTGAAGTCAGAATTAAGCATGAATTCAGGTCCTTGATCATGGTATGATCTAGATTGACATATGTGGCGCGCATGCTTGCTTACACATAAGGTGCTCTATATGAAACATGGAGAATCACACACGCTCACAACAGTCCCGAAACTTGTCACATTCATAACCAACTTGCTTTCATAATGACTACAGAGGAGAGACTCAATGCCATCACTAATCTGAGGCCAAAACCGGCAACAGCCTTCTAAGCAACCCGCATAACTCGGAAGAAGCCAAACAGAACACTCAGGCAATGCTGGAGTATCTTCCATAGTATCAATTCTAAGCTTACTTGGGTCATGCGCCCTCTATTTAAAAATTGTTAGAGAGAAGAGCCCAGAAGGGGGTGTTGTAAAGTCAATTGCCACAGAGATTTTTAGATAATTCGAACAGCATCCACCACCAAAACTTCTAGAACTTGGCTCCATTGCATCAGAAAGCTACTCCATGTAAACAAACAGCTTGGAAGACCCACTCGTTACCCATTTACACTGTGAATTCCATCGGTGAACCTGACGTCTTGTACCATTTTCGAAAGAATGTACATCGCAAGAGTGAGGTCATACCCGAAGAACCCACCAGAACCAACCGCAACATCACATCTTCAACATCGACATAGAATGAACGGTATCATTGGTAAGGTACCACGAGGAGTGTGCTATAATGATGTACTATGACATGTATCGTTTGCCATGTACGTAAAGTGGATTCAACTATCGTCAGTGTGCAGTCATGGAGGCTCTACGAGGGTATATAGATACCTCCGAACTCCTGCACCAAACCTTCCACTCCTCAACAAACAGTATATCCTCATTTGCATACGAATCAGTATACATCCGCCTTTTATACACGCGAATTCTACTTCACACCATGTCGGACAACTCGAATCCCGGAAACTTCTCTAACCGCGCCCACGAGGAGGTGCAGAATATCGCCCGCAAGGGCGGCCAGTCCAGTCACAGCGGCGGCTTCGCCAGCATGGATCCCTCCAAGCAGGTATAGTATTGCCGATGGTCTTCGCTGGAGCGTCTGCTGACAACTATAGCAAAACATCGCATCCAAGGGTGGACAGGCCTCCGGAGGTAGCTTTGCTCCCGGAGACCCGCGCGCCAGGGAAGCCGGACGGAAGGGTGGCTCTTCTACGAATGTCGATGCTCCCGAGGAGTAACATGAACGGGTCAATGTTGAATATTTGGACCATGTAATGATATCATCTGTCTGATTGCGCGAATAATAAAACACCCTAGGGTTGTACGGCCGAGTGCGTTCATTATGTTGGGAATAAAAGTTAAGCTCCTATCTTAAGCAGACGGCCTAACGAAATGTAGCTGTAGGGTGGTTTGTCCCTTGGATGCTAGACATTTTGAGTAATTGATCTCTTTCCGTTCCATAACACCAGTGAAGTCCTGTTGTTGATTTTATATGACCTATATTCCAGGTAATGTCTGCTTAAATAGCCCCACGATTTGTTGCCTTTCCGGCAAGAAAAGCAACTGCCTACTCGATACAGGGCACTCATCTCGTAGCAGTCTCCCTCCAGTTTCATAGCCATGACCACGGTATCAAAGTGGACAGGGATTGTGCCGCGAGATCAATCGTAGGATCACCGTCAACAGTTCTGGAGCCAAGCCGTGGTAAACGCGTTATATGAACGAACCATGACAAGGGTCGAGGGCTGAGTATCTAGAAATACCAGCTTTGAATATGTCGCTTTCCTCAACACAATATCATCGCCGTTGTTCCCAGAGAGCAAGATGTGCGGATATACTCTCCGTGACAGATCCGCTCGCAATATTGGTCAGTACCGAATGCCACCCATGGGTTGTGCAGGCTAACTACCTATTTGCATAGTTTAACAAGTATAGCTCTGGCATGGTGAAATAGACCGGAATTGCATATGCCATAGTGATGCTGTGCTATACGTCCATCGCTGTGGGCTATCAAATGACCGAGACTGTTCGCATACCCATTCCATTCTAGAACCAGAGCGACCAAGCCACAAAACATGCCATTGCTCCAGCGACTGTGCGCGTTTCGAAGGACGAATCCGGACAGGCACATCAGTATAGCGCCATCTGCCCTCACATGGAACGCTACGATTCATGCCATGAAAAAGACACCAAACCTGGCAGTATAGAGCAAACGGAAAACATCGACATTGTGCATGATAGATCATGAGTCATGACGTACACCGCTATTTAACCCTCACATCAACTCTATCCCCCATTACATTGATAGAAAGACACCACCCAACCGAATGGATGGTGTCTTAAAATGCACAGTTCATCTGCTATTATCGGGCAACTCTGCTATCAACAACCTCGGTATACGAGAGCAGCTTATTAAGGTGGGGAAAATGATAAGAAAATCCCCCGCTCCAAGTCAATTGCGCCAGACATTCATTTCAATTGCGACATCTTAGCCAACTAGCCATATTCAAGAACCTGGCTGCCATTGATTATTGTTCTATGACCCTCTCCTCCCGCCTCGACCAGATCACACACACCATGGGCAGCATCGGTCCCGCCAAAGAGCATCTCCTCGTCGCCTTCTTCTCCGAGTTGCCGGAAAGGTTGTCGGCAGCCATCCAGGCCAAATTTCCAGATGCCGAGCTTTCGACGGTGATTCTTCCGCGGGGGGCAGATATCCCTGGTGGTGCGTATGCTCGAGTTCTGTGTAGTGTAATGAAAGCTCCTTTGCTGATACAATAGCGTAGAACATGTCCGGAAAGCAACCCTTTTGGTGACCTTCACCAACCTCCCTCGCCCAGAAGATGCCCAGAAGTAATGAGCCTGGCCTCTATCCCCTCGATGAAGCTATATACTCACCGGTTTCAGTCTGCGACTCATTCACTTCATCTCCGCCGGCCTGGACCACTCCATCCACCATCCCATCCTGACATCGACCAATATCCCTGTCACAACCAGCTCCGGCATCCACGGCCCTCCGATTGCCGAATGGACGGTGATGAACTGGCTGGTCGCCTCGCGCAAGTTTGTCAGCACATACGAAAGTCAGAAGAAGCATGAATGGGGGATGCCGATGAACTACATGGTCGGCCTGTCGGACCAGGTGGGCAAGAAAGTCGGCATCCTGGGATACGGCAGCATCGGTCGACAGAGTCAGCACCTCTACACACCCTGTCTCGCGAACGGATCCCGTACTAACTGCACCCAGTCGCCCGTGTCGCTGCCTCCCTGGGCATGACCGTCCACGCCTACACGGCCTCCCCCCGGCCCACGCCCGCCTCGCGGCAGGACACCGGATACATCGTCCCCGGCACCGGCGACAGGGACGGCTCGATCCCCGTATCCTGGCACCATGGCACCGACAAGGCCTCCATCCACGCCTTCCTCTCCCTCGGGCTGAACCATCTCGTCGTCGCCGTGCCCCTCACGCCGCAGACGACGCACATGCTCGGCGCCGAGGAGTTTGCCCTGCTCGCCGCCAACGTGCCCGCCGACCACCCGCGTCCCTACCTCACCAACATCGCCCGCGGCAAGGTCCTCGACCAGGACGCGCTCATCGCCGCGCTCCAGTCCGGCCAGCTGGGTGGCGCGGCCCTCGACGTCACGGACCCGGAGCCTCTTCCGGCGGATCACCCGCTGTGGGATGCGCCGAATGTGCAGATCAGCCCGCATGTCAGCTCGCTGGGCAATGAGTACTTCCCGCGGGCGCTGGACGTGCTCAAGGAGAATCTGGCGCGGTCTGCGAGGGGGGAGCCCATGCTGAACGAGTACAAGCGGGATAAGGGGTATTAGGGGGGGGGGGGGGGGGGGGGTTGCATTGTGATATGCGTATATAGTCTTGACCTAGAGCTTGTGGCATACGTGTCACTGTCTACCGGATATATTCTCCATAGATACGAACGAAAGACCTTGGAAAGAATGGCCAAGAAAGAGCGGAATGTAGATCCTCTAACCGTGGCGCATGATTGCATAGAGTTTGCATCTCGTATTCTCATCATTCCTTCTGGCTCCTGTGCTTGGCTGACATTCATGCATGTTTCAGGCTAACTCATGTGCGCGCAGGACCGTGGCTCTTAGAGCAGTTTATGACCACAGCGCTGGATATTACCCGTTGTGCTCTTCTCGCCATGGTACATGCGTCAGCTGAATCAGCTGAATCATCCCAGGCCTCCAAATACCCAATTTAGAACTCCTTGCTGGCGTTAGGCGCCCTGTCGCGGACGCCATATAAGAAGCTTGTCTCCCTCGAGAACTGACCCTGGCATCATCACATATCGAAACATAATACATGAAGAAACATAGAACGCATCTGTTGTCTATCAGTATGAAGACCTCCATCATTGCCGCCATTACCGCCCTGTCGTCCCTCGCCGTCGCCAACCCGGTCGACAAGCGGTTCGACGTCAGCATCACCTTTTACGGCGAGAACGACGAGTCATACAGCATGTCGTTTCCCACCGACCGGACCAACGTTGATATCAGTATGTATTCCTTCCATAGTCGATCAATTAGTAGCTCACATCTGGCAGCAAACCCAATGGTGGTCCACCGCATCACCTCCCCCGGCGGCGGATTCTGCACCCTCGTGGGCGTCGAGGGCGAGTCGGTGGTTATCTACTCGCAGGACGACAAGACCCTGAAGACGCCTCAGGCCATGAAGTGGGGGAACTGCGGTAACAACTGATGCTGTATATACATTTTGTCTTTGTGTTGTGTGGTACCTAAGAAGTCCGTACTATTAAACATCTACATTATAAATCTGATCCTACACCACCAACCCAGTACTGCTGCACGCCCATCCCCTAATCCCCTCCTCAACAACAACACCCACAAGTCCACTCCCAAGCACCACCCACGTCCACGGGTTCGCCAGCTCGGCCAAGCCCGGCCAGAAGCTATTCTTCTCGCGCCGCCACGTCTGCAGCTGCTGGTACTTGTGCGGGTCCTGCGCCTTGTACCGCGCCTCCTGGCTCGCCTCGTTCTGCCTGTCGCCGCCCACCACGCGGAGAAAGATGTAGTTGGCGAGCGGGCCCAGCAGTGCCAGTGGGCTGAATGCGTTGGCTGCGTTCAGGACGGCAAACGAGATGTGCACCAATGTGTCGCCGAGGTAGCTACAGAAGTTAGCACCATCTACCTCAAGTCAGGGGGGAGGGAGACGTACTTTGGATGACGGACAATGCTCCACACGCCATGCCGACACAGATCCGTGCGCTCCTGCCGATGCAGCTCGAGCTGCGCATCAGCCATAGTCTCGAGGGCAAAACCCGCACTGAAAAGCGCGATGCCGAGCGCGCGCACCGTGCCCGCCGCGTCGGGGGAGAGGTCAAGCGCCGACGCGCCGAGGCGGAACGGCAGCGTGAAGGGCAGCGTGATGAAGGTGAGAAAGGCCGCCTCGGGGAGGAACAGCTTGAGGAAGGCGGATTTCCAGAAGCCCGGGTCCTTCGCCTTCAGCTCGTCGTAGCGCGGGTCGTCGCGGCCGCGCGCCACGCTGCGCGACACGATGCGGTAGAACAGCCGCGTGCCCCACAGCGTCACCGAGCTGAGGAGCACCTTCTCCGTCCAGGGGAGCGTGCGCCACGCCGTGCTGAAGCGCACCCCGTCGTGGCACATCTGCCGGCCGACGGCGCTCCACCAGGCGTTGGCGACCTGACTGGACGGCCAGGCCCAGTCTTTTAGCTCGCCGCGGTTGGTGGCCTTGGCTGCGATGAAGGATGCGATTGAGAAGCCGGTGTGTAGGGTGAAAGATGGAAGCAATGTAGATCGCAGGATGCCGACGTCGCTGGTGGTTATGCTGTGGGCCGGCCGCGGGCCCGTTGGCTGGTCTAGGTCGACCATGGGTTTCTTCGACCCGTATATGTCCATGTCTGGAGATGTCTACTTGGTATTTGAGGAAGATTGCTTCCTACTGTGCAGGGCGCCGGCTTAATAGGATTGGCTGTGGGTTGATGTCAGGATTATGTAACCGTGTACTGGTCTCTTGTGACGTTGGGTTGCCGATTCGGGTAACTCTCCGCCGATGACGATGGTAGAAGAGAAACAGCATGATATCATGGCCACAATGTTCAGCAGGTGATGCTAGTATACAGGGTAAGATATATGGAACAGGTGTGGGTGATGTTCTGTGCCGCGGATCACTCACGTATCCTCATGTTGGTTCGAAGATCGAATGGAGAACTTGAAACACAGGTCGATATCAGATCGCTCAACTTAAAATGCATGCAATAGGTCACTGGATAGAAGAAAAATCAAAATGCAGATCGTGCGCCTTAGAACCTTTCTCATCTCGGTACTGCGTCTCGATGAGAGCGGACAGCCGCGATGACCATAGATGTATGATGTCAGGTTCCACCTCGGAAGCAATCAATGCCTCATACTGACATCCAGATTCCGTATATAGGTCAACTTTAGATGTCTGGGAAAAGGAGGCTGCAAACGCCGGCAACTCTTGGGTCTGCACCAACCCCATCTTGTAGAGTCCTGCGTCCGGTATGCTCTCAAACGGTAGTTTGTTGGTGTTTATCCGCCTCGGCCTTTCACCCTCAGTCATCTTGTCACTTTCTCGATAAGCCAGATAACGCATCAGATATGCTCGCGGATCATGCGGGTTCATGGCGGTTCCTGGTTGTCTACCATCTGGTCCATCCTCGGATAGTGCAGCACGAGCGGCAAGATATCTGTTCAGGTGAGGAGAGCTTGTAGGCGCGGATTGTCCCTGACGGTTTTTAATCTGCTCCCGTCGCGTCTGGATAGCTTCCCGCTTGCGGTTCTCAAAATCAAGAGCTTCTGCCAGTCCGGGCGTGGCACTCGGCTGGGCGAGCTCGTGCAGCCTGGACGACCATTGATCGAGTCGTTTCCACCCCGGCTCTGGACGCGCATTCGGCAGCTCTGAAGACAGAGAGTGTTGTGATCTGGTAGACAACGGCGAGTTTGGCATAGAACCATCTTGCACGTCATGCGACCCACCAACAGGCGTTGACTGAGTAGGAGAAAGCTGTGTCTCTGACCCAAACCGTTCCTGCGCCAATTGGGTTAACGGTGGCTCTTCTTCTTCAAGACTCGACGGATCTTCCGCAGCGGTTCGCGAAAGAGCAACTTGTGTTGTTCTCCCGAACCAGGTGTCCAAAGAGCCATTGCCGTATCGTTCACGGTCCCTTTCTCTTGTGGCGCGTTTCGCGTGATTGGTTTGGAGGCTAGGGGAGGTTTGTGAAACAAGCAAAGTTGTTCCGGACGACGGATCCGGCGAAATATTCGATATAGGGCTGGAATTGGAGGCCGAAGGGCTGGATAAGCACGAGGCGACCGATGACCTTCTGCCGTTGGCTTCAGAGCCGCGGCGATGAATTGGCGTAGGCTCAGTTCGATCCGTAGTCAATCGTCTAGGACCTGCAGTGGCTGCACTTGAAGCAGATCCGTTGAAAGGTGTGACGATTTTGGTTATGGACCATGGGTTCAAGGACCCCCTATCGGATGAATAGGCGCAAATACCACTGTCTCGATGTCGAGTATCTGAAGGGCTTTGCACCCTTCTCCCGGAAGGGTCAGGGGTTGACTGCACAACAAGACTAGGCCGCGGGTGCTCTGCTCCAGCGGCCCTTGGGGTTCGATAATCTTGAAACGTTGATTGCGAACTGGCGAGTAGTAACTCGAAACCATCCATCTGCCTCACGGGTTCTTTGCCTTTCACAGAAGTCGAGCTTTTCTCGTGGCCACCCCGCTCGGTTTCACCGTAGACATTCCGACATAGCTCATCAAACGCCTCCAGAACCCTCTCTGTATCTTCAAAGAGCACATCATCCTTGGCTGGTTCTATGTTGACATCGTACATCGCTTCGTCGCAGTGGACATGCAAACAAAGGAACGGGTGAGTGACATTTGTTGACGACTCCCTTGCGGCACTTGATCGGACATATGATTTATAGATCTTGGCGATATTCTTGCCCATCCCTCTGGAGGATGATATAGGTCGACCGTCGATGCTGATATATTGGCCGAAATTGCTAGCTTTTGCGAGATCTGTCCATGTGAGATAGGTCCTATAACATGAGCGTGAGGAAAGATACCTGCGTTGGGGTCCAGAACAAGTGCAGTCATGCGGTATTCTAGTTTACTCTCCATACAAGTCGTGTCTAACGTAGCCTCTGACATCGGCCAATTTTTGAGGACACAAGTAGACGCAACGTCGGCACCAGCAATCTTCAATGCAGCTTCAAGGAGGCTCGCATTTGGCTTGGGGGCGTACATCCAATTGCCATTCTCGTTCTTTGCCTTGAGCACCTTCAGTGACAGACGTTTGAATGGCTGCGCCGCAGCGTATTCCTGGATCAGTCGCTTGACCCGTGCAAGGGTCTTTGTCGTGCTTTTCAGCGTCGTCTGTCGTCGGACGGGAATGTGCTTGAAAAGATCGGTTACCCGGACAGTAGTTCCGACCGGATGAGACGCACGCTGGACACTTGCGAATCTGTCAGTATACTGCTCAATCAAATGTCCAATGGGAATTACCTGATCACACCCCCGTCGCGTCCGTACTTGATCACAGAACCCACCGGCTCTGCTTCGACCCTGGTGGTGGCGGTCACTCCTCCTGAAACCTCCGCAGTACTTGCAAGAGCTTCACCACGAAACCCAAGTGAAGACCCTCCGATCTTCTTCAGATCCTCCACCGTCTCGATTTTACTGGTGTGGGCGCGTTTGCAAACAAGCGCATGGTCGCTGGGAGGGATCCCGCATCCATTGTCCTTGACCTGGATCACATCCACGGTGTTCAGGGAAATCTCAATAAACACAGATGTCGCTGACGCATCCAACGCGTTGTCCAGCAACTCCTTCACCACCGAGCACGGGTCTGAAATGACCGAGGTCGAGCCAATTGCTCGCGCGGTGTCCTGAGGAAGAGCCGCGATCGGCATCTTGATGAGCTTACTCCATAGCGATTAAGTATCAGAAATCATTGCAACACAAGCTAATCACCGATCGGATGTATGATGTTGGTGAATGATTGCAAGAACACGGACAGATCAAGGATGAAGTCCCAGCACGTCATTGGATAACGGGTGTTGTGATTAGTCATCTGCTCATCCCTATGTGGAAATCCACGACTCGACAAGACGTCGACATCAGACGAGAATCAACAATGCTTTGTTCGTCCTTTTCAATATCCCGACTGGCCATACCGTCCGTATGTGCACTCATCAGCTTCCTGGCGTACTCGTCGCAGTACTTCTTCCTGCATTTTGAACCCGCACCTCTCACGAAAGAGGAGGCGTGGCGGCTGAACATCGCCGCTTTATGCATTTGGATCACCTACTACCGGTCATGCACCGTAGATCCGGGTCGCGTTCCTAATAAGTGGCATCGTCCCGGTGGTAAGCAGCCGGCAAATGCTGGCCCCGGAGAGCGACAGCGATGGTGCCGTAGATGTGAGGCGTTCAAGCCGCCACGTTCACACCATTGCAAGACGTGTCAGAGGTAGTGTCAGTGAATGTCAGATAAGCAGTGGCTTGCTAACCAGCGTGCAGATGCATTCCTAAAATGGACCATCATTGTCCCTGGACGTCGAACTGTGTCTCCCATTTCACATTTCCGCATTTCATCCGCTTCTTGTTTTACGCCGTAGCAGGCATGACGTATCTGGAATCTTGCCTGTTTGACCGGGTGTCTATTGTCTGGGCCTCCAAGGATCTCCCGAGTGTATGGACGACCCCATCATGAACCCGCTAGCAGTACTGATACTGACTATATGACCTCCAGTATATGGGACCCACAGTGGCGCAGATTGCCCATTTGTTCGTCCTCGTGGTTCTAAACAGCTTGACGGTGTTCGTCCTAGGCATCCTCTTGATTCGAACCATCTGGGCCTTGGGCTCGAACACGACAACCATTGAGTCCTGGGAAATCGAACGGCACGAAACGCTGGTCCGCCGAGCACGGCATTATGGCGGCTACCTGCAGGGGCCCGGTGGGATTCGCGTGCGGATCAAAAAGCAGGAGTTTCCGTACGACATCGGGATCTGGTCCAACATTAAGGCCGGAATGGGCGGTAGCGCAAATGTTCGAATCCTGTGTCTCTGTTGGTATTGAACGCTCTGACGTTGGGTAGATTATCAGCTGGTTTTGGCCTCTTGCGCGCACACCTAGTCGCGAGACAGGATGGGATTTTGAGGTCAACGGATTTGAGGGTGAGACTACTCAAACGCCTGAAAGGTAGAGTGACAAGGTGTCCTGGCTAACGGTGTGTAGATCCCCATCTGTCGTGGCCTCCGCCTGATCCAGATCGGATTCCATTGCCGCCGCCAAGAGACGAGAAAGGAACCACTGTTCTAGAGACCTCATCGTACGACGGAATTGAAGCGTTCAATCAACGAAAAGTGGAGGATATGCGACGTCTCGCTGGCATGCAGGTGCAACGCCGCAAACGATTCCACCAGCGCGCCGAAGAGGAACTCCGCAGGGATGACTCCACCGACCAGTCGGGGCCCTCGGACGAGAGCGATGTCGACGATGGCGAGGAAGCGTGGCGTAACTCCGAAGGCGAGCGGTTACGTGACTTTGGCGTGGATGAAGACATTGAATTCTACGACGAAGAAGATATACCGCTAGGCGTTCTCATGCGGCAAAGAGCCGAGAGACAGTGAACATAGACATTCTGTTGTGTATACGCATCTCCTTGCATAAATACAAATTATACGCGCTTCGCAATGCCTCTCAACCGCACATACCCCAGCCATTGGCTCCCGTCCTCGGGGCGGGTGACCATCGTCTGGAGAACATCGCAAACCTCCTGGACGACATCCTCGCGCTTCTCGGCAGGAAGCGCATCGAGGAACTGGGCGCCCATCAGACGCACCCACCCGGCCAGACCGCCATTCGCAGCAGAGGTGAGTTTGGTGGGACGATACTCGATCTCCATCTTCTCAACCTTGAACCCGATCTCCTCCAGGGTGCTGGTCATCCAGTCGGCAGACGGGAAGAACCAGGGATAAATCTCTCGTGCCCTCTCAATCGGGATGCCCTGTTTTACCAGCGCATACGTCAGGGCTGTGGCTACCTCGACGACATTTCCGTGGCCGCCCATCTCGAAAACGAACGTGCCGCCTGGTTTCAGACAGCCGTAGATTCCGCGCAGGGTCGAGACCCGCGTGGATTCGTCGCGCAGAATCCAGTGGAGGGCGGCGTTGGAGATACTGCCAGTCGGCTCGTTAGTGTCTCTTGGATGGGGATCTGCAGCGAGGGATAGCTTACACCTTGTCCCACTGGCCGTTCATGACGGACGGGTCCTGCTCCAGGTAGCGGCAATCGAGGACGCGGAACGCAGCCTTGGGCCCGGCATAGTCCTTGGTGGCGGACTCGATCATCGCCGGCGAGCTATCGATACCCACGACATGATCGATGCCGGGGATGAAGGCCTCGGTGAACTTGCCATCCCCGCAGCCGACGTCCAGGACTCGATCAGTTGGTTGGGGGTCGAGGTAGCGGAGGAGGGTCTGGGTGAGTTTGGGGACAAAGGACGCCGAGGTGGAGTATGCCTGGATGGTCAGTATCGTGTATAGAAGTGGTGGATTGGGGTGAGTATACCTCCGAAGACCAGTGATCTTTGGACTGGGACATGTTGATGCGGGGAAGATATCGGTTTAAACAAGTTGCTTTCAGGGTATGTCCACGGGACGATAAATTCGCAAAGTCATTCAACTGAGGTATGACTGATGACTCAATGTATAGTCAATGAGAGACAATATTAGACAATGTGCATGGATTTCATCTTGTTGTTCGTGCATTTGGCCCTGCTTTATACCTCTATGTATGGGATCGCGACCGGCCGATATCGGACCCGCACCTGCAACGTTCAGTCAGTCGACGCAGGATGACTGTTCACTCGTAATTAGATCGATCTGATTGGAGCTATTATATTATAGAGGATAAATTTTAACACAAGGTTCTGTGGCATGGAAGACTGGTGGTGATATATTCCGGCGTTGGAATTTGCCAGTTGACATCTTGACCCCCTGCGGCTCGCATGGCGTCTGTTACACCACGTGGACGATCTACTCCAGAGGAGACTAGATACTCAATTCAGTCCATGGGAGACAGCCCTGTCTGTCGGAAATAAGCTCCGTCAAGCGAATGAGCTTCTATGATTGCTTTTTGGAGTGGATGCTCTCGGCGATTGCGCCATCGCAGCAAGGGAGGCGAGGCTTGATTGGTGTGGAGTATTTAACATCTATACCCTTAGTTCAGAGCGTGGGGACACTAACAGACAGATTGATATATTGTCATCAATATCATCAATACTCTCTTCATGAAGCTCCTCCATCTATTGCTCCATCAAGAGGTAATGATGGAGATGGACACGCAAATACCCGATCGGCTATGCTCGGGAGTTGCCGATAGGCGAACGATGTCTCCATGACGGATGCGGCATTCCTCCAAAGGCCTTCCACTCCAACCATCCAACTTCTCCCCCCTTCGCCCTTCATTCTTCTCGGGTCCTCCGTCATTCACCCCTCGGGTCGGTCACATCATGGCAGACCAGCCAGAGGACCCTCGATCCCCGAAAGACAGGGACGAACCACCCGGCCTCTCCGCCTCCGCCTCGGGAGCTCTACCCGCAGCGACTTCCCCGGATTCCCACCCCCACCGCCGCAGCCATGACGATCCGGACCGAGACGCCCTCGAGCTCCACGAGATCGAAACGCACGAAGACGATGCGGAGAGCTGGTCGACCGGCTCCATCTCGTCGGGCGAGTACCGTGTCACCACCCGTCGCACCATCTCCCGGTCCAGTCAGCGCACCGAGACCCAGCGCAAGCCAGGTTCGGGCGTCTGGGGTCGCGTGCAGCGGTTCTGGACGCGAAATGTGGTTATGACCGTGCCGCAGAAGAGCAATCGGGATCATTTTGGTAAGAATCCTCCTCTGTTGGGGTTAGGCCTTTTGATATGAGATTTTCATTTCTACCCTACACCGCCGTTGTCCAACCCGCTCTCCAACCAATAATGGAAGAAGGCTGACATCCCAGCCCTTGAACGCACATTCCTCGCCTACATCCGCACGTCGGTCATGATTGCGATGCAGGGCGTTCTGGTCGCGCAGCTGTTTCGTCTCCAGCATATCCTCGTCCCCGACGTCAACCTGGGGTACTACCAGGTCGGCATCCCGCTGTCCGTGACGTTTCATGGGATTGCCATGTTGGTCGCCTTGCTGGGGGCGGCCCGCTTCTGGAAGCAACAGCATGCTATCGCCCTGGGGACGGTCTATGCGGGTGGCTGGGAGGTGAATACCATTGCCTTGTTATTATGTTCGGTAGGTGCAATACCAATGGCGGTGTCGCCCCTTATTAACGAGTCCAGGTGATCTTGGTTACATTTATCTTGTCGATTTTGATCACGGTTGAGATCGAGACTCATCTATCATAATGGTGCTCCACTTTCTGGTTTCTATGTCCATATGCACGCTCCTACGGGACTGATGAAGATACGACATATGAATGAACATAAATTAATAGTACGAAATAAAAAAATAGACGGCAATTCTAGAACCTCCCGATGATGTACAGGATAGATCATAGCTCGAGTGTGACAATGCTATGTCCATCAGCTACGGAATGTAGAGTGCTGGTCGGCAGTATATCCTCAATCAAGACTCCTTAAATACCCGCAATATACCTTGTTTGGTCCGCCCATCATAAACACCAACATCACCTTGCTGGGTCACGTGTGACTTCTCTGCATTTGTCTCAGACAAAGAGTGAAGGGACGCAACCCTTTAGACATCCCACTTGCATCAGCATATCGACGGACACCTGCCCGTTGATTTTCTCCCATATGACGAATGTCGAGCTCTCTCATTCCGGCCATTGTACGACCGGACTTTACTTGGCCACGACAAGTGCCGTGGACAATCTCGGAGACAACACCACCTTTACCCCATATATGCAGCAGGAATGTGAGAATCGCATGGGGCATGGTCCACAGGGTTGTCTACTGTTTTTCCCACTAGTTTTGCTCCTGGTTCGGAATCCCTTTTGATGCCAACATCGTCCAACTACCGTTTGGACTCGTCATGAAATGGACAGATCGGACCAGCATTGAAGAAGTGGTTTCGATGCAAATGGCAGGGGCCGCTGGGATTCCAGTTCCCAGGGTGATAAACCACGGCGAACACCTCAAGCCTCCGTTCAATAGGAGGGTATCGATCTTGATGACCAGGCTGCCCGGAGTTTTCCTCGGAAATTCGAACAATGAGTTGCAAGTCGACTTGGAGAAACCGTTGTTGGAGGAACTGAACCAGTGCATGCATTCAATGCGCTCGTGGCTCCCTCCTAACCCACATTCCATATGCTCCCCGATCGGACCGTCTCTGCGAAGTTCAAGGGTTCCTGATCATATCATGGGGCCTTTCACCAATCATATGCAGCTTCTCGAACGTTTGACTTCTCCTGCTTCATCTCATGGGTTCCTAACGATGGCTGAATACGAGGATACCCTGGCGCTTGCAAAGACGCTCCAGCAACGTGATTATCAGATTACTTTCACCCACGGAGACTTTAAAGCTCATAATATTCTCGTCGATGACGATCGGCATCTATCCGGGTTCCTGGATTGGGAATCTGCCGGGTGGTATCCGGAATACTGGGAATTCACAACAGCAATGCGGTTTGGCAAAGGGAGCTGGTGGTTTCAAGTAGCTTCTTGGAAGGGAGGTGACCAATATTTGGGTGAACTGAAGTCGGACATCGCGCTCAATCGCTTAACGGTCAACTCATACATAGCAATTTAATGGTTCATTGCTAGACATACGACATTTGTATTCGCAGATATTTCGCTTCAAGTCTGAAGCATTGAGTATATACAAGAGCCGGTGATGCGAAGGAAATTACATCCAATTCGCTCCAGATGCCCAAATATCCAAAAGCAATACTTGTATAGTTCAGATAAACTACACGGAACCGCACCCGACGGAACCCTTGACCCGCATGTTGAGTCACGCTCGGCTACGGGAAACTGATCCATCGCATCACCGCAATTTTCCCAACCCATGCACGATAACCCCTCCATAAACCTTTACTTGAGACACTCCGCCTCCAAAAGAAAAATCGAAAATGTTCAAACTCGTCCTCTTCGACTTTGACGGCACCATCTTCGACTCCTACGAGGCCATCGAACACTGCGCCACCCTAACCTTCGAGGCCCTCTCCAAAGCCCAGGCCCCGCCCAAGGCGGAGCTGCGCCGCCTCATCTCCAAGGGCGCCGCCCTGGCTGAGGCCTTCCGCCTGCTGCACCCGGAAGACACGGGCTTCGATCCGCAGGAATGGACGCGCACCTACCGCGGGCTGTACGCGGTGCACGGGCAGGCGCTGACACGGCCGTATCCGGGCCTGCGGGCGGTGCTGGATGCGCTGCGGGCGGCCAACATCACCGTCGCGATCGCCAGCAACAAGGTCTTTGACTCGATCAGGACGGCGCTGAAGCGGCTGGATCTGCTGGACTATTTCCCCGAGCCGCTCATCATCGGCGACAATATCGACGGCTCGCGCAGGAAGCCTGATCCTGTCAGCTACACGGAGGTGCTTCTGCCGCGGCTAAAGACGCTCTACGGGGAGGATTTTGCGCTGCGGCCGGACGAGGTGCTCATGGTTGGTGACACCGTCACCGATATCCAGTATGCGCGCAATATTGGGGTCAAGGTGTGCTGGTGTCGCTATGGGCAGGGGGATCATGCCGAGTGCGAGGCGGCGAAGCCGGAGTTTACGATTGATGCGTTGGTTGATGTTGTGGGGGTTGTCATGGGGGATAAATGATTGATGAATGTTTCTTTCTTATTTTGTTGTTTGCATACCATGATAGAGGGTTCTGTCTAGATTAGATACCTATATCCTGCTGGTCCTTGACGCGGTGAATTTACCCATGCTTGAACCAATCGCTTACATACACATACCTAATTGGTTGCTAATCCAGTGTCATTGGCCAGAGTTACGAGAACAATAAGACGGCAAACACCATGGTTCGCAACGAGAGTGGCCACCAAGACTACTGGTGATGAAGTGTCGATGACTTCATCTCCCGCCAACATCGAATCAATGACCCTCCAGGACCTCACCGCTGGCCGAGACCCAGCTCGACGAGAATATTATAAGGGTTCTTGTCTTCCCGATGCACTCGGAGATCGCGAATCACCGAATCTACCGGTTAACTGCATCATGACCAAGGACGTGGTTGGTACCTCCTCCCTAGAAATGAAACGCCATACTGATCACTACAGAACTTCGATATCCACTACGCCAACGAGCTGGCACACGACTTTTACGGGGATGGAAAGAAGCTAGCGGACTGGTATCGCTTCCTACTTCTATGTTTGGACGCTGTCGCAGCTAACAACCCCAGCATCCGAGACATCTACAAAGACAAGAGGGTGAAAGTCCCGGATGATTTTGATTCGACCTTGACCACTCCGCCGATCCATTTCATGCAGTGAGTTCCATCTCCAGATGCACCTTGATCGACCGCTAAGGAGTGTAGGGTCGTCGTCCCCGATGATATGGATGTTACGGAGCTCAAGGAGGTCGAGGTGCCTCCGGGATTAAACATTGATATTACGGACTTTCATTGGTGAAAGCATACATCACACGACTTGAATCTAAATTGCAATTGCAAGAATATACGGACTATCGCGATTTTGGACATTGGCATGCAGATTGACCAAGAACCACCCACAATAGTTAGTATTGATAAATTCAGGGGTTTCCTATCTTTTCTGTGAATAGTGGTCCAATACGGAAGAGGTTTTGACATTCACAATATCCAATGAAGGCTGATATGTCTTCTTTTGAGGCTTTGCCCTGGGAGGTCCTCGAAAAGATATGCAGGAATCTCTCCGACACCCATGTCCTGCGACTTTGTCTTCACAAAAGGCGCGCGTCGAAAACATAGCAACGCACTGTCCGCAGCTCGAGGACCTCGCCGTACCCGTGCGACGCACCAAGGGCGACGCCAAACCGAAGTCGCCATCTATCGCGCGCTAGGCGCCTTCATCTTCAGATAGCTCAAGCGGCTGACCCTCTTCTTCGACCGATCCATCACATTGACTCCATACTGGGCGGGAACGATCGTAGCCCCGAAAGCAAGAGACGTGCTTATGGACGCGGCGATCGACGAATCGCTGGCCCGATCGATCTTTCGGACGATTGCGGACGCGCACGGTGAAGTGAGGTGTCCCCTGACATGGCTGAGGCTGGAGCCAGGTGGAGATGGTGTCACGCGCTTGAACAATCGGGGGCTGCATATCCTGTTTGACAATGTTTTGGGATACCTCAGTGGTCGTTTCTTGTGCTTGCGGAACCGGAGAGATGATGCCGAGGGCAAGATTGTTGTGCAGGAGATTGGCGCCAGTGAACGGCAGATGATTGGGGTGGCACCTGATTCTCTGGGGTGTTTTGAGGAGATTTCTCGTGATATATGGCCCGAAAGGACTGGCGACTGGCGGAAGGATTGGCGAAGTCTCCCGTTGGCTTCGGATGGGTCTAGCAAGGAGAGTTTGAGATGGTTAGTCCCGGATTGGTTCTCTACCTGTGTGATAGCTTGATAGATGATAAACATATCACTAGTCCCTGGGAATTTTGATATCATATTGTGAGGGAAAGTATTCTACCTACAGCTGATCATACTACCTATGTACTGTTGAAAGGTTCACAACTATCCGAGGCCTGCTGATCCTAGCATTGTTGAAGATGCGCGATTTGCCCAAGCCTTTGCCATGTATGTATGTCCTTGTGTTAGTTCAGGGAATCCAACCAAGAGCCGCTCAAATTCCCCAAACACCTAGCGGGTCAGGACCGCCAGAGTCCAATCGACTCTGCTGGAGCTTCTTGACCCGCTTCACCAGCGTCCCAACAGAGATCGGACCGACAAGAGTGCACAGAGAGATGGCCCAGATGATCACGAGATAAGTCTCTGAAGGGCCCTCAGAGGAAGAGCCGTTAGAGAACATGCCTTGGCTCTCCGCAAGCGACGCAATCAGGTAGCCGATCTCGCCTCGGGCGACCATGGCCAGTCCGAGAATGGCAGGCGGATACAGAGACTTTGGCTTGGGAGGGAGGGAGAGCGAGGTCCGGGACTTGGAGGAAGACCCTTCAGGCTGCTGCTGCGCCGGGGTGTTTCGCTCCTCGCTTTGGTTTCCTGCTTTCTCGCCTTGATCACTCGGTGATTGGCTGTTGCCTGAAGCCGACATCGGCTCGCTCTTGGGTTGGCCTGAGTCATCAAGATGTCTGCTTTTCCCGTTCTTGACCGAGTCACGCTTCGAACGAGTGCAGAACAGAGTCATGTATGATAGAGGTTTGGTGATGGCAGATACCATGTTGCCCAGTCCGGTCGAAGATGAGAACCGGACGAGCCACAGTCCTGTGATCACTTTTCCAAGTGTCATCAAAAGCGCATAGACCACACCGCGCCATACGATTTCCCCTTGGAACATTTCCGTGATGGGAATGGCGAAGCCAATCGATGCCTGCACATGTGAGTATTCTGTAAGGGAGGGGAGAGAGGGTCACCACGGTGGTGGGGACTTACAAAGAACAACGGAATGAGAATCCTGTTCACCGGTTGCTTATAGTATTTCTCGTATACTAGTTCGCCCGTCGGGACTTGACCGACTCTGTCGCTCTCACTTGGCGATGATGGAGTGACCTCTCTGCTGGATCTTCCCGATACCGATGTGGTATTGTCTGGTGACCCCAACGAGCCTCCTTCCGGCTGGCCGGTATTCGCCAGGCCTTGGGCCTCCCTCGACTCAGCGGCCATCCCATCAAACCAGGAGATAATAATACCCGCCATGTACGCAGCAAACAGGGACGAAGTCCCCGCGTAGGTCGCACCACCGACAATGCCGACCAAAACACAGGTATGCGCGATGAAAGCGAACTCAGACGTGCCCATGACCTTGGGCATCTTGTCCGCCATGGAGAGCAGCTTCTTCAGAACCGGGCGAAGACACACAAGACACAGAAGTAACAACCCGATTGCGAACCCGATGGAGACAAAAACAGGCCGCACCACGGTTGTAGCACCGAACGACGCAGCACTGCCACCAAGATTGGAAATGATCTTGACCATGACAAGGCCGACCACATCATCTAGCATGGCGGCACTGGTGGTCACAGTACCGAGTCTTGTCGAAATCAGCTGCGTGGTCGACAGGATGGTGAAGGTGGTTCCCAGGCTTGTCGCGCTGAGGGCGGCTCCCGCAGCGAATGCCTGCAGGGGGGTTGCGCCGACTAGTTCCATGAGAATGAAGGACAATCCCATGGGTGCTCCTATGCCTGTGATCGCAACCGATACCGATGCCACGAGGTTGGCTCTCAGCGCCTTGATTGAAGTTGACAGGCCGCCTGCGGATTAATGAGAAACCGCCTTTCTGTAGATGAGGCCAGGCAGACGTACCTTGGTAGACGAGCATGATTAAACCCAGATACCCCAGTTGCTGGATAACGGTCTCCATCTCTCGGTCAAGCCATTTCGCGCCGGGGGTGCCCCAGAGAATACCAATGAACAGTTGGCCAATGAGACCACAGTACAGAAGCTTGTCCAGGCAGACATTGACCAGGTTGAGAACCACCAGGAACCCCGCCTGGTTCAGGACGGTTGCAATGGGTGGTTCATGGTAGGCAAAGGCCGATTCACTGGCTTGGTCACCGGCCATTTAGTCGAGATGGTTGTTGATATTTCGCGCAATTGCACGGGTGGATGGCTATATCGGTAAGAATAATTTTCGATAACTCAGCAATATTCGTCGAATGCTAGCGGACTCCATAAGAGTATGACGAGTACGACTTCAGAATTGGCTAGAGTAATCTGCAGGTAATAGAATAGTCGAGAGGAATGTGTATAGAAGACGACACTTGGGCAAGAGACCCTGTCCTTTCCGACAATTTAAAAGCTGTGGGCCAAGATCATTATCTCATCCGCCAAGGGGCTGAGCCTCTCTCTCTCTGGCATGCTAATTCCGATGTTTTTCCGACGCAACGCAAGATGCATTCTGACACAAGATATCATTCTAGCAATCTAGCAATCTCAAGGATACATACACTCCATTACAGATCACGCCTCTGAACCCGGGTGGTGATACTGGTCGGCTTATAGAACCAATACGACGTCGTCTTCATCTCGCCAGAGCCATCCAGCTCAAAGTGATAAGAACGAAGCAGCGCAGGGATGAGCTTATATATCTCGGTCATGGAAACCTGCACCTGTCAGCATATACCAGGCAGTCACAGCGATGGTGCACTTACATGTTTGCCCATACACGTCCGTGAACCGGCCCCAAACTGAATCCGCATTAGTATCTCCTGGTATCTGATCCCCCTTCTTGGACGTACCTGGAGAATATAGCGACTCATGTTGTCAGCATCCGGGCCAAGCCACCGCGAGGGGTTGAAAGCATCGGCATCCTCGCCGAAGATTGACTTGTCAAAATGCACAACCGCAGCGTTCACACCGACTCGGGCGGTTTCCGGGATCCAATGGCCCTCGATCTCACAGCCGCCTTTGGGGGCGTTTCGTGGGAACGTCAACGCAGTGCTCGGGTGGACGCGCATGCCCTCCTTGATGCATGCGGTCAGATACGGCAGCTTCACCGCCTCGTTGTAGGTAATGAAAGGGGTGCTGAGGAGGCCATCTCGAGTACCTTGATCGATCTCCTTGGTGAGAGCGTCGTACACGTTGCGGTTTTTGATAATATGGTACAGGGTGCCGGAGATGAAAATGGCAGTTGTGTCGCTTCCAGCGAAACTGGCAAAGTCAGTGGGGAGCGATGCGAGAGGATGCAATGACTCACAATGCGCCAAACGCCTCCAATCGGACATCGTCCAGATCAAAATCAGCTTTCTTGCCATGGTATATATCGAGCACTTTGTTCAAGACATCAGCTCGCTTGGGCTCATTGCTCTCGCCCTGTTGGGCCAGGCGCTCCTGGACGGCTGTCTCGGCACCTTTGCTCAGATTTCCGAGCGCTGTCAGTGCATTCCGGACGCGGGGAAAGAGAATTCCAGCGAACATGAACAGCGATCGGACGTAGGTGGGCATCACAGCCGATAATGTCATGACCGGGATCAGTGTATCAGTCGACGACATGAAGCCCAGATGATCGCGTCCCGACTTCAAAAAGCCAAACATCTTGCTAAAATACAACTCTCCAATCACATCGTATGCGTACCTGCGAGCTGTCAGCGGGACGGCATGCAAAAATGAGCATGCTCTTACATCCGGGCCCATGTGTGCAAGTCAAATGTGCCTTTTCTATCCGCAATCTTCCCTAGCTGCCCCAGGAAGACCGCGGTACATTCGTCGACAAAGTGCTCCGACTGGAGAATGCTCGTCATCGTGTAGACGTGGCTCACAATACGCCTTCTTTCCGCGTGGACTTTCTCGTCCGTGGAAGTAAAGTGGTCGGGGTATCTCGCTGCTGGACATCAGCCAGGGTCTGCACATAACAGGGACCTACATACAGAAAGGTGCCCGGAACGAGAGGTAAAAGTCACTCTGATACCGTTAGTCTCACTTCTAGGTTCATCGGATCGATTGGACAGACCTTGGTAAACCCCGAGTTTATCCCGTAGATTTTCTTGATATACTGAGGGTCATTTATTGCGAGCTCATTTGGCGCGATCCGCACCACAGGACCTGGTATAATCGTCAACGTACATGCCAACCGCCGACATCAGGCTCATTACCATAATGCGCATGCAACAGTTTCTGGGCTTTCTCCGCATCCCCCCTCAAGACATGCATCACAGTCCACACCCGGGAAACTGACGCCCAGAAAGGTCCCGGGTACCGCGACAAGGGATGAAACCATCTAGCATAGCAAATCCAAACAGCCCAGTACGTGACAAGGCCCAATCCCACAACCTGGATTATCAGCTGACGGTCAGGGATGCTGTCCAGCATGTTGAGTGACAGCATCAAAGATCAAGATGTTGACCAGTTCCGTAGAGTACTGGACGAGTGAAAGAGGGACTGAGATGGAGTGAAGTACCTAGATACCCCGTAAGTATTTGGGACCTGGGATGGGGCCGAAGTTGGACATTTAATGCATGCCTCAGCCCACAGAAATCTTTCTCTAATCACAATGTGGGGGAGGGTGGTTGCTCTAACGTCGAACTAACACACCCCCAAGACCTCATTCTCCCAGAATCGCCCGGTTGGCTGTGCGGAAATCAGAAAATCTATCCGATCAATTGGATAGGCTAATGCTCACAGGGATCCGGAGACGGATCGTGATCTAGTTTTGCCCAGACTCCACCGGCTTCAGACCGTCATTCTTGAAACCAATAATAGTATGGAAGCGATCCACTGGTGGTTATTACTGGGGCCTCGGTTAAAACAGCTATGTTCTAGATGCCGCGACCCAATATCAACAGATACCTACTCCGTACTCCGTATGGAGTCTCCTCCGTGGGAATCAGCATTACGGCGAGAAGCAATTATCGATAGCGACAGCCTAACTGTGTGATGGTATGACAGACTCTGTAGGCTCGGAAGACTGATGGCCTCCACCCGCTGAAGGCGCTAGGAATAAACGAGAATTGATTTCGGCTCCCCTGCCACCTCTCTACCTCTCGAAACTGGCGCTGGCTAACGGGGGTCTGTTTCAAAGCCAGAATGCCTAGATCCTTGGAGGGAAAAGGACACAAAAATGTGCAGCACTTCAGAAGGGGATGCTGCCTTTGACGAAACTCAGGTGTCAAAATATTGCTCGATTGTGTGGCCATGATGATCCTGTATAGAACCATAGCCCTTTGGGGCATGGCATGGATAGGGTTAGTTTCTTCACAGGCCCCAATGCCTATGTGTGGTAAGAGCTTTCTATAGCAATTTCTCTTCGTGGAGCTGACTGGGACGCGAAGTCGGAATGTCTGTCGATAGGACGAGGTGGATCGTCATGTGTACCAACTGAATCACAATGCATCTGCGCGGATAGCGTTCTACAAAATAATGTCAGTACATGCGTGGTGGCAGACTGTACTATGAAGGAATCCTTGAGCAGTATACCTCGTCCTCGTTAATTCATCTTCTGGTCGGGACATATCGAGCATCACGCCGACAATAACAAGCGAGTTCATGAGCCTTGCCATTGCAGCTACGCTGATGAGATGTTTGCAATTTTGGAATCAGTTCGGGTTTGAGGATGTATTCGCGGTTCTTGCGCTAGTATGAATGAACCCCAACAACATGTTCGTATGGAGCTGATGATAGAGACAGTGTGCGGCCGTTGCGATGGGAGCCCTTGGTTACCCCAGTATGTTGACGGCGTTCCGAAGATGGAAGTGTGTACTGAACATTGCAGTGGCTCGAGATGGAATGGGCGAGATATCTGGACGGTGGAGTTGGAGAGTATCACGCGAACAGTCAAGGTGCGTCAGTATATATAAATACGGCTCGTTCGATGTGAATGGCAAGCTTGCTAATATTTCTCTGTCCAGCTCACATGGGTAGTGGAAATGTTCTATATCGTGAGCATGTCATCGATCAAAATGGCATTCCTGTGTCTCTACCCCCGCAATTTCCTCAACGAAGGGCTGCGAAAAGTGATCTATGTCCTGATGATACTCGTGACCAGGTTCTTTCTTGCCTTCTTGTTCGGTATCGGTGTTCAACTGTATACCTGTTTCGTACATCTGGACCGGCTGAACGGGAGAAACAGAAGGGAAATGCTTGAACTTCAATTCGTTCGGCATATCCTGTTCAGTCATCAATATCCTTCTCGACCTGGCCACAAAAGGGCTTCCCTTGCGGGAGATCATGAAGCTTTCGCTGAGTCTGACGAGGAAGCTCCTTCTGCTGACGATGTTTGGCACTGGGTTCTTGTCAGTTACACTCCCACCTCTGGGATCTCCGATCTAACGGCTCTATTCTAATACGACATCACGGTTGTGAGTATCCTACGACTTAAGGTCGTTGTCAGCTTTGGAAACACGACGAATGCGACATGTCAGTTCCCCCAATATACATCCAAGGGTCGTTGCACCATTTTCTCAAAAAGAGGACTTCAAGGACAGTGAACCAAGCGAAAGTCCTGTAAGAGGAATGGAACGACGTCCGATTGAGCTGACCATTCTCAAACCGGTCGACACCACAATCCGGACGGAGCATGTCCGATGCAATGAATCCGACAAGATTCAGCTCGTCGACGGCAAAAGATGCACAGTACTTGTGAATCCACATGGGTTGGGATGACCTCCCGTTCCTGAGATGGTGCATCCGGATACGGAAGTGATGAAGTCACCTACTTAGCGTAGACTTTCCAGACTTCGGACGTCACCCAGACACATCTGATGGAAACGAAACTCTCCGCGTCATTCTCCTGGTGTCATCCCCGTAAATACATATTAAGGGGTCCGTCGTCCTTGCATTGATCCTCTATCCTCCTCCGCCGATCCTCTGCCTCCTTGCATCGCAGCATTGACAGCAGAAATCCTGCGCACATTAAGTTAGCAGAAATGGTCCACCTGTCGCGCGTCAGAAAGTGTTCTCGGCTCCACCACGAGCGCCGAGCTGCCGATCAGGCCGGGGCCGGTGCAGAGTCGCCGTATGTCTATGCATCGAGGTATGCGGCCGAGGAGCTGCCCGAGCATGCGATGGCCGAGCGCGAGATGCCGGCCGACGTCGCATACAGGATGATCAAGGATGAGTTGAGCTTGGATGGGAATCCTTTGCTGAAGTTAGTATTATACCACATCTTGCTGGGTAGAGATAGCGAGTGCTCACATGTATATCCAGTCTGGCGAGCTTTGTAACCACATATATGGTATGCGACCATAGGATCCTCTTGATTTCAATGCTCAGGCTAACTCAAACAGGAAGAGCCAGCGGAGCGCCTCATGTCCGACGCCATGAGCAAGAATTTTATCGATTTCGAACAGTACCCGCAAACCGCGCATATCCAGAACCGCTGCGTCAACATGATCGCAGATCTGCTGCACGCGCCCACCTCCGACGAGGACGCCGGCGACCACGATGGCATTGGGACGTCTACTGTGGGTTCGTCCGAGGCGATCATGCTCGCCATGCTTGCGATGAAGAAGCGGTGGCAGAATCGACGCAAGGCCGAGGGCAAAGACTGGACGCGACCGAATATTGTCATGAACAGCGCCGTCCAGGTGTGCTGGGAAAAGGCCGCGAGATACTTTGACGTCGAGGAGAAGTACGTGTATTGTACGGAAGAGCGCTATGTGATTGACCCGAAGACGGCGGTGGATCTCGTGGATGAAAACACCGTGGGTATCTGCGCCATCATGGGGACGACGTATACTGGGCAGTACGAAGATGTCAAGGCCATCAACGACTTGCTCAAGGAAAAGAAGATTGACTGTCCCATCCATGTGGACGCTGCCAGTGGAGGCTTTGTCGCTCCGTTTGTGAATCCGTCTCTGGTGTGGGATTTCCGGCTGGAAAAAGTCGTTTCGATCAACGTGTCCGGGCATAAATATGGACTGGTAAGGTCCCCCGTAGACATTGTGAATTCACGCTAAAAACCGGATAGGTGTACCCCGGCGTGGGTTGGGTGTTCTGGCGCGCCCCAGAATATCTCCCCAAGGAGCTCATTTTCAACATCAACTATCTGGGCGCCGAGCAAGCCAGCTTCACGCTGAACTTCAGCAAAGGCGCCCCTCATGTGATCGGTCAGTATTACCAGTTGATTCGACTGGGGAAGCACGGATACAAATCCATCATGATGAACTTGATCAAAACCGCCGACTATCTGTCGGACGAATTGAGGAAACTGGGCTTTATCATCATGAGCGACGGCGGCGGGCGCGGACTGCCTCTGGTCGCATTCAGGCTGCAGAAGGATGAGGAGCGTCTCTACGACGAATTTGCCTTGGCCCATGTGCTCCGCCAACGGGGATGGGTGATTCCTGCGTACACCATGGCGCCACACAGCAATAATCTGAAGATGATGCGAATCGTGCTGCGCGAGGATTTCAGTCTTCACCGCTGCAACTTGCTCCTCGAGGACATCAAGATGGCACTCAAGTCTCTGGAGGAAATGGACGAGTCGATGATCCAGAAATTCACGCAGTATGGGAACTATCTGTCTGTCTTGACGCACATCGCTGACTGTGATACTAGTTATATGGCGCAGCACGGGTCAAAGGTCCCTCATAACCATCCATTCTACAAGAACGAAAAGCACTCGCTACAAGGGAAAACAGGGAAAAGCCATCAGGTGTGCTGAGCGATTGATTGGTCCACGTAAGTAAATGGATGGCCGGTAAAGGGAGCTGTCTTGGGAGATCATTCAGCGGTGTGCATTGTTATGAAGCCCCACGGTTCATGCCAAATCCAAGCTGCAGGATGCAGGACGCTTGCACGTAGTCGTTCGAGAATGTCAGAGAGCAACACGATGCCCATGTCGACATTTGGCGAAGGCCGGTATAATTTGAAGCCCGTCCGAGTTACAATTCAAAAGCTGGTACAGTTCGGAATTATGTCTAGTCAGATCGAATTCATGAATGCTGAACTCGTCTACGGAAAAGTTTCCTTCAAACTGTCGTAAAGCTGTAGATGTGGAGAATGCAAAACCCTGTATGCGGCGTGGCTGAGCGCCGAGACTTTTCCGACATATAGAAAAGGCTCCTCACATCGTACGACAGGGACGACAGCCGAGGCATGGCAAGAGAAGACCACGAGAATCGAAATGAACTTCTTTTTTTAACAACTGGAGCTCTCGGAATAACATGATCCTCACAGAACCGTGTTTGCTGTCGTGGCTGTGAGAAGTGCGGATGCCGAGGTCCACGCTACAGACAGGCGCGCAGTTGAAGCTGGCGTACGAACCGTGGAAAATCACGGAGATATTACCCTGTCAACATTATTATTATCCAATTCTTCTCCACCGGCGTCGTGGAATTGTCGAGGCTCATTGTGGTGGCCATGACAGGAGAAAACTTCGCAGGCATTATGACATCTCACATCGTTGCCCCTATACCGGTCCGATCAACAGCAATAGTCTGGTCCCCGATGCACTAGCTGCAACCTTCTCTCCCCGTGATGACAGCCATACGGAGTCTCATAACCCTCCGGGCGACTCCAGGTTCCCCTTGCGGACGCGTCAACTTCCTCAGTGGCTGGCACGCGCAGTCTCGACGTGGAAGGATAGTATTAACCCGAGCCTTCAAGGCTCGGATGTCGGTCCGTGCAGCGACTATTGAAGATTCTCGTCTAGTGTCCATGCAATAATAGTGAGTGCGGATGCGGTTTCACATTCCACATCCATTGACAGGATTGTCTGGGGTGAATAGTGTCTTCTTGGTGTCGTGGCATGCGGACACATCATATCGAGTCAGTCATGGCTTGTAGACGGTCGAAGTATATAAGAAAATCATTGTCAAACGGACAATCCGCCCCTTGGTTGGGGTTTGTTTCCGTTTTGACACCATCTTCTACCTATACTCCCAGCAATGTCATTATCATACCTGTTAGCGGCCGCATTAACGGCCGCCACACATGTGGATGCAAAGGGAGTGTTTGCCCACTTCATGGTACGTACCCTGTCTCAACGAGAGATACATGGCTAATACCGAGGACGCTGCGCAGCTAGGGAATAGCAACAACTACACATCCGATAACTGGCGGACCGACATAGTCGCAGCCAAAGATGCTAAAATCGACGCCTTTGCCATCAACACCGGATGGGGGATGCCGGGGACCGAACAACTCCTTGACGATGCGCTTTCCGTCGCCCAAGACCTCGACTTCAAGCTCTTCATGTCCCTGGACTATTCCGGGTCCGGGCACTGGCCCCCGGACAGGGTCATCGACCTCCTGCAGAACCGCACCAAGCACCCGGCATACTACCGAACAAGCGACGGGAAACCGCTGGTCTCCACGTTTGAGGGCTCCCAGGCCGCCGGCGACTGGCAACATATCAAGAAGAAGTTCGACTGCGCCTTCATCCCCGACTGGTCTTCTCTCGAGCCGGACGTCGCATTGGGAAGGGGTGATGTCGACGGGCTGATGAGCTGGGACGCCTGGCCGAACGGCACCTCGCAGATGACCACAGACGAGGATATGAAGTACAAGGCCGTACTCAAAGACAAGCCCTACGTGATGCCGGTGTCCCCGTGGTTCTACAGCAATCTGTTGCAGCTCAATAAGAACTGGGTATGGCAGGGCGATGATCTGTGGTATACCCGATGGCAGCAGGTGCTCGAGGTCGACCCCGAGTACGTCGAGATCATTTCGTGGAACGACTGGGGCGAGTCGCACTACATTGGGCCCATCCACGGCGACGACATGGATGTCTTTTCGTACGGCAAGGCGCCATTTAACTACGCCAAGGGTATGCCGCACGACGGCTGGCGGGCTTTCCTGCCGTATGTGATAGATCAGTACAAGAACGGAGGAAAGGATGCCGACATCGACAAAGAGGGTGTGGTCGCCTGGTACCGCACCACCCCAGCATCTGCGTGTGGCGCCGGAAAAACCACGGGAAACACAGAAACACAGAATCAAGATATTATCAAGCCGGGCGAGGTCCTCCAAGACAAGATATTCTACTCGGCGCTCCTTGAATCGTCCGCCGACATAACCATCAGCATCGGCGGAAAGAACCACACCGGGAGCTGGGAAAACACTCCCGATGGCGGCAAGGGCATCTACCACGGCAGCATTCCCATGGGCAAGGAATTGGGCGATGTGGTGGTAACTTTGTCTCGCCAGAACGAGTTCATGGCCGCCATCAGGGGCCACAACATTTCTACGGATTGTGTGAACAATGTTACGAACTGGAACGCGTGGGTGGGCAGCGCCACTTCCACGGCGAAGATCCGGGGATCCTCTTCGTCCTCATCCTCCGGCCAGGATGAGTCGTCGTCGACCCGGGTGCTTCTCACGGGCGTGACTCCCTTGATCTTGGGCTGGACCGTCGCCTTCGTGCTGGCGTGGGGGTAACGACGGGCTCGGGCAGATATCATGCGGACGGTCGTTATCTGAAAAATGTTCTAGATGTGGGCTTGGAGTGATGGCTTGGGGTATATCAACGGGATCTACCTATATCTTGACGTGGACATAATGATAATATCTAATCCTTATTTGCCAATGCCAGACCAACGTGCCAATCAAGTTGAATTGCGCTCACGACCCACTGCGAGTCTTTCCCCGGATGCTCTGGACCTTCCTTGTCCAAGAGGTTCCTCAAGCCTAAATTCTGCGGATGTGGAGATGTCAGGATCCGTCCGGGAGAGGACGATAAAAGTGGGGTGTGCGAGTGAAGACAGGCTAATGAGAAGGCGAATAGGTCTTGCATTTGATGCCATTTTCCTAATGCGGAGATCTATGATCTACGGAACGAGTCAACCGTCCCACTGATCCAGATTTTGACACCGTTGCGTTGATCTCCGAGAGAGGCTGCCACTCAGACCGGCCCTGTCTGGAACACCAATGAATTCTCCTCCTACAGACTTGGACTAGAACCTACACTGCAGATCAAGAGGGGTGGAGGTCGGGTTGGACCGATGTCTACTCTGGTCTTGTGGCTGAAGACGTTGGAGTGTGGGGGGGTTGCGTGGTACTCGAGTCAGTCAGTCGTGTGGCTTTTCCACTAGGGAGTCATGATAGGTAGTAGTATCATTTGACATTGGGCCCGCTGCTGATGCCTCTTGGTATAGACACGGCTGCAGGGCCGTCATAGACAGTTGAGAAAACCTGACCAACCTCAATTTTCTCCCGAGCAGCATGGAATCACTCTACACGAATGACCACTCTGCCTTCGCCATATCTCGTTGTGTGATCATGATGACTGCAATGTGGGGGTAGATAAGAGTGATTATAGCTTCAGGGTTATACTCGGTGACACTGATGAATGGGATAATCAATCAATCAATCACGCATCCCGTTATCATTATCGAATCAGGATTGTCATTGCAAGCACATGAACATTGTCACCTGGCTGGACCTGCTGTCAAC
Source organism: Aspergillus sp. MEXU 27854 (assembly GCA_019721355.1). Classification (NCBI taxonomy): domain Eukaryota; kingdom Fungi; phylum Ascomycota; class Eurotiomycetes; order Eurotiales; family Aspergillaceae; genus Aspergillus; species Aspergillus sp. MEXU 27854. The sequence goes on from JAGMTT010000005.1 coordinate 3,409,695, forward strand.
TGTCAATGGGCATTCACAGACGTTAGGGCTGGCGATTGTCCAGCCACGACTGCTACCCAAACAGGCAATCGGCGTCTGGGTACAAGGGCCCCCCAGACATCTCAAACAGGAAGGTCTTTATATCTATGAATCAAAATCATCGGACAGAACGGCCCGTCCGCCAATGAATCGGCTTGGCGATACGATCGATGGCATCTGGTCCAAGTCTATGACAGCATACCCGAGAAATTCTGCAACGCCACAGCCAATGGGCAAGGCGGACCATTCCAGCACAGCTCTCAGTCACACGGTTCACTGCACTACAAGACTTTTTTCAAATCCCGGTTTGGCCGACACCGTCGGGTCCGAGGGCGCGCTTGGTGGCAACAGGTCTGGATCGTTCTCAGGCCGGACAAGGCCGGGTGGGTCTGGCAGAAGAGCGTCGATACGGGCAAAGAAGATATCGATTTGAGTTTATTCAGGCGTGCTTGGTCTCCTGATGGACCATCAACTCAGTCTGCGCACAGCCCGTGCCGTTGTTGAAGAATGTATAAAGGTCCCTGAACTCTACCCCTGGCCGCATCAGGGGAAAATCGAATTTCTTTTCAGCTTCAAACACAATATACAAGAGGACCACATCTATACTTTCTCTGTCTTTACCTGTGTCTTCGCTCTCCCTCAATCAGAGTGCGCATACAATGTCCGGGTCTACCGAGACCCTGTATAAACCGTCCATGATGTTCATGCGTCAGACATCACGCACCAACACCCGTGTCCCGCCCATTGCACGTCGATCTTCTTCACCCATGCCATGTCGGATGGCCATGCTCTCCCGTGACAAGCTTCAAAAGGAAGCTGGGGCCAAGAGCCCCGACCTGCGTCGCTGCCTGGGACACCAGCGACTATTTCGCCGGTCCATTGAGATTGCGCATGAGGACATGCGCAAGGCTATGGCGTCCTTCCAACTCGACGACAGTGACGACGACTTTGATGATGATGATTTCTATGAAGCACCGATCTCTCCCATCCGGGAACAGATCACCAATGCCATGAAGGCGATGGTCAAGCGCCGTACTTCGAGCCAGCCGCGCCCTGTCGATAGCCATCCCCCACCGGAGGAGCCTGTTAAAATGATCCGTGTCTCGTCCAAGAGCAACGAGTCACATCACACTCCATTGTCGTCGCCGTCGACGCATGATCTCACGCTCCACAAGACGTCATCGGCACCATCACTCAGCTCGAGGGGCCGGCGCTATGCCTCGAAACTGGGGTTCGCACGGCGTCTCTGGTCGCCGTCCGGGCATGCCGTTCAGATCGCCAGCTGACATACTTCAAACATCGTCAGCTCATCACACCTCTTCGACATATTTCTCTTCGCCATTAGCGTTTGCGACAACCTCATCTCATATCTCATCCGCCTTCATCAACCGATCTCTTCGCTCGTTAGCAATACACCACGACGTGAGGATCGTTCTCTATTCCACGATACAACGACTTCATCCGCATCTATGTGTTTCACTTGGGGGTTGCCCTAGGTTGTATGGGTCATGAATATACGCCGAGACGATTATATTTTTCAGACATGTATATATAGCAGACATTTCTTTCCTTCGATGAATATATTTTATCAATCTTGATTCTCCATCATTGCATATCATGGGACGTAGTCATTCGTAGTTTATCATTCCTTCAAACTCTCAGCTCCTCCCTATTGGAGATGACACTGACTCTGTAGTTGTGGGCTTCGCCGCACCTGGATGACCATCGAAGATTTGCGGACCGGACGGCACAAAGCCGGTCGATATCATGTTTCTCCTGGTCAGACAGACTCGACGATTTCGTACATACGTCGAGAATGGGATTCTTGAATGTGGCATCGTTTTGGACTACATATGAGATGGCCGCAAGCTCGAATGTGCGAGGATCCAATCCTGCAAACCCCCAGTCCACAAGCAGAGAGACCCGTCGTGCTCCAGGATGATGTCTTCGATTGAAGCGAAGCCCGTGCTTGCGCCCTCGTCGCCGAAGACGTATCCATGAGCTTCCCCACCGCCGAGCGGGCCTGGGATCTGGCTTTCTATTGGTATCTGGGGCAGATGCGCAAGAATGTCGGCGATTCGGCTTGGTATGTCCTTGCGGTCTCCAAATTGACATCCTCGAGAGTCTGGCCTTGAACACATTCCATGAAGAGGTACCCTTGAGAATGCCCCGATTGGTCAGATTCAATGGAGCGGTAGATTCTTGGGATGTGGACAATGCTGCGGTCAGCATGGTGATATGCGAATTCTTGTGCTGCTACTTCAGAACGTCGGATATCACCGCCCTTCACCACGATGTCATCAGAAATCTGGATCACCTTTGGGCCGCCATGCTCATGACCCCCAATCCTCTGCTCCTCATCTGCTGCTTTGAGACAGAGTTCAATCAACCAGCCTTCATTGACAGTAGTGATGTCCCAGGTATCCATGGAAAAGATCTGAGATGGGTAGTTCAGGAAGACGTACATGAAAGGGGTGGCTGCGGATGTTTGAGATCATCTATCATGCACTAGGCTGGAATGGGAAATCCATCGCTGCGCCTCATCTGTCTGCACTAACACCATCGAGTTGTTACTGGTCGTTTCCTCTAAACCCCGTCCAGTACAGCTGGAGGGCAGGGGAGATCCCTGTGGAAGAGCGAGAGTGAGGTATATGCGAAGTCAACCCCGATTCCGAACCGACTGCAACTCAAGCAATATGCATTTCTCACATACAGGCGGGACTATGCAGGTGCGACGCGGATACCAGTGCAGACGTGAGATGGTAGAGGTTTAACGAAATAGACATGCGCCAGAGGTATCTAAGCGGGAAACAAGAAGAAGGCGACCGGCCGCCTTGATGGCAGAGGTCAGAGTATGAGGTTAAGTCGTGAAAAGTATAGCCTGGGGTCTCGGCCAGCTAGGTGATCGAGTCCCGGCTTTCTCTCCATACCCCTCATCATATCAAACGGAAAACAGGCTCGGAGAAGGTATACAATGCAAGAGGTCTTGTGGGAGAGCTAGGACGCCCGGACCATCCGCATCCGAACAAAGATCAATGCGGCCGCCAAAATCATGATCGCTATGGCCCAGCACGCAGTGGGCGTGAAAAATTCGTTTTTGGGGTCTTGATATTGCAGGTTCGATCGAGGGATATTGAGATGGTGACGTTTGTTGATCGTCTGCTGCCTAGGGAGTCGACTCTCAATTTGAATTCGATATGTAGTCGAGTACGGGGAAGTATCTTACAACTTGTCCATCCTAGGGACATTCTCATCAAACGCAGTATCAGAAGACACTTGATAAGAATAACGAAAAGGTCCGTAGTGCGGCTCGTTGCCGAACTCTGCGTCTGGGTCGTGGTCTTTGACCCATCGCTCGTAGTCTGTGTATACCCTCGACGTTGACTGCATCTTGGCTGCAGACCAACAAAGGATGGCAGGACCATGTGGTCTTATAAGGATACAGACCAAACCTTGGAGGCAGGCCTAAGACCCCTTTCTAAGAAAAGAAAAAGCTTGTAATGTGGCTGCCTATGACTAACTGAGCTTGTTTGAGCCAAACCTTCTACGACAGGCCCAGACCACGGCTACCTAGGTTTGCCCTATAGCATGAGGATGGGGGTGGACGTCGTCTCGTTGGTCGGTAGCCTCGTTGCCTTTATCTGACAGCTGACATCTGAAGCATTCCATTGTTGGATGTTGCAATTCACTCACTCTATACATCGAACCCGTTCAAGTCCCACCTGGCAATTCCATTCTTTACTTCTTCCGTAGAACGCCAGTCACTATGACAGCTAAGGTGCGCATCGCCGTCGATTGGTGGCCCTCTTACTCGTGCGTGTGCCTAGGCAGACATGTTTCTCCATGTTATTGAAAGACAGATTAAGATCTCCGTGGTCAAAGTGAGGTTGGGCCTAGTTGACCAAAACCCACTTGATTCTGTTCAAGAACTCTCTCACTTTGTCAGCAGAGTCGATTTCTCCATGGCTCGCTCGATGGTCCACAATGCAGTATCGGATGCTGACGACTACAACCCAGGATCGAGTTGTTCCTCCATTGTGGTTCTGGTGATGCCACTTCAAGAGAGCTTTGTCCTCCTACGATGGAACAATGTGTATAACTAGAGGGCAGGGAAATCCTGGAAATTTCCAAAACATGTACCTGCACGTTGTTGTCGGCGGAAAGTTCATATCAACCATGTCTACGGCATCGCGTTTCAGCGGTCTGAGGGATCCGCAAGGCACCGTGGATGATGCATCGTTCCATCATCATTGCCATCAACCAACGTAGATACAGCATCATCAAGAGGCTGGCTTCTTCGGACAGGAAATACCCTTTCCTCTCACCATCCCCATTCTCCATCACACCATTCCTGCATCCCCTAGGATACCCTGCTCCCCTGTCCAAAAAAGAATGACCCCCCATCAAGACATCACACCCATCCTCAGCCTCGCTAAACTGATGGCCATGTCTGAAAAAAAGGACCAACCCAGACCCCTGAAAGGCCTCTTCTCCAGCATCTCCAAGCTGGCCGTCAAGCAGCCCAAAGCAAAACCTGGGGCATATTACAAGGAAAATCAAAAACTGTGCCTTCAACATGCTGTCAGGTTGCTGAGCGAACGCCTCCCCCACTGGGGCGTAGGAACCATAGAGCAGATGGTCCTCTTTGACATGGCGCTGGAAAGGATCGCCCAGCGGGAATCCCGCTTCTCCTTTATGCAAGAAGCGAGCACGCGAACTCGCAAATATGCCCCGTTTGCCCCACGCGACCAAGGCGACATCCAACTCTGGATGCGAGAATTTCACAAGGCCGCAAGAGAGTATCGGCGGATGGTCTGGGTGAGGTCTGACCTCATGAGGAAACGGAAGATTCCGGCCCCCGATTTCTGGCTGTTTGGGAGCCTGTACAATGGTCTAAAGCGGTCAGGCTATCTGAGGGAGAAGTGTATCGAACGGGGTGGGTGTTGCTCACGCTCGTGCGGCTGCTGTCAAGGGACGAGGACGAAAAAAGCGCATACTCTTGGTCACTGCAGCTTTGAGTGCCACTGCTGTCTCTATCATCGTCGAGGAGATGTCGGAGCTCTCGATGTCAGGCCCTGGGTTCTTACTGAACCTTTTAGGCTATCGCAGGAGTCTGGCCAGCTGGATGGAGGCTCTGATACGTCTTCAAATGAAAAGACCTCCTCGCCTGCTATAAAAAAGCAGCCTGTGAAAGTCGTCCGTCAACGACGGACAGTGAAGGAAAGAAAGCCGAGTCCTCTGCGGAACGTACAGTCGTGTTATTGATGTTGCAATGTTCGATTTGTGGTCTTTGGGAGCGTATGTTAGGTCGAAGCCACACGGAGGAGCCATGTTCCAAGCACAGTATGAGCTTTGTGTCCAGTGTATGTATGCAGCTGTTTATCTCTCCGCTCTCGCATCTTTCTTTTGTGTATTGTCCAAGTACGTTGGTTAACTTCACCCCCGTCAAGCCTGTACACTGGGTAAGCAACTGCGTCAACGTCACGATGACAATTGGCCCTAAGCAATGCAGCCCATTACGGAGTCCCGTGTGGCACGACTGGCCAAGAACATGGACGGAAGGAAGCTGAGGCTCGGGTTCTTCCTGCTCAAAAACCCGTCACCGGCGGAGTTGGAACAAGGAATCGGTCTTTCCGACCATCATAAGGCAGAGGTAGGCTTCTTCTCAACCGAGAGTTGGAAGAAAGAGGCTCTAGATCAGTCAAGGATTGGAATAGACAACCTTCGTTCCTTTTTGCAGGATCTACTGGACAGCCACATCGAGGGTGAACTCCCGAAAGTACGCGAGGATGTTCGTTCTCTTCTCAAAACTGTGACCGATGAGCTTGCGGATCTAGGAGCGGAGCGGTCATCTCCAGACCAAATTCGGTTATATTTGATACGAATAAGCAATGTTTTCCACGCGCTCGTGAAAGCCTGCCTCGAAGGGGCGTATTCGGGGGCCTTCTTCCAGGCCCGTGATGAGGGTCTGAAATTCCGTCTTCGGGCTGCTGTGCACACGGAGAATCAGGATTTCGCCAATTATATGCGGAAATGTGGTCGGAAACACCGGGTAATGGTTCATGATGAACCGCCGTGTGAGGCTCCTCCCATCCCGGATGACAATGATCCTCCTTTCTTGGACGAGGATGCTCCTCCTTCCTTCGATGAGTTTCAATGGCAGGAAGGGCAGGTACTAATCACAGAGGTGGAGATGAGTGCGTGGGTGCGGAGGGTGAGTCTTTCTGCCATTTCAATAGACTAGCAGCTAACACATGATGTAGGTCTACAATCAAACCAGGGGACAGGAGCTGCCTGGGAGTCACAATCAAAACTTCTTGAGAGAGATGTTCCATGTCCAGTCATCATGCTGGGGCTGACATGTACTGGCTAAACTTCCCGACGCATTCAACCCAATGATTGTCAGCACCTATACCGATGATGACCTGGTTCGCTTGGGAGGAGAATCAGCACAAATGCGGGATCGACGCAACAAGGCGCGTCAGCTGCAGCAAGCCTTGCAGAAGAGCCTGCAGGATCTCAAGACTTAATTTCTGTCGATGTAGGTACACCGCGCGTGCTTGTTGATGTTAAAATCGTGGCCTTTCAACCAATCACAGGCAAAGTGGCCGAGTGGTTATGGCGCACGGTTCAGGTGTGTACTACTCTTCGGAGTGGTGCTTCGTGTCCGTGTTTCGAAAGATACCTGGGTTCGAATCCCAGCTTTGTCAGTTCTTTTTTGATTTTTACTCTCGTTTCCTCTGTTTTCTCCACTAAGAACGTGCAAGGGAAACTGGATTGCGATTGAGGTTCAGTCTATCCAACAGACAGCTCTAGTTGAATTGACATCTTGCTATACTATTGGGTGCGATAATCCTCCCAGTGCTCCTCGTAATGCACTTCCTTCACATGGCTGAATCCAACCTCAGGAGCATCATACGGCCAAGGGAGCCTGTTTCCACTTGCGAATAGCGTGAGCATAATGCCATCGAAATTGGTCGGCACCAGGTTACTGGAGAAGTCAAGGCACCACGTTATATCCTTGCTCGCAGCGGTAGAGTATCCCAGTCTATACGTGCCGAACTCGGCGCGGATATGCAGGGTGAAGTCGCGTGGTATAGAAGTAAACTTCATCGGCTGCTCTGTTGTCTGTGCCAGCGAAGTTAGATGAAAAGCGTCATATATAAATCGTCGGGAGCATTGTACTCACCACAGGAAGTGTCCCTGGTCCGGGCGATTTCACCGTTCTGTCAATAAACAAGCACATGCCGGTCGAGTTGGCACAGCCTCTCAGACCAAAATCGACATGTGCCTCGCCAGTGCTGTACACCGCCGCTCCGACCGATTGCTTCGGGCCCAGTCCTCTGTCTGTTGGCAGCAGCGTTGCGGAAAACGTCATGTTCAGCGAGGTCTGCTTGCGCATGATTGCCGCCGGCGAGTCGCGGTCACTCAGCGTAAAGACATTTGGCATAAACACGACACCGCTGCCGCCTTTGCGTGTTTTACCCACGCGATAGTTCTGGGTGTATGGCGATCGCAACTGATACCAGCTACTTCCCAGTTCCGCGCCCGTAAAGCGGTCTTCAAACGGCCTGGGGGGCCGCTGCTGGTCCGGCCCGTAATCGAAGCTCTGGCTGGGCATCAAGAACTCGCCGTCGTTCATGGTCGGCCAGCCATCCGCCCAGGTGACGGGGACAAAGAATGTTTCGCGGCCCACGGACCAGTCGCCAATGTTGCGCCGGCCCAGCAGCGTTGCAAACCACCGGCCGTCGGTTGTCTGCGCAAAAGTGGCGTGGCCCGTCGACCCGATGGTGAGGTTGGTATTTGCGCCGTTGAAGATCAGCGGGTTGGTGGGAGACGACTCCCAGGGGCCTTCGGGGGATTTTGACCGGGCGATGGTGGCTCTATGCGTCGCGCCGGTGCCCCCTTCCGCGATCAAAAGGTAGTAGTATTCGTCCTTGAGGAAGAGTTTCGGGCCCTCTGGTCGTGCCTTGCCGGTCACGGGCAACGTGCCATTCCAGATATTGCGGAACGGACCGACGCACCGGCCAGTCTCCAGGTTGACCTGGCATTGGCTGATGCCCCAGACTTTGTTCAGGTCGTCCTGGAGGCCCATCATGGTCAGGTAGTCCTTCCCGGAGGCTGGGTCCCGGAAGAGATGGGGGTCGATGCCGTACGGCTCGCCCCATACCACGTCCGACCAGGTCTTCAGGTCGGGCGACGACCGCCAGAATACTCGGGGCCAGGTGCGATAGTTGGGGTCTGAACCCCACATTGTCATCGAGGTCATGTAGAAGAGGCCGTCGATATGTACCAAACTGGGAGCCCAGACGCCTGTGGCATGTTAGCTGTGGCGTCGTTCTGAGGATGCGCGTTGATTGACCATTATCCGTCTTTACGCCATATAGAGGCATCACATCCGGGCGGTCGAGGGCGTGGCCGACAATCTCCCAATTGGCTAGATCTTTCGACTGGTAGATTGGGATCCCAGGGTATGTGAGAAAGGAGGAGACGGCAATGTAGTAGGTGTCGTCCACGCGCAGGACATGGGGATCAGGGTTCCATCTGGCAGTGTAAGCCAATGCTTCTAATATTCAATCTCCATCCAATCTGCACTCACCCTGGGAGAAGAGGATTCTTGAGGGCTCCAGCGCAAGAGGCAAATAATGTCCATAATGCAGCAATTGATATTGCATTCAGACCTGATCTGAGGCCCATGTCGGCGCCAGGAATTCTACCGTGCTGGGAGTAGAGAACCACTTTCAAGACTCCGACTGCTCATGTTCAATCAAGGGATTGGAAGCTTTTCTCTTTATACAGCTCATTTCCAGTGCCGGAAGTACTCTCGGACATGCCCGGACTATGCCCGTTAATTGATCCGCGCGGGGTACCTTTACAACAGCATTGATTTGTGGAGAATTGATTCCTTTCCATCGCCAAGCCGGAGCCGAGACTGTACAGACTCCTGTTCGTATACTGGCCAAGTAGGCGAACACTGATCGTGATGTAGTCAATCGTATGTTATACCAATTGCAGGGTAAGCTTGCGGCTAAATGTGTCTCATGCGGTCTCTGCTTGGCCGACGAAGGACAATTCCGTATCTAGAACAGCCGCATTGATCGATATTTACCCGGAGTATATCCAGAGGGCTCAATACATACTGGACACTATTGACCTTTCAAGAATGAACCGCCTCGGATGCCCTTCAAACAATGACAGTGGCTATTCAATGATGCACCGGACGGCTATTTGCTCGACTCGCATTTCGCCTCGATGGGAAGTATTATCGGTAGTGTGATATGTTAATGATGTTGTGCATTCTCCTGGGATGAATATGGGCTGCTCTTATGGGGTAGGTAACTATGGTAGTGTTTGACTCCTTCGTAGTGCTAGCCCGACCGAGGTGGTATACTAATTGTGAAGGCAGGTCAAGATGACAGTCCTAAGAAAGACATTGCAGTATTCGTAATGTATCATGCCTTGTAGGTTTTGTAAAGGACGAACTTGCTTGATACAGAGACATCCTGCTTGGTCGAGTTATTCTTACCGGTGTATAGTTGGTATGGATGGATATATATCCACCACACAGACACCGTGCAGAATGTTATAGATACTGCCAGCCATGAACAACATGAGGTGGCCAAGTCTTTCGATACAGTAAACCCTTCTCTACTAGCTCAAAATGATTCAATAGGCATGTCAATGCTTCAACATGTGTAGATACTCGAAGCCTCATCTGATTGGTCATGGGGAGCACAATCACGTGCCGGTAGCTGACTCATCCATGCCCAGCCCAATCAAGGCCAGCCACGGAAGGCTTAGCAAAGCTTTTCCATCTCCACCATCACACAGTGCACAATCTCAAATTCCACTGTCTACGACGGAATAATCATGCAGAGAAACATCACTCTCCTCAGATCTTAGACCCGGAAAAAGGAACCCACACAGCTGTGACTGCGTATTCCTCTTCCATCACACCGGACGAAGGATCGTCGGCATTGCTGGCGACGCTCGGCAAGATTCCGGCCTGGGGCCCGGGCTAATGGCTCATCCATCGGGGTCGGATTCAGGAACCCGGCCTCTGAGTGGCCGGCTAAGCGTTTCCACTCCAGCACGGCTGACCTGACCGGTGGGACTTTGCTCTTCCACGCAGCAGCCTTGCCGACCCGAGCGGAGCGGCCCTCGCGTAGTCCGGAGTCGCAGAGATTGTCCTGAGAGCAGAGTTTGCACTGGAGGCGGTGTGTTCGTGCCACTTCGATGCCATGGAGTGTACCCCGTACCGTGTGCGTGCATGGGGATGGATGTATTGACTACCGTAGAGCAATGTTGCATGCCGGTAGACCGGTCAATGAAGCATCTATACCAACAGGGCTGTACCTGCCAAGGTGCCAAGTGCTGGAAGAACCCCGGGGAATTGCAATGGTTATATAAACAGCATTGCTGCGATCCCCGCGGTTGAATGTTTCGCCCCTGCAGCGGGTAAGCGAACGAGAGCCGTCTGGGGAAAACACTCCCCCGGCACTTCCACCCACGTCAACATGGGGATGGGATGGAGATGCGATGGAGATGCGATGGAGATGCGGAAAGATTCTTCACGCTGAGAGGCCGAATTGCGGACAGACATTGCGGGTTGCAGGTCTCGACGGATGAGAATTCTCATTATGCAACCCTCGTGACGTCCCATGGGGTTCGCCACAGGCATCGAAAAGGAGTGTGGAGAGGGTTCGAGTGGAGGAAGCCCTCACAGAGCCGGAGGCATGGAGAAACATGGTAGCTTCTTATTACTTAGATCCCAGCCCCGGCTGTCTTTCCAAGGGCATAGCATTTCTCTTCTTCCTTTTTTCCACTATCTATCAACTCTCCTCGGACGTATTCTTTCCTCCTGATCCCTGTTGAGCCCGCTGTCATCCAGCAGTCATGGGTCTCCTTCACGTCGTCGAGGACCGGCCGACGCCCAAGTCGGTCTACAACTGGCGCGTTTACGTCCTCGCTCTCATTGCCTCCTGCGGCTCCAACATGATCGGTTACACCAGTGCCTTCATTGGCACGACAATCACGCTGGACTCGTTCATGGGCGAGCTCGGACTGGACAAGATGACGGACGGGGAGGTCAACCTGATCAGTGAGAACATTGTCTCGCTGTTCATCGCGGGCGCCTTCTTCGGGGCCCTGCTCACCTACGGGGTCGGCTACTACTGGGGCCGGAAATGGGGTCTGGTGCTGGCCTCGGCGGTCTTCACCTTTGGATCCGGCCTGCAACTGGGCACCACGGGGTCCCGCGGCCTGGGCATCATGTATGCTGGCCGCGTCCTGTCGGGACTGGGCACCGGTATTGCGTCGAATATCATCCCCATCTACCTCTCCGAGTTGGCCCCGCCTGCCATTCGCGGTCGGCTGGTCGGCCTGTACGAGCTTGGGTGGCAGATTGGCGGATTGGTCGGATTCTTCATCAACGTGAGTGGCCTCGTTGAGCAGATAGACGGGATGAAACGCGAACTAACCTGGGTGAATACAGTACGGTGTCGAAAAGACCATGTCTCCTAGTCACGAACAATGGATCATCCCCTTCGCCGTGCAGCTCATCCCGTCGGGCCTGCTGTTCATCGGCGCGCTCTGGATGCGCGAGTCCCCGCGCTGGCTCTTCATGAAGGGGAACCGGGAAAAGGCCATGGCCAACCTCTGCTGGATCCGCCAGCTGGACCCCTCGGACATCTACATCACCGAGGAAGTCGCCGCCATCGACCAGGCGCACGAGGAACAAAAGGCCAAGATCGGCATGGGCTTCTGGAAGCCCTTCCAGGCGGCGGCCGCCCGCCCGACCCTCGTCTACCGGCTCTTCCTCGGATGCATGCTCTTCTTCTGGCAGAACGGCTCGGGCATCAACGCGATCAACTACTACTCGCCGACGGTGTTCAAGAGCATCGGCATCGCGCCCGACACCGTCAACCTCATGACGGGATTCTTCGGCGTCGTCAAGGCCGTCATGACCTTTGTCTGGCTGCTGTTCCTGGTCGACCAGCTGGGCCGCCGGAACCTCCTACTGGGAGGCGCCGTGTGCGGGTCGATCTGCATGTGGGTGATTGGCGGGTATATCTGCGTTGCGAAGCCGGAAGCCAACCCGACGGACCATCTGACGGGGGGCGGCATCGCGGCCATTTTCTTCTTCTATCTGTGGACGGCGGTGTACACGCCTACCTGGAACGGCACGCCGTGGGTGATCAACTCGGTAAGCTACGAGCCTGATTTTCAGCCCCCGCACCGACCGTACACGTACTGACAGCGGCAGGAATTCTTCGACCCGACCTTCCGGTCTCTGGCGCAGGCCTGCACCACGGCCAGCAACTGGCTCTTCAACTTCCTGGTCTCTCGGTTCACCGAGCAGATGTTTGCCAAGATGCACTACGGCGTGTACTTTTTCTTCGCGGCCCTGTCGTTCTGCGCCTTCTTCTTCGCCTTCTTCCTCATCCCCGAGACAAGTGGTATCCCGCTCGAGGTGGTCGACCAGCTGTTCGAGCAGAAGCCGATCTGGCGGGCCAACGCCAAGCTCAAGGCGCAGCTGAAGGAGGACGAGGAGCGGTTCCGCTTTGAGATCAAGGAGGGGAATTTCGACAAGCCCGAGCCGCAGGAGCACGTTGAGAACCGGGACGGCGAGGTATAGAGTGATTGTATATAGACTGGGCTGAGGATCCGGACTTACTTGATAGACATACATACAGTGATAGAACGCATTCATCATGTTTACATGCTGATATATCATGTTAGACGTCAGTCGTAAACTAGACACATTGCACTACAAGCCATACAACGGAGAAATACCGCCCATCGTAGAAAATACAATCTCAGGAATCGTATCATCTGAAACCCACTTCACATCACCACAGCGCCAACAGGCACTTCTGCACGTCGCCAGGAGGCACCAGCCGCAGGATGCGGGACGCCAGGTCGACCTTCAGATCCCGCTGCAGCCGGGCCTTGACGGCGTCGCGGTACGGGCGGTTCCAATGCAGATGGGCCATCCAGTAGATCAAGCGGCCCATATCCACCGAGCCGCCCTCGGGGATACACTCGGCCAGCCTGCGGGCGTGGTACAGCTCGGGATCGGTAGCATGTTGCAGCATAGCGACAAAGACGGCCTTGAGATGACCAGAGAACTCCTCGCGCAGCACCTTCTCCAGACTCTTATGGTAGCGCGCCTCGAACGCCTGCGCGATAGCGACAAGCTTCGCATCCGGCGCATTGAGGAACACAGCACTGACCCCAATCTCATCCGTGCCAGCCTTCGCCTGCGTCGCCTGATGAATCTCACGCACATCCGCATCCACCGACGCTGGGTCAAAATACGTCCCGGGCTCAGGCCGGCTCGCCTTGAGCAACATTTCGAAAAACCGCTCCGTCTTCCCAGACAGATCGCTCTTGACGTCGTCAAGCAGCGGCTTCTTGTACGTGGAGACATAGGCGTACTTGATGGCGCGGAGGTCCGCGTTCGACCGCCCCAGCAGCACGTCGTTCATGGCCGTCTCGTCCGTGCCGACCCCCGCCATCGCCTGCTTCAGGTGCCGCACGTCGTGGCCCAGCGGCCCCAGCGCCAGCGCCAGCAGCGCGTCCTCCAGCTTCCCCGACACCTCGGATTTGATGTCCTTCTCCAGGTTGCGCCCGATCTTGTCCGCGTACGTGTGCCGGATTAGCGCCATCTGCAGCGGGTCCGGCGTGGACAGGATGCGGATCAGTGCCGCCTCGTCCGTCCCGAAGCCTTTCATCGCTTTGCGCAGGGCTTCGGCTTCTTTGGTTGCGTCGCCCGGGGCTCGCTGGTCCGGGTCGTAGCCGAGGGAAGGTGGTGCCGGGACGACGTGCTGAGGCGGGTAGCTGGCGCCGCCGTGTATCGGCGGGGGGTATTGCCCGTAGGGCTGCGGGGGATACTGGCCCTGGGGAGGATGTTGGCCTTGCGGGTGTTGGCCCTGCGGAGGGGGCTGGTAGTACGACTGGTACTGCGCGGGCGGCGGCGGGTACTGGCCCTGCGGGGGAGGGTAGGCGCCCTGCTGTGGTGGAGGCGCATACTGTCCCTGGGGAGGATACTGCCCCGGAGGAGCCCAGGACTGCGGCGCATGTTGTTGCGGCGGCATCGACTGCGGCGGCGGATACTGCGGGTGCGGGTGCTGCCCGTACTGTCCTGGCGGCGGCTGCTGCTGCTGCTGCGGGTAGCCCTGCGGAGGAGGAGGGGCTTGGGGGTATCCCCCCTGAGAATGCGGAGGATAAGGCTGTCCGTACGGCGGCTGCTGCGGCGGCGGCGGCGCGCCGTAGTTGTTATTGGGCGGGTACGACATGCTTGTTCCTGGAGGTTAAGGAGGAGGGATGTGCGTTGAGAGAGACAGAGGGGAGATGGTCAGCCACGCGGGGTCAGCTTGCTCTAATAAAGCCATATCGGCGACAATCGGCGGCTGCCAAGTTCCCTGGTCGTACCAGTGTGGTCATCATTGGACACGGTTGAGCTCAGAGTGCGGTACGAGGAACCACAGGGCCAGGAGCTGCTGTGGCTGTGCAGGATACGACTTGTGGGCCAATGATGACGGCGCAGAGCAGTCTTTAGTCTACTTAGGTCCAGCTAGGTCCAGCTAGGGCTTGTTTAGGCCTCTTTGGGGGATTAAGTGCGGCTGTTACTTTGGAACGCTCAGCTCGATGGCTTTTACTGTGGAGAATACACGATTGGGGCGGAGTTGGGCTTGGCAGGCGTCTCAATGAACGGATTCATGCGCTGTCTGTCGGAAGTAATGCAGGAATCCGTTGCTGCATGTGCCTATAGGGTCATCTGAAGGCTGAAACCGATCTATATGCAATGCCGCGCATCGGAGTCTTTCTGACACATGATAAGTAACATAACACGGCCAGGGATCTCTCCGATCAGCTCCTAACTGAACTAAACTATTCATTCTGGCAGTGATCGCTGAACCCCACAAGTTTCATCAAGGCAATCCATGCAGTGTCAGCATGGCTGTGCACGAGGAAACTTCAGGGGAAGCCGATGTCATGTAGAGTCCCTTGCTGGCGCAAGTTGTAAATGTAGAAAACATATCAGAATGATAGCAATGTACAAACATACACTTCTTGCATCAATCACCCTCCGCCTGTCAGGCCTTGTCCATGCAGAGCCCTGGAAAATCCTGGACGTCGACTTTCCCGACCCAGCCGTCATCAGCACCGACGACGGATACTATGCCTTTGGCACGAACAGCGGTGGTATCAACGCGCAGGTGGCGCACTCTGCCGATTTCCAATCCTGGACTCTTCTGGATGGAGTTGAGGCATTGCCCGGTCCGTTCCCAGACTGGGTCGTCGAGGGCGAAAGCCCCAGTGTGTGGGCGCCGGATGTTATCCAACGGGTAGGCGGAACAGACCACCAACTCGCTGTAGATGCTGAGAATGACTTTGGTTGAACTTCAGGGGGACGGTACCTTCGTCATGTACTATTCCGCGACCGCCCGCGAAGACACGTCCAAGCATTGCGTCGGCGCTGCGACCTCTCCCTCCGTCCAAGGCCCCTACACCCCCGAGGATAATGTAGTCGCCTGCCCCCTCGCCCAGGGCGGCGCCATCGACGCCTCTGGCTTCCAAGACGACGACGGGACCAGGTACGTGGTGTACAAGGTGGACGGGAACAGCCTCAACACCGGCGACGAAATGCATCCTACCCCGATCATGCTGCAAAGGCTGGACGCGGATGCGGTGACGCCCGTAGGTGATCCCGTGCAGCTCATCGATCGCGGCGAGGCCGACGGTCCGCTCGTCGAGGCGCCCAGCCTCGTCAAGCAGGACGGTGTGTACTACCTGTCGTTTTCGTCCAACATGTTCAACACCATGTACTATGACATGAGCTGGGCGACGGCGTCGTCCATCACTGGCCCCTGGACCAAGGCTACTGATCCCGGAGCGCCGCTGTTGTCTTCTGGGGACCCGAGCAGCGCTGGGCCGCTAGGTGGCCCCGGGGGAGCGGACATTCGGGCGGATGGCGGGGCCATTCTCTTCCATGCGTTTAACAATGGGAAAGATACTGCGGATGGTCGCGGCGCTTGGGCTGCCAATATTGAACTAGCGGATGGCAAGATTACGTTGGCTTGAGCATGGCTCCTCGGTTCGGTATGATGGTGGTGTATATAGATGCATAGTATACAGCTGTATGTACACATTATCGCCATCGATAGGGTATATACACGAGAGAATGACCCAGAGATCACCCAGCATGGCCATTCCGGCTATGAGAATTGACCCGTTGGTGTTTCTGGATCTCGTGCCATCGTCGAATCACCTCGGCGCGTTCTTCCGTCGTCGCAGCGCACATTTCCTCGATGCCTTGTACCAGTCGAGACTGGAGGATTTCCTTGGTCTTGGATTTTGATATCGAGTTCCGAAGACTCCTATGTATGCCGCTCAAAGGGTACCCGGCCAGTCCCCAAAGCCCTATCAAGTTAGACGATGTGAGTAAAAGGACGAATGAAAGACATACCGCCCGCTGGCTTCAGGAAAATCCCCCCGATGCCTTTGCCCATCCCTTTGACGAGTCCTTTTGCGCCGGTTTCAGAAAACCCACGAGCAGGCTGTGTGACTACGCCGGTGATTCCATGGTAGAAGCTTTGTGTGAATTCCTTCGGCGCATTAGATCGGTCACCATTGGGGGTGGGGGACACTTACCGTCCCAGCAGCCCTGAAGCCACTTCGCACTCCCCGCACACTGGGGGTATCCAACACGGTGGTGTCGTGGTATAGCTTTGGCGCGTTGTGAAACCCTTTGGACAGACTGAGGGTCAAATCGGTGGGCACCAGCAGGACCCAATTGAGGACCTGTTTTGCAAACTTGCCGGCATGATATCCAGTCTCCGACAGGACGATCTGGGTGTTAGTAAGGTCCTTGGATAGGCGCTTCGTCAAGGTCTTTTCTAGATCGAGCTCTTGCCCACAATGGTCAATTATTTCTGGATCGTCTACGGTGGTATCGGATGAGGGGCGTTCAGAGCTGGACAAGCGATCCTCAGCCGACTCATAGCTCGTGTCGGACCCCTCCTCTCCCTCCTCGGATGTAGAAAGATTTTCATCTTTGTGTCCTTGCCGATCGACGTCCTCTTCCAAGCGCTCGATATTGTCCTCACGTGGGCGTCCCTCGTCACCTCTCCCAGCGGTATCCGCGGACGTCTGCCCTCGCTCCCTGATCGCTCGCAGACACGGACAATCTGCCGGGTGATCTTCCGGACGATGATGGAGATGGTGATGGCGGCGGCGGCGGTGATGGTCGTGATCGGAAAAGTGATGATTGTGTCGCCACGAAACGGCCTCGGACATTTCAATAGGCACTGCCGCAATGCCGCTGATAAAGTCAGTGATGACGCCATACAGCACCTCGGCACCGGCGGATAACGGTCCTTTGGGGTCGCGCGTTGTATCGTATTCCTGTGGACGGTATCTATACTTCATCAGTCGACTATTCCCTCACGCAACGCAGTTACGGCACCCACAGCACGACGTTATGCGGCTTCAACAGCCCCGTCTCCACCAGCACCGTCGCCGCGAACGCACTCAGCTTGATGTGAGAGTGCGGGATAAACCAGACCGCCGGGCGATTCGGACACAACGAGCACCTCAGACTATCTATATCCAGATGCTGATGGAAGCTGGATACGGCATTCTTCATTCCGTTTTCCATCCGCATTTCCGCGCCAATCTCCTCGGCCTTTTTGAGCGTCTCCGGCTTCAATGCCGTCTGGATAGCCTCGGCCAGCTTGTCCGCCGTCAACTGCTTGTACGGCACCGGCAGCGGTCCCGCCCCGGCGCGAGCAACAATCGACCCCCAGAACGGCTGATCACCAAAGAACGGGACCACGATGGTCGGACGGCCGGCGAGTAAGCCCGCGGCAGTCGTCCCAGCGCCGCCGTGGTGGATCACACACGAGACATGCTGGAACAGCCAGTCGTGCGGGCATTTCCCTATGAGAATGATGTTGTCCGGGATCTCCGCCTCGCCTGCGCCGATGTTCCCCCATCCCTTGGACACGATGGCGCGCTGGCCGCTGCGCTTGATGGCCTCGAACACGATGTCGGTGAGCTTGGTCGCGTTGTCGACGACGATAGACCCGAATCCGACGTAGATGGGCGGCGGGCCGGCCTTGATAAAGGCATCGAGGTCGTCCGGGGGCTGGTAGTCTGAGCCCGAGGAGTAGAATTGGAATCCACACACGTCGATGCTATCGTCCCAGTCTTCCGGTTTCGGGAGGAGAGCAGGGGACCTGCGTAGAGTTAGCAGGCGAAGCAGGAAAACTGGGAGAAGGGCCTGTATCGCACCAGAGATAGGTAAAGGGCACGCGCAGCCGGTGCGCGATGCTGGGCGCCCGGATGGCGTCCAACGGGTCCAGCCCGAGTTCTCTCTTGCGAAAGCGATTGATCAGGTCGCCTAGGCCTTCCCACATCATGATCTCGACAATCGCGTAGGAGGCGAAGTTTGCAGCCGATGGCTTGGTGTTTTGCGACCGGATGTTTGCCAGCGGATGAGGGAACGCCTGCGTTGCCGTCCACGGCATTCTGCAGTAGACTCTTAGCGACTATACGGAAATGATAGACTCGAGTACGTACGTAAACATCATGTTGAGCGGGATTCCGAGCTTTTCCGCGCAGCTGATATGCGCAAAGCTCGGCGGATTCGCAATGATCACATCCGCCACAAACGGCCGGTCGCGATAATCGACCGTGTCGCTCCACGGGTCATCACGGATATGATGCAGCCCTGTGCCGTCTCCAGTCTCAAAACACGACCGCCAACACCCAGAGAAGATTGTCTTCATATCCCGTCGGCGCCGCTGGATGGCGCCGCTGCGGATCGTCCGCATATCCGGCATCAGCCCGGGATTCTTGACCATGAACGCCATCAGCTCGGCGGGATCGCCGCCAATATTAAAAAACTCCAGCCCTTGCTCGTTGACATAGTCATTGAACGCGAGATGCGTGGCCAGGCGCACGCGATGGCCATGTTTCTTCAGCTCCTTGCCCAGGACGACAAACGGTTGGACGTCGCCGTGCGACCCGACCACCTGGATGACGATGTTGAGACGCAGCGGGAAATGCTCCTTCTCCTTGGTGGCCTGGATAGTCGACGGACGACGGTCGTACGGCGCTTTCTGCAGGTGTTTCTGCAGTTTGCCCAGCAGGGGGGGCTTGCGGTTGTGGAAGTTGATGTCGAGTCGGCCATCGTCTAGACACGTTAACAGAGGCATGCTGGGCAGATCATGGGGGTCTGCAGGTTGTATACGCACCCATCACACGCACTCCCGTGTTCATGCCCTGGTCGGCGAACAGTCCGCGGCCGTGCAGCAGGGACGAAGTGCGACTGAGCCTCTCCTCCGGCCAATCCTCCGAAACAATGCCATCGTGACGCGATGCCATGGCGTACTGGCGAGGGCTGGGCAGTGTAGATCGCGCATTAGCGTCAGGGAATACACAGGCCTGACTGGGTCAAATGCGACAGGATCCTGGTCGGGTGGCGATTTGCGCTGGAGATACCCATGGTGGTGATGGTGGTGATGTAGGACGCGGTGACTTCAGTGATGATGTCACCCACACAATAAGCTTTCCTCTATGAACCGGATGGTTTGTACAGAACTGCTGTTATGACTCGCAGTGGGCATACCTCGGACAGTCATCGGACCCATACTGTTTCTAACAAGTGGTTCTTCCGGTGGACGCTGTGGGCTGGTGGATGTGCTGCTGTTCGCTGTCTCGCGCTGTTCCGAGCGACCCGCTCAGCCCTAATCGGGATACCTCCATCGGAGTGAAGTATACCAACATCAAGTTATGCCTGGACAGGCATTCCATTGCAATACATGCTAATTCAGATGTATAAGCTAGCACGATGGAATGCCCGGTGCTCGAGACAATCGGTCTCACCGTCCATCATACGCATGTCCGCCTCTCCACCCTCTTCCGGCCAGGCTCCGAGCCCGCCATCTTCTTCCTGCACGGCTTTGGCTGCTGCAAAGAAGACCTGCACGACATGACTCTGCTGCCCCAGTTCAAGCATCACACGTTCCTCGCATATGACGCGCCCGGCTGCGGCCAGTCCGAATCGGACAATCCGTCCCAAACCACCATCCCCTTCCTCGTCTCCACCGCAAAAGCCGTCCTGGACCACTACGGCATCACCAAATTCCACCTAATCGGGCACTCGATGGGCGGACTGGCGGCGTTGATACTCGCCAACTCCCACCCAGACCGTGTGCTGAGCTTTGTCAATATCAAGGGGAACCTCGCCCCCGAAGACTGCTGCCTTAGTCGGCAGATCTTTTCGCATCCCGGCACCAGCCCGCAAGAGTTCTTCGACGGCTTTATAGAGCGCACGAGGAAACTGCCTGCCTTTTCCAATGCGCTGTATGCAGCTAGCCTAGAAGACAGGGTCCATGTGGACGCTGTAGAGCCGATCTTCAAGTCGATGGTGCAACTGTCCGACTTTGAGGATCTGCTCGGTCGGTTCCTGCGGCTGGAATGCCCGTTGATGTTTATGTATGGCGAGCAGAATCGCAATCTGTCATATTTAGCGCGGTTGAGAGAGAGCGGTGTTGAGCTGGCGGAGATTCCGTTCAGTGGTCACTTTCCCATGTATGCGAATCCGCCGGAGATGTATCGACGGATCGCTGTTTTCTTGAGCAATAACGTCGGTACCTAGTATATGGAACATCTTGCACATATGAAACGTAGGATATCAAGCAACTCTCCATCCTTTGATCCATACCAGATGCCCTCTGTTTACATCCCATATACATTGCGTAGGGTATGAATGTGTTGGGCTGGAATCGACCCCCTATATTATCCGGGGATATGATCTCTCCCCTGAGCATCAACCGGGTTCCTCTGCACCCCTGCTGTACACAAGGATTACCTATCGATAATGCCATCTGTCGGACTAGTCCGCCATCCTGATAACGATGCGGACCAATGACCCCTCTGTCGCATCGCATGAGGAGATAAGATCCCACTAATAAACACCTAACGCCACAAGCAAGCGATCCAGTATCTTCAGTGCTCTACCAGCAATATGTCTCCATTAAAACTACCAAGTGAGACCCCCCCAGCAGAATACGATGTGATTGTTGTTGGCGGCGGCCCCGTAGGCCTTCTGCTAGGCTATCAGCTCGCCAGATCCCACGTCTCCGTCTGTGTTCTCGAGAAGCACGACAAGGAGAGCGGGGGAAATTATGGCCGCGCCATTACGCTGTTCCCTCGCACATGTGAGCTGCTCGAACAGCTGGATCTTATTGAGCCGATGCTTCAGCAGGGGTTTGCTTGTCGGAGCAGTGTTACTTATAAAGATGGGGAGAGACAGTACGATCTTCTTATGTGTTCATGCACGCCATTCTAATTCGCGATAGATACCCCGGACGAGTGTGGACGTTCATGGAAAACATCACCGGCACGGCCTTTGACTTTGCACTCGTTCTGCGGCAGATGTATACGGAGGCTATCTTGCTCGAGAAACTGCATGCCGTTGGCGCTGCGTACTATCCAGCGACTGAGTGCGTAGATTTCGAGGTCGACCCCGGTACCGGAGACGGATACCCTGTTACCATGAGATGCATCGACCACAAGACCCAGCGTACCATCACCTTGAAGGGGTAAGTCAGCACCACACGCCAATGGACTACCTACTCACTGACCGAACAGAAAATACCTCATCGGCGCCGACGGCGGCCGCAGTTTCGTACGAAA
This sequence comes from Aspergillus sp. MEXU 27854, assembly GCA_019721355.1. Taxonomy (NCBI): domain Eukaryota; kingdom Fungi; phylum Ascomycota; class Eurotiomycetes; order Eurotiales; family Aspergillaceae; genus Aspergillus; species Aspergillus sp. MEXU 27854. The sequence goes on from JAGMTT010000005.1 coordinate 3,431,424, forward strand.
ACAAGCCAACATCCCCTTTGACGGCGACACATCCGAAGACCAATGGATCCGAATCGACGGGATCATCGAGACAGACATGCCCATCAGCCGGGCATACGGGTAACCTACCCATCCAGCATGGCTATCCGATGTACAGCACTGACAACGGCAGCGCGATCGAAAGCAAAACCCACGGCAACGTCTTGTGGGCGCCGCTCGACCACGGCGCCACGCGCATCGGCTATGCGTATACATCAGAGATCGCATCGAGGTACCCCGATGGAGTCACCCAAGAAGTCGCAGAGAGGGAGGCCATCCGCGCGATGCACCCGTTCCATGTTAGGTTCGCTGAGGTGCATTGGTGGACCTTGTGAGTGCCTGAGTGTCCATGCTAAGCTATACAGCTAATGGATTTGGCAGGTACAAGATCGGACAGCGCATGGCTCGTACGTTCTCCTTCGGGAATCGTGTCTTTCTCTGTGGCGATGCGGCGCACACGCATAGCAGTGGTGCGGCGCAGGGACTCAACACCGGCATCCACGATGCGGTGAACCTCGCCTGGAAACTGGCACTACAAATCCACGGTCTTTCTCGTCCGGCCGTGGTCGCGACGTACGGGGCCGAGAGGAAGGAGGCTGTCGAAACCCTGATCAACTACGACAAGGATATCTCGCTTCTCATGACACACAAGTGGCCCTCCTGGTACCAGGGGGATCCCACCGCTGACCCGTACATGGTCCTTGGGAAGATTTTCGACAAGGCTGCATCGTTCAACACGGGGCTGGGAATTTCGTACGCGGCAAACGCAATCAATCAGCCTGCGTCTGTGCGAATTAGTCCTGCGTCTGGTAGTCGGGCACCGGATGTTGAGGTGGTGATGCCGTGTGTGTACACGAAGATACGCCTGCACCAGGTTCTGCGGAATGTTGGAAGATTCCAGGTGCTGGTGTTTACTGGTCGTTCGGATCAAAGTGGCCAGTCTTTATTGGAACTCCGGGGGTATCTGGACCGGAACAGCGACCTGTACTGCCATAAGGCTATCAGGTGGTTGACAATCACCCCGGTCATTCAATGCTCCACATATGAAGCCTTAGGCATGAACCCATTCGGCAATGCGTACTTCGATCCGGATGGAGTGGCGCATCTGAAGTACGGGGCAGACATGGAGCAAGGGGCAGTGGTGATAGTACGGCCGGATGGGCTTGTGGCATTTGGGTGTGATATCGCGGGACCGGCGGTTCGGAATTACTTCGAGGGTATACTAAAGCTCTGAGCATCTGAAAACTATCTATCGGTCGCGTCTACAATGCAAGACAAGGATGGCTAAAGTGAATTGAATTAGAACCTGTCTGTCTGTATATCTGTCTAGAGATATGTCAAGGTGGGTTGAAAGTCTAATCGCCATCTATCCAACACGCCTACTCCGGATCTCGGCCTTCTCCACTCCGTATTGATGAAGTATCATCTAAGCCTCAATGCACTGGTGGTAGTAGGGGTTCCACTGCTTGCAAGTCAGACCGCTCTCGCACGTGGTGCTGCCAGTGTAGTTGATGCCACCGCACTGCTGCCAGATCTTGACGGAGCCGGCAGCGCCGGTGGAGGGGGCGGAGCAAGAGCCAGAGCCGGTCGAGGGCTCGGGGTTAGCCGTGGTAGTGGGCTTCACAGCAGTGACAAAGGTCGTGGGGGCCGGGGCCTGAGTCGTGGAGGGGGCGGGCTGCGCGGGCTCGGTCTGGACAGGAGCAGCGGTAGTGGCCGGGGCCTGGGTGGTAGCAGGGGCCTTGGTGGTAGAGGGAGCAGCCGCGGTGGTCTCGGACGAGCCAGAGCCAGAGCCGGCGCCAGAGGAAGCGCCATCCCAGACAGCCGGGCCGGGGATGGGGTAGCTATCGAAGGAGCTGTAGATGTCGAACAGGACGCCCGGGTCGGTGGCGGTGTAGGCGCCGGGGATGGAGACGCCCTCCGGGAGGGTGTTGGAGCCATCGGAGGTGACCTTCAGCTGCACACACTCCATGTAGAACTGGGCACCGCCCTCGCGGTTACCCTCGTGGAGGGCGATGATCTCGGGGCGGAACAGATAGTCGCCAGCGGGGACATCGGGGACGGTGACCGAGTGCTTGCCACGGTTGGCAATCAGAGTGTCCACGGCCCATTTGCCGTTCGAGTAGCCATCCTCGGCGATCTTCACCCAGCCGTTGCCGGCAGAGCCCTTCTCGGTGGGAGCCATGTAGACCATGACGGGGCCCAAGTGGGAGGAGGCAATGATGTCGTCCGAGGCATCGCGGCTGTTGTGGTGCCACTCGAAGGTGACCTTGTCACCGGCCTTGACCGAGAGGGTCTTGGCCGCAGGAGTGCCGCCGTTGACGTTGCAGGTCATGTCGGAGGAGGTGACATCGAGGACCGGGCTGTTGTTGGGGGGAGAACGAATGTAGCCATCAGCCGAGTTGCCCAGGCCCTGGTCCTCGTCGTTGATCCAGATGGCGAAGACGGTGGCGTGGGCGTTGACCAGCTTAGCAGCCGCTGCCAGAGCGAGCAATCCGAAGGAGGTCTTCATGGTGATGGTGTAGATAAAAGAATGTGGGTGTCAGCTAAGGACAGAAAGAAGGAATGGCAGAAGAGAAGGGAGAACGAAAGAGAACGAAGCAAAGCGAATGGAATGCACAGCTATCCCGGGTTGAAGAAAAACAGTAGAGCCATCTGTCCAGCCCGACTGCCAGCGGTTTTATACAATCCCTGTGCATGGACACGATATCGTGCAATGGGGCCCGTTAGATGAGAGAAGCCCTGCCAAGAACGTCGTTTCATATAGACACTAGTTCCTCCATCGGCCTCATCTATTCTTCTTGGCTTCATTCGCTGCTGCGCGGCCCATTGGTCGAGATGCACCTTTCTGATGCCTGGAACTCCCCGGCGAGGGTCTATGAGCTGATCACGAACTCTCCGAACGCTGGTCTTCTCCCATCCCTGCAGGAGGAGCTTGGACAGTCCCTGATTGAGGACGGGGGCGGATATCACATTTCCTCTTTCGGCCCGCAACGGTCTGCTTGGCATCGTTTTAAACACCCCATGCCGTTTCAGCCGTCAGATAGCTCCATTAGCTGGCTCAGACAGGGTATATTGGTGGCGGTACGCAGGCATCTCGGCTGATTCCACAGTGAGAGTCATCTCCCTAACCGCTGACTTTACCCGTGGCGAACTCATACTCTGATCGGCCAGAGAAGCTACTCACGTTGCCCGGCGTACTATACCCTATGGATTGAAGTGTCCAGAGGCGTAGCATCGGCCGATCTGATCGACACTGGGACTCTATCATGCTGGGGCAGACATCAGCGGGTAGTTTGAAAATACCTAGGCCATGACATTTAACCGAGGCTCGTACTCCGTACTATTGTACTGTTGACGCTTTTCGGCTGCCCCATTGCAATAATTATGTCCGATTGTCCCTGGCATTTCCAAAACCAATGTTCTAGCCTTCACCTGCACTATCATTCTCCTGTCGGTTTCTCTCCGTCGAGTGAGACAGGAGCAAGATGGGATCTCTGGTCTCGGTCTCCACTGACCCGGCGCTTCCGCCATTTCTGGGAAGAGAAATCCGCCGAAGCCATCCGATTAAGATCAATATCTAGAACGACGGCTATTGGTCTTTGGACGCACGCCTTGTTTCAAGGCGTTGTTGGTTGCTCTCGCAGGAATCGGATAGCGCCATGTTTGTGACTACTCCGTAGTCTTCCACCGATCCCTAATTTCACGGCCATCATCAGTCCGTCGGTTTTTGCGTGTTGCCAATGCCTTGGAATTGATTGTCCGAATATACCTAGTTTATTGATGAGGGATATTGGCATGTGCAGGCGCGAAAACATGCAATCATGTCTCTGCGACACATTCGCTACCCAGCGCTTGAAGCTGCCAGGTGCAAGGTTCTCCTCTGCAGCACAACTCCATTCACTGTAAGCTGACTGTACTCTTTTTGGTTTGTCGAGTCACTGTGAAACTGATTGCAGGATCTGGACTAACACTCCTAAAGCCAGAGGAACGTCTGCAACATCAGTCTAATCATGAATATCTGCCCATTACCGGACCTCCTCTGCTCTCTTCCTGTCGAACAAAATACAACTTCACGAACGTCCAGACGGTCTCGAGGCCGGCGCAAACCATCTAGCGGGGTCGCTCCTTACACGCATTGGACACCGAAACACGTCTTCATACATGCTCCAACATGGGTACATCACACTACTGTGCAATCCGTTGCCAGTCCGGCTGTGAAACACCTTGAACAGCCCGATTTATACCCAGGTGACATATCCACGGGATGCTGTCACCTTTCGAGAAGCCCCCCTTGCCCAACTATGTCATTCTACAAGCCTGTGCACACAACCTCAAGACAATGGCCAGTCCTCAGGGTTTACTAACGCAATCAGTGCTCCGCGCCGAGAGACCTCGACAGGCTGCGTGGGCAATCTGCCGTTTCTGGATGGTCTTCCCTAGGCCGGAGTGCGATCAGCCAGGGACTTGTTTTCGAGCCGTGCCTTTCGACGCCTTTTCGGTGTCCGATCCCTATGTTGAGCTGGTGCTCTGCACCTTATTGACCTGCGGCCCCGCCCACTGGCACTGTCACTATTCAGATTTCCGCTCTAACCCAGGCCGAGTCTTCCAATCCTCCTGCGTTCAGCGCCATCGGGGGCGGCGAGTATCTGCACACAATGAGTTTCACAACTTTGTTGAAGCAAGTGTGAAGAACAAAACGGACCAGGAGACTGGTCGCACACAGAAGGTGAGATCATGATGGACGGCATGGCTGGCCTGGACAAGGACCAAGTTATTGAACTCCCTATTTCTTACCCATCCCGGTGCGCAAGCCTTTGCGGACTGGCGGCCGCCAATTTGGCTTGGGTGGCGCAGTTCATTTGCCAACTTCTGATTGCGCCTGCTCTATGATTTCTACTGCACGCCGTGTGGTCTCCCCTACGTGCATTACTCTCTTCGTTGATAGATGAGCGCATTGGCTTCAACCATGACGTCTTTTCCTCGTTTATGAAGCATAGAGACACCATGGTCTTGCGGGTCATTACGCCATCCTAAACTATAAACTACCTAGGTAGGTTGATTGTTTCCCTCGTTGTAGGAAAGACAAGTGGAAGAGCAGGTATTGGGCTGGGAAGTAGTTGACATTCTACGGATGTTGATTTATATGGCATCTGGAAACATGGTCCATCACCCCCCCCCCCCCCCCCCCCCAGTTATACATTTCGTGATATATACAGAATGATTTTCCTGGTGTGCAAGTGCCTTGTCATCGAAGGGATGTCTTCCTACTTTATTTGTCCCAGCTATGTATTTCGGCGCAGACTTCCTGATCAAGCATGTTACGTATGCCACAAAGACTGATCATGATGTAGAATGACGAAGGACCCGATGCAAAGGGCAAGATCGAAGTTTAGAAATCGAGCATGGCGCTCCATGTCATCCGCCACGTTTTATAGATAATATGGTTCTCGGATCCGGACAACATGGTTGTCAGCAAACTCTCGTAGAAAGCCTGAAATCTTCCTCTACTACCAGCAGACCGCGTTATATTGATGGTTAATGGCTTCGGTGGGAATGCTAGTAAGTATGATTCTATCGTCGCAAGCGATCATGCGAGGTAACCCATCTTTTTGCTAAAGGCGACACGGTGAAGAAGCGAACATCCCGTCTAGCAGGCCAAACAGGAGCTGCAGTACTCAACATCGTGCCCTAATGCGAGCTCCAATCGATTTGGAGAGAAAACTATTATTAATTTGATCCCAACGACGTGGCGCGTTGCCTTCCGAGATCATAAATTTTCACGATGGGGCTGAGTGCAGCGTGGACCCGGCAAACCGAAGGGGTACGGAGTATACACGGAGTATCTTGAACATGTTCAGACATGCTCACGGATCGACCACGCCACACACAAAGACAATACTCGTTATACATACTGGAGTATTTCAAATTCTCTCTTCCAATACAAACAACTGATCCATGACCCTCATAGCCCTAAGGGATATGTCAGGACACACAGATCGGTCCTCCAAGATCGTGCAAGTGAGATTCCCCGAAGTCGACCCGAGGATACACCCCAGGCGGACCGAACAGCGTGGGATGAGACCCATGGGGTGGCAATGCGTCCTGCGTCCTCCGAACCGGCCCGATAGACACGTTGCAAAGTCCTTTACTGCATCGGGATGCCGAACCGACGCTCGGCGTGGGGGATGATATAACTATGGAGAAGCCGCTCGGGCGAGTTCCGAATCGCCATGAGACAGCAGCAGGGCAGCAGGGCTCATTGTAGATACAAATGAGCGTGGCAAGACTTGTTTATAGAACCATGTTGCTGGAAATGCCCAGAAATATGGCGCTGTCCAAGTTGGATAGTGTGCAAGGCAGGTTCTGCCAAAGTTAAGGCAGGAAAATGAACCCAACCATACCGAGCAAAGAACTTTCACCGGCCCACTTGATAAGCTCATACTATCACACGACTGCACGAGACGGAAGAGCCGTGGGGAATGCTGAATACGGCGTTTGGATGTTGAGCGCAGTGAATGGGTCGTTGGAGTCTCCAGCGCTGCTCTATGGAGATGTCCGTTGGCTGTGTGATGCGCGAATTTTCCCATAGAATTCTTCTCCAAGACACCCAAAAAACGCCCATGACGCATTGAAAAGAATGGAGCATCCCCGTTTTCTATAGCCCAGCCCAGCTTTTCAACCCCGTTCCCCCTTCTACTCCATCTCTCTCTTCCACTCCTACCCCAGGGCTCTTATACCTCTATCGGAACATGGAGAAAGATAGCGCCCTGCCTGGTGTGTCTTCGCACACAGAGAATGCAGCTGCTGAGTCTCAGTTCCACGCAGTATCAGAACCGTCAGGCTGGGTTGTTGGCGGCAAGTATGCTGAGAAAACAGGAGACGACACTTCGACATCCTCCCAGGAGGCCATCACGCAGGTTTTCGATTTCGATCTCCCTCTGACGCTGGCTCGAAAGACCGTCCACAATGCCAACCAATACATCGTGCTTGACTTTGCCCCAGGCGACACGGAAAACCCTTTCAACTGGGGCCAGGGCAAGAAGGCTTTCATCTCTCTGCTGCTCTGCCTCATGACCCTGTTCATCGGTCTCGCCACAACCGCCTACAGCTCCGGCATCTCTCGCATGTGCGAAGAGTTTGGTGTCTCCGAAGAACTGGGCCAGCTGGGACTGTTCACGTTCAACTTCACCTGCGCCCTGGCCCCTCTCTTCCTCGCCCCGTTCTGCGAGCTGGCCGGTCGACGCGTCGTCTACGTGGGCGCCTACGTTCTCTTCGCGATCATGTTCATCGGACTCTCGCTCGGCAAGAACATCGCCACCATCCTCGTCTGCCGCGCGCTGCTGGGTCTCTTCGGCTGCGTGGGCACCATCCTCGTGGGCGGCACGTTCGGTGACATGTACCGGCCCGAAGACCGCGCCATCCCCATGGCGGCCTTCTCGTACGTGGCCATCCTGGGCACCGTCGGGGCGCCCATCTACGCCGGCTTCATCGACCAGGCAATCGGCTGGCGCTGGGTCGAGGGCGTCCAGGGGCTGGCCAACATCCCGCTGGCCATCGTCATCATCTTCTGCCTGCGCGAGACCCGCGGCAGCGTCACGCTGGCCAAGCGCGCAAAGCTCATCCGCTCGCAGACCGGCGACGACCGCTACGTCACCCCCAACGACCTCGAGGCCCCCGACCTCAAGACCATGCTGCACAACTCGTCCGTCAAGGCCTTCAAGATGCTCGCCACCGAGCCCGTCGTCTTCTTCTTCGGCCTGTGGATCAGCTTCGCCTGGTTCCTCACCTTCCTCTTCCTCTCCGTCATCCCCATCACCTTCCAGGAAAAGAAGGGTTGGAGTGAGGGCATGGCCGGCCTGCCCTACATCTCCCTCTGCCTCGGCACGACCCTCGGCTTCGCATTGAACTTCCTGCAGATCCGCAAGTACAACGCCCTCGTGGCGGGTGGTAATGGCGAGGCGCGGCCCGAGGCGCGTCTGTACGGCGCCATGTTCGGGGCTGTCTGGCTGCCCATCGGCCTGTTCATCTACAGCTTCACGCAGTACACGTTCATCCACTGGATTGCGCCCTTCATCGCCTTGGTTTTTATTACCGTCGGCATCTTCTTCATCTTTGAATCCTGCTACAGCTTCACGTCCGACTGCTACGGCGAGAACTCGTCGTCCGCCATTGCTGGACAGGGCTTCATGCGTAATACCCTGGGAGCGGTGTCGCCGTTGTTTGCGTCGCAGTTCTTCCATAACATGGGCAGCCAGTACGCAGGACTGCTGCTGGCGCTGATCGCGACCGTCTTGACCTTTATCCCGTACGTGCTGTTTGTTTATGGGCCTCAGTTGCGGAAGCGCTCTAAGTTGGCGGCGCACATTACTGGCGCGTCGTCGTGATTTGCATTGGTGCGTTTGAATAGACAAAAGACACAAGAACTGGCTTTCTTTACTGTCCCTTATGTATGGGTCCCTCTTACCACACTGGGCATTGATGAGATACGGTGTAAGTTATCATTCAAGAAAGAACACAATCAACACTATCGCACTGGTAGGAAGACACAACGCAGCCTGACAACGGCAGTAGTTGGCAACTGATCCGAGATCGTAAGCCACCCACTAGTGCATAGCCTAGTGAATCCATCAATCGTAGTAACTTCGAGCCATGCCTTTTTGGAGGGATGTACTCGGATATACCCCGAACCGGGTGTCTGCTGTTGAGCTCGCCAGTGCAGTAGACAGGATGTACATTGGCTCTATCCGCAGATGCTTTATCTCGCCCAATCCGTCTGAAATCAAAATATTACTTACTATTGACATTCGATCACTTGTGTCGTACATTCTCTCTGGAGTTGTCTGCCTTCCTTTCCATGCTAGTGCTCCTGCCACTCACTCTTCCTTAACCAGTATAGTTCGGTATCCTTCAGGAATCCATTGACGTAGGCCATTCCACAATGATATGGATGGGATGAGCACCAGGATGCTAGTGTATGAAAATGTGCCGGGCAGGATGTAGGATCGAGCCGGGCTGGTACTCCAAGAGCCCTAACGCATCGGGTAAAAGGGGTAAGCTAGTGCCTCGCTCGTCATCGAACAAAGAAAGCGTCATAGCAATTTATCCAGCCCTTAGGGTTCCTTCCAGTGTCGCAAAATTCTACTCATGGTGAGATGTGACAATGGTGAACTCTGCCTCAAACAGAACTTGCTAAGCTATACATACAGCATATCCCAGCACTGATCATGCCAGACCAACTTGGCTTCTCCCGCACCAAGCCTCGGCACTGGCACGATCCTCTCCATCCGAACAGAACACCCGCCAAGAAATACGAGCGGGCTGGCGGAGACTGGTGGCTGCATCGAGCAATCCTCCGTATGAGCATGAGCGGGATACTACCGTCCCTCGACTCCACCCCCACAGCCCATTGCGGAGGAGCCCCTATCGTCTCTACCCGTTCCTAGACATCAGACGGATGGTAGGCTCGACAATGACGTCGGGAGGCGCACAATGCGGCATCTCGACTCGCCGATCATCCTCTCTCTGTCGGGCTTGCTCCTTCGGGCTTAGACGCTTGCGGGGTAGCGGACAGCCTGGGGAAAGATGAGCCTCCGACTGCCTGACTGGGGGGGGGGCCGGTCTTCTGTCCGTCCGGGGTAGCGTTGGCCGATCATCATGACTCGTGTGGAGTATAGGGTATAATGAAAGGGGTATATAAGGGAAGTCCGGTGGGACACGCGGAGATTTCATCCGCTGGTATACTCCTTTTCTTTGCGATTCGTCGGTAGAGATCATCATGGTGAAGATTAACATGTTCCGGCCGGGGTTCGTCCTCCAGGCCGCCATCTGGACGGCCTGTGGCATGGCCTTTATTCTGTTTGGTATGGCGCAGTGGATTCGCGGTGCACTGCATCACTAACGGCCCCAGGATACGACCAGGGCGTCTTCTCGGGCATCGTCGAAAACGAGGACTTTCTCGGCACCATGGGCCACCCGGGCGACAGTCTGTTAGGCATCATTGTCTCCATCTACAACTTGGGGTGTTTCTCCGGGTGCATCGTCAACTTTCTCATTGGCGACTGGCTCGGCCGGCGGAGGGCCATGTGGCTGGCCATGGTCTGGGTGGTGGTACGTGTGGAGGACTGTCTCGAAGGGCCAATTGCTGACCACAATGCATAGATTGGCGCCACGCTACAGTGCTCCGCGTACAGCGTCCCTCATATGATGGTCGCGCGGTTCGTGACCGGCATCGGAACCGGCATCGAGACCTCCACCGTGCCCATGTATCAGGCCGAGCTGTGTGAAGCATCCAAGCGAGGGAAGCTGGTGTGCAGCGAGCCGCTCCTCGTCGGCGTGGGGATCGTCATCAGGTATGCTCGTCGTTCTGCTGTCACGGTGCTGTCTAACGGGTGTAGTTACTTTTTCGACTACGGAATGAGCTTCGTGGGCGGCCAGATTGCATGGCGCTTGCCCATCGCCTGTCAGATGCTCTTCGCTTTTGTCAGTTTTCCTCGTTTCATATGTCTATATTCGGTATCTGACTGATCAGGTCGTCATTATTCTTGTCTTTGGCCTCCCCGAGTCCCCCCGGTACTGCTACAAGGAGGGCCGCAACGAGGAGGCGCTGCAGATCCTGAGCGACTTCTACGGCCGACCCAAAGATGACCCTAAGATCCTCGCCGAGCAGGCCGAGATCCTTGAAGCCCTGGCCATCGAGACCAAACACGGCGAGTACAAGTGGCGGAACATCCTCAAGCGGGACGAGGTCTGCACCGGGCAGAGAGTGTACGCCCCTCCTACTCCCAAGATCCATCTACTACCTACAGACACTGACAAGTCAGTCTCCTGGGATACGGCATGCAATTCATGAACCAAGTGGGCGGCATCAACCTGATCGTGTAGGCCCCGCCCCCCCTTTTCTCTCCAACCCTGCCCTCCCCTACTCACATTGTTACTGTAGATACTTCATCCCAACGGTGCTCAGCACAAACGTCGGCCTCAGCAAGAACCTCTCCCTCATCATCGGCGGCTGCGTGCAAATCATGTTCGTGATCGGCAGCTTCTTCCCGACCTTCTTCGTCGACCGCGTCGGCCGCCGCCAGCCCATGATGTGGGGGTCGTTCGGGCTGGGCGTGTGCATGATGATGGTGGCCATCCTGCTCAGCTTCAAGGGCAAGGCCGTCGAGCACGCCACGTCGTCTGCGTCGATCGCCTTCTTCTTCGTCTACATGCTCATCTTTGGCGCGTCGGTCAACTGCATCCCCTGGGTGTATGTGCCGGAGATTTTGCCGCTGCATGCGCGCGCCAAGGGGACGGCGATTGGGATTTCGTCGAATTGGATTTGGGTAAGTCCTTACATATACAGTTCCAAGAGTAGTGGAGTAGAGGATGCTGACTGACTGATGTAGAACTTTTTTGTCGTCATGATCACCCCCGTCATTATTAACCGGCTGCAGTGGAAGGCGTATCTCATCTTCATGTGTACGAACTTTGCGTTCGTGCCGCTCGTCTACTTCTGCTATCCTGAGACCGCCAAGCTCACCCTCGAGGAGATCGATTTCCTTTTCAATAACACCGAAAAGAGCGCCGTCAAGCTGTCCAAGGAGCTGCAGAAGGAGCGGAAGCTTGGACAGGGCCGCAGTATTGTCGTGGATACGGGCATCTTGCGCAATGCCAGCGTGGCGTCCCAAGGTGGACAGGAGAAGAATCAGAGTGCTTCTGAGGAACATGTCGAGCAGGTTTAGTCGTCTTGTATGGTTTTGTCGGTGAACTGATGGAGGGTTTATTGAAATCTTCTTGATATAGATATGCAGTTGTATGAGTAACGACAGTCTTACGTGCTTTGCTTATACTATTCCATGGAACATGTTCTATACATCACGGTATGAGCTCACCCGTACTTTGTAGTTGTGGTGAAAATATATTCTTGCAGAACAAATGCGTACATATGAATGGAAAGCTGCATCTGTCCAAGCAGTACAGCATATAAGCAAAAAGACAAGCAACTATCTTGGTTGCCCAGCCTGCAGAATAAGAACGTTGCCAATAATTCTATTCTCCGTGCGCACCATAGCCTGTCCAACCGATCCCAACGCCCTGCCGGTGTTGTCACCCACCTCTTCAGACGAACCGCCAATATCAACCTCAGCATCCACCCGGTTGTTGCGACGCCCAACAACCACGAGGTTACCAGCCTTGTGGGTGGACTTGCCCATCTCCTCCTTCGTGGCGGACACCGCCAGATTGATCGGGTCCTTTTCCTTCTTGCTGGGCGACACCCGCTTGAAGACCACGCGCGACGCAAGGGGCTCGGCGAGCGAGTCCTGCAACGCCCCGAAAAACGCGGCGTCTGACTCCGGCCCAGCCTGGGAGGCGCCCGTGGCAGTCTCTTGGCTCGAGCCTGCAGGTCTCGACTCGTCGCCCGTCGAAGCCCCCTGGTCCAGCGGAACATCGATGTGGACAATGGTCGCAGTGACTTGGTCGTTCTGGGCTAGTTGCAGGACGAATCGCAGCGCGTACCGGTCGTCGTCGCCGCCAAAGAAGGGCAGCACAATGTGATGAGACAAAGCGGCCGTAGGCGCGCTATTCCACACCGAACTGCGGACACTCATCGCGCTCACAGACCGTCTGGAAAGAAGGGGCCGACGAGAGCTCCGTGTGTACACGCTTCTCTCGATGAGAACACCAACACTACAGGGAGACTGACCCAGGACGCTAGAGACAAAGTCCGTGTATGGGCCATTCGCAAAACGACGCGATTCGTCCACGCCGAGTCCGCTCTGATGTTCGCTCATCCCACCGCTCTCGCTCCAGGGAATAAGAAGCAGGTCGCTGGACTCCTCCCGGCACATTCCCACAACGGTGTCAGCGTACGAGTACTCCGGGACGACGGACACACCCGCCATAAGGGAGACATCGTGCCATTGGCCAAACGCGCGGAAGGTGTTCACCACAGGATCCCACAGGGAATATTCGTCAATCTCCGATACCTTCATGACGCTAGAGTCACGATCGGTCAATTCCATTAACCGTACGCCGTGCACCCGCAGAGCCGGTTCTTCAACTTCAGTCGCGGCGGACTCTTCCACTGCCGGTTCAGGGGAGGTGGTCAATGACATTCTCTTATCCGGGTGCACTTTCGGGGCCGGAGGTTGGGCGAAGCGGTTCGGCCCAAGAAGAGCGGCAAGGGTGCAGATGCTAGATAGACCATCCAGGCGCAGGTAGACCAGCACCTTCCGAACGCTATGGGAGTTCAACTGATCCTTGGCGATCGCAACACTGTCGACACGGCCATCAGGCTGGATCGGATTGCCGTTCCAGTCAATTTCGCCGCGTCTCCAGCGCTCCACCTTGACCTGGTACCACTTTGGATACAACAGGGTGGTCAGGGGGGTGGTCGCAAAGGTTGTGACCAAGGCCATGACGACAAATATGGTAAATGTACGGATACTCAGAATGTTTGCTTGCAGACCGATGTTCTGGCATGCGTCAGCAGGGGGTTTATGTTTGAAAAAGACGGTGTTCAACATACCAGCACGATCAGCTCGACGAGACCCTTGCAACTCATCAACACCCCAATGGAGAAGCTTTCTCTCCACAGAAGACCGCAAAGCCGGGATGCCAGGGCTCCTCCGGCGACCTTGGCAACGAAAGCGATAGCGATGACTCCGACCACGTAGCCCCACACGGTGCCATCGTTCAGCAATCCGAGGTTGGTCTGCAGTCCGGACAGGGTGAAATATAGAGGCAAGAATAGGGTAGCGACCAGATCTTCGATCTTTTCTGTCAGCTTGATCGCAAAACCGCCTTCATGTGGACAGAGCAGTCCGATCAGGAAACCGCCGAAAATGGCGTGGATTCCAATGACCTGCGTGAAAAAGGAAGACGCCAGAGCAATCAGCAGTGTCAAGGCGACAACCGACTGACTAGGGCCTTTCTGCAAGCTACCCGTCTTTGCGAGGAACCGAAGGAACAGAGGCCGGAAGACTAAGATCAGGACTGCCACATAACCCACGCTCACGAGAAGCACCCACAAGGCGGTTAAGCCAGATCCTGCATTCACCAGCGCGACACACAGCGCGAGGAGGATCCAGCCGACCACGTCGTTTCCGACGCCAGCCGAGAGCACGATGACGCCAACGTTGGTCCCGAGTAGTTTCAGTTCCGTCAGAATACGGCACAGGACAGGGAAGGCCTTGCGAATGTGAGTATATATTACAATCAAGAAACATCCGGTTCGATGAGACATACCGTGATGGCCATGGCAATACCGATGAACAAAAGATAGGTCCCGAAATTGATCGGGACCGTGTCGGGCTCATTCCGAAAAGTATTGTACAGACCGTACGAGATGGCGCATCCGAAGCCAAATGGAAGGATCATGCCCGCTGCCGAGACACTGGCGGCCACGCGCCAATTGCTGACCAGGAAGCGGAGGTCGGTTTCCAGTCCAACCAGAAAGAGGAAGAGGATCAGCCCCAAGTTGGCGACCAAGTTCAAGTTGGGGAGAGACGCGGTCGGAAAGATGGCCTCTGTGAAGCCTGGAATCCGGCCCAGAACAGACGGGCCCAGCAAGATACCGGCGATGACCTCCGCTATGACTCTTGGTTGACGAATCTTGGAGAGCGGCCAGTGCAAAACCCGACAGAAGATGATGATGATAGAGGCCTAAGCACATTGGCACATGCATCACATGGACAAACAGAGACGCCTGACCTGGATAATAAACATCACAATGGGATTCTTGGGATCATAGTGAGAAGGGTTGCCGCCTTCGAGAATGCCACCTTGTGGGGGGGCACGACCGGTGGAGTTGGTGGAGGCCATGGTATCTGTAGGGAGACCGAGACCCGGCACAACGTGCCTGATCTGATGAAAGAAGATAGATCGATGAGAGAGTCAGGGGAGTAGAGGCGACGAAGAAGAAGGAAAAAAAAACATTGAGGGATTTAGGAGAAGGAAAGGAGAGATGAAGGAAGAAGACAAAGGATGATGCTAAATGACGGCTGACGGAAACGGCCTAGTGGGGATCCACGTGGGGTTGTTTGCCCTCATCAAGTATACCGTATGGACTATATCAGGTATACAGATCGTTATCATGTATCTTATAAGTCATGGATGGTATGTAATGTCTTGCTAGTGATCTCGTGATGGTTACAGAGGTCTATCTGATCACCCTCCCCAACCCATCGCGTTCGTTCAGTCTTGATCAACGAGCCCGACACGAGTCTCATTCTTTTCTTGATAGCTAGCCATCCCGATCCCGACAAACTTCCAGCCTCATGGCGCGATACTCGGCCGGCCATAGTATCCGGGCTGTTCTCGAAGCTCATCCAGCAGGATGAAAATGTTGACGTCGGGCCCCCCTAGTTCCGACTTGATCGCCGTACATGCTCGACTCAGCTCGGACCTAGGATCCAGCCGACGCGGAATCTCCTCCATCTCTTCCAGCGACCGAATCAGTTCTTCAAAGATCCCAAAGAGATCGGGGGACATAACGGCCCCTTGGAGGCGCTTTTCCGCCATATAGTCGAACACTGTTTGGATTTCGGCGCAATTACTATTCACTAGACCGGGTCAACCAACAGCCACCCCAGAGGGCTGGACGTACTCACCTATAGCAGCAGCTGTACCTACCTCGACGCCATAGAGCTCTTTAAACACCTCGTAGTCCGTCCGCATGTGGTTCTCGTAGAGGTACACGTCCAGCGCGACATCCCCGCAGCCCCATTTCACCGGCACCCGGTCCGCCGGGCTGGGCGAGTGCAGGATGTTATCGACAAACGCGTTGATGATGCCCTGCCGCACATGCAGACATTCGGGGTTGCTGCGCTTTCGATTGCGGTTGTCGGCGATCTTCTGGTCGAGCTGTCGACGGAGGTCTTCGAGCATGTGCTTGTTTGTTTCCAGGTCTTTTCCGGACTCCTCGAGCATCTGTCGGATTTCGTCCATTTTTACGATCATAACTGGCCAGCAATCTTGATCTGGACCTCCCCATTGGGGTAGATATATAGACGCCGTCGTTGAACCGGGGGGGGGGGGCTCATTCGGACGGCGCTCCTCATATACCCAGCAGCATCCGCTGGGTCGTCCGCGATCCCCCAAGCCCCTTTCGTCGGTTGCTCGTCATGGATCTGTGGCAACCCCCCTTCGCGCCTTTCCAGGAGGGGCTGGAATCAAGCAAGTGCGGCCCGTAAGGTTTTTCCCAGACGAGATCTATGGTTCGATCGGGACGGCTCACTGTCTAGACTCACAATGGAAGATTTGTCAACCCCCATGGTGGTGTGGCGGCTACCATGGTACTGCGTGCCCGCATGGTTGACAACTGGGCCTTTGGTCTTCCCGGGATCTCTGTGGAGTAGACAGAGGAAGTTTCGATCGCCGATTTAAAATCCTCTCCCCTCCTCGTTCAACCGTGGGCGATCGTATAGCTTGTGTCGCTAGTCGCATGGGATCTTAATTGTATCTCAAGGTTGGAGAACGGCCGACGACAGAAGAGGGCAAGGTTGACGCGTATTAGAGTTCACTCGAGACACATTATCCTCTGGACGCACAGAAACAGCTTCCATGTTCGGTAGAAGACATAACCACATGAACCATGTAGGCGTGTATAATGGCTGCATCCTAGAACTCGGTCAAGTCGAGCTCGACCAGACCATTGAACTTGAGGTACGATCTGCGATACCCCCCCTTTCTATGTAGCCAATTGCTGCGTCTTACTGTATCGAGACGATGACAAAGCACTCGGCCTACGTTCATCCATTGTCCCTGGTTATCTCCATTTCAAAGGCGACTAACGATAAGGACGAGGCAGTCATGATGTCACCCAAGGAACAGTCTGGGCGACAATTATGAATGCAGTCAAGGTTTGTTCCCTAAACCTCCTTATGGGCTCCCAGCATATTATTAGTGGATATGCACGATTATGAATCAACGACGATGCACAAGGCAGATACACCGGATACCCGAATAGAAGGTTCTTGTGGAATGGCCACACACAAATGCAGTACTATCAACGCCACTGAAGTTTCAATAATATGACCAACTCTTGATGCTGCTGATTCGGATAAGCATAATGCTCGGAGATCCATCCTAATCTTTAAACAAATGTAACCCGTATGATTTAAGGCAGGGTGTTCCAAAGGGCTCCAACACCGATGACTGGTATAGCTAACCACAAACGCCACAACGCCAGGTCCGGCTACCAACAACAAACGATCGAGTAATAACATATCTCATCCGCGGAGATAGCGAGCGGTGATACTACGACCGGGCGTGAATCCGCCAATTATCGGCCCTGCACCAGGGCGTCCTCGGAAGCCGAAGTGTGCAAGATGCTGAAATCCTCTTTCCTCACGCGATTCATGCGTATGGGTGGCGGAGAATCGTTTTCGTCGCTTGGATACTGCTTCGTCGTTCCGAAGCAGGCGGGGAAAATCGGCTTCAGGAGCGATGGAAGGCAGGGCATGCAGGCGCAGATGATGGCCACGTCGCACTCGACCACGCTCCAATAGATCGCAGGATTGTTGTCCACTGATCGGGTCAGTGGCCGCTGGCTCTTGAGATGGAGGCGACTTACTGCTAAAATTGGCGGACTTGGAGAATTTGATCAGCGACTGTAGGCGCAAGCAGCTGACGATGGTAATGCTATGTACTCCGATTAGTATTTGATGGACGGCATCCCGTAGGGAATCTTACAGAAAACCAGTACAAAACATAAGGATGACCAGCGTCTTCTTTCTCTTACTCAACGAGAGCTTGGAGAGCGGCCACAGGGGCAGACCAATAATCGAGAGATCCATGGCAATCTGCATGGCCGCCCGGTACCAGGAGTACGAGTTGATGTCGATGCACGAACCCGTCGTCTCCCCCGTCCAGCTGGTCCAGAAGTACGACACCGGCGTGCACTGGAAGATCATTGCAAATGTGTTTGATATTCCAAAACAGATCGAGATGGCGCCGAGGATGTATGCGAAATACTGGTACTTGGAAGGCGGGAAGATCCGAAGGTAGAATGCAAGAAAGGAAAGCTGGGTGAATGCTTCAGACGGCATATAAAACACCTCCGCGAGTAGGAGTAACTAGCCTTGTCAGAACTGTCATTCATGTCTGTGAGATAGCAGTCGTACCTTCAGCTGTTTGGTAATGTCATCAAAGGGGATGGTCCAGACATTGGTACCGAGTCCGTGTTGTTTCACTATGGAGTACACAATAAGCCTCTGTATATCGGTATATCATAGTGCAGCAACCTAGAACTTACTTGGAAACGTCAGACAGTTGAGTGGAGCGGCACACACCTGCCACTGTGAGTAGATTCCTCATATACTGATCCAGACTCACCAACCAAAGCCATCAAGATCAGCCCATCGTCCCAGCCAAGGGACTTTTTCACAAATATCCGCTGCGACCAGCGCAGGATGACCATGATCAATGCGAGCATACCCAGCGAGCCCGCCAAGGCTGGGGTCAAGTCTGCTTCCTTATTCTCTGGTATGCCGCAAGCAGCCCGGGTTGTGTTGGTTGCAGCTATACAATGGTCAATTACTGCAGTTCGATGGTGTCCATTGTCTTACATAGACTTGATTTGGGCGCACATGACAGACTGTAGCACCCGATTGCATTTGTCAGTAATTGCTGGTTTGTACAGATACATGTCTGATCGGTTACTGTGCAAGAAGTTGCTTCGAGGGCGGTTGCGACACATTGGGCCTGTCGGAGCCTGTCAGAAACAAAAGGTCTATGACTATCAATCACAATAGTATACTTACTGCACATGTCGGCAAATCTTTGAGAAAGCCTTCTGAGATAGTCGAGTCCATCCTTTTGCTCGACGGCTATGCAGGATCTACTCTGATGTTAATATCGACCACAGTCACGGGGGTCCAGGAGATTAATATAGCCCCAACTATGACAAAAGTCCGGAGATCCACAACGACAGCTCGACCCGAGGACACAGGCCATAGCTTACTATAGCATGTTTCCCAAAAATTTGTCATGCAGTCGCGGCCACTCATCTGTATCTGGAGCCCTACCCAGTCTCCTGGTTCCAAATTCCCGACAGATGGGACCGGAAGCATGTCACTCTCCTTGCTTGACATATCAGGCGCTTCTGGCGCAAGGGCGGATGAGGATGACTTGCTTTTGGGAAGAGACGATTGAATTGGCCGCGGAATTCATCCTAACGGCTCAGTGGGGGCTACTTCAGTAGCGTCTTGCCTGACCGGTTGACTTATCAAGGATCTACGGTCCGCGGAGAGGGCCGCTGACTAGTCGATGGGGCCAAACCTACGAGGTAGGAATTACTATATGGAGACCAGTCGAGCAGCTTCTCTGTCTATGTTTCACACATGATTCTTGCTCCATGTATGTACTCCGGAGTAGAGGGATATGATTGATGCCAGGAGCAGCGGCGTGAGCCTTGAGATAGAGTCATGTCGGTTAATTCTATCGCCATTCCTGGAACACCCCTGATACGTGGAACTTGTTCAGTCTAAATCGCTAGCTCAAGCCAATCAATCTCCGGCTGTCGGACCATTAGGCTGGCAGGAATACATCCTGGAACCCTCGGACAGGGGCACCACGTACTTTTGTTCAATAACATTATTACTGCAACAATTACATTGATAGTTGATTCGAGGTGTCATCCTATTAGACGCCGTGGTATTCTGCATCTCACCCCCCAGATATCTATTCACTGTCTCCCGGTAATCGATGACAGATATCAATGCTTCATACGAGACGAACTATACTCCAAGCGGCATGGAGATTACAAATTCGCTACCGTTGGTCACCCCCACTGCGCCAAGGTGGAGTTCTTTTGGCGCTGCTCGAATGGGTTTGACAGCGCTCAGACATACTGTGTAGGAAACTCCCCAGGACTGCAGTTAGCAGCTCCATGGGCTAGTAACCCCGCCAGACCAGTCACAATATGTAGAATAAGAGGGGTTTTTCTTCTCCGAATTTTCATCACTCTGAAACCACTCACTGTATCCAATTCTTGTCGACCAATTCCCTCTTCTGGCTCATGGCCCTGTACACTCTGGTGGGCACGCTGGTGTCGCTGGCGGTGGTGTATGTTCTCAAGCAGCTCTTGTTGTCGAAACAGCCCCCTGCACCTCTTCCGCCGGGACCCAAGCCGAAGGCCATTGTAGGAAATCTCGGAGACCTACCTCCGCCAGGCCAACAGGATTGGCAGCATTGGCTGCAGTTTAAGAAGCTGTACGGTGCGTTGGATTGACATTGCTTGCAAGAACCTTGTCTAGTGCGGTGTTGACCAGTATCGACTCTGAGTAGGCCCCATCAGTTCCATCACTATTTTTGGCCAGACAATTGTCATCGTCAATGACGCCCAGGTGGCCTTTGATCTCATGGAGAAACGCTCCTCCATCTACTCCTCGCGACCGCGTATGATCTTCGCGGGCGAGATGTAAGTGTTTCCGCCTGTGGCATATGAGTCTTGGAATTAAGCAACCCGACACAGGGTGGGCTGGGAGGATATCCTCGCCATGCAGACGTACTCGGACCGGTTCCGTGCCTATCGCAAGGTGATGCATCGAGTTCTCGGTTCCAAGGCTGTCACCGCGCGCTTCAACCCTCTGCAGCATGTCGAGATTCGGCGCTTCTTGCTGCGTGTCCTGGACAAGCCTAATGACCTGCTGCAGCATATCCGAACGTAGGTACGATCTCCCGTAGCCGGACTCAATAGTAACTGTTGTAGGGAGGCCGGAGCCGTCATCCTGAAAATTGCCTACGGCTACACCATTGAGCCTCATGGCCGTGACCCGCTGGTTGACCTGGCTAATGAGTCGATGGATAACTTCTCCGTGGCCGCGACACCTGGCCGCTGGATCGTCGATACGATCCCATTTTGTGAGCACCCGTCCCATGTCAGTTGTTCTCGGCTAACATTGCAGTGAAATATCTGCCTGCCTGGCTGCCTGGGACGGACTTTATCCGCACAGGCCATGCATGGAGGAAGACCCTGCTGACCACCATCGAGAAACCATATCGGTTGGTGCAGCAACAGATGAAGCAGGGCTCCTATCCGCCGTCGTATCTGTCCAGTCTGTTGGAAGAGGCGAATGGCCAGTCCACCCCCGAAGAAGACCTCGTCATCAAATGGACCGCCGGGTCGCTATACACCGGCGGCGCAGACACAGTGCGACTCACCCCCCTACCATTCAGTGTCGTCCCGGCTAACGTGTGCTAGACGGTATCGGCGCTCTCCTGTTTCTTCCTGGCAATGGCCCTGTACCCGGATGCCCAGCGAAAAGCGCAAGAAGAGCTCGATCGCGTGCTCGGGCCAAATCGTCTCCCGACGTTTGAAGACCGAGACAAGCTCCCCTACATCGAGGCCATCGTCAAAGAAGCCCTCCGGTGGCACCCCGTCGCGCCGATGGGCATCCCGCACTTGTGCACCGAGGACGACATCTACAATGGGTACCTAATCCCCAAGGGGGCTCTCATTCTCCCGAACATCTGGTAGGACAGCCCAGTTATCCTGTGTTATCCCTCTCGTCTAACGAACACTAGGGCCTTCACCCACGACCCCAATGTCTACCACGACCCCGCAAACTTCAAGCCCGAGCGGTTCCTCGACACAGACGGAAACACCCCCGAGCTCGACCCGCATACGCTTTCGTTCGGATTTGGTCGACGGATCTGTCCCGGGCGCTTTCTGGCGGACGCGACAATCTTCATGAGCATCGCGCAGTCGCTGACTGTCTTCAACTTTGAGAAGGACCCCGCCTCCACCACGCAGGCGGAGTTCCTCCCTGGTGTGGTCAGTCATCCGAGCCCGTATCAGCTGAAGATCACCCCGCGCAGTGCCGAGCATGAGGCGCTGATCCGCTCGGTGGAGGTGGAGCATCCGTGGGAGGAGAGTCATGCGAAGGAGATTGAAAAGATTGAGTGTGTGGTGTAGGCTACAATGGTCAAAAGCCGGATTCGATTGTTTTGCATTCGGCTATTCCGTAAATGTCTCTTAGGGCTTCACGCGAATATCCGGATGCTCGGCGGGCCGTTGCTCCCGCGGTGGATCTATGGGGTTAACCGAGGAGTCATAATAGCGTCGGCAGTGTTCGCAAGAATACATTATTGAGAAATTCCTTAGATTCCAACAGAGAGATAATATCATAATCCTGTGATATATTCTCTTCCCAGTAAAGGTGTGAATGCCTTTGTGGGCAGTCAGTAGACTGTTACCAAAACCATCCCGCCGTCATTTCATGATCCTTCATAACCCCAGAACAGACGACGGTAGAGATGGATATGATGCTAAATACGTAAAAAGTGATCAAATAGATCGAGTCTCGGTTGCGACAAGCAGATACCTGCATCCAAGTATTATGACCTGATCGTATTCTCAACGCATACACACCAACCCATGTGAAACCTCATGCATATCACACAACGGTCCTCACTGCCAGCCAATGACCCCTACTCCATCCTTTGTTTAGACCAAACCCATCAAACCCTCCTCTGAATCAACGACCCGTCACCAGCGTCGGTCGCCAATAGTCCGTGGGCGGATGGACCGCTCCAGCCCGACAACAGTATGATCGGCGGGTGTTAGTGTTGGACGTTGTGCAACCTCCCCATTCATGCGCCTGTTGTTCGCCCAAAAGCAATCATTCGATCGTCCCGGGGTGGGTGAAGGGTCTGTCTAATTATAAGGGGTCGAGACGTCCCCGACACATCCTCCCCACTCTTTGCGATCTGTCAGATCCGAAAGTACCGAGTACCGGACGACCGGTCGTCATGACGGGCGCTGCAGCTCTAGTGCAGGACGACGCGCCGATTATTCCTGAGGTCTGTGCCCCGATCCGTGTCGCTGTGGGGAGTATGGGGTTGGGGTCTGGGACTGATGGTTGTCGAATAGGCCGATGCGGATTTGTACCGGGATGACGAAGATTATGCAAGCGAGTGAGCATCTCGCATACATCGATCGAATCATGAAAATCCCTTACTGACGGTGGATTCCTGCAGCGGCGCGAGCTCCACGGACTCGCTCTCGTCGAGCATCCTGAACTATCAGTGCGTTCTGCCGGCATGCCCAATCGCCGATAGGGTTGCTAACCGAGATCGACTGCTGCAGATACGAAGTATATCCTCCCGGGTGCCCTTGGCGTTCCCAGCTAATGCGGCCGAATAGAATGGCCGGCGATACCATGCATATCGTCAGGGCGAATACATATTGGTAGGGTGTCAAGTCGGGGGATACAGACTGGTGCTGACGGCCACCTAGCCCAACGATGAGCGAGAACAACAGCGCATGGATCTAGTATGTCTTATTCTAGAACGGTTGGTATATCGCTGACGTATCAAAGCACCACCATGTTCACTGTCTGGCGCTGGGTGGCGCCCTGTATCAGGCTCCTCTGAAGCCAGGCATCCAGCGGGTCCTCGATCTGGGCACGGGGACGGGCGCTTGGGCAATCGACATGGCCGAGTAGGTGGCGGACTCGATCCAAGAATGTGTATTGACAAAACTAGCATGTTCCCCGAAGCGACCGTCACAGGCACCGATCTCAGTCCCATCCAACCATCCTGGTACGATACATCCGGAGTATAACCATGTGTAGGTCTGTCTCCACGCTAACGACATCTAGGGTCCCCCCGAACTGCATCTTCGAGATCGACGACTTCGAACTAGACTGGAACTTTTCGCGGCCGTTCGACTACATCCATGCGCGCAGCATCGAAGGCTCCGTCAAGGATTTCCCGCGCCTCTTCCGGCAGGCGTACAATAACCTCACCGCGGGCGGGTGGTTTGAGGTGCACGAATTCACCATCGGCGTGTATTCCGATGACACCAGCGTGAAAAAGGCGACGGGGATTTGCGAGTGGCGCGACCACTTACTAGAAGGAAGCAAGAAGTTTGGCAAGCTCATGGGTATGGCGCCGAAATATCGGGATATGATGGGGGATGCTGGGTTCAAAAACGTGCAACAGACTATTCTCAAGGTCAGTCGCTCCAATCGACGAAAGGCCAGGTGTTGACGGTGTTTAGGTTCCTTTCTCGCCGTGGGCAAAGGATTCCAAAATGAAGGAGCTGGGTCGGTATCAGCAGGCGAACATGCTGGAGGCGCTGGACGCGTACTCGCTGGCCCTGTTTACGCGGGTGCTGGGATGGAGCGTCGCGGAGGTCCAGCTTCTTCTGATGAGGGTACGAAAGGATCTGTTGGATCGCTCGCTGCATATTTATGCGCGGTTTTATGTCGTTTATGGCCAGAAGGTGAAAAAGAGATGAGTTGATGGACGCATGGACGTCAGGTCGGTATGCTTTCCTAGACGGTGGTCTGCTGGTTCACGACTGGTCAGTTGTATGGTACTTGGGCTGGATCGGATCAATTTGCATAGAGCTGCTGTGGGCATTGTGACGCTTGTATTTAGCATTAGGGTTAGCAATGTGATTCGGATGCTGCCTGGCTTTAGTATGCTCTAGTCAGCAGGAATCGCACTATACTACCTGGTGATATATACTAGCTCGGGCGAAGTGGGCCTCACTGTCGGCTATCGTTTGCCGAGACCTATGTGTGAATTTGTTGCAGGGTATAATATTTCCAAGATATGTATATAGTATCTATTCCTGTAGGCCGAACTGAAATAGATATAGAGATCGAAGTATAGATGTACAGTAGGTATATGGTAGGTAGCTACCTCCTAAGAACGCGCCACTCGGGCCGATTGGAGCCTCTCCGCCTTCCGGATTGAGCCCCACTCGCGATAATGATGCGATGTGAATTCAGCAGGACAAACTCGGCAGTTTTCTTTTCCCCATGCTTGCTTCGTTCTTCGCTAGACGCTTCTTCTCTTCGCTTATCCTTACGCCCTAAGACTTGCAATCACACAGTGTATAAGTTCCCTTACTTCCCTTACGTCCTCTGCTTCTCCTGCGATTGTCGTCATCTGTTTGCATCGCGGAGTTCGCGCCACTGAGCGCGCCGCAAAGTTTCCCCGACAATGGGCCTCTCCAAGACCAACAGGATTCTCATCCTGTTAGTGATCGATACGGCGTTCTTTCTGCTGGAATTGATCGTCGGTATGTCAGTCTTTGTCTCGTGCAGGTGCTGGTCTAATAGGTTCCAGGATATGCCGTCCATTCTCTCGCCCTAGTTGCGGACTCCTTTCACATGGTATACCTCTCCCTCCCACAAGTCTGCTTTGAATCTTACGCTGACAAGACATGTTCGCCAGCTCAATGATGTCCTTTCCCTCCTCGTCGGATTATGGGCGGTCAAAGTCGCAAACCGTGAAACCACCTCCAAGTCGTACACCTACGGAGTGCGTCATTCCCTTTCTCATTGGGTCGCATAGAAGCTGACCAAGTGTCTCGTCCCAGTGGCAACGTGCGGAAACTCTCGGTGCCCTCGTGAATGGTGTCTTTCTCGTCGCCTTGTGCTTGTCGATTTTCCTCGAGGCTGTACAACGCTTGGTGGAGCCCCAGGAAGTGAAGAACCCCAAGCTCGTCTGCATCGTCGGATGTCTTGGTCTTTTGTCGAATATCATTGGTCTGGTACTCTTCCACGATCATTCTCACGGACATGCGCATGGCCATGCCCATGCCCACGGGGAAGTCGGCGATGCCGACGTCGAGGATGTGGAGGCTGCAGAACAAGGCACCAACCATCAACCCACCCTTTCCCATTTGGACACACGAAGAACAAGTGTAAGCTTGAGACAGATACCCCGAACTCTACCCCGTCTTACTAACCGGCATGTCAGCTCGAGCCCGCTACCGAACCCTCCTCTCCCTTCTCTCGCAGACAACGAGCCCTCGAAAGCCAACGCAGCTCCCGACGGTACAGCACCACGAGCCGTGGTTTCATGGATGTCGAGGATCTTCAGGTCCACCCGGCCACGCTGCGACAAGAGATCATCGCCGCCAGCCGCAACCGCTTCCCGGACGATGAGCCGTCATCAGATTCAGACCAACCAGGCGAGAACGAAAATGAGGACGCCCAACCGTCGGAGCGGACTGGCCTTCTTCGTCGCAAGGATCGAGCTGGAAAATACACGGACGAAGTCCACGCGCCGTTGAATGTGCCTGAACCGACCCTTGAAGATGACATCCACAAGCATCACAATCATGCCCAGCCGAAGCCCAAGGACCACAAACATGGCCACGGTCACGACCTCAACATGCGTG
The DNA here is from genome assembly GCA_019721355.1 of Aspergillus sp. MEXU 27854. Taxonomy (NCBI): domain Eukaryota; kingdom Fungi; phylum Ascomycota; class Eurotiomycetes; order Eurotiales; family Aspergillaceae; genus Aspergillus; species Aspergillus sp. MEXU 27854. The sequence continues at coordinate 3,457,570 of JAGMTT010000005.1, forward strand.
GGGTCTTCCTGCATGTTATGGGGGATGCGTTGGGAAATATCGGCGTCATTGTCTCCGCCTTAGTGATCTGGCTGACGGACTACTCTTGGAGGTTCTATGTCGATCCCGGAATTTCGCTGGTGATCACTCTCATCATCCTCGCCTCCGCCATCCCCCTGTGCAAGGCTGCCTCCCGGATCCTCCTACAGGCTGTCCCACCGGGAATGAGTATCGACCACATCAAGGAAGACATTGAGGGGCTTCCGGGTGTGATCAGTTCCCACCATCTACATGTCTGGCAGCTCAGCGACACAAAGCTGGTCGCCTCCATCCATATCCAGGTGGACACAGAAATCAAAGGCGAAGGCTCGGAGCGGTACATGCGCCTGGCCCGCCAAGTCCGAAAGTGTCTGCACGCCTATGGGATTCACTCGTCCACTATCCAGCCTGAGTTCATGCCGGACAGCGACGCGGAAGACAACAACGCTGCGCCGTCTTACTCTGCCGGAAGCAGTAATGGTACCCCGCCAAACAAATTCCCCCGAGGGCCGGATGCTTTGCGAGACGGCGATCCCCAGGCCTGTCTTCTGGAATGTGGCGAGGAATGCGCTCGGGGTGGACAATGCTGCCCCAAGCCTGCACCGTGATTCCGTGTGCGGGCTGGCGCCTCCTGACCTGTGGTTTGTCTCATAATTGCATATTATTACAGTTCCTACCATTGCATGCTCTCGTCTGCTTCGGCAGGTGTGGGCATTTGTACTTTTCGTCCGGATTATTTATGTCGAGTCCTAGAAGGAATGCGCTTAATGACTAATGGGCTACACTGTATTTTTCTTGTTTGACTGCATCGACATCTTCATACGCATTGTATCGCTAAGAATAAATGTACATGGATTGGCATGAGACGACATGCCGCACTACTTTGTAAATCGACTCATATCTATATACATTTCTCCTTGTAAGGTCTCCTGTTGACTGGTTACTTTTTTCGGCAACATTCGGGGTCTGGAACGATGATTGGTGCCTGAATCGGATGCCTGGAACACCGCCACGTGACTCCTCGATTGGCAACCAACGTGACAGCCAGGAACATCGACAAGGAACCATGCGCTGATCCTCGTCTTCTTCTTCGATCCTTTGTTCGTTCCGCTCGGATTGATATCCTCATCCAGAGCATGCTACACCATCCTGTCAATTGTTGATTACCGCGCCGACCTCGTCTCAGCAAGGGCGGAGGCGATGCAGCAGACGCCCTAGCTGCGTTGTCCCCATCCAAAGCTTGCGATCACCACGATGAGTTACTCGCATTCGCACAGCGCAGGCTCTCATGCTTATCGCCCTGCCCGTCCGAATCTCTCCTCGTCCTCGAATCTCTGGGACTCGGTGCAGGATGCCGTTCCGGGCTGGGCCAAACAATGGATCGCCGGGGTCCAAACACATTGCATGTCCTGGGTGCGGAGTAGCGACAATTCCGCTCGAGGCCCGATGGACGTGATTTCAGTCGCGCGGAGGATCACTCGGTATATATTCAACGTCAAAACCGCATTGATTCTCCTGTGGTGCTATACTCTGTGGTGGGGGGAGCGCACGGTGTTTCGCGATACGCTGGCGACTTGCGCGTGGAATCAATGGGAGAAATGGGTGAGTTCTGATCATTGGAGAGGGCTCTGGTTACTTCTTCATGACCATTCTACAGATCGCATGGCTAATTGGTCTTGTTGTCATAGCCCCAGGATGCCACGCCGCACCATGTTGCCTTCATCGCCGACCCCCAGTTGGTCGATCCCCATACCTATCCCGGTCGGCCTTGGCCCCTTTCCACGTTGACAGTGAAGTTTACGGATCAGTACCTCCGGCGCTCCTTTTCGTCGATACAGAGAACCTTTGGGCCCGATTCGGTGGTCTTCCTCGGCGACCTGTTCGATGGTGGCCGCGAGTGGGGTACCAGGGACAGCACCAGCCCGGAGAAACGCTATCAGAAATACAAGGATTCGTTCTGGAAGGATGAATACCATCGATTCGTGAAAATATTCGCCGACCAGTGGAATGACGGCGATTGGGCCACCTCCGACCCCCGCGGCCGGAGAATGATCTCGAGTCTGCCTGGTAACCACGATCTGGGCTTTGGATCTGGGATCCAGATCCCCGTGCGGGATCGATTCCAGGCCTTTTTTGGCAAGGGGAACCGTGTTGACATGATCGGAAACCATACCTTTGTGTCGATCGATACCGTGTCCCTCAGCGCCATGGACCAGCCGGACCCGGAGACGGGGAGCTCGGGGACCGGCTCGGGCGATGGCGTCCAGCCAAATGAGCACATCTGGAAGGAGCCAGAGGAGTTTCTCAACAACATGAAAGCCCACCGGGGCAAGGCCGAGGCGAAGGAGCTGCGGATGCTGCGAAAGCAGAGTGAGGGGCACCTGTTTGACCACAAGGTGGTCGACGACGTCTCGCAGCCCACCCTGCACCGCGACACCCCTCTGGAGGACTCGGACTTTCCTGCCATTCTTCTCACGCACGTCCCGTTGTATCGCAAGCCGGGCACCCCCTGCGGGCCTCTCCGCGAACGCTACCCACCCTCGTCCGACGAGGAGCTGGAAGAAGACGACCGCAACGCCATCACGATCGGCAGTGGCTATCAGTACCAGAACGCCCTCACGCCGAGTATCTCCAAGGACCTGGTGACGAAGATCGGACCGAATCTGGTCCACGTTTACTCGGGCGATGACCACGACTACTGTGAGATCTCCCATCGGGAGTTTAGCGGGTCGCCGAAGGAGATTACTGTGAAGAGTCTCTCCTGGGCCATGGGGGTCCGTCGCCCGGGGTTTGTGCTTACGAGTCTCTGGAACCCGATTGACCCTGCGACGGGGCAGTCCTCGGGACAAAGCCAATCGGGGGCGACCATCCAGAACCATCTCTGCCTTCTGCCCGACCAGCTGTCCGTCTTCATCCACTACGGCCTCGTGTTTGGTTTGACCCTTGCGGTGCTCCTTGCGCGGGCCGTTCTTTGCGCAAAGTACCCGGCCCCCACACGCTCCTCGAGCCCGATCCTCCCTCTGTCGGAGAGCAGAGCATATTCCCCACCCCCGGCCGGATTCAAAGCCCCCTCCTCCAGTACGTCCCGCTCCACCTTTGTGTCCCCGCGTGGGTTGGCCAGTCGGGCCACCAACGCACCCCCTCGGCCCACCCACTACGCGTATTCTGATGCTTACTCGGGCGCAGATGCCGATGCGGTTGACTTGGACGGGTCGAAGTGGAAGCCGGGGCGGTCGCAGAGCCCGCTGGACCGGATTAAAGGGGAGTTGGTTACGTCCGTGAAGAGCGTAGCGATGGTGGTGTTTGCATGGTATTTCTTTCTGATATGGCGGTGGTAGACATGGTCATGTACATACAGCATGGTACAGATCTGATTGCATAATGGAGTTGGTTGGATACGAATACAACACGACGATAATTGAAGTGGTACGGAGTACCCATGGTCGTCTCACGATGATCCACCCGTTATACTTCGGGCCGCGCGATGGTGGCAAAGATGGAGATCCCCAGATGCAACACCCCCTCAAACGGAGCCAGTCGGACTCGTGTTTAGAGTCAAACTATGCTGTCTGGGGATTTGTCGGAGATTGGGAAATTTTGATCCCCACGGGCGAAGTCGTCGATCGTGGTGATCCCTGGATGATGCTGAACGTGGCGGTGGCAGATGCAGTCAGCGTTTGAGGGATAATAATAGAAGTTCTTATGCTTTAGACCGATCTTTCCCAGTCGGATACCGGTGAGACAATTCTTATGTCTGGTTGTCTTACTATTATCTACTAGGAGTATGGAGTACGGTTATCGCCTACCATATTTACTATGTACGGAGTAGTAAATATCACATGGTAGAATATAGACGCCGTCCATTATCTAGCAATTTCACTCCAAATTTCATATAACAATCTTAGTCACTTCCCGCATAGAAAGCAAGACAGTCGATAGGATCTACCGCATGCGGCATGCATCGTGCAACCCTACCGCATCATCCACATACCAACAGACCGACAGACAGACCAGCTGAACAACCCTCCTAAAGCGTCATTTTTCCCAAAGCCAAATGCAAATTGGCTTCGACCGGCGTCTTGGCTCGTGGCCTTCCAGAAACATTCGAACAGACGACCATGGGTTGTTCTCCCGTGCGCTGCGCCAATGGCATCTTCCATATGGCCTCAACCCACTCCTCGCGCCGCCCCGTCTCCACCAGACAAAGGACATTGTTCACGGTACGAATAGGTATGGAGTGATGGACACCCTCAGGGGGCGGCAAGTTCCCCTGTCAGACGAGTGGTTGTTGGTGTTGGTGGTGACTGCTGCTGGTTCCGGCCCACCGCCTCTAGGATGCCGGATATGGCCATCACACTCGCATGTGTCTCTGCATGCTACCGGTCTGGGCGAGGTACAAAATATTTACGGGGCCCGGATCGGCGGGCAGAAACTTACTGAGATCTTCGTTTTACTCATTCTTCCAGTGACGGATCGTGAGAGTCGAGTATCGTACTGCCACTTCGTATAGATTGACTGACCACCTACCATGGGATTTCTACTGAAAAAACCCGACGACGCGGCTGGGTCTGCGGCCCCAGCTATTATCATCGGCTTGTTTGTTGCATTTGGAGGACTGCTGTTTGGGTGAGCTGATCTCTGCGATGAGTATCGGTATGCGAACGCAAAGCTGACTCGATAGATATGACACCGGTACTATCAATGGCATCCTGGCCATGAAATACTGGCGCAAGCTCTTCTCCACCGGATACATCAACCCCTCGGACAACTATCCTGATGTGACCTCGTCGCAGTCGTCGATGATTGTGTCGCTGCTGTCCGCCGGTACCTTCTTCGGTGCGCTGACCGCCGCCCCCGTCGCCGACTACTTTGGTCGTCGCGTCGGCATGATCCTCGACACCGGCGTCTTCTGCTTCGGCGTCATCCTGCAGACTGCGGCGACGTCGATCCCGCTGTTCGTCGCCGGGCGCTTCTTCGCCGGATACGGCGTGGGCTTGCTGTCGGCCACGGTGCCGCTGTACCAGTCTGAGACCGCGCCCAAGTGGATTCGAGGCACCATCGTCGGCGCCTACCAGCTGGCCATCACCCTCGGTCTGCTCATCGCCGCCGTCGTGAACAACGCCACCAAGAACCGCATGGACACGGGCTCCTACCGCATCCCCGTCGCCGTGCAGTTCGCTTGGGCGATCGTCCTCGTCACCGGCATGCTCGTCCTGCCCGAGACGCCGCGCTTCCTGATCAAGAAGGGCAAGCATGAGGCGGCGTCCAAGGCGCTGGCGCGCCTGCGTCGCCTCGACATCAACAACCCGGCCATCGTGTCCGAGCTGGCCGAGATCCAGGCCAACCACGAGTACGAGCTCAGCGTCGGCAAGGCCAGCTACTGGGAAATTCTCAAGGGCACGCTCGGCAAGCGCCTGGCGACCGGATGCGCGGTGCAGATGCTGCAGCAGCTGGCCGGCGTGAACTTCATCTGTAAGTCTCCCACTCGACTCCCTCGCACCGCCAGTCAGGCTAACGTGACGCAGTCTACTACGGCACGACCTTCTTCGAGCACTCCGGCATCAAGAACGGCTTCATCATCACTCTGATCACCAACATCGTCAACGTGGTCTCCACCTTCCCCGGCCTGTACATGGTCGAGAAATGGGGCCGCCGGCCGCTGCTCCTCTTCGGCGCGGTGGGCATGTGCGTGTGCCAGCTGATCGTGGCCATCGTCGGCACGGTCGCCACCTCGGACGTCGCCAACAAGGTGCTGATCGCCTTCGTGTGCGTCTACATCTTCTTCTTCGCCTCGTCCTGGGGCCCCGTCGCCTGGGTCGTCACCGGCGAGCTGTTCCCGCTCAAGGCCCGCGCCAAATGCCTGTCGCTCACCACCGCCACCAACTGGCTCTTCAACTGGGCCATCGCCTACGCCACCCCCTACATGGTCGACGCCGGCCCCGGCAACGCCGACCTGCAGTCCAAGGTCTTCTTCATCTGGGGCGGCTTCTGCTTCCTCGCCATCATCTTCGTCTACACCTGCATCTACGAGACCAAGGGGCTCACCCTCGAGCAGGTTGACGAGCTGTACGCCAAGGTCGCCGTCGCATGGAAATCGACCGGCTTCACGCCCTCGGTGCACTACACCGATGTGCGCGATGTGGCGGATGGCAATTCTGATGTGGATCTGGTCAAGCTCGAGGCGGATGCGCAGGTGAAGCACGATGCGGAGCATGTAGAGAGTGCATGATGGGTCTGGTTTTGTATGAGTCACGAGAGATGGTATGCTGTAGTTTAGAGGAGTGAATGTTGAATGCAATTGATGCCTTATATTCTGCCTCAGGCTGCAAGGAACTTCTGTAATGTGATTGGACAGAAGGGCCTACGTGTACCCCGTATCACGTGCTGTGCTGGCCCTTCCCAGAACGGAAATGCCGGGGTCGCTGGACCCTGAACTTCGACACTCGACTTCCTCCTCCCTCTCTCTTCCTCATACTCCGTATATCTGCCAATGACGGAGATGACAGAACCGTCTGGCCATCTCAATCCCCCTTACTACGACCATGCTGCCCGCCACACCGCGATAAGCCACTAACCACCCCCTCACTTTCACATGCAGCGACCTACTTTCGACCGTTCAACTGGGATTACTTCGGTCTCCCGATCCTCCCCATTCTACAGCCATGGCGGACGCGATCACCGTCGTGGACGAGCGGCGTCAGCCCGGCTCACTCGGTACGCCGCAATTGCAGCCCGGGTGGGAACTGCACAATCTCAAGCACCTACGCGAGGCCGATGACGACGATTCGACGGTGACAGATGGGCTGTTGGCCGACAGAGTTCCCGACAGCGATCGACGGCCTTCTCCGAGACAGTCCTCGGGCTGGACGCCGCCGCCGCATCCGCTGTTCCCACCGCTTCCTGCCTACGGCCCGCCGTCGTTCGCTTCCCGTCTCAAATACCTCGCGATTCGATGTGTCTCCTCCGTGCTGTCGCTTCTCTTTCTCGGCGCGATTGTGATCGGTGCCCTTCTCCACAGTCTGGCGGGACTCTTCTCCAATACTGGTCTCTGGCTGCGGGGGCAGGACCCCCAAGCGCAACGGGTGTTCCGTGCAGAGGAGCGCACCCGGAGCCTCGAGCGGCAAAGCGACTCGCGGAAATGGGAGCGCCGACAAGAGAAGAAGGAAGTCGACGAAGAAGCCCCCGATGAGTGTCCGCCGCTGGAGGGTGGCAAGGACCCGATCGTCAGCGACGTCGCGTACTACGCCAGGCGAGTCGGGTTGGACGTGGAGATGTTCAAAGTCCAGACGGAGGATGGGTTTATCCTGACGCTGTGGCATGTGTACAACCCCCAGGAGTACACCCCCTTGCCTCCACGGGAGAGGAAGCCCCGCGGTCCGCGTGTGTTCACTGAACGGAAGGACTTCGGGCCCGCAGGACATCGGCGCAAGTATCCGGTTCTTCTGATGCATGGCCTCCTCCAGAGCTCCGGCGCGTATTGCGCCAATGACGATGACAGTCTCGCTTTCTTTCTGTGTAAATCCGGGTATGATGTGTGGCTCGGGAATAATCGCTGCGGCTTGGGCGCGGAGCACGCGACGCTCACTGAGGCAGACCCGCGCATGTGGGCGTGGAACATCCGGCATTTCGGCGTGTATGATCTCCCTGCGCTTGTTTCTCGCGTGCTGTATGAGACGGGGTTCGAGAAGCTGGGGCTGGTCGCCCACTCGCAGGGGACGACGCAGACGTTCGTCGCGCTTGCCAAAGATCAACGACCGGAGCTGGGCGAGCGCATCTCGGTCTTCTGCGCTCTCGCACCGGCGGCGTATGCGGGCCCGCTGGTGGAAAGGTCGTACTTTCGTTTCATGCGCATCATATCACCTGGAGTCTTTCGCATGATCTTTGGCATACATTCGTTCATTCCTTTCATGATGACCATGCACCGGATGCTGCCGCCGCGTGTCTATGGCGCGCTGGGCTACTTTGTCTTTTCCTATCTCTTTGGCTGGAGCGATACTCGCTGGGACCGGGGCCTGCGCGATCGAATGTTCCAGTTTGCTCCCGTGTACGTCAGCACTGAGACCATGCACTGGTGGCTTGGCCCGGAGTGCTTTGCGACCCAGAAATGTATCTTGGCCACTCATGCGGTCGGACTCGCCGAGACGGAAGAGGATCACCGCGTGGAGCGAGGCCTCGATGACGGCACCGCTCGGAGCGACACGGCGTGGTACGGTCCCCAGACCCCGCCGGTTGCCCTTTGGGTCGGGGGATCTGACAACCTCGTCGATGGACGCCGGCTGTTGCGGCGACTGCGAAACGGTCGGGAACCGCATGTCCGGGTGGTCCATGAGAAGATCATCGAGGACTACGAGCATCTCGATGTGCTGTGGGCTATGGACGCCATCGAGCAGGTTGGACGGGAGGTACGCCAAGTGCTCTGGTCGACGATAGCCCCTGAGACGCGAGCGGTCTGCCGGACCCCTCGAGGCGTGCGATAGTGGCGTCACCTGCATGAGACACGAATCATGGACCATGGTGACCGCCGTGGCTGTACATAGCTACATAGAACAATTCCCAAATCCACGATTGAGTTCTGCAATAAACGGTTCCGGCGTTAAGTCCGCCCCGCCAGCCGCGTGGCGGTTGCTGCCTTGCCCTAAGTCCGCTGTCTCCGGGAGCCTCCTCGTATTTAGTCGTGCGATACAGCATGGAAAAGAGGTAGTAATAGCCTTCTGACAGGATCAACAGGGTCAAAAACTACAATGCCGACGCGATCCTTCAACCCAGACACCGACATCCCCGACCTCGCGGGGAAAGTCATTTTCGTTACCGGAGGTGAGCTACCACGCAGCCAAGTAATGACATCAGACGCGACCATCTAACAAGACTTAGGAACCGCTGGCCTGGGCGCTGCGACCGTCAAATCCCTGGCCAAACACAACCCAGCCCGCATCTACCTCAGCGGCCGCAATGCCACCAGCGCCGCCGCCGTGATCCAACAGGTCCAGGAATCCGGCAGCAGCGCCAAGCTCACCTTTGTGAAATGCGACCTCGCCTCGCTGGCCTCGGTCAAGTCGGCCGCCGAGGACTTCCTCGCCCAAGAATCCCGCCTGGACATTCTCGTCTGCAACGCGGGCATCATGGCCGTGGCCCCGGGGCTTACCGCCGACGGCTACGAGGTGCAGTTCGGGACCAACCATCTCGGCCACGCGCTGCTGATCCGCAAGCTGCTGCCCTTGCTGACGGGGTCAGCCTCCGATGGCCCCGCGGTAGAAGGCGGTGGTGTAAACGGCGGCCGCCTGGTCATCCTCAGCTCAGACGGCTACCGACTGCACCCGCGCGGCGGCATCCTGTTCGACACGCTCAAGACCACACAGGACTGCGGCTTCGGCGCCTCGTGGATCCGCTACGGTCAGAGCAAGCTGGCCAATGTGCTGTATGCGCGCGAGCTGGCCCGCCGGTATCCGGCGCTGATGAGCGTGGCCATCCACCCGGGCGTGGTGGGCACGGGGCTGGTCGACGCGTTGAGCTGGCAGAAGCGCGCGTTCGTCTATGCGACGACGGTGGGGCGTCTGGTGTCGCTTGAGGAGGGCGTGCTCAACTCGCTCTGGACGGCGACGGTGCCCCGGGAGGCGCTGGTGAATGGCGCGTTTTATGAGCCGGTGGGAAAGTTGCGGGAGAAACTAGATGCTGCTGCGGAGGATGAGGCGTTGGCTGGGAGGCTTTGGGAATGGACCGAGGAGCAGCTGGTGGGTTTTTTGTAGTGTTGGTACTATTTGCCGGTACTAGCTATAGGTAATGTTAATGTTATCTTTGACTATACTTATTACGACAACCCTTACAATTGTATACTATCAGTATCTAGCTCCGAACCCCCCGGTCTCATGTACATCTAACAATAACCCAGACTAAACCCCCCTCTATCTTTAGGTGCTTGAAGGCAGTCACGTATCGGAGAAATGCACCAGGCCATGAGGGGAAGATGTCTATTAATATCTCATCTACTCCCTCTATACCACTCACAGCTCTATCCCATCCCCCCTGCAGCTGCAAGACGCATAATATCACCGTCTTATACACTCTCACCGGGTCCTCGTGCGGGGTCCCGATAGCCCAACAATCCATGCATCGACTAAGACGCAATTTGCCACCAATCCAGCCCTATCCAGGTCATCTCCGACGCTGAGGTCAGACGTCCCTCGGATGTGCCGGCACGGAAGAATCCTGTTTATCATTCTCCGCGTGCGGAGATGCTGCAGCTGTACCTAGTGTCTAGCGCAACGGACGGGATGGAATCTTCACTTGTGGGCCCATAGGCTTGGCCGAAGCTTGGATTGCTTAATATCTATGTATGTATGCTGCAGATGCGCCGATGTAGGAGTACATACTGCCGAGTCGTAGCTGGACGCAGTAAAGGTGTCTAGCACATGCGGAAATGCTACGTCCTTCAGCGAAACAAAGCCTATGGAAAGGATGCGTCTTAGTCTACTGGTGGGGATAGATGATATCAGATTCCAGGTGAGCCAAATCCAGCCCTATGCCATTCCTTCCTCCTCACGTCCAGGCAGCGAGATTGCCCTTGCTTACCCTCCTCGTCTCGTCTGTCCATGGCCCCATTTACTGTCTCTAGAATGAGCTAGGAGACTCCCCGCAGGACTCGATCCAATCCTGCACGCTCATGCCGATACCACCGTCTCTCCACCCGTGCAGACTCATCCGATGGTGAGGGGTCAGATGCCGTGTACCAGGGGGAAGGGGGATCGCTGGAGCAGACGAGATGAGGGGAAGTGTATACTCGTCTGCTATATAAGGTTGGAGATATCTCCCGTCGTTCCCTCATATGTTCCAGCACAGATAGCATTCTGTAGACAAAATGAAGACCAACATCGTCTCTGCTCTTGCTCTCCTGGCTCTCCTGACCGAGACTGGCGCAGCTCCAACTGCCCGGGACTCGGCCGGCAACCCGCCGTTGCGTGGCTCGGAGGATCTGCTGGGCTACTCGGCCTCCAACAAGCTGTCGGATGATTCCACCGAGGGTATCAAGTACACGCTTGTGAGCGGGCAGAAGGACGATGCCGACCTCGGGCAGTTCCTCGACTTTGAGGACGCAGACAACCCGCAGCCTATCCGTGGTGATCTCGGAGGCACCGATCCTGGTCCTCGTAAGTCTATACCGTTTTAGATGCATCGCGTCTGAGACTCACCGTGCAGGAAACTACTACTACGACCGGATCAACAGTGACAAGATGGCGCCCCCGGGCACTGACTCTGGTCAGACCATCAATGCACAATGGCCGATGGGTGAGTTACATCACCTCTTATCTTTCGTCCCTTACTAACCCAAGCAGGACTCAGCCGGAACAGGTATGCACATGCCTCATCTTCATGGAGTGAGCCACGCTGACGCGTATAGACTCGGCCAAGACAATGCAGGCTGGGCACGCCAGGAAAACATCAACGTCATGCCCGACGCCACCAAGATGGCCGGCGTCGACATGCGTCTGGAGGCCGGCGCCTACCGCGAACTGCACTGGCACGTCGCCAGCGAGTGGTCGCTGGTGCTGAACGGGTCATGTCGCATCCAGGCTATCAATGAGAACGGCGAGACCTTTGTGGACGATGTGACCGAGGGCGATGTCTGGTTCTTCCCGCCGTATGCCTGTCGCCATAAACTACGGGGTAGTCAGCTCAAGCTAACTGGACAGTGGCGTCCCTCATTCCATCCAAGCCCTCGATACCGGGGTAGAGTTCCTCCTCGTCTTCGACGACGGGTCCTTCTCGGAGGACAACACCTTCCTCGCCAGCGAGGTGTTCGCACACAACCCGGTAAGTGAAACCCCTGCTCACACTTCTGACCACTGACTGACTGATCTAGAAATCCGTCCTAGCAAAAGACCTCGGCCTCCCGATCAGCGCCTTCGAAAACATCCCGGAGGACGAACTATACATCTTCCCCGGCACCCCAGCCCCGAAGGACATCGAGGAACAAAACGTAACGACCGCCGCGGGCGTCCTCCCCCGCAAGGACAGCTACTCGTACCACTTCTCCGAGCAGCCTGCGCACGAGGTCGCCGGCGGCTCCGTCAAGATCGTCGACCCGGCCACCTTCCCGATTGCGTCCAACTTCGCCGCCGCCGTCGTCACCGTCCAGCCTGGCGGCATGCGCGAAATTCACTGGCACCCCAGCAGTGATGAGTGGACGTTTTTCATCCGCGGGCAGGGACGGGCCACGCTGTTTGAGGCGCCTAGCACCGCTACCACGTTTGATTATCGGGCCGGGGATGTGGGGTATTTCCCGCAGTCGCGGAGTCATTATATTGAGAATACGGGGGAGGAGGAGTTGGTGTTTTTGGAGGTGTTGCAGGCGGATCTGTTTACTGGTAAGTGGTTCTGTATTTGGGGGAGTGGATGGATGTACTGACAGTGATAGATATTGCGCTGGGCCAGTGGATCGGCTCGACGCCGAAGCAGATCGTCGCGGATACGCTGAAGCTGCCGGAGAGCGCGCTGAGCAAATTGAAGACGGAGAAGCAGTATGTGGTTGCTGGGTCGAATGAGACCGCTGTTGCTCAGAGATGATCCGTCATGGTGGTTGATGTAGTCTGGTGTTTATATGATGGTTGCGGCATAGTTGTATCTACGTAATGCACTATGATTTTATCCACGTGTTTCTCATAGTAGTCGTAAAGAAAGTAGAACAGGGTATACCAGTAAGTATATAGACTGCTCCATCTCACCGACTCACGGGGTGTATGGAGGAGGAAGATCAGCCCCCTTCGACTGAACACTCTCATCGTCCGACGAATCCGACGCAGACTCATCCTGCATCCACACCTTGGCCTCTTGCGTGATAATCTTCTCCCCACTGGCGCTGGCCACCTGCTACAAACGTCAGCATACGAAGCGAAGCCCGCTGCACGACAAAACATACCTCGCTCTGACTAGGTCCAATCCTCCCCACCAACCGCCCATTCTTCCACACCTCATTACGGAGCACCATGCCCTTGAAATCCGTCCGATGGATGAGACAGTCCCGCACATCGCAGTCTCTCAGCGTCGACCGTTTCACGTGAGTACCTGCCATCTGCACATTGTCCAGGGTACTCCGCCGGACGGAGCTGCCGTCCGTGACGACAGAGGCGCGCACCGTGCTGCGCGTTACGGAGCTCTGCCCCGTCACGTTGCTGTCTTTGATAGAGCTGCGGCGGACGGAGCGGACGTTCTCGAGCCGCGAGCCCTTTGCGTCGAGACGGCGCGCGGACGCCACGTTCGTCAGGGTGCTGTTGACTATGGTGCTGTGGCGGGCTGAGACGTGCGTTAGCATGCTGTGCGAGATGTCGCTGCGGGTGATGCTTGTCCTGTGGGAGGTTGGTGCAGTTCTGCTGTTGTCGTTCGAGAGAGGATGGCTGGTGATGGTGACGGCGTTCAGCTTGCTGCGCCGGATGGTGTCCGCTGGCGTGAGATTGCTGAATGAACATTGATTGATTGAGGAGCGGGATATACTTGGGGTTCTGTCTGGGCCGAGCATGGTGTTTGCAATGACTGTTTGTGTGGCCATGCTGCCGTATATCCTTGTGTCTTTGAGTGAGTTGAAGTCTGATCAAGATGACAGGATAATACGAGATTATATGCCCGGAATTTGCGGCTGCCTGCGGGGTATCGCTGACAGCTCGTGTGGCTTGCAAGGCTGCGACATTACCATCAGATCTATTGGCAAGGCTTATTTAGTATGTCTTCCTTCGCGGATCAGTCGAAGGATTCCATCACACATAGCTCTACGTCTTATTCGTCGCAACGCATAGCAGATATACAGCACATAATATCTCAAGCCTGGACTGTCGGCAATTGACGGCGAACCGGAACGTTCTTCTTTCTCTGCATCTCAGGAAACCCAGTTAGAGTGACTCCATCTCTAAACAAGGGACAATGTGTTGAACCTCCGTAATAAAACATTCCCAGCAGGTCTGCCTCTTCGCATGTGTTGGGGGTCACGCTGTCGTCGGCTGCAGAGGCGCCGGGCCGGACTGCTTCCCTGAAGGAGCGGGTGAAGAAGTTGTCCCATGATTGAAAGCCGTAGTATGGGGTTGCCAGATTACTGACCAACATTTCTGCCAATGTGTAGTCTGATATTCCCGCATTGGCGGTGTCGATCAAGTGCTGAAGCGCTGATGTGCTGAACCACCCGGACGAGTTGTCCAACACGACCGCGACTCGGGGGATTGAGACACTGGCTTCATGCGTGGGAAGCTTTCCCATCATGTTATTCACCTGGGTCTTGGAAGGCCGCAGTTCCGCTGGGATGCTCTTCACCCGGCCAATAACGACGAGAATCGAGAGCCTGATTCTATCGGCTTGGAGTAGATCATCGCTACACGCTGGTCCCCGAGTAACGATGTGGTTGAGAAATTGGAGTAGTTCCTGGTAGCTTTGGACCTCGTACGGACAGCCCCCAGTCTCCTGGAGCATCGATTGGAACAGCATGTATATCCGTGAGTTGGTCTCGATGAGTTGCTGGAACTCGACAACAACCGCGTGCAGGACTCGTGGCTCTCGGTCTACTTCTTGGAGTAGTCCTGCAAGCCACTTTTGCGGTATTCTAGCCGATATGTTCCTACTGGTATGTCTTTAGCAGGTCATTCTCATCCGAGGACACTGCTTGCCTCTGAAGACTGCAGCTCACCTCCGGCTGTCCATTGCCACACATACCTGCTGCGCTCTGTTATAATATCTGTCTTTTGAGTGTCCCCTTACCTCGCTGTGTAACTGTTGACATAACGCTGCCCACGTAAAAAAAAAAAAGCCAACATGGCATATGATTACGCGCGCATGTTGGCTGTGTTCTTCCAATCATATTGTTGCGGATGTCTTCAACTTACTAGAAGGCATACGCCCGATTTTGTGTTGCCGAGATATGTTGTAAACAACACTGGAAACGTTCTAGCTGTCTACCGCTGTTCGCATTGTCAGGGTAAGGAAAGATGCAAGGAGACTTTATCATCCGAATGAACGGGTATCTGAGAAGCAATGGAAGCAATAGCTGCCAGCGCATGTGCCATGTATGCATGCCAAAGAGACAATCTTACTACTTGAGTGGCTCAGTAGGCAATATTGAATATACATGCGGCACAGTCGATCCTTATCCATGCATACGGAGTACCCTCCAGTTGTTTGCTTTTGGTCAACCTGCAGAAAAGTGGAGGAGCGCATCATATCCATCCCAGTTCACCGCTACAATGTGCCCGGTTGATGCAAGACTTGCCCTTGCTTGCCATGCATAGTATCTCGTCTTCAAACGGGCTAAATCAGAACTAGACACACTTGTAGTATCACCACGTCACTCCGTGCAGCCAGCGGGATCATGACTCGGCATGATGCAAGCCACCAATAAGGCAAGTTGGGGCTCAAAGCAAGATCGTGCAGCCTGCATCACTAGCACCTGAGCTCGGCATTGTAGATCGTGACCTTGACCAGTCATAGCGTTCCAGTGTTGCTTTCCAAGTCTACCAGAACCACTTAGCAATGAACAAGATCATCAGAAGCAGGACAGGTGATCTAATATGTCAGTCCACAACATTCCATCACCAATCAATATGTATATCTATGAAACACGGCTTTCCCAATTTATGAGAACGCTCACTCTTTTTCCGCCACAGCATCAGCCAGCAGAGTGTCGTTGACCACGCCTGTCACCCTCTCCACCCCATCCGCATACGCCCAGCCTATATCCAGATTAGCACATGTAGTCGTCCGATGGAAGGCTAACTGACCCAGCGTCGGGTGAACGATGAGCCCCGGCTTGTAAATGTCAAAGCTGCGCTCCTTCGCCCAGTCCTGGATGCGGTCCCAGTCCTTGCACTGGTGACGGCCCTGATCGATCCCGAAGGGGATTCGCTGTCTGTTTATAGTCAGCCGGCCTGGTCCACTCAACTCCAGCAGAAGAACTTGTCATACCCCGCCCCCCATTGCATGGGGAAGACCGTGAGATCGGCGTTGCATCTTGCAGAGTGAAGCAAGTAGTTCAAACAATGCTCGGCATGCTTCGTCAGCTCGTACATCTCTTCTGCCGTCTTGGTCGCGTGGTAGTGCTCCGGATAAAGCATGTAGCGCACCCGCTTGATGCAGTGGATGGAATGGAAGACCGCAACCGAGCTGTAGATCCCGGAGCCATCGGTCAGCTCGACGAGGGCAGGATTATCGCGAAAGTCGTCGCCGAGCTCATCCCGCGACAGGCGGATATTGGAGTCTGCGCCATCAGTCTCGCGTCTCTCTCGTAAAGGGGAATGCGATGCACGCACACTGAAGGAGTTCATCCCACGCTGCTTCGAGCTCGGGTGATGGCGGACCACGTTCTTTATCGGGATGGGGAACGACAGTCCCGTTGTCCGCTAGTCGGACGTCATCCATGAGGACGTCGAGTTTATAATGAATTGCATCTTGGAATGGTGCTGTCGCAGAGTATTAGCCTTCTGGACTGCTTGCGCTCCAGCTCAGTCACTTACTGGGAATAGCGTTGGGTACGTAGATCCCCTTTGGCCATAAGATGGTCCCAAGAAGAAGCATTATATTGCACAATGCCAGGGCCACATGAACCGAGATTGCTGTAGCATGTCGCCCGTAAAAGGGCTCCGGATCGGACTGCTGATCCCCTCCTTTTAGCCATTCTTGTTCAGACTCGCCGCTTTGAAGAAAGCCAACTGTCGACTCGTCTTCCGAAGATGGCCTGCTGAGGAGGCTATACCGTGGGATTCTCCACTGGCGGAAGATATTCATCATGACATCCAGGCAGCCAATATGGCAAAGTCTCGTTTCTCGCTGGTAGATGTTAGGGGCCAAGTACCCTATCCTTTTATCAGGGTAGGCCCTGACCGCTCTTGATCAACCGTTCTTCAAACGACAGATCGGATGTCAATAATGCCACGAAGCCTTGGAAGCTGCAAGGAAATATGCAGAATCAAGTCGGCCAGCGAGCCATCCGATCAGCCGTCGTCCCTTGCGTTAGAGTCTCTGTCTCAATGTGTCTATACGATTATGTCTGGTCATGCTGCGCTCTGACGTAGCAAAAACCTTGATCAAGGCATATTCAGTTGCCAAACTTTGCCCTTGCATCCTCTACACATCAAGATGCCCCAGCTCTGTACGTCGTTGGGCCCAAGGCCAGCAAAATATGAGGTCGAAAGTCCGGATCATGATACCTTGGCCGGATCTGGTATGCAAATCACTGTCAGATGGAGTCACCGCTCCTCAAACACGCAGTCCTATGTAATGACATTCGTGCTTTGTGCAAGGGAGGTCTTACGTGTCCACGATCAAGACAGTCACATCTCATGACGAAATCGAAAGTATGGGAAGAGGGTATAAATACCTGTTCGAAATTGTAGATTCTGGAGTCAAGCATCTACCAGTGCAGAAACATCTCCGATAACGCTCAATTGTCCTCGCTACTCAGCAATCTCCGGGAAAGTCCATCACAATGGTGTATCTCCGCCAGATCCTCACCTTGGCGCTGGTGACTTGCGCCTACGCTCGCCCTGGTATGTGTCTCCAAATCGCTCCCGAAAGGCTGTGATTCTCTCCTGCTAACATCAACATCCGGAATAGTCGCACATAACGAGGTGACCAGTGTAGTCAACACTGGTCAGGATTATGATGGGGGCTACGAGGGTGCTGGTGCTGATGCTGGTGTTGGTGCTGGCGTTGGTGCTGGTGTTGGGTTCCGCAAGCGAGACAGTGAAGCCACCAGCCTGGATGGGGGCTACGAGGGTGGTGTTGGAAAGAGAGACACAAGTGTAGCCAACAGCTTTGATGGAGGCTACGAGGGTGCTGGTGCTGATGCTGGTGTTGGTGCTGGCGTGGGTGCTGGTGTTGGGTTCCGCAAGCGAGATAGTGAAGCCACCAGCCTGAATGGGGGCTACGAGGGTGCTCCGGTCCTCGCTCGCTTCAAGAGAGACAACACTGCTATAAGCAGCCCTGATGGAGGATATGAGGGTGTTGATGCTGGTTTTGGTGCTGGTGCTGGTGTTGATGCTGGTGCTGGGTTCCGCAAGCGAGACAGTGAAGCCACCAGCCTGGATGGGCGAAACGAGGGCGTTAATTAAGGTATAGAATGATGAAGTGGTTACGGTGGATGAGAACGAAGACTGGCCTGCCATGGGGAACGGAGCTAGTAACGACGAGATGTCTTTTGATTCATTGCGAGGGAGATGGACGGGAAATTGGGACTTTAACGGATGTAGTTACGTCTGAGAATTCGAACGTCAGCGGGCTTGCTAGCTGACCTCATGTTCTCTCGAAAAGTCTCTATTCCAGTAATGTTCATGTTCTATCTCTATAGATCTCACTTCCCCTTGATCTCAGAGGGCGTAGAAGCCAGAACATGGAATTATGCGCCAGAGTGGACATGACCGCTGACCTCGGGGCGGCACGAGCAGGGGTATATAGAGCTTGATATATCTCTGCTGCATCGACTGCATCGACTGCATCGATCTACACCGACCACGTCCTTTTTTATCACAGACTTTGGCACTTATGGAAGCAAGCATTACGACGAGGTCATTCCCAACTCGCAGAGTTATGGTCGTAGTAACAAAGCCTTTTAGCACACCGGAACAAATATTCGCAGCTGTGACCAAACAGACCCAGATCGTCAGCACAGAGGTCGAAGCCGTCTACAACTAACCGACACCTGTATGACCAGAATCTCTCATGGGACAATGGAAGGAGGTAGCTTTGATACGAGTCATCCTGCCCATCAGGCCTTACACCAGATCCCTGACAGGGGGAAACGTTCCACGACGTGGATGATGTTGACCCAATTGATGTGCTCAAGGGTGGACAGAGTGCGTGTGATGAGTCCTGGGGACATGTCGTTATAAGTATCACGGTCCTAGACAACCACCAAAACCTAAGACCTGTTGATAATGAAGCTACGCGAGATCAAGTTCCGGGGCGTCGTGCCCGCTACTATGATCTACCCCATTATCACCATTTCCGATATTTGAATTAAACCATAATTGCAGGGGCGATGGTTACCGAAATTTCAGGTCCAATCTTTAATATCTTTATCTGTACATACAAGTAGATTCAGAGGGTTATGCAGGGCAGTCGTGCTGTGTTGAGCAAATACCTATGTCAATTGTTATGTCCTGTCTCAGATGTATTTGTAGATATGACCAAACTGAGGCTAGGTCCACTACAGAAGAACCATTTCTCGTACACGGTACACCCATCAGAGCGCCATTAGGACAGTAATAAGGAAATATATTTGACTAGTGTGTAGATACATTAAAGAAGCTTATCACAAAATATACGGACACATAAAAGTCCATCAGAAGAAAGATCTGTGCGTTTTCAATCCGCGGCATGGAAAATACACGGCTCTGCCCCAACGCGTTTACAGAGCATCAGCAGGGTTAGCGAGGTCATTGCAGCCGAGAGCGACAGTGCCATCCTGCGTCATGCCGTTAGAGACAATTCATTTCAACCAATCTCATCAGGATTACTTACAAGGAGGTTGGCCTCACTGCAGCACTTGGGGGCGGTCGTGCAGGTCTCATCATAGACGTGGCCTAGTCGAGTTAGTATGTGTATTATATCGAGAGGAAAGAAATGAATATGGCAACTCCAAACATACAGGCAAGACCGATGGAGCCGACGATGGCCTCGGGGCCGAGGTGAAGGGCCTCGAGGATAGGGTCGACAACGCCATCCAGAGGAGTCTTCAGCTCCCCACAGCAGAGGAATGGCTTGATGCACTTGGCCTTGACGAGGTAGGTCTCCTCGTCCTCCGAAGAAGTGGCAGGAGCAGCGGAAACGAGGGCGGCGCCAGCGGCAAGGAGAGAAATGGCAGTAGAGAACTTCATTGTGATGGTGTTGGCCTGTGATGTCTCAAGAGAGGATACGATGTGTTCGAAGGGCTAGAGAAAAGACTGGATGGGGATTGTTCGTCTATCTGAGTGTTTTCAGAGGGAATTTGGCTGGATTCTCGACGCCTTATATGCCCTGACCGAGACTACATGACTAAACTGGGATGCGAGATCGCATCTGGATTCTTACAAGAGAATATGAGGACATCCAATGATGGTATCCAGAATCGTTATCTTCAATGTCAAATCCGGGCAGTCAGCTCTCGGGATCAGTATGCAAACTCGGTATTGTGGAAGATCAAAGGAAGGCGAAGCCTGTCGCATGGAGGCAAGGATCTACAGAGGATGGACTGTGGATGTTGATAAGAGACGAGAGTACCCGAGTCTCAAATGTCCGAATAGATGGAAACATCTTGGATGGCCAACGAGAGAGCATTCAGCGACCCAAAAAAGAGGGCAATCGATCTTGGCACCATGTAGATCGCCATGCAGGAACCGCATCTAGCGAGGACGCCACCGGGGAAGAACAAGGCCATGAGGCCAGCCGATAGTTCGGAAGATGGAGCCGGCCAAGCAATGCGTCTCCCTGTCAGGCATGAAAGCCTTATCAGTGGACGCCCTCATGAACTCCAGTTTGGCCCCGAACTCCCCCACTCCCCGGGAATTGATAGCAAACACCTGGAAATAAGCAATACTTTTTCAGCAGATGCCATGTCCCCTTGGCTTTCTTTCCTTGGCTGTGTGGTTAGAGCGGTTAATGCGCTCAGGAGAATGCATCTATATAGTGCCATCGACAGAGTCCGGAAGATCCGGGACAAGCGAGTCGATCTTCGGCTGATAAGCAGCGTTCTCGGTGTCTCTGAATGCCAGATTCTTCGGATCGTTTCCACACTGAGTATGAATGAAGAGAACATTAGTCCCAATGCAGTTACCGGGATATCCATGGTTCTGGGTAGGATGTGCCTCGATCCGGGGTGAACTCTATCGGATGAGAGGATTTACGTAAAGACGAGAAGGCCTCTTCGGTTAAGGATGAGCCGGAAGATCCTGATAGCATTTGCGTTCAGGATTCGCCAACCAGGTTTTGTCATATGTCTCACTCAGGCATCCGTATAGTGACCGAGCGATCACATGGATTTGATAATTGAATGTGGCTGCGGATTAGTTAGCCATGCTCAGGTCTGATAAGGAATTGAGTCAGCTCATTGGTTCCTGTGATGAGAAGTCTGGGGCTTCATACCAAGGAGATAGTATACATCACAAATCCTTCCTTCACGATGATTATTGTGTCTGCATAGTAGGGGGCTGATCGGGGTCGGCCTAACTTCGGGTGCCCTAAAGAATCCCACCTAGTTAGTCAGTCAATCAATTTGAAATTCGTGTTGGAGAGAGGTCAAGAAGAAGGCAAAGAGGAATCGATGCATCAGAATGGCAAGATCGAAGCTATTGTGATTACTCTTTTTGTATATTTCTGCCTGAGGCGTATATCACATGCTGAATGTCCTGGTCAGGTGATGTACTGACTCAGCTGTGGCAGCGGGTCAGCCACAGCACCAGCCACAGCCACAACACTCGCGACACAAAAAATGCATCGTCGATAATCGAGACTCTCTCCGTCGAACCTCCGTCTTCCCCCTCCACTCCTCATCCACCCTTCTTTCTGTGGGGTTGTTTCTTGTTGTTCTCTTCCTTCCTCTACATCCCCTCTGGTCATCTAAACATCATGGCCCCCCTCTCCATCGCCGACCTCGTGGCGGCCCTCCCCGCCGAAGACACTTGGGGCCCCGCCACCTCGTCCGACAACATGCTCAATGGCGTCCCTTATGCTCCCTTCTCCAAGGGTGACAAGCTGGGCCGCATGGCCGACTGGACTGCCGAGTCCAAGGACCGCGATCGTGCCGGTCGTCAGGCCTACAACCGCAACTACAGAGGTGCGACCTGTACCACATATGATAGAGTGCATCAGCTAACTGAAAACAAACAGACCAGCAAGTCTACGGCGCCGGTAGCTCCAGTCTTTTCTCGATCCAAGCCGCTGAGGAGGAATCTTCCTTCTCCGTCGTCGACAACACTCGTACCTCTACCAAGCGCACCTTTGGTCGTGGCGGCGGTACCGTCTTCCGCGGCCGTGGCCAGCGGGGTGGTGCTCAGCGTGGTGGCCGCGCTGGTTTCCAGCGCGTTGGTGCTGGCCGTGGCCAGGGTGACCGTTATTACGACAACCGCTCGGGTCGCAGCAACCGCGGCCGTCGCTTCGGATGGAAGGACTACGACAAGCCTCAGCGCACCCGGGAGCCTTCAGTCAACGTTCGCCCCGACTGGACCATGCTGGAGGAGGTCGACTTCAGCCGTCTCTCCAAGCTGAACCTCGAGACCCCCGACGGCGAGGACCTCGACTCGTACGGTTTCCTCTACTACTACGACCGCTCCTACGACAAGGCCCCCGTCAAGAACGCCGAGCGTCGCCTGCAGGCCCTCGACCGTGCGGCCTACAACGTCACCACCTCTCAGGACCCCGTCATCCAGGAGCTTGCGGAGAAGAACGAGGCTACCGTCTTCGCCACCTCGGACATCCTGTCCATGCTCATGTGTGCCACCCGTAGTGTGTACTCGTGGGATATTGTCATCGTGCACCAGGGCAACAAGATCTACTTCGATAAGCGCGATGGCGCCTCCCTCGACCTGGTGACCGTCAACGAGAACGCCGCCGATGCCCCTCTCGAGCTTGCCGAGACCTCGGGCAAGCAGGAGACGCTCAACACCCCCAGCGCCCTCGCCATGGAGGCCACCTTCATCAACCACAACTTCGCGCTGCAGACCGTGACCGAGTCCCAGAGTGCCAAGCTGGAGATGAGCCACCCCAACCCGTTCTACAACGAGTCTGAGGAGACCGAGCCTCTCGCGTCCAAGGGCTACAAGTACCGCCGCTTCGACCTGTCCCTCGAGCGGGATGAGGAGCCCCTGAACATGATCGTCCGCACGGAGGTGGATGCCATGCTGAAGAACCCCGTCAGCGGCGAGGACCAGCAGGTGGTCATCAAGGCGCTGAACGAGTTCGACAGCAAGGCGCAGGGCTCCGGCGGTGCTCTGGACTGGCGCAGCAAGCTCTGGTCGCAGCGCGGTGCCGTCGTCGCCACTGAGATGAAGAACAACAGCTGCAAGCTGGCCCGCTGGACCACCCAGGCCATTCTCGCCAAGGCCGACGCCATGAAGCTCGGTTTCGTGTCGCGTGCCAACCCGCGCTCCGCTGCCGCCCACGTCGTGCTGGGTGTCGTCGGCTACAAGCCTCGCGAGTTTGCTGCGCAGATGAACCTCAACCTCGGCAACGGATGGGGTATTGTGCGCACGATCGTCGACCGCATCCGCGCGCTGGATGCCGACGAGGAGGAGGACAAGGTGAAGAAGTACGTGCTGATCAAGGACCCCAACCGTCCTGTCATCCGTCTGTACAGCGTGCCGGCCACCACGTTTGAGGAGGAGGAAGAGGTCGCTGAGGAGCAGGAGAAGGAGGCCGATGAGGATGAGGAGTAAATATGATGATTGGTTTCATGATCATGTAATGTTGGTTTCTGGTTGATGCATTGAAAAAGTTAGATCATGGCTACATTCCTGTCCCCATCAGTAGACTACAGAGTAGGTGGTTCAGTCGGAGTTTCTTCGGACTATCCTGCCCTCACTTGCCTGGCCTCCAGTAGATCCTCTGATCCCAAAATTGGGCTATCCTGAAACATGCCCAGCTCTTCGTCGATTGATTCCTTGAGCTCGTACGGACTATCACCACTCCCTCTGATCATCCCGTCCGTCCTACCGATCTCAATTCCAATCTGCTCGTACTATCTACCGAGGCCGTCTTACCGAATACGCTCCTCGCACCGCAACCCATCTCTACTCAACACGCATCAATGCCGTCTCAGGATCCCACCCTGGATGATCGTCGCTGGCCCTGCAGCCAAGATCGACGGCTGATCTTGTCCTCGCCGTGCGAGTGGGGTTGACCCTCTCGGAGAGTCTCCTCGACGGCCAAACTCTATACGCGAGCAAAAGTGAAACATCTCCTCTTGCTACGGAGTACAGCCTTGTCGGGGGAGTCTCCCTTTTGGTCTTTGGGTCTCTGGTCTGTTTCGCCCAATAACAAGCTCTTTCGAAGGGCTCTGCACTCGGCATTTGCCCGATATACGGCTCTCTCCGAGGCACGGCACTTGAGAGCCTTTGCCCACGCGGTGGTCGTGCCTGAAAACTGAAACTTTTCGGAGGCTTGGCCGATGGCGCACGGGTATGCGGGCAGGATTATACTCGAGTAGTTTGTTTGGAGTGCCGTGACGATGGCGTCGCAAGTGCCGGCGATGGGTATAAAGTCAGGCATCTGGTGCTTCTGAGGCTCCCAGTTCAACCGCATCAACAGCAGCCGTCAGAGCATTTGACAGTCACATACCACATACCTTCTTTCGGACGCACTCACCCACAATGAACTACAAGCTTCTGACCCTCGCCTTGGCCCTCCTGGCCGCCGCCAGCCCCGTCGAACGCCAACGCAAGTCCCCCTTCCCAACACTCATTCCCCAACCCAATTCTAACAGCGAATAGTCCTCAGCGGCGGCGACGAACTCCGCGACGGCGACTGCCAACCCGTAACCTTCATCTTCGCGCGCGCATCCACCGAACAAGGCCTGCTGGGCGGATCGACCGGCCCAGCCGTCTGCAACCGGCTCAAGTCCGCCCTCGACGGCGTCGCCTGCCAGGGCGTCGGGCCAAAGTACCAGGCGACGCTGGCGGCCAACGCGCTGCCCAAGGGCACCTCCGACGAGGCGATCGAGGAGGCGCAGAGTCTGTTCGAGCTGGCGGCGTCGAAATGTCCCGACACGCAGATCGTCGCGGGGGGGTATAGCCAGGGCACGGCGGTCATGCACGGCGCCATCCCCGGGCTCGATGACGCCCTCAAGGACCAGATCAAGGGCGTCGTGCTCTTTGGCGATACCCGCAACCAGCAGGATAACGGGCAGATTCCGGACTTTCCCACGGATAAGATCAAGATTTACTGTGCCACGGGGGATCTGGTCTGTCAGGGGACACTGATTGTTGCTGCGCCGCATTTCTCGTACATTGCGGACGTGCCTGATGCGGCCGACTTTTTGGTGTCGAAGCTGGAGTGAGTGAGCTGCAGGCTGTTGTGTGCAGGATGAAGGATGAGAGATGGGGGGATGAAGGGCTGGTCACCTTGTTCCTTGCGTGCGCTGTGAATCGGATACTTGACAGAATGGAAAAGCACTTATCCAGATTGATCGACTGCGTACTCCGTCCTCCGTAACCCCTGACAGAAGCACCATACTCTGTAATAACCATCAGGTAATGACCTACTAGTCGCTGTAAGAGTAACGCCACGTAACAACCACTAGACTACTCGGACGCGATCCCAACGGCTGTGGGCCCAACGGTTTTCTCCCCCTGATATTACCCACCCATCCATCCACCTGGATTCGATACATCATTTCTCTTTGATTACAGTGCTGGCTAGCTCCACGCTACCTACGCCCTCACCATTTGCTCGGGAGCCGGCAGCTTACACCTCCAGAGCTGCACGATGTGGACGCCATGGATGGCGAGTCACCCGTGTGGAATACGCCTGTCTTAATATTGAGGCGTGCATCTCCGGCCGACTCCGTAAGTGCATAGACGAGTCGACTGCTCTCGTTCCACAGACCATGACCGTGTCATCGCCCGTGGAGGACCACGATCGGTCCCCGACTGGACCCCGACGAGCGGATAACTTGCACCGCGGTGATGGATCTGCGAGCTGAAGGATTTGCCACCGTGGCTGTCTGGGCGGAGCTGAACGAGTTGGAGCTGGAGCAGCTGGTCAGGGGGATGTTAGCGCTGCGGCGGGAGCTGTCCGGCGGCTTAGTGGCTCCGCTAACGTTCTATGCAGGATTGCCCGGTTCTAGCGCGGAAGAAGAGAAGATGTGACATGTTGATCAAGTTGTTGTGATGCTGGTATTGTAACGCCGGTTGTCTACCGGCCACACAGTACCTAGTTGTTAGAGCCCAAACGAAGCCAAACAATGCAGGGTCAAAACAAGTGAAGACAGAAACGCTCGACAGGGGAATTAGTAAGATGCCCACGCCCGGGCATCGTGAGGCGAGAAGAGATTTTATATACAATGGCCCAAGAGAAACAAGAAGAAAACAAAGACGAAAGGAAAATGAGGTGTCAATCATGCATATAACATGTCGTCGCCGCTGCGGGCGAATCCCACGTCGACCTTTCCGCCCAGCACGCTGCTCAGACAGTCCATGAGCTCGAAATCCTCGACGACGGCGCCGAAGCCGTAGCAGCGCACTTTCGTGTTCAGCGTTTCGATGATGATCTTGACGTCGTCTTTTGTCAGCGTGCGGTACAGCTCGTGGTTCTTGAGGTGTTGCAGCGCCATGATCGGCGTGATCTGTCCGTCCGTCACCAGCTGCCGGCTCAGGTTGAGAAGGGTCGAGAGGTTGGCGAGGGGAAGGTCGTAGGTCTTGTGCGGGTAGACCTGCTGGTCGGTCGTGTTTTCGATGTAGGATGGCGGCGGGCAGGTGGCCATCAGCGCGTGTCCCGAAAAGGGCATGTCTTCGTCGTCCGCCTCGGTGATCGATCGTCGACACAGGTAATCCGTATGTTCGCGACAGGGTGATTCCAGGCTGCAACCTGTCAGATCATGCCCGTAGAGGGGACGGGGCAACTTACGTGAGAATAAAATCAATCTGTAGTTGGGGGTCCTCCTCGAACACCCCCGACGGTGAATTCGGTTTGCGGTTCGACGGAGCTATTCGATCGAGAGCCGCCAGGGCGTCGCACGGCGCGTGGTGATATGCCACTTGGGGCGGCGATATCTCTTGCGTAGGAGAGATGTCGATATTCGAGACGTGAGGGGTGGGGGAGACATCGACCCCGTTGGTACTCCCATTCACACTGGGGCTCACACCAGAAGCAGCGGAGACAGTAGTTGGCGGTGTCGTATACACGTTGCTGGCTGATGGCGCGATGCCGTTGGGCTGCGACGCAACGCTGCTGCTCGCGAACGGGCTGGACTGATGGTACCCTGCGCGCGGGCGCTCCGCCTTGCGGCGCTCGAGCTCTGCTTCGTAGTGGATTCCATGCGCGGCCAGGATCTCTTTCAGGATATTGTTCTCGGTCGATAGCGACTGAATCATCTCGCGGTGTTGGTGTACAGTCAAGTTTGCCGCCGAGATCTCATGCGTGTAGGCCTCCCGTAACCGCGATACCTCCGTCTCTAGCGATCGCATATATTGTTCTTTCCGTTCGCGATGTGTCCTGGGAAGCGATGTTGGTATGTAGCTCGGCGCGATGGTCGGATCCGGTGGACTTACCTCTGAGCCTGACGGTTCAGCTCTTGTCGTCTCGTGAGAGCGGGTTTGCTATCGGGCTTCGGGCCTCGTCGTTTCGCCGGCTGGCCATCTAGATGGATGTTATTACCCTGATATGGCGACACGATCGATTGAGACCAACCTCGAGTCACTTTTTTCTGTGTGCCTCCTCCAAAGAATTTGAACCAATCGGCGCCTTTGAGACTGCTTTGCGATTGTCGGTCTGAGATGATGTCAGTATCAGAGCACAATCCTGGAGTGTAGATGAATTTTTGACAAGTTGTCCGATCGACTAATGATGGGCGGATGAGACATGAACAAAGCACGCCAGAGCCGAACCTGGCGATGCGCCACACAGGACGACTCTGGTTGCCTTTATACAACTCCAACCCCCTTACATTGCAAGACAGCCAGGTCATACATTCATCCATGATCCACCATGAAACAAGCAATAGGAATGAGATCAATCCTTACCGTTCGTCCCGTTCAAGGTGTTAAAATCAATCGTTCCATGGTCCATCGGCATCACGCCGCCATTCATGGACGCCATGGCGGCCGTCATTTTGATCGCGAAGTGAAAAAAGTCAAATCGAAAACGCGTCGAGACACGGGCGATCAAGTATAAGGGGCAAGTCAGGAGCAGGTGAGAGAGAGGTCGGAAACGAGGTAGTCAGGTAGTCGGGCACACGGAACACGAGGTCTAGACAGGTGTGGAGGAGAGAGAATAGTTCAAAAAGCTATGATGATAATTGCGCACGCAAGTCATGAACATCTGTGACCGTTGTCAGCCTTAGGATGAACTACTGGTAATTATAGAGTGGATTCGCTTCGTCCAAGCGCCTCACCGTTTGAGATACGATATACATACGCACCGCGCCGGCAGGCCGGATGTCGTTCCCCCCGCTGCGCCGATGGGGGAGCCAGTTGGACACCACGCGAGCTGTCAAACTGCCACCATCCACTCCGGTTACAAGACGAGACTGAGCGGCCGACCGAGGACAGAGATCTGGTAGCGAGGAGAAGGTCACGGCGCAGGGCTCTATCTAAGGGGGGAAAGGATATGAGGAATCGGAAGTGGGAGACCCAGGGAACGAGAAGGAGTGGAACGCCGGTACCAGGAAGTGGGCACTCCGGGCGATGCTAAGCAGTCAACCGCGGACTGGTCGACAAGACGGCGTTGGAATCACTCTCGAGACCCTGTCGTGAGTGGCTTTCTGTTACATCCACCAGAACTTTGGTGCCAGCCAGGATGTGGGCGATTGGTGGTCAACCCCCGTTCTTCACGAGCCCCAGTCGGCTGGTCTTTGCGCAATGGAGATGGCCTAGCTCTGGACACGGACGAGTAAGGCCGAGCAGCGGCTTAGTGAACCGTCGATTCAACTTTGCTGGGCAGACGGGGTGGATCCGAAAGACCCTCTTTTTCCCCTTTGAGCCAACACTAGTTGGTTAGTTTCCCATCGGGAGAAAGGTAAAAAAAAGAACGAGAAAGGATGAGAAATGGAAATTGCATTCAGGAAATCCACCGACGACAGCAGTCAACCGTCTCCCTAGCGGGTAGATTAGTTATGTCAGGTGGGTTGAGGTCGGTAATTTGACTCTCCCTGCCACCCAGCGGAAAGAAGGGTAAAAAAAAACGGACAAAGGAGATCAATAAGAATCCCTCTGCAATCGTAGCGGGTCGATAGTTAATCGACAGGCAGATGGCCTGGTCGGATCTGACCTCGGTTCCCACGAAGCCAGCCGGAATGAAGTCAATCAATCCCTTGTTCAGCTGTGATTGACTGACCGTGCTGCAGCTCTGGTCAGCGGAATAAGCAAGCATGCCGCCACTGGTGAGTCTGTGGAGAGGGGGAGGGGGGGGACGCCGGAGGCCGATTTTCACCCATGTGTGATCGGCCAGCGGGAACGAGACAAGGAGAATAATCGTGGAAGGTCAATTGGGGTTAGTCGGACGAGATATGTAGAACCCCAGCCGCCCCATGGTCGACATTATTCTCAATCATAAGGATCATAATGCCATTCTCTGGTTGCTCGGCTGAAGGTCGTGTCCAGATCGAGCGATGCTCAGACCCGAATCGGCGCGACTAGCACTCCATTCCCCTGGGACACCGGCCAGATTGGCTCCTGCTTGCTCGATCGATTTCGATATTCCCCTGGGCGCGACTGGAGCCGTCCCCAGCACTGACGAGTTAGGCAAAGACGGCCACCCGGGCTTGCTGGAGCCTGGAAGGTGTCGTGCAACATCCGCCACCATGAAGACTTCGTTCCCGGCACTTGACATCTCACAATCCACATCCATGGACGGCTGTCGGTAGGTCACGATTGTGAAGCGGGTGTGTTGGATGTTATCCACATGCCGTCGTTTCGCCGTGCGGATACGTAACGCTCGTTCCGTACTCCCTACTCCATACAGAGTACCTCAGAAGGAAAATAAAAATAAATAAAACCAAATTGATCCATCTTCCAGGGGCGGGTGTGTTCCGTTGACGGTTGGACTGGTCAATCTCCGTCGTGTCGCTCTCCAGCTGCGTCACCATCATGTGTCTCCGATTGACGAGCCCCATGCGTATCCACTGGCCATTGAGAAAGCTCGGTCTTGGTTCCAGGTCCGGGTTGGTGCTAGTCTAGGTCGAGGAAGAATGGATACCGCGATGTGATCCCCAACGCTCCGTCGCCCGTCCAGCTGAGCTAGTGCCGCCCGGGCGTAAAACAGAAGGGGAACAAAAAGGGAAAATAAAATCCCTCGGTGGGTGATACAAGACCCATCGCGTTACTCCGTCTGTACAGAGTACTCTGTAAGAGTATGTATGTGCGACCAAACGTAGGAATGATAGGCGCCGTGGGTTTCCGTCTGTCGAACGGCTCTCGCGGGCCATCATACCCATGTCCATGTCCTTGGATTGGAAACCATGTAGCTCCTTACCCTGAGAGGGAATCACTCGCGAGGACTAGAAGTAAAAGAAAGCGAAAGAGCATAAAAGAGTCTTGGTGAAAGACCACCAGCGCAAGGGCATCCGAAGCAAGGGAACTACGGGAATTTTGCGGGATCAGCCCGTCCGCATGCCAGCTGCAGGGCAACAGTGATGTAACGGGGGGGGGATTGCTTTTGATGCTGTTCAACGAGAGCTGTGTTCCGCATGTCTGTTGTCTTTGGGCATTCATTCTGTGCTCCGTACCGAGCACACTCGATCTGGAGGGATCTGGTAGAGTACTCCGTGCTTAGTGGATCAATATAATCCTGTTTTGGAAAACCACAGGAAAGGAATTCCGCCACTGAGCGCCGCGAGCCAGCCGATCTGGTGCCAAGCGCGACGGGAATCGAGAGGACGAAGGATGGATGGAAGGGAATAACGATCGTTCCTGAGAGCCGAAGCAGGCCCGACACTATCGCTGGAGATCGGCAGCCTCAGGCCGCTGATTGGTCACGGGACCCACCGCATGACTCGCTCTTCTTCCACCGTCGACTTTGTTCCTCCCTACTCTATACTCCGAGTATATCCATAGCATACAGCTTCCCTCTGCGCAATGAGATAACCACCGGCCCATGGACCTTCGCCCCCCCGAAATCCTCGTCCATATCGCCGCCCCCAGCTCCCTCCGCGACGATGTCCGCTATCGCGCCCAAGTCCACGCCCTCCTCGCGTTCCAGCCCGCCGCAGCTGCTGAACGCATAACCATCGAGCGTTCTTCTCCGCCGCAAGCTGCTGCTTCCTCGGCAGATTCCGCCCCTCACGCCGCCATATCCACTCCAGACGCCATCCAGCCCGTCGGCTCAGAAGCGCGTCCCCAGCCGCCGCAATGCCCTCACCCTGACTCCTGGGACGAGAGTCCCGTCAGCGTGATCCCGGATTCGCAGCCGGACACCGCAATCCCCGCGATCCCCGCGGGCTGTCCGTCCTCGCATTTGACTCCGTCTGCGTCCGGTGCGGTGCGCGTCGACTCGCCCAAAAACACTTCCAATCCCGGGGCGGATTCGGACACCGCTCAACAGCACGGAGCAGAGAAAGAGAAACAGGCAGAGGAGAACGCACCCGCACACTCCCTCGCCCGTCTCCCCCTCCGAATCCAGTCCCCGCTGCCCCCCATCTCAACCGACACCTTCACGTCCCACATCACCCCAACCCTGGCCATGCTCGCGGCGCGCCTCAGGTCCGCCCGCACGTACTCCCCGCTGCACCAGACCCGCCCCCTCGACAGGCTCGAACGAGGCCACTGGTTCGTGCCGTTGACCCTCGTTGAGGACGCCCGATCGGTCGCCGACCCGAACACCTGGGATACGATGTTCTTCTCGCGCTTCTGGGCGTTTCTGTCGGACTTCATTACGGAGCAGCGGGCTGGTTGGGGCGTGTGGTGTATTCTTGAGGATGCTCGGGAGGGCGATCGTCCGCCGCCGGCGAAAAGTCTTCCGCGGAACACGCTCCTCAAGGTATATGCGTGGGGTGAAATCGCCACGCATATCTATCTGTTGCTCTTTCTGGCAAGCGAGCGTCGCATTCGGAAGATGGGTGCGCAATGGCGGGACGGTGGGGACAAGGTGGTGATCCAGATGCCCTCGTATACGTCTTCGCTGGTGAAAGATCTAGCAGACGGCATCTAATCTGTAGACACATAGAGATACCTAATACCCACGTCACTCCTCTTCATTTACGCTTCATGCAACACTTCCCATCCTAATATATGCCATTGATCCTTATGTAAGAGCTATGGTACAACGAAAACACGCCCAGTCGAAAGCACCTCGCTGCAGTAACCACCGCGGTGACGGCTGGCGAGCTGGATATGTAACAGACCTTGGAATGTGTGCAACGAGCAACGCATAAAATTACAAGATTTGATGGCTGTACAGATAGATCAAGTCACACCTGGCTAAAATTTTCCCACGCAACGCCGTCTCGCAAGTAGGATGGCACCATGATCGCCAATCTAATAGTTCAATTCACCACTGCCGGCGCCACCAACCGCATCCAGATCCTCGTAACTTTTGAGGCTGCGGCCTTGCACGGCTTCTCGCGGTCCCATACCCTGCTGCGCCGACCCAGCGCCCATAGCATCGGCGAAACCGCCGGTGCCACCAAAGGCAGCTGCGGCAGGGTGTCCAGGAGGGATGTAGGGCGTGCCAGCATTCGAGGGCAGTCGACCACCCGACCCATACATATTCATTCCTCGGACGGGGCTCAGGCGACCGCCACCAGCGCCAGAGCTGCCATACCGATTGCCGCGGCGATCGTACGGTCCGGAGCGATTATGGCGACCACCGCGACGCATAGGACCGGGTTGATGCAAGCCAGCCGGATCGCCAGGAACGAATCCATTTCCGCCCCAAGAGCCTGCCGGGGTATTCATACCCATCATACCCGGGACACCGGCACCCGGGAGGCCTTGGAATCCGCCGGGAACATTTCCACTGCCTCCCAAGTATGCCGGCATTGCAGACAGACTGAACCCTCGGGGAGTACCAACCTGGTTCTGGGAAGAAGCAAGAGGGAAGTGGCCATTGCTGTTGGCGTCAGATCGCGAAGGAGCAATGCGAGCAGGATCAAGCACATAGGCGTTCACAAGGGAGAGCTGTTCTCGTTGTTAGCGGGTTTCTCAATTCGGAAGAGAAGCACCTACATCACTCTTGATATTCTCAAACCACTCAGTGTGACGCTTCTCCACATGCTTGCGCCAGAAATGGTCTGCCTTGAACAGTTTGGTGCATTCAGGAACTTTGCATCGGTACTTCGACTCGTCTTCCTGCTTCACGTATTTGGACAGTTCTTCCTCAAGGGCTTCGTCAACTGGCTTTCCGCCCAGTTTCCGAATGTCGACATTCTCCGGCTCCAAGATCTGTAGCAGCTTATCCTCAAACGTTCGCACCCAGTTGAATGCACGCTGCAGCTGCTGGTCTGCTTTGGAAGTGAATCGTTGTGGACGCTTCTCCTCGACTGGAGATTGTTCGCCCTCCTCACTGGCCTCCTTCTTCTTGGTAGGGAAGGGCTGTCCGAAAGCACTCGCCCGGGCGACGTCTTTCGCTTGGGAGGTGAGACCGGCCCGTGGGCGACGGAGGTGGCCACCAGGGCATTTCCGCGCAAGCTCATGGACCGAATCACTCTCGAAAACGCAAAAGAAGCAGAAATTGTACACCCGACGAAGATATTCCACCGTCAAGTCCAGCTTCTTTTTCTTTGCCAGAAGCTCCTCGTCGTCGACTTCGTCGTCCTCCCAGCCTTCCTGTTCTTCACCTTCCTCGGCCTCACCCTCATCAACATCATCGGCATCGAAATCCTTCCTCTTCTTGACGCTGACAGGCCCTGTGACGGGAGGTTGGAGCCAACCCTTTCCGCGTAACTCGTCGACCCGTTCTTCAATCTTCGAAAAGCCGTCAGCATTGCCACCCATTTCGGAATCAAGGCGCAAAACCAGTCTCCTGGCCAGCTCCAAGTCGCGTTCAATGCGCTGAGGTGCAGAAAACAGATCCCAGAGAGCCTTCTTCCGCGGCTGAGATGGAGGTACATGGACGCCAACATGGCAAACAAAGTCCCCATGGACAGGGTCATGGATCGTCTTGTCATTGACTGCTTCCAACGCCTTCTCAGCCGCAGTGACCGTCGTAGCTCCATTGGAGTCGCCATGGTCCATCTCTTCGCCTTCTTCGTCTCTTCCATCCCCGCGCTCAACGACAGTGACATCTGGCGCCGGATTCAGGACGATCCAGCCCATGCGATGGTACTTCTTGGAAGGATTCGGGTCGCTCAAGCTGAGCCACTTGAATCCGCCGTCTTGTTCGCCCAGGTGCTCTTTACAGAATTCTTCAATCTTCTCCCGGCTCACATTTGGAGCCAAGGTCTTGATGAGAAGGGCAGGTTGAGACAAGGCTTCATCGCGCAATTCACCCCCTCTTGCAGGAAGCAGATCCAAAACTCCCAGTGTCTCGCCGACGGCGGTCGTTTCGCCTTCCTCCTTCTCGATGACGCCACCAGCACCATCACTTTCGCTTTTGTAAATTCCTTCCAGAGTAAACTCGTCGAAGAGTCCATTCTCAATGTCACGCTCCCATTGTTGGTAGGCACCCGTGCGGAAGTCCATCAACTTGCGGCGCAGGGGATTCCGGACTTCTGGCACATAGCGCTCCTTGAACCATTCTTCGTTCCGGTGCTGTTGAACAAACGTCCGAGCCATCTTAATCTGCAGGTCGACCTTGTACGCATCATAGGCGGCTTGAATCTGCGCTCTTTCGCGGTCGCGGTCCTCACGCGCTTCGCGCTCACCCTTCACACGATCAGAAGGGCGACGTCCGCCGTGCTTCGCGCGCTCCTTTTCCTCCTTGATGGACTGTTCCGCCCTCCACCATTCAGCAAACCAATTGAAGCCGACTTGGAAGTCAAGGGTTAAGGGGTTCGGGAGGGGGTTTGTCGGAATGGGCCGTTTGCCCGCGTCTTGTCCAGGGACGTAACGGTCAATGTTGGCCACAGTCGGAGAAGGAGGCCGGCGGCGATCCTCACGTTCGCGCCCAGCGTGTTCCCGAGCGTTCGCGTAATAATCCTCTCTGGGTTGCCTGCGGTCAGATGGTTCGTACCGATCGATCATGGCCGGGGAACGAGAGCGACCACGCCCACGGCGACGGTCCTGGGATACTAAACAAATCAGAGTCAGGTTACGTGTTCTTAAGTCACAAAGGACCAATTGAAGGGAAAGTCGTCACGACTTACCTGGGGATCTGCGCCGGTAAGAATCAGTCGGAGCCCTCGCCATGTAGGGATCGCCATCACGGACCCTGCCGGGGGATCCGTAACTATCGTAGGAATCCATCTGGCAAGTAGGCGGCGAAACAAAACTCGTCTCTAATCACGTGTCCTTGATCTGGACAATGCGAGCTCACACGTCGCGTCGAAAGTGGGTGGAGCAGGCCAAGGGAGATTTCGATCACGCCCGTAGGAAAGAGCTAATATCGGACACGGTCAACATTAGAGTGATAATTCTTTCACTGGATGAGGGTTTCTTGCAACTAGGACGTTGACGGATTGTAGGGTGAAATAGGTTGCGAATCGAGAAACGATAAGGTTGATGTCCGCCAAGCGGGTAATGGAATCAAGAAATGCATGGTGAAGATAGAAAGACAAGAGATTTGCAAATTGAGAAACGAAAAGAGAATTGGATAGCGAGAAAGAGAGAAGAAGAGCACAGGTATCGAGCAGGACGGAGGGTCTCGAGAGCCACGACGGCGCGACGACAGTACTGACAACTCCGGGAAGAAAGGAGAGAATGATTGGACGACGCGAAGAATTGGGAAGAAGAGAGCAGAGAAAGATAAGGAGGAATACTCTTGACAAAGAGCAGAGAAGTTGATAAGAAAAGGGGTATGATGAAGTAACGAGGTGTAGGTAGGGCAGTGGGTACGTGATGATATAGGAGGGAACTTAAGGACAAGGCAGGCGACCTACAAGAAGCCGAGCGAGAAAAGAATGGACGGACTCTCGCCAATCCAATGATTTCAAACGGGATGAAGAGAACTGCGCCAGGAACAGGGCCAGGCAGGAGAGGTTGATGGTGAGGCGTGAGGAGGAGAGGAGAAACGCCAGAGGAGGCGATGGAAAGTCACGGGAAGACAGTCTGGAAACGGAGGATCGGATGACTCAGCCAGTGATGGACAGCTAGCTCTCACCGCCCGACTCTCCGCTTACTGAATTTGCATCAAGGGCAGAATCTATTCGGAGTGTGATCGGAGCATGAGTGAGTACAAAGGCATGGGAAAAATTCATATAGATCTTGTATTTGTACACGACAGGCAGGGGAATCATCCGTTGCAATCACATAAACACAGCAGAAAACAATTCCAGGACCAGATCACACCAGACCCAGGAGGCGACCTCCACTGAAATCTGACCCGAGGAGGACATGTCAACGCCAAAACACACAATAACGCAGGATCGCAATATGTACTGGTTGCTGGGACCAGACCAATAACTCAACACCCCTTCCATGAATATCTTTGCAAATCGCGTTTTTACCAGTGATGGAAACCCTTCTCTAGACCGCACCCCAGCACCCGAAGACCGCAATGCGAGAAAAGAGGGAGATGGCCGAATAAAGGCCCCGTGAACCTTCGCGGTTACTGGACATCTCTGGCGCTTGCCAACTGACGCTCCCTCCATTCATCCTTGGTGAGGAACCCAGGTATCGCATGCCCAAGACGAGTGATAAGTTGCGAGCTCTTCCAACAACAACAACAATGAAGGCATGGGGCAAACCTGTCGAAACTTTGTCGGCCATCCGACTTCAATCATGATATGGAGAAAGAACACGAAACAAGATGAAAAGAAAGCAGAAAACAAAAGGCAGAAATAAAAGGATCATTCACACATGTATTCCCAATATGGCCGATGCCATCGCAGAATGAAGATTCGTACCAGCATAACAGTATGAACAGACATCAGACACAAACACCGTGGAGAATAAGTGAGTTCGGGTTAGGTATTGGGAAGGATTCGTGGCATCAGTAGTCGCACATCGCTCGCTACGAAAAGGGTAAACAAAACAAAAGAAACCGGCATCCATCCATAAGGCCATGAAAACATAGGGACGAAAGTGAGAGGAATCAACCCTCTTCGTCCGAGGGCTCAGCAGATTCACTCTCCTCGGCACTGCTGGTTTTCGCGGCCGTCTTCGCTTTCTTTGAGTTGGCATGGTCATCGTTGACATCGCTCGACTTCCGCTTCTGCGCGGACGGCGAAATTTCGCCGGTCGGCTTAGAGTCGGCACTGTCCTGTCCCGCGCCGCCAGCTTCGGCCTGCTTCTTCTCCATGGCGGCGACTTCGTCGGCGGTCAGGAAACGACCACCAGGGCCTCTGGGTCGTCGCATGGCATGGTTGTGGCGCGACTCATGCAAGTAGGGCTTGCGTCCCTTGGAGGTGAGCCGCAGTTGCTCTTCAAGCCTCTGTCGTGCGACCCGCCGCTTCAGAATGCGATGGAACTGCTTTGCATTGACATAGAGAGGCGATTCTTGCTCCGGACCGGTCACCATCTCCGGCGACGGTTGGCTTTGCTGCACCGGCTGAGGCGGCGGCGCCATCGGGGGGGGAACGGACGGGCGACCGACGTGATTCATGCCCGGCTGAGCGTTCTGGATATGGGGGCTGCCGACATGGCTCATGCGACGCTGCTGCATCTGGGCATTGGGCGGCATTTGCACCTGGGAGCCCATGGGGGGGATCTGACCGGGCATCTGAGGCGGAGATCGAGGGTTCCGATCCGGCTTGACTTGTCCAGCCATCCGCGGCGATCCGCGAGGCCCTTGCGACATTTGTCCGGCCATTGAGTCCTGATGGAGCGCATAGAACTGCCCGGAGGCGGCCGCGGTGGCCATGGCCGCCGCCTGCGTCGGCGAAATGCCGTATGTCTGCGGCATCGCGGTCGTCACGCCGTACGACTGAGGGAAATTCATCTGCTGATGGACCGCACCGGGAGCATTCTGGGGTTGTTGATAGTGCGACTGCGACGGCACGATCGGGGAAGCTTGATGCGTCGGATGAGCTTGCTGCATATGAGCTTGGGGATTGGTGGGCGAGGCCATTGACCCCACGGCTGAACCAGCGTTTTGCGGCGCAGTCTGATAGGGGCCGGCGATATGGGAGGGAGCATGCGGGTGTTGGCCATGGGCCTGTTGATATTGGGGGGTATATTCCATGATGGAGTCACGACGGCGGTTCCCGTCCGGTTCCTATGTACGTGATTGGACCCGTCCGACTGCCAGGAACAAGAGGAGTTGAGCCAATTCCCACGAGCGAAGAGGCCAATGAGAAGTGGAGGAGAGGAGTTTCAAATACCCTTGGGTGGGCAAGGTGAGTGGGAGAAAAGTGATGATAGGATGTCGAAGCGCTGTTGCACCTGAGGATCTCAGTCGCGTACCGAAGAGGAGGAGCGGCAAAGGGTCGATGTGCTTTGCGACCGATGATTCGACCACCACAATGAGAGAGTCTGCAGGTTGTCCGATAGTGTCAGCACGGAGCGCATCGCCGACCGGTCACTGGACCTCGGGGTGGTGGGGTTGGATGGGGGGAGGGCCGCGGACGAAAGGCGCTTGTAACCCAGGGACGATGGGCGCTTACCGTGGAATCTGTTTCGCAGATACTCTCCCTCTGGAACAGTAGGCGACCGGTCACTAAAAGATAGGCTCCTGTTTGTCGAGAGGAATTCCAACGATGTCCTCTAGAGGCTCTGGATCCTTTTGTGGAGATCTTTCTTTTTTTTTACGTTTTCCGCGAGTGTAACGTGGTTGGGCTCTGATGCAGTGAACTAGGGTGTCCTCGAAAATAAGCTGTCGCACTTGATGCGTTGTCAGGCAGAATGCAATCCTTTCGAGTATGGCGTGCA
Source organism: Aspergillus sp. MEXU 27854 (assembly GCA_019721355.1). Classification (NCBI taxonomy): domain Eukaryota; kingdom Fungi; phylum Ascomycota; class Eurotiomycetes; order Eurotiales; family Aspergillaceae; genus Aspergillus; species Aspergillus sp. MEXU 27854. The sequence continues at coordinate 3,496,137 of JAGMTT010000005.1, forward strand.
ATTGCCTCCGACCCGATCGCGAGGCGAAGTAGGGACGGGCAAAAGTGAGGGGGGAATGGAGAAAAAAAATATAAAAATAAAAAATAAAAAGAAGGGGCTCAGGGCTACGCTGTAGAGCTGAGGCGACAGCTGGCAGACGACTGCTTAGAGAATCCGCGCCGTCAAACGCAAACAGGCGGCTGGGCCACGTCTGGGTGAGGCGGGGATAGATAGCCAAATGAGGCGGTGCGACCAGAGGGTCAAAGGACCACGGTCCCCGGCGCTGGGATGCGACTTGAAGCGACGACTGATGTCAGAATGCGCCCACAACCACGACACTACCGAAGATAGCGTTAGCATGTTGATGTCCACCAACCAGGAAATTCGGGCATTTTCCTTCTGCGTGCTGTCATAATGAGGATGGGGGTGAGGGGGAGGGAGGGGAGGACAATATCGTGGCAATTTAGGCTCTTCGGCCAGGGCTGAAGGAGGTATGCGTGTATGCGTTGGCAAGCGGGAAGTGAGATGCAGCCGGCTACATACCTTGTCGATGCAACGCACTCCCTGACCCAGATGGATGAGACCCGATGGAATCTCAGCTGGGGAGTTCACTGTGCGCACGAGGAGCAAGAATCCAAGGACAGATGGATTGAGAATTTCCTCTTCAGGATGAACGATCTGTATTGTTCTACTCCGAACCAAATGCGCTTGTCTAGAGAGCCAGACTGGTCAGTATCTGATGGCAGTCATAGGTGGAATGAAGGTGGTAAATAAAGGGTGACGCGTGCTGATTGGGTCAGGATTAGCGGGGAGATGGAGAGGTGCAGGCGGAACGCGACATCATAACAATACAGCAGCAACCTAACGCAGATGCCACCACCAGATGAATAATGCGGTCACGAGTGGGTAAAGTCTGCAGCAGATAACTGCAGGAAATTGATTTTGAATTTTTCTTGCTCTCTGTCTTTCTCAGTGCAAGGGAAGGGGAGGGGAAAATGGATCGTGTTGCGATTACCGTCGCGGTAAGCGGACCGCGAGGAATAGAACCCAAACAACACGTTCCAGATGGGAAGATCCGGTGTAGGTAGTTACCTAGGCCAGTTGACTTCTTGTCTGGGGAAACCACGTAGATTTCCACCGGTCTGGGAACGAAGGGATGTACAACAAGGCCAATGATTTGACCCAGTCTTTTGTCACGGGAGGATGATTCGTTGGGGGGAAAAGAGAGGAGAAGCGCGTGCGGTCTGCCAAACAGAAAAGGCGGACAAGCACGATGCCGCTGATGTCAGTCGCCGGCCCGGATTGATCCGCGACCAGCGGCAGGTAGGGGAACAGACAGTACGGGGTATGGGTAGGTATCATCAACAAAGGCAAGGGATTCCTCTGATTTGTGGGAGAGGAATTAAAGTGCTGTCAGGGTCAAGGCTATCAGGGGATGTGGAGGGTTTCTGAAGAGAAGAAACACCAATGATGAAATGATAATGCGGACGAGTGAAGCCAACGACAAGCAAAGACCAATGGACCGGAGAAGGGATCAAGGGGAGACCCAGCCGCGACGAAGCCAAAGTGATGGGATTGGATGCCGGGTGGAATAAAGTCGGGGAGCCTCTGAGCAAGGGGAGAGGAAGTGGACAAACGTACCCGATGATTCGATGTTGATTCGATGAGAACCGTGGACAAGACTAGAAGGTGAGGGAGGATAACTAGAGGGGGGCAAAGATCAAATCAAATCGAATCACCACCGGGTGAAGAACGATGGAAATTCAATGAATGTCAATGATTTGATTGATGATTGATCAATCACGAGAAGATCGTGGGATGGCGGGGAGGGCAGCAAGGCCGACGATTGGGTTGGACAGAGGGAAGCAAAAGGGGGCAGAGAGCCAATGGGTTCCGACTGGAGAGGTTGGATGACCAACGAGAGGCAGAAGAGAAGAAGCCGCAGCGAGCGAGAAGGGGCGAGTGATGGGGCATTTGTACCGCACAGCTCCTGCTGACTGGCTCAGCGCGGACGCGACGGCGAGGGATTCGGGCCAACCGACATTTTCCCCCAGTCGGTTCCCGTACGGTCCCGTATTGTCACGCCCGTGGTCCGTCATCACATATGATCGTATTCTTATTATCGGTGTTGCTGTTCATGTTTGCGCCAGACATGTCTTCGTCAGGAGATATTTGGATTTCTGTATATGTTTCTGTTTATTCTATCTATTCTATTCCACTTCGATCTTTCGACCGTCAGTTCCTTTGACACTCCGTACGTGCGACAATGCTCCATCCATGGAACGGCAAGATTCGTTATCTCCACGGACCGAGCATATCCTGCTGACTCATCCTGAAATTACCGTACGATGAATATTATATTTATTTTATTTTGATTATTTCATTATGATTATTTTCTACTCGTTCTGGTTATTCTGGTTAATGTGATTACAGAGTGTATTTATTTTTTATCCACCTTATGCTGTGCCAGATCCCGGCCATCCCGATTCTGACCTCCTCGTCATGTGCAACCTGGCCTCGGGATTCCAAACCACCTCCCAAACCTGTCAGGGCTCCCAGCCCCCCTCATTGGTCCCCGGCCCCCTCTTGGTCCGCTTTTACGAATCGTCAATTCTCCTGATTCCCTCCGACGCTCACTGGCTCGTATCCTCCACCTCCATCGATGGGAACCCATGGACCAGCCCGACAACCATCTCTACCGATCTGATACTCTCTATCTATATTTATCTTCCAAGATGACTCTGTAGAAGAACGGCATTCGACCTCCCACCGCATCACCATTCCATCACAGCGCGTATCGCTCCACATGGGTCCCATGTCGTCACATAATTCTCTCATCACAATTCTCCACATGTGTCTGAATTTTGATGAGGATGGTACCTCCCGATCAGCCTCGCGGTGAATCAACCCGGCAGTTCTGGTCCAACTAGGACGGCCTCGGTAATATGCCTCCTTTAGGCAACACTCTTCCCGCGGGAGGTGGGAACGATGCCTTGACGAGGAATGAACAACACACCCTGTACCACCCGCCATGACGTTGATGACAAAGTTTCCTGCTCCCTTTGCTTCTCCCTTCTCCTGACCCCGTCTCCACCGGTACAGTCATACACGGAATCTCCTCCGTCTTCTGCATCCCAGTCTGGCAGATCGACTTGAAACCTAGGCTGAATACGAGGTGTATGTTTCTCCTTTTTGTCATGCTGGAAGACTACAGAATACTGTGTATATGCAAAATCACTAGGCGGAGTAGTATCTGTCGTTGGTATTGAGAGCCTTGAGTATGGTCGGCCAAAATATATATTTCGGTCTGGATGCGATCGTCATCATTGTGCCCATCGAAAACTTGAAAATAAGGCACTGAGTACATTCCGATCAAAGCACTTAATTTGTTAATTCTGAGAATGAACATGACAATCTTTTGTCTTCTTTGTAGCCTCTGATCCCGATATCACCTGTTCCGACATTTTGCCCCCTATGGCTGCTCCTGGTGGGACGGAGGAGAGCCAGGCTCGGGTCCGATCTACTCTGTAGGAGTACAGATACCACGTGTGGAAGCTTGACCGCTTGATCCAAGCACTGATTTGATACCCCGTGCCGGAGAAAACTTAGCCGGATGAATCGCAACGACTCGCCTGAGTGGACCTTTTGCGGTCCTGCCGCACGTGTGAACTGACCAGTGAATTTTCCCCGACGCGGAAATATCCAGCTGCATATGTCCTCCCTCGAGTTCTAGATCTTGTCAATGTCAAGTGCAGATGGGCGGTCGTGCACTCCGGACTAGTTTAATGCCCGATCGAACTCGGTCCAAGCGAACGGTGGGCACCTTCACCATCTGACGTCAAGGCGCCAATCATCACGCCCCACTACACCGCTCTTCTACTCTGTACGGAGTACACCAGAGTTACCTACCGGTAGAGTACTGTTCTAATGGCTATTCCCGGTTATCGTTGTCGACATTTCATGTTGGCTTCAGATGGATCACATCAACATGGAAGAAGCGACGGGGAAGTCAATCTAACTGCTATCTTCCAGCATCATAACGACCGTTGACTCGATGCCCCGTACGCCTTACTCGCTTGATATCAACCAACATCTAGCTCTGGTGACCTCAATGTGGATGCTCCCTGTTCGCCCCAGAACCATCTCGTCAACCAGACTTTCGAAACTCTTTTATCAGAGTCTATCCAGGGTCCACTAGTGAGCTGCAAGACACCTAGACGTTAGTCACCACCATCTGACTTGACTTTCCTCCCAGAAATGTAAAGACATGATGTGACTGAGCTAAGTTTCAGTGAACTAAACTACATGTGTTTTCTACCTGATATCCATGGCATTCACCAACAAGAGGACTTGACAATGTCCATGACGACCAGAGATGTGACGGACCTTACGGGTGTCAAAGTCACCGTTACAAGTGACACATGAAGTTGATCGGGCCAACATCTCATCATTCGTCAGCGTCCAATACAAGTCCCATACGCTTGAGATCCAACACGAACAAACTCAGCCTGCAATCCCCCTTTCAGAGTCCAGAACCGGGGTTTATCACGACCCTGTCAGGCGTCACACCCGCCGAATGCTACGGTGATGATAGTTACGGCTGTGATGACTGGGGGCAAGGGATCTTCTGACCACGCAAGAGGCATTATATGAACAGGATCGTCTTCTCAAGGGGATGATCCAATGGAAACTCCTGGCCGATGCTTGGGTTTGGTAGGACCGTGTTCAGCCTGCCAGGATTACAGCTCGGTCATTGGCAGCCTCTCGCCGCCTTGCCTCCTTTTTGGCGATCTGTCACTTCGTGCAAGTGGATTCGTCACCGTCACGTTCCAAAGTGGCGCCGTTGTATCTTTCGACCATGATTCGGTGATGCCCTCGAGTCTCTCTCCATCGCCTCCTGAGTGGCGTTCCAGCTTACTATTGCGAGTTTGGAATGACTCCTGCGTAGACCCCTTATCATGACATAGTAAACGCGAGAAATAAATGACCCTCTGGTGCCTCATCCTAGGGTTCGATGATTGGATGAGGATTCCAGATTCTATTCTAGTTATGCTACAGGCAATGGGCTGGGTGGAGGCTTGCATGCTTGAGAAAACGTCTTGCCTATTGTATCATCGTTCCCTCAGCACGGGAACATAGGCTAACAGCTTCACAATGGATGTGCGCATTACCTGAGAGGCTCTGGATCCCGCCAAATGCCGAGTCACTACTACCTCTACTTTATTCGTGGGTGTCATCTCTATCCTGGGTATCCACCGCTTGCTACATGGCCATCTCTGACAGGCTAATCTCGGTCACTGCAGACGTGCCAGCTGTACATGCAGGGTTAGGAATAGACATTGTTCTGACGAATATTCGATGCCTTCAATAACATTGTCGCGGTGGCTGGAGTGGGGTACCACGCACAGCCCCGAAATTCTTCATCTGTATCAGCATCAGTATAGCACGCTCTTGGCCTGGACGCCTGGCCGTGACAGTAGTCGAAGAACTTGGCATAAACAGCAGAACTGCCGGAAGAAATGGGTCTTATATAATCTAACTGAGCCTGCTACGTAACCAATGATCATGATATCCTCCGGTAGATACATGAAGGGTAGGTAGTTGTGTCCAGGAATGCGGGGCCCCAGTGAAAGATGACCATCAGTTTCGTCGACTTCCCTTCTCCACGGATGGTAGGGATAGGACTACCCTCTGTCTTATCACTGGCGCAGTGTGATGCTCTGCGAGCATATGCACCCTGGGCATGGTGATTAGCACTTTTCGGGCTCCAAGAATTACTGTTCAACTAGGCCGGACTTTGTTGCAAAATACCAATGAGTCTCTGAAGTCCTATTCATTATATATATATCCCTCTCTCTTCATATACTTTTCCCACCAAAGTCACCCACCAGGTTGATAACTACAGCAATAACCTTCAGAGCGTGCAATCCCAACGGCGATTGAGGAGATTGATAGCCCGTTTTAGGAATACCTAATGTCTCCAATAATATCTGGATCAAATGGATGCTCCCACGGTCCCACAGCGGAGAATTCAACCCTGGAAACGAAGAACCCCAGACAAACCCCAGAGAAGGCACGCAAATCAGAAACCGCCAGGAAAATGGTGCCTGCATGCTCGGCACTAGAGAAGAACACATCTAGAATAACGCCCTTGAGCTGGATATCCCTCTCAGCAAGTCAACTGGGAGGCGGCGGTGGTTGCTGATTGGGAGGACGGGCTTACCTAATCACCGGGACGCCGCCTTTTTGGCTCTCATGTGGCTTTTGCCGCGTCTGCGAGGAGTTGAAGGCTAGATTGCGAGTCGATCGATCCCTGTGAGACGCTGTTCCTCCCTTTCGCGAGACAGGGCCTTGCTTCAACCCAACCTGGAAGGCTACTGTGGCGTATCCGATGTCAAATCGACCCCTTCAACCTGAAAACTCGCTGTTGTTCTTCCCCTGAGAACGCGCCGCCGCTACCCCCCCTCAACACAACGTATACAACCCTACATGACGTCTGTGTTGACGTTCAGCATCTACATCCAATTCACCCGTGATTTCCCCCTGTCATCGAACCTGTCACCGCAAGAGACCCGCGATAGACGATAAGGACCCCGACTTTTGGTATACAATAGGGCGGCGCTCCCGGAGGCGTTCGCGGCTCGTGTTTCCCGATCGGTCTTCGGAGTCGAACTCTCTACCAGGCGGAGACAGCTGACAACCCCGAGTATATGGGGCATAGTCCATCATGGCTCCAGGCGGCGGAGGAAATATCAAGGTGGTGGTGAGAGTGCGGCCTTTCAACAGTCGAGGTATGTACAAACCGCCAGGAATGCGGACTTCCTTTTGGATGCCTCGACTAACCCGTCCTGTCTGCGACAACAGAAATCGACCGTGGCGCAAAATGTATCGTGCAGATGAAAGACAACCAGACCGTCCTCTCCACCCCACCCGGCGCCGAAGATAAATCATCGCGAAAAGGCGGAAAAGCTGCGGCGGACGGTAACAAGTCGTTCGCCTTCGATAGGTCCTACTGGTCGTTTGACAAGAATGCCCCCAACTATGCGAGTCAAGACAGTCTCTTCGGCGACCTCGGTGTGCCGCTGTTGGACAATGCGTTTGGAGGCTACAACAACTGTATCTTCGCCTACGGTCAGACCGGTTCCGGGAAGTCGTACTCGATGATGGGATACGGCAAGGAATATGGTGTCATTCCCCGGATTTGCCAGTCGATGTTCGAGCGCATCTCCTCGATGATGCAGCAAGATCCCAACCTGAACTGCACCGTCGAAGTGTCCTATCTCGAAATCTACAACGAACGCGTGCGCGATCTGCTCAATCCCTCCAATAAAGGAAACCTGAAAGTCCGTGAGCATCCGTCGACGGGTCCTTACGTCGAAGACCTTGCCAAGCTGGTCGTGCGATCCTTCGATGAAATCGAAAACTTGATGGACGAGGGAAACAAGGCCAGAACCGTCGCGGCCACCAACATGAACGAGACGTCCAGTAGATCGCACGCTGTCTTCACGCTGACCCTGACGCAAAAGCGCCATGACACCGAGACGTCGATGGACTCCGAAAAGGTATCAAGAATCAGTCTTGTCGATCTCGCGGGTTCGGAACGTGCGACGTCGACCGGCGCGACTGGTGCGCGACTCAAGGAGGGGGCCGAAATTAACCGTTCTCTTTCAACTCTCGGTCGTGTGATTGCCGCCCTGGCGGACTTGGCTTCCGGCAAAAAGAAGAATGCCTCGATGGTGCCGTATCGTGACTCGGTCCTCACATGGCTGCTCAAGGATTCCCTCGGTGGTAATTCGATGACGGCGATGATTGCGGCCATTTCGCCTGCGGATATCAATTTTGAGGAGACTCTGAGTACTTTGCGTTACGCAGACTCCGCGAAACGGATCAAGAACCATGCGGTTGTAAACGAAGATCCAAACGCTCGGATGATCCGCGAGCTGAAGGAAGAGCTCGCGCAACTGCGATCCAAGCTAGGCGGTGGTGTCGCACCTGGCGCTGGCACCGTAGCGCCAGCGGGTGCCATACCTTCGGAAGAATACTACCCTCCAGATACGCCACTGGAGAAGCAGATGGTGTCCATTCAGCAAGCTGATGGCACCGTCACCAAAGTCAGCAAAGCAGAGATCGTGGAACAGTTGAACCAAAGCGAGAAGCTTTACAAAGACCTCAATCAGACGTGGGAGGAGAAGCTGGTCAAGACGGAACAGATCCACAAAGAGCGCGAGGCTGCCCTGGAAGAGTTGGGTATCAGTATTGAAAAGGGCTTCATCGGTCTCAGTACCCCGAAGAAGATGCCACATCTTGTGAACCTAAGCGATGACCCGCTGCTCGCCGAGTGCCTTGTCTATAATATCAAGCCAGGAACTACAATGGTCGGAAATATGGATCAAGGAAGTAACGTGGAAATCAGACTGAACGGTTCCAAGATCCTTGCCAACCATTGTAAGTTTGAAAACGTTGATAATGTGGTGACCATTGTCCCGACTGAAGGCGCGGCGGTCATGGTGAATGGACTGCGGATCGACCAGCCTAAACGGCTCAAGAGCGGTTTCCGTATTATTCTGGGCGATTTCCATATCTTCCGATTCAACCATCCTCAGGAAGCCCGGGCTGAGAGAGTAGAACAGAGTCTACTGCGCCATTCGGTAACCACGAGCCAGCTTGGTTCGCCAGCTCCGAACAAGACCCATGACCGGAGCCTAAGCAAGGCTGGCTCTGAACTCGATGGAGATTCGAGCCGGGCTGATTCCCCGATGCCTCCGCAGCAGGGACGCGAATCGGACTGGTTCTATGCCCGTCGTGAGGCTGTCAGTGCCGTGTTGGGCCCGGATCATATTGCACACATGCCAGACGATGAGCTAAATGCCCTCTTTGAAGATGTGCAGAAGGTTCGGGCGACCCGTCGAGGTCTGATGGAAAATGAGGAGGATTCTGACTCGTTGAGCTCTTTTCCTGTGCGGGACAAATACATGTCCAATGGTACCATCGATAATTTCTCCCTGGACACTGCCATTACCATGCCTGGGACGCCTCGTCACAATGAAGAGGATGAAGGCCAGAATGGCATAGCCACGCTCAATTCCGTACGCCAGGACATGCAACGTCAGTTGGACCGACAAAAAGAGGAGTATCAGGATAAACTGAGGAATGCAGAGTCCAGCCAAAATGCGGAGGACCTCCGCTCTGAAAGGGCGAAAATGGAAGAGACACTCCGTGCAACGAAACAGGAATACGAGGCACAGCTGAAGAAACAAAAAGAACTCTTCGAATCCCACATGAAGGATATGGGCCAGCCGGTCCCGAGGATCTACGAAAATGGGTTTGCAAAGTTGGATCCAAGAGAGATCGAGGTCGCACGTTCGGTCTACCGCCATTGGTCACAGCAGAACTATGTCCACATGACTGAGAAAGTGCTGCAGCATGCATCGCTGCTCAAGGAAGCCCAGGTGATGAGCCATATTATGGACAAAAATGTCGTGTTCCAGTTCGCCATTATCGACCATGGACACAACATGGCTTCGTCATATGACCTTGTCTTGAACGGCATTTCTGGAGACGAAGATATTGTCTTGGATGATGCCAAGAAGCCTTGTATCGCAGTGAGAGTGATCGACTTCAAACAGAGTGTCATCCATCTATGGTCTATCGAAAAGCTCCAGCGGCGCCTCCAAGCCATGCGACAGCTGCATCAATACATCGATCGCCCTGACTACATCCAGCATTTCAAGCTTGAAAACCCCTTCTCTGAGCCTTGTTCACCTCAGTACTCTCTGGTCGGCGACGCTGATATCCCACTGACTGCCGTCTTCGAGACCCGAGTGCAGGATTTCTCTGTTGAGGTCACTTCTCCATACACTCAGAATGTCATTGGTATCATCCGGCTTTCCCTGGAGCCTTCCTCAGCCCAAGCACCCTCGTCGACTCTCAAGTTCAATGTGGTAATGCGTGATATGGTGGGCTTCGCCGAATGGGAGGGCACCGACGTTCATGCGCAACTCTTTGTTCCCGGTGTTTCCGACGAAGGCGGCGCTACTACTACTCAAATGATCAGCGGATTTGACGAATCGCCCGTTCGATTTGAGAGTGTCCACAGCATGAGTCTACCGCTGTCAAGCCCTCGGACGGCTGCGCTTAAGATTTGTGTCTATGCCCGCGTGACGCAGATGCACCTTGACAAGCTTCTCAGTTGGGATGATATGCGCGATTCTGCCGAGGCGACCCCCGATAAGCGGAAGACTCCTCGTATCGCCGAATCTGAGTTCTATCTGGAGGAGCGACACGATGTCTTTGCCAGGGCGCAGATACTTGAACTGGCGGAGAACGGAGAGTATCTTCCGGTTGAGGTTGTGCAGAGCAATAATCTGGACGCGGGGACGTATCAACTTCATCAAGGCCTTCAGCGTCGGATTCTTGTGAACCTCACGTATAGCTCGACTGAGAGCCTACCCTGGGATGATCTTACCAACATACGTGTGGGCTCAGTCCGGCTGCTTGATCCCTGGGGCAAGATTCCCGACCAGGACCTCCAGACACCTGACGTCCCTCTTAAGTTCGTCCAAGAGCCGATGGTCAAGGACAACGCAGATGGGACCTCTAATGTCACAATCATAGGCCAGTGGGACTCGAGCTTGCATGGTTCCCTCCTTCTTGACCGAGTGACGGCCGAGAAGTATCGCGTGCAGGTTACTCTTAAATGGGATCTCCTTTCGTCTCGCTTGCAAGATCCGGTGACATTCGATGTGGATCTGACTTTGCAAATCCAAGGCCGAACTTATGTGCGACCGCAGTCGATGTTCAAACAGTTCTTCAATTCCACTAGGATCGTCCATTCTACCGTCCGCATGTTCTCGCTGGCAGTGCGGCCGGTCTCTGCGAAACGTGCCGCGGACTTGTGGCGTATGAACACACATAACGACTACGTCAAGGGCGAAGAGCTCCTCACGACCTGGTCGCCCCGGCAAGTGTCGCTTGTGCGTGACTTCATCGCAGCACGCAAACGACGACGACGCGTTGCCGAATTGAATGCGGCTAAAGGAGCGCTGAGTGCCAGCAGTCTGGTGGCTTCGCCCCCTAGAAGCGGGCGATCAACACCTCTTCGGAACAATGAGCTTACGGAGCGCAAAGCTAAGCTTCTCCGAAAATACGTCGAGCTCTGGACCACCAAGACAGACCATACTGAGTCTATCCTTGTGCGAAGCAATACCGAGCCCCCTGCTGGTGGTGCCGCATTTGCATCCCGCACCAATCAGTCGGCCAGCGATGATGGTGATTCGGTCTCTGACGAGTCCTCGCCGAAGCCACGGTTCATCGCAACGATTCAGACCCTGCCGAAGAACACGTCCTCCCTCAAGTCTGGGTATCTGTTGACCCCAGACGATACCAACAGCCACTGGGTACGGCGGTTCGTCGAGCTTCGGCGTCCGTATATCCATATTTACTCCGTCCCCGACGGCGATGAGATCAACGCCATCAATCTACGTAACTCGCGGATCGACCATGCGCCGGACTTTGCTCGTCTTTTGAATGGACCAGGAACGGAGGCCGACCACAATTCGTCGAAGGGGCGTCCGAACGTGTTCGCCGTGTACGGGGCCCAGAACACCTTCCTCTTCGCCGCTCGGACGGAGGCGCAGAAGGTCGAATGGATCTTGAAGATCGACGAGAGTTACTTCAGTAGTGCAGGAGGCAAGACCGTGACTTAACGGGTCTGGTTAATCCTTCAGCTCTTGTTGCTTCATGCCCTGCTGCCGACCGGCCATGATACTACGACTTTGCTTTGAATCTTACGCGCGTGATGATTTGGTTTGTTTCGCTGATCTCTGTGAGATGCGATGGGATTCTCTCGTTTCTTGCACAGCTGTCTGTTCTCGGACGGACGCCTTTGGTTTCTTTCACTGAGAATATTTGCCCCCTCCACCTATGGTTTTTTCTTTCGGTTTTACGGATGAAGAGTTTGTCTGTCTCTCATTTACTTCTACTTCTCCTTCGGATACACTTTTTGGTTGATTTGAGATACCCCTGATTACACCAGCCGCTTGGGACGCGTGCAATTTCCCTGTACATAGATCAATGTAACATCCCGGATATAGACGCGACGGGGCGGCCGATGATGGTATAAGAGGTTACGGCTGTCGCCGGCGACAGGCGTCCTTGATATTAAATTACATTGTCCGTATTCGATGATGCGTTCAAGTTGGCCGTAGTCGTGTCGCATAGATAGAGTCGAAGAGTGGGAAGATTGTTGCCATGGAAACACCGCATCTCATCCATCCAAGTATCTCATCGTGCCAAAGACCTGTCAAGTGCACTCACTCCGGACAGCAAGCTTCTTGACAAGTCCATGAGCAAGCTTGTCATTTCTTTTGATGAGACACGAGAATCTGATGATGATTATATACTTTGAATATATCCATTAAGCTGACCAGACGCCCTCACCTCTAGATCAACACAACGAAGCGTATATACAAACCACGTCATATATGGCATAAGGACAATCCTGACATCACTGAGAACAATGCGCTGGACGCAGAATCAATCTTCATGGGCCCGCTGTCTGACAACGGGTGCGCTGCTATCACTGGCCATCCTCACATTCCTCGTCTACAACGGCCAGCTCTCGACCAATGCCACTGAATATGTGGTCAAACCTTCAGGACCGCCGCATTCCTCTCCATTCTGCACCAATAGCAACACAACCTGGGAATTCGATGTCCAGCGGGACGGCGATAACCACGGACTATCGGACGAGCAGTGTCGCTCCGCATTCCCGAAACTCTTTGTCGAGATCGACAAGTCGGCGTCGTTCCGCGAAGGCAAGCCCATCCGGTTCCAGGATCTAGATGATCTGACTGTCGAGGACGGGATGGTCCGAGGGATCATTGAGAATGGGGAGGTGAGTATCGGGGAGTCCCCTCTTCGTTGCCCGGCTGAGCGCTAGTCTAATCCTATCTCTGTGATAGTTGTACATCGTGGACTTTGGGGCCATGCCGTTCACCTTCTCCCGAGCCAAAGCGACCCTGCACTCTCTGCAACGCGCCCTGTCCTCGTTCCCGGACCGCCACCACCTCCCCAGCATCGAATTCATCTTCACAACGGACGACTACAGCTCCGGCGACGGGCCGCTGTGGTCGTACTCCAAGCGCGACGAGGACGAGGCCGTCTGGCTGATGCCAGACTTTGGTTACTGGTCCTGGCCGGAGGTGAAGATCGGGCCGTACAAGGACATCCGGCGGCGCATCGCAGCCGTGGACGACGGCGAGACGACAGCCACGGGGGAAGTGATCCCGGGAACTCGCTTCGCGGACAAGAAGAAGCAGCTCGTGTGGCGCGGCAGCGTCGCGCCCAACCCGGCGATCCGCGGGAAGCTGCTCAAGCAGGCACAGGGCCGCAGCTGGGCCAGCGTGCGGGTCATCGACTGGGACGACGAGAACGACCTGCGCTTCAACCTGATGCCGATGGAGGAGCACTGCCGCTACATGTTCCTGGCACACACGGAGGGCCGCAGCTTCTCCGGCCGCGGCAAGTACCTGCTCAACTGCCGGTCGGTCGTCGTCTCGCACCGGCTGGTCTGGCGCGAGGCGCACCATGCGGCGCTGGTCGCGGCCGGCCCGGACGCCAACTACGTCGAGGTCGAGCGCGACTTCTCCGACCTGGACCGCAAGATCGAGTTCCTCATCGACCACCCCGAGACCGCCGAGCGCATCGCCGACAATGCCGTGCGCACCTTTCGCGACCGCTATCTCACGCCTGCCGCCGAGTCGTGCTACTGGCGGTCTCTGATTCGCGCGTATGCGGCCGCCTGCGACTTCCAGCCCATCTTGTATACGACGCGCGATGATGGGACGAGACAGCCCCGGGCGACGCCGTTTGAGAGCTGGGTGTTGACCGCGTCCTAGCTTACGGGATAGCTACGGGGTGCGTGTCGGATAGTTTCTTGCATGTCGGCGTGGTGGCGTTTGGGCTGCAGTTCTATTATATATTTGTATTCCGTAGGATATGGTGGCTTATGGATGCTGGACTGATAAGGGCCAGCTATGTGTATATACAGTGCGATGTTTGTATGCAAATGCGTCACGACTAGGTATATGCACACCTCTCGTAGTGTGTATGTACCCTTTGCTTAGTGACGTCCAAATAACTCACCTGCACTCGCACCTTGACATCATCATCGCAACCCTTGCCTCTCAACTAGCGGTAACTCGACGAGCTCATCGTGTCTGCCGATTCTATCCGTGGGCTGCTCTGTACAATCCCACGCACATGACGATTTCCTGCTTCCCCTCCACGATGCAGTCAGCAGCAGAGTGACTGACTGACAGCTTCATCGACGCCCAACCCGTGCGCCAGACACGCGATCGCAGCCTAATACACCACACCGACCGATCTCACCATCCGTGCGTCCTCCCCCACGCCGATGTCGTCATTGTCCCATGGACGCATCGCGGGGGACGAGACGACAAAGCAAGCCAGCTCTTTGTCTGTCCACGCCTCACGAGACCCATGACAACACTACGACTGCGCTCAGCTGAGACCGTCGAAACCCCGAGGCTAAGAGCCGCTAAACCGCCACTGGTTCCAAGCCACCACTTTCCTCTCTCACAGCAGACCTAAAGCCATCTCCGCCGCCGATCTTAGGGGCGATCGATTTCTTGGCTCCAGTGCCGAAGCGAGGGAGAACCTAAAGCGTTGGCTCCATCGAACACATCGAATGAAGGATACGCCACCAGGAGAATATGGAGAATATCTAGACTATTCCCCTCAGAGACGATGTTGGTGATGGCGCTCTCTACGCAAGGGTGGCGGAGCTCTTTGTGGCTCGAGGTCGCCTTGATGAGTGATTCACATGTCCGACAGTCCGACTTGCCGTCGCTTTGTCGAGGGCTGTACTCTGTACGCTGTACGCTGTAGTCGGGGGACATTGCGGTCAAGGGTCGGTCGCAACCTCCATCGATCGGCCGGTGGTGCAATTGGTCCAGATCGGACGCCGAGAGGGACAACAGAAGACCGCAGTGTGACATTCCCGAGTGACCCCAATGTTCGAGATCCAAGGTTGAAACTTTGTTTTCCCCCCTTGGTTGCCATGTGTCTGGTGCCTGATGGACGGGTCCGATGTTTTCGTGACCATCCTCTCTGCATCTGTATTCCCGATCGGGCATACAGACAATAAAAGGCCCAGATGAAAGAGAAAAAAAAACGAAATCAATCACAAGATAAAGAACGCGCTGCAAGTGGACTACAGTAGTATCATGGGATATCTCGGCCGTCAGACCAGCCGACGTTCCTCTCGTCCGCCACCGCGATTGTTTGTTATGGGTCTCTCGGCGTCTGGACGGCTTCCGAAGACGTCCGTCTGGCTCAGCTATGTGGGCTTTCATTCAGGTGTCTGGGAGGAAAGAGTCGCATTCGACAGGTTTGGGGGAATTTCCCGGCTGTGGCTTCTGTCTGCTGCGAGGGGTGCCTGGATCTGGCTGCTCCAGGAGGGGGAAAAAAAGGAGATTATTGCTTAAGACAAGTCAGACATGCGAACCTCTGCAGTCGGAAAGATGCTCGCCAATGATTCTCAGGGGGAGTGTTCGATGGGCTGTTGATGAGAGACGCCCTTGCATCGCTCTACAGAAACCTCGGACGATCTCTTCAACCGGTTTCTTTCTTCTTTCTTTCTTCACTTTCGATGATTTGTCAAAGAACATCGTTTCTTTTTGGGCCGTCTTTCTCTCCCTTGGCCAAAGAAAGAGAACCAGCAGTCTGGGAGGCTGTGGAGAGCATCCATGATCTGCACCCGAAGCGATCATCCAGCAATGCTGTGCCCGCTTTCGGGGGCTTCACAGGCCAATCGGACTGGTCTGCCCTTGTCCTCGGTGCTGGAATTTAATATGGCTGGTGACCTTATTTGATTTGAGTTTTGCATTCATCTCTTATTTTATTCGATTTTATTTGTTTTTTTTTTCCCTATTGTCGGTCCTCGCTCCAGTGACCGGGTGCAGATGCTGCCACGCTCAATGCGTCCAGACTCCGCCACTTCCTCCTGCCAATGGACCATTCCGAAGGCTGATAGTGCCGACAATGGACCCGGAAGATCTGGTCCACTAAAGGAGACTAGAAAATCAATCGCGGAATGGTGTCCTGCAGCCATATCCCCCACATCTTGGCCGGCAACCTTGTATGTATGCCATGCCGGGGCCACCAGACCCCCCCGATCCCCACCAGCATGGGGCTGCTGGTTATCAAATGGCTAATGATTGCATTCAGGAGGAGGACAAGAGACATGTCAAGCTGGCCCGCCGAGACCAAATGCGGTTGGCGTGAGCTGGTCTCCGGCTACCGTTTCTTCGAGGGCTCATGGTGCTCCTTTATAAAGGCTTGCCGCATCCCGAAACAGAGCAGCATACATTTTTCTTACCCTTCTCGTTCCCAGTTGCCTGCGTGCCTCCCAGCCTCCTCCTTCTCTTCTGGAGAGATCAACTGACATTCCCTTCCCCGACGATCTCTATCCTTCCACCCCAGGCACGGTAGGCCCTCGTCAACGAGCATGTGGCCCTCTCAGCTCTCTTCCTGGGCCGTAGGGCTGGCCCTGACGACCACGGTGCTGGCATCGCCGCTGCAGAAGCTCGTGAACGGCCCGCGTCTGGTGCTCAACACCAACTTCCCGGACCCGAGCTTCGTGCAGGACCCCCTCGACAACAGCTGGTACGCCTTTGGCACCAACGGCAACGGCAAGCGCGTCCAGGTCGCCCACTCCACCGACTTCCAGTCATGGACGCTGCTTGACAAGGAGGCCCTGCCCACGCTGGCCGGCTGGGAGACCGACGTCGACCACTGGGCTCCGGATGTCGTCCGACGGGTGTGTATAATCCCTCTCCCGTCGCATATCTCTCCGATGTATGTGAAACTGACGTCCCCAGAACGACGGCAAGTACGTGCTGTACTACTCGGGCGAGGCCAAGGAGATGGTCCGCCACCACTGCGTCGGCACGGCCGTCTCGGTAGGCACCGACCCGTCGGGCCCGTATGTGCCCAACGAGACGCCGCTGTCGTGCCGGCTCGACCAGGGCGGGTCGATCGACCCGGCCGGCTTCCTCGACAAGGATGGCAGCCGGTACGTGGTGTTCAAAGTCGACGGCAACAGCATCGGCAACGGCGGCGACTGCAACAACGGCATCCCGCCGCTCAAGCCCACGCCCATCCTGCTGCAAAAGGTCGCCGACGACGGCTTCACCCCCGTCGGCGACGCCGTGCAGATCCTCGACCGCGACGACTCGGACGGCCCTCTCGTCGAGGCCCCCAACCTCATCCTCCACGGCGACACCTACTTCCTCTTCTACTCCACCCACTGCTTCACCGACCCCAAGTACGACGTCCGCTACGCCACCGCCAACTCCATCACCGGCCCCTTTGTCAAGACCGGCGTCAAGCTGCTCGAGACTGGTAACTTCAACCTCACCTCCCCTGGCGGCGGTACCGTCTGCGGCTGCGGTGACCGCATGCTCTTCCATGGCTTCTGTGCTCCCGATACGCGCTGTACATATCAGGCGGATCTGGCCATCTCCGGGGATCAGGTCACGTTACTATAAACGTCCTTTCTTTTCTAATTTCTTTCTTGTCTGGGAAGTCGGAGTTAGGTCGTGTGGGTTTCTTCCCTTCTTGGATATTCTTATTCTTCGCTTCTCACGGCATATGTTGTCCTATTAATGTGTTAATCCTTTGTCTGGTTGGGTGACTTGGGTATAATCTTGGGGCCTGCAGGCTTCCCGGCAGACTGAATACAATCAATGGACGTCAACCTATCATCCAACAAGAACATCCGTGTATTAGCATTAGGTCTTTCGTACAGTGAAGTGGGGTATATCTCGTATGTCTATCATGCAATCATTTCTTCCCGCTCGGAGCATCGCCCTTCTCTCTCGAAGCATCTCCCTTCTCGCGCTTCGCCCGCATCTCCTCCACCCACTTCGGCACCCCGCCGACTGCCCCCTCGGGGTCCGTCTTGTGATACAGCAGATACCCCTGAATCTCGGCGGGACTAAACTCGCCCGCGGGCACCAGCTCCGCAAACTCCACCGCGAGCTTCTCGATCTCCTCGGGGGACAGCCGCTGCCACGGCGCCGGCGGGGCCTTGCGCACCCGCTTCTTGCCCGTGGCGCTGATACCGTTGGCCGGCCCCGTGTGCACGTCGCCCTCCAGCGTCGAGTAGATGCCCAGGAACAGCTGCTTGGTGTCCTCCTTGTCTGCACAGCAGAACTTGATCGACATGTCGACCCGGCCGGGGCGGAGCAGCGCCGCGTCCAGCTTCTCCGGGTGGTTGGTCGTCATGACCAGGATGCGGCCTTCGCTGGCGGCCACGCCGTCGATGACGTTGAGAAGGCCGGACAGCGAGATCCCCTGTTTGGTATTGTTGTTGTTGTTGTTTCCGGACGAGTCGGCCGCCTCATCGCCCTTGCCGCCGTTGGAATTGCCGCTTTTCGCACCATCGTTGCCGCCGGTCTTCTCCGTCTTGTCGCCGTCGCCGTCCTTCGACTCGTCGGTGCCGTCGCGCTTGTGTGTCATGCCCGCGCAGTCGACGTCTTCCAGGAGCACGATGCACCGCCGGGGGAGGTCTTGGAATAGGGACATGAGGTCGTCCTCGTCCAGGTTCTTCGAGCTGAGGTTCAGCAGGTACAGCGCCACACCGAGCAGCCCTGCCGTTGCGAAGCAGAGACTCGTCTTGCCGGTTCCCGGCGGCCCGTGGAGGAGGTACCCGCGACGGTAGGGGATGCCGCGGTTGGAGTACCAGCGACGCGTGCGGGGATGCAGGTACTCCTTGATGTCGGCGACGAAGGCCTTCTTCTGCGCTTGGTCCAACACGACGGTCGACAGCGGCCGCGGCGCGCGTGACATGCACCGTACCCAGTCCGGGTAGCTGCCGTGCTTCTGGCCACGGTAAATGACCGTGCTGTCGCGGTCACGGGCGACGTAGGCGCTCTGGGCTTCCTCCAGGAGTTGCTTCAAGATGGTCGGGTCGCGGCCGAAGCACGACAGGTAGAGTCGCTCAGGACTCATTAGCTGCATCCATGATGAGCCGCTGCTATTCTTGTCGTCGCGCTCGCGGATGAAGGCAAGGAGGCGCCCGCGGTACCAGAAGTAGTGCGTGCCCTCGGCCGGGGTGAAGCGTAGTCGCTTGAACTTGTCGCGGGTTTTGGCCTTGGCCCAGTAGTCGTCAAAGGCGAGCGCGTTGCCCTGCTCGTCGTACTCGTCGTCTGAATCGAGTGGACCGTTGGTGTCGTCGTCGTCATCGTAGTAGAAGAAAGTGCGGAAAGTGCTGGCAGTCTTGGTGCTAGCGACGAACTGGGTGGTCCGTGTGGTGAACGGCTGCTGCGTCAACCAGTACATGAGGTAGTTGTAGATCTCGTCATCGAGCCGGATCTCGGCCGTGGACACGCAATAGTCTTTGATCAAGTACTGGAAGCGATAGACGGTGTACCGCGATGAAGCGACCAAGACCAGGGCCGTGATAATGTAGGGGATGTACTGGGAGAGGTCGATATGCATGTAAGAGATGAGAAAATGGGAGAGAAGAGAGTATCCTGGGATGAAAGTGTCCAACATAGCCGTGTCGGAGGGCGTGAGGGTTGTTGAAGCGGTCGTGTTGTTCGCCATGATGGATAGGAAGGAGTATCTCAATGATGAGATGCCCACGTAAGAGAATGATGCAGAAGGAAGATTGGTGGCGCTCGGTGGTACTTATATAGACCAGCTCATAACATGGATCTTCCTTCACTGGGCACCATGGCCAACGTCATCACGCTTGAGCCCTGCTTCACTTATGATACCAGGCACCAGCGGCGAGAGCCTAGAACCGCAGCCACAGGAGAACCAAACGCCGGAGCAAACCAGGGAGGGATGACAGAGCCTCACAATGGGTTGCACAGTGACTGTGACTGTGCTTGGTTGACTCACGGATCAGCGACTAGAGACGAGGGCACCAATGGTCATGGCGCTTTCAGCTGCAGTCATGTCAGCTTGACTTTCAGCCTGATGATCCAACAGATGAAGTGAGTGCATGGGTATCATATGAACTATCGCTATGAAATCGCCAAAACAATAAGACAGAAAGTATTATATAGATTAGATCCCCGGCAGCTCAGCTGCCCGTCGCGAAGTTGTCCTTCACCGTGTCAAAAATATCGGTCGCCCAGTCCTTGAGATCCTCGAATTTGCCCCAAAGCGTGCCCCACCAAGTCGGGCCTGCTTCATCCTCACTCTCTGGCGAATCCGCAGGCGGTGCAGGAGATTCGGGGGTGGGGGAAGGACGCTGGGGGGCGGACCCTGTTGGGATGAGGCTCATGGTGTTGCTTGTGGTGGTGCCACTGGCGGGCGGATCGACTGGAGCCGCGACGCTAGGGACATCTGGGTCCGAGTGAAGCCCCACGGGCGATAACGGCAGACGCAAGGTGCCGTTGTTCGGAAGCGGCGTCATGCCCAAAGAGTCACAGAGGATGTTATACACATTGGTGTTTTCTACAAGACGTTAGCAGGTTGGGAACATGCGAGACCAGTGACGCCACTTACGAAAGTTCTCCAACCGGCTGTTAGGTTGGTGCGGAAATGCGGGCCCCCGAGCGACGAAAATCGCGCGCATGAGGGGATGCTCGTGATCATACCCATGAACGCCGCGAGGCTGGTAGTCATTCCCGCTCGCCAGGGCTTCTTGGACGTTAAAGTCCGGACGTTCGACAATCACCCAGCCGGTCTTGGGGATCACCCACAGCGGAGCGATGCGATCGCTGTGGGAGAAGTGGTAGCGTTCGGGCATGGTTTCTCGTGTATACACCTCCACCGCGTGGGAGTAGTTCTCCGTCAGAGCCTCCAACTGGACTTTGAGGGTGTCGACGTCTTCCGGTCGCTTGGGACGGAGTCCGCGTAGGGGCCATCCGTCAATGCGCTCGACCAGATCCATGTCAATCAGATCATCCAGCTGCACCACACGCTCCGTGGAGGTGGTGGCCATGCCGTGATCCGAGACGATGACGACATTAACAATGTCGGTGAGGTTTCGCTCTTGCAGACCAGAGAAGAGACTAGCCAGCATGTCGTCCACTTGAGAGATGGTGCTTCGAATCTCGGTGCTGTTGGGGCCGTACTTATGTCCATCCGAATCCACATTGGGGACGTATGCGGCGATGAACTGCGGGCGCTCGGGGACCGCAAGCGACTCATCCTCCAACCCAGGTAGATCCAGCCAGTTCAATACCCGATCGACCTTACGCGGGAGGGCTTCTGAACCATTGTACGGATCATAATATGTCGGGTCTACCCCCATGATATGGGCCTCCGACCCAGGCCACATGTGAACGCCTGTGACGATCCCTCGATTTTCCGCCGTCATCCATATGGGCTCCGCGTTCCACCACTTGGGTTGCTGATTTCCGGAGGGTAGCGTGTTCTCGAATTCTTCCTGTAGCGCTGGGTCCCAGAAGGTATTTCCCACAATTCCATGACTTTCTGGATACAATCCCGTAATGAGGGTGTAGTGATTGGGGAAGGTGACGCTGGGAAAGCTGGGCAACATGTACTGAGGGGAGATGCCGCTGGCGATGAATGCGTTGAGCGTTGGCGTGAGTCCACGATCGAGAAAATCGGCGCGAAAGCCGTCAAGGGAAATTAGAATAGTGGTAGGGGCGAAGAGCGCGGATCCGTTCGAGACGAGAGGTTTGAGGGAATGAGAGGACCGAAATTTTGACGAGGCCTTGTATGCACCGAGGAGACAAATCAGGAATAGGATGAAGATCGAGGTGAAGACCAAGGCGAGTTTAAGCCGCGAGACACGCTGCTGCTGTGAGATATCTGTTAGCCTCAAGGGCGGATTATCTCCCTCACCAGACACCATACCGGAATACTGTCATAACTCTGTTTCTCCCTGACTCGCGTATCCAAGTCCGACGATGAAGAGCTTAGGAGAGAGCTCTCATCCTCTCGATGGCCTTCTTCCATCTCAAACATCATGTCGTCGGAATCCTCCAGCTTTCCTTGACGGCCTCGGCGGGAGTTCCTCCTTTCCTTTCGTCGCTGTCGTCGATCCTGTTTCCCGATCCTGACGGAACTGCGATTGGGACTGAATAACCGGCGTATCCCATGTGTCGGGCCTGCTCTTGTGAGCAGCTTTTCGGTCTCCTCCTCATCATCCAACACGGTGCGGTCGTGTTCCGCTAATTCCAGAGTGGTCCGAGAATTGCGGAGAAACTCGTCGTCCTCCGAATCCGAGTCTTGCTCCGAGGGAGACCGCAAAGATTCGGCATCTTCGTCGTAGTCTCCCGGCGACAGAAGAGACTGACTCGGGATAGGGCGTCGGGACGACATGGTTGGAGGAGACCAAGTTGTTCAATCGGAGATTTGATCCGATGGAGTTGCGCGAAGGCAAACAGGGGCCTTATCGCCAACCAACGTGACTTATCTCCCACGTGACCTGCTGAGTCATACACAGCCGAGGGATTCCCTCTCTTGTCTTTCTCTCCATCAATGCTCTCGATTCTCCCCTCTACACAAAGCAAGCCATCTTCAGATACTCATGATGCAGCCGCAGATCATACCAGATGCTTATGAATGTCCAGTGTTGTTGGTCTCCCAACAGGAACCACAGTCATAATACACAAATTGCTGCATTTTGGTCTGACGGGAAAGCGCACCTTGCACTACACTACATACGGGGTTACTCTGTTCTCACAATCCAACCAAACTCACGACCATCAGTACGCGGCAATATCTCCCAAGGAGAGGTCTGTCTGTCGTCAACATAACAATGCCGCGACCATGGTTCCGGAGTCAATCCCACTCTGTCGTCCATCTGGCCCCATGATCTACCTCAATGTAACGTGGAGTTGCCTGATTGTCAAGAACCAGAACCCACTGCCATAGTTCCACAATCCCATTGTCCGGAGTGTAGGTGAATGATCCCATGAGAATGGATGGATGCGACCTTCTCATCAAATTCGTACACCCTGGCCCACAGTGGCGTTTGCGGGGAACCTACAAGCTCATGAAGTATGTGTGATATTGCCCTAAGTGCAACCGCTCTTCATCGGATCTATTTCCTTGTGTGGACTGTGTCGAATGCCGATGCGTTTTGGCAGACTGGACTCTGCGCCAATAAACACGCACTATTCCAAATAACCAGACGATTAACTCGTTCATAAGAGGGAATGCGGACGTTCCTCGGCTGCCAATTTCTTGCTATCATGCACGTTCCGATGGTTTCGTCTTCCCTCTTTTTGACCTACGCATCCCCTGTTTCACAAAGATGAACGTGGATCGGCCGATGCAAGCCCTGGTATGTACAGCGGGCCGGAATCTCGATAGTCAACGGCTGCCAAGCTCAAGACAGCGGAATGGATCGACATCCCTTGGATTGCGTTGTCGTCCTGCGTGCGGCAACTGGCCGCCTGCCGTTTCTGAAGGCGTCGCCTCACGTGACATCCCTTGCCCTTTGCGGCCTGATGCGCAACAAACAAAGCTTCGAGTTGACGATTGTCCGAATGCAGTATGCCAACATGGAGAAAGGTGATGAAAACTCTCGAGCTGAAGCAGTCCGGTTCCAGGAATGCGCGCAATCGACGCCGAGGCGAGACGGAAATCCCGCTCAACCGTCACTGATGATTCCGGATCTAGGACTTCAGATGATAGTCTCGACGAACGTATAAGTATCCCATGAGTCTCGTCCCAGATTCTGGTCTTCATTCCTCTACGCATCACTTCTTCGCACACCTCTCAAGGCCTCGACTGAGCTGCGCCTCTTCTTCGTTCTCCTACAAGCCATCCAGCTCTTCATTCTTTCGAACACCAACCACCATGCGCTACTCTACCTCAGTTGTGACTGCTTTGGCTCTGGCCGGCGCTGCTCATGCGGCCGTGCCCCATAACCGCGAGAATACTGTCACTCTTACGGACTGCGAAGAGACTCCCACCCCGACCCCCGTTGTCGTGTCTTCCACGGAGTGCGAGGAGGAATTCACCACTACCATCACCAGCACTATCTGCGAGGAAGGATGCGAGCAGCCGACCCCTGCCCCGGTTCGTCCGACCAGCACTAGCACCCTGACCGAGACCAGCACCGTGTGCGAGGAGGAGTGCGAGAAGACCTCTGCCCCCCCGGCTCCGGCTCCTCACACTGAGACTCCAGCTCCTGCCCCGGCTCCCAGTGCTCCCTCTTCGAAGCCTTCCGCTCCCCCGGCCCAGCCCAGCGCTCCCCCGGCCCAGCCCAGCGCTCCTGCTGCCCAGCCCAGCGCTCCTGCTGCCCAGCCTAGCGCTCCTGCTGCCCAGCCCAGCGCCCCTGCTGCCCAGCCCAGCGCTCCTGCTGCCCAGCCCAGCGCTCCTGCTGCTCAGCCCAGCGCCCCTGCTGCTCAGTCTAGCGCTCCTGCCCAGCCTTCCAAGGCCACCAGCGTCCCGGTCATCCCGGCTCCGGTTTCCAGCGCTCCGGCCTCCAGCGCGGCGGTCCCCTCCTCCCAGGTCGCCAGCAGCTCTGCGCACGTCTCGTCGCAGAAGGTCCAGAGCACCTCGTCTGCCACGAGCACGGGCACCAACACCATCGGCAGCAACGAGGGCGGCGCCGCTCCCCCCTCTCAAACCAGCATCGAGGCCTCCAACCCTGGCTCGACGATCTACGTGCCTGGAGTTGCCATGGTCGGCAGCATTGCCCTTGGCCTGATGGTCCTGGCCTAGACTGTCTGACAGTTGACTCTGCGATAATATTATACATGCTACATGCGCAGAGGTCGTCTGCGAGTCTTTCCTTGCCTTCACATTTGTATCTCTATCTGGTCAGTCATTTACATGGTTGGGTAATATATCTGTCTTTCGTTTCTCATAGGTTGGTTGGTCGGTTGGTTTGGGACTGGCGTTGGTTGGATGGTTCTGTCACTCGCTCAGTCTAGAACTAATAATATCTCATTCATGCCGATCGTTTTCAATCCAATAAATCAATTTCAAGGACTCAGATCTTCCCTCCCATCCTGCCAACTCGAACAGAACGTACAGCGTTGCGCCTAGCCCGTTAGCACTAACACCCCCTGAGCACAGTATAAGGAAACCCCACCTGCTCACTAATAAACTTCTTGCAGTATTTACAATGCACCGTCGGCTTGATGATCGTATCATGCGTCATGTACATGTACAACTGCGCCACCGCATACAGCGTCACGCTGAGCCCGAGGAAGCTCAGCACCGATTCCAGGAACACCCTATCACTCATGAGCTCGGCCGCCAGAAATGTACTATATGCAAACAGGACAACAAAGCTCCCATGGGAGGAAGGGAAAAAGGGAGGGCAGAATACCCATACGCCAACACCAAGGCTCCGTCGTCCCGCGCCTGTGATAGCGTGTTGTACCCCTCGCCCTCGACGTAGCGCGGGCCCGCCATCAGCACGGCGAACTTCTGGTCCATGTTGCGGTTTAGGAACGGGAGGAGCGAGACGATCGGAAGGATGATGTCGGAGACGAAGGAGGT
Source organism: Aspergillus sp. MEXU 27854 (assembly GCA_019721355.1). Classification (NCBI taxonomy): domain Eukaryota; kingdom Fungi; phylum Ascomycota; class Eurotiomycetes; order Eurotiales; family Aspergillaceae; genus Aspergillus; species Aspergillus sp. MEXU 27854. Next base: position 3,521,592 of record JAGMTT010000005.1, read on the forward strand.
GACCACTTTTGTGAAGGCTTGCGCGATTCTACCAAATATCAGTCCCCTGAGGTGACGAGTGGAGGGTAAATAGATAGTGGAAGGAAGGGCTTACATCAAACCCAAGGCGACTTCGAGGACGTTGTCGCGCGCCGCAAAGTTGACGAAGCCGTCCCAGGCCCGGCGGACGTGGGTTTGCGCGCCGTGGCCGAGGCGGAGGAGGGAGATGGTGTGGTCGGTGAGTTGGGGCATCTTTCTTTCTTACTCTTAGTATTATCTTACAAGGACTCTATTCTTGGGGTTGGGATGTCTACTTCTTGGTATTTAAAGACGGCGTTATCATGCCCCGCATCATTATCATGTGCGATGTAGATCATCAACATACAGCAGTTTACATGCATACCGCAAACGAATCAAAGACTTCATTATTGGGTGCTCAGGCTAAGACCGAGAGATCCAATTCCCCCATTGACACGCGCATCCCCCCGTTCCCCCGTCGACGCCTCCCCAGCCCGCCTCCGCATTCGCCGTCGCATCGCTGTCGGTGAGATTGAAGATCCCCGGCGCCGGGTTGACCAACGCGCCGCCAAACCCGCGGTCCTCGATCTGCAGCTTCTTCTCCGTCGCGTTGATCCGCTGCGCCGTCTCCATGCCATAGCAGTACACCATCTTTTCCTTGGCGGCGCCACCGTGCCGATCCAGCGTGATGGTGACCGGGTACGGAAACGATCCGGGGCGCGCGAAATCCGTCGCCGACGAGGTCGAGTTGCGCGACCCGGCCGTGGCGGTCGCCTGTGCGGTGGTCGTCGCCGTGGCGGACGGCGCTGCCAGCAGAGCCATCCCCATCTGCTCGGGTCGCGTCCAGATCTGGACGAGGAACCGCGTCTGGGCCCAGGTGCAGCGTACCTGGGCGTTCGCCTTGCTGGGTCCGCCAGTGGCGTCGCTTTTGGAGTCGTCGGTGCTTCCGCCGTCCAGCGGCGCCCGCGACTCCAGGAAGACGGACCGGTCGAAGTACGTGTAGAACCCGTAGTGCTCGGTGTTGAGGCCGCGGTTGTAGAGTCGCACCGGCTGCGATTCGGGGAGCGGGTAGAGCGTCGCCGCGGCCGCGGTGCCGTCCGAGGTACGATCTGGGCTGGGGATGAGCGAGCCGATGTCGGGAAAGTTGTTGCTGTCAGATCGGCGCGTCAAGCTGGACACTTGCACGGGGGAGAGCATCGTCATGAAGAAGGGCGTCACTTCGCCCGCGTACGGTGCCGTGTTATTGTCCGTCGTGTTGCCCAGGAACGTCTGGTCTTGCACATCGGGTGCCGCCGGCGAGGGGTTGAACAGCTCGCCCACGCCGCGCGACGTGACCGTCTTCTTCGACGCAATGGCGGTGCTGTTGGGATACGTGCCGTTGCGGAAGCGGATCTCCACGCGGAAGTTGGGCTGGTTCGCGGCGTACGGCTCGTTTGCCGACTGCTGCTCCTGCGGAAGAGCGCAGCTCCAGAGCGTGGATGGAGTGATGCATCCGGAGTTCTGTACCTTTGCTTCAGGACCGGCAATCGTTGCAATACCCGTCGGCATGGGTGGGTAGCCCGTGAGATTGAGCCATTGCGACTCGACGGGTGTGTTGTCTCCCCGTCTGGTGAGCAGAATGGCCAGTACGACCGCGACAACCACAATGGCCAGGAAGAACGAGGCAATGGCGACGTACCAACGCCGTCGCAGTCGTCCCTCGCGGCCGGGCCGTCCAAAACAGCCTTTGTTGCTGAAACACCCTCTTCCACGCCATAACCCGCCAGCCTTTCTGCCTATCCGGTCTTCCTTCTCCAGCCTTCTTCTTCGCGTCTCAATGCGGTCTCTCTCGGTCACGGGGTGCGTCATAGCTTCTCGGGTGATAGGAAGCGGCACCATGCGAGACGGAAGAGTACCAGCGCTCGGCTCATATGTGTACGCAGGCGCTGGACCGGCCCGCATGTCGCCCAGCGGGATCGATCCGCCCTGCTCTGTGGCTCGTTGTAGTCCAGGCGAGGTGGGGAGTCCAGCTTGCGCCGGTGCGTTATAGTTCGGGGGCTGTATCACGATATAGTGAGGGACCGAGCGCTCAGTCCCGACGACTGGCGCCGACGGAGCTGGCGCAGACTGCACGTATACCTGCGTGCCAGGAGGAACACCATTGGGAAGGATGAATGGGAATGATGCTTGTTTCTCATTTGTTGGCTGTTCTGGAGCTGACTTTTCCACGCCCCCTTTGTTGTCCCCTAAGTCGTCCACAGGTGCTGGAGCTCCTTTGGCCTCCTCCGTGCTTCTTTTGCTTTCAATCTCTTTCGAGGCCTCCACGGGGCTGTCCGGGGCTTTCGTAGATGTCGTTCCTTCGGGTATCCCACGAGACCCTGTCGTCGAGTCCGCGTCTGCCATGCCTCTGTCTTCACTCCCCGGAAGGTCATCCACATCAACAAGTATGCCCCTGGTCCCCTGCGTATCAGTGTCACCAGCCACAGACACCCCAGCCATCGCAAGGGCTACCTCCTTTGGCGTGATCGAGCAGACATGATTGACGCACTCAAAATACGGCCTTCCACTGAAGAGCTCATGCGCACAGGCCTGATAGTACTCTGCCGCGCAGCCCTGGATCGTCTTCCCCATGAAAACAAACGACATCGGCCCCGTCTCTCCCGGACTCCCCGGCTCTCCCTCCAGACCAGCTTTCTCGTCTGCGAATGGATTCGTCTGCACATTCTGCCAGCTGGCGACCGCGCCACGCGGCGCCACCGTCGTCTCGGGCGTATCCGGCGAGAAACAGGACACCTCCTTCTCCCACCACTCGTCGCTCAGTCCGGATCGGTTGGTCGTGGGGGTCGGTAGAGGTGGACGCGTCGCCTCTGTTGGCGTCTTCCTGCTGGAGATTGTGTTGGAGCGATCCAGCAGTGGCGACAGGAGATACGTCCACCATCCTTGCGACACAGGCCGGTTGAATTCGGACGCCACGCTCAGCCGTCCGCCACCGCGGGTGCCGAGCGCACTGAGCCGGTCGAACGCCCGCTTCGCGCTCTCGCTCGAGTACGACCGGCTCCGCGTGGCGGGCCGCCACTGGTCGTCTTCTTCGAACACCGTGCCCGTCGAGTATGCGCGCAGCTTCCGCGTCGACAGCGCGGACTGTCGTTTCGGCGTACCGGGACTGATGATCTCGTTCTTCGCCGCGGCGTGCTGCGCGGGAATGGCGGGCACCGGTGGAATGCCGCCTTCACGGGTCTCCAGGAACGGCGTGGGCTGGGAGTAGATGCTGGAGGTCGCGCGGGGGTGATGGTGGATCTGGCTGAAGTCGGGCCAGAAGTTGTCATCGCGGGCGGGGGTGACGACGATCGAGGGAGTCAGTGGAGTGGGTTGGCTGCCAGCGCTGTCGAGCTCCTTGGGCCTGTCTTTGTGTGACTGCGACTGGGGTTGCTGGGGAGGCGTCTCGTCGTCGCGCGGCATGCTGAAGCCGATCATGATGGGCCGGTCTGACGGAGACAGGTCGTCCTTGTACTTGTTGCGTCGGGGCGAGATCTTCGATTTCACATCGAACCATGACGCTCGTTTCTTGCCGGCTGGCTCGTCCGGGTCGTCGGGCAGTCGCTGAAATCCATACAAAGGGCCTTTCTTCAGAATGCCCTTGAGCGTCTGCGTGGATCTCTCCCTCTCGCGAACCTTGGAGAGCACCTTGAGGTCGTTCAGATCCACGAATGGGGCTTCGGGACGGGGCGGTGGCGTTGGACGCGAGAAGTCGGTGACGAGGTTCAATCCGACAGGTCGTTCGGATCTCTTGGTGAGGCTTGCGCCAGTCGAGAGATTCCCATCCCGTCGGTGTTCATCCAGAGGGTAAGGACAGTGTGTCTTGCTGCTGAGCGAGTCCTGGCCGGTCATCTTTGCCAGGAACTGAAAGGGACGGGTCCTCTCCAACTCCCGATCATCGGAGGCAGTCGACGTCGGACTGGGAACTTCCTCTGTGATGGGCGAGGAGAGAGGAAAGTTGAGTGCTGGGATCTGGAGTTGATCTTGTGATTGCTGGGGATGTGAGACCATGGTCGACTATGACTGCGTCCTGGATACGATCGATGTTAGCGCTGTAAGGAGATGGACATGGGAGGACCTACCCGTCGACTGATGTAGATGCTTTCACGATGGACGAGTTATACAAGACATCGAAGACAAAAAGAAAGCAGCAAACAAAGCGTGACGAAACGCCAGCCCGATCTAGTCTATTAATATGCGGAGAACCGACGGCGGACGCGCAACAAAGGGACAGAAACACAATACACAAAGAATGGAATGGTCCGTGCAATCATCAATAGAAAGACGAGAGAACGAGACACGGGACTCGAGAGGGTTTTGAACGTCTGATGCATGGCGCCTGGTTATTCTTAGTCCAGAAGCTCGACCAGCTTCCAGCGAGTCGAGCTGTACGATTGGCCCTCATCGTGACGCAGTTGATGTGCAGAAGAGCAAGCTTAATTTCCGCACCACGACCCGTCAGGGCAGCATGGGCTCGATTGGACGAATCGTTCCGATCGTCTGTGTCCTGAGGGAGAGGAGACGCAGACATTGGCTTGCAGAGAGGCTGTAGGCGCCGGGGTGGACGGGGTGGCCCGCGGCGCTTAGAGAGGACGACATGGGTGCTGCTCGGCGCCAATCAGCACCCACGATAAAAATAACCCGATTCAACGGTTTGAAGAAGAGACATACAGAGAATCATGCAACTACAATCGATCAGACTCGTCGCGTCACCGGAAACCACCAGGGATATCAATTCAAAGACACCGGTTGCAAGCGGGTTGCTTTTGGTACAGACATAATCAATCTTCGATGCACCGAAGACCCAACGTAATAAACACAATTCTGGTATCCGATTCCACCTCCAATGCAAGTAACCATGTCGTAATGCAGAAAATGTATAATGAGGCAAGGATATACCACCCATCGTAAACCAAAATCATAGAACATAGTAAATCCGTCCGTCACTTATGAGAATCAAAACCAGGTAGAATTAGAGAGACACCTTGAAGGGATTGCCGGCAGTAGGGAACCGCGTCCACTATCGTCGTTCGTCGGTATATTGAATGCCTTGCATGGGGGCGACCGACCCATTCATCAGCGGCGGGAGGGTTCGAGGCTGGTCTTGCGCCATGCCCGACCCCGGCCCGTAGTTGGGGAACATATGGCTGTGTGGCTGACCATTGGGTTGCGGCACCATCGAATGATGCTCGAACATGGACGCCGGTCGAGACGGTCCATTGGACGGTCCCTGGTTCATCTGTGCCCGCATGTCTTCGAGTTCGCTCCGCAACTGCTCATTTTCGCGACGGACACTCGTGAGCATTTTCTCAAGCTGACCAATGTATTCAATTGCTGTTGGCGGGTTAGTGAGGTTTCGGTTGGCAGTCGGGGAGGTTAGAACCCACCTCGCGTCAGTGTCTCCCATTTGCTGGACTTGTTATTTTGACTCTGTGGGAGACGGACCCGCAGAGCTTCAAAACAGTCCTTCATCTCACTGCGGCGCTTGCGCTCTGCCAGCTTGTGGGTGACGCGTAATTCCGGAGTTCGGCTGTAGGGCGTGCTGCCACTGTGGGCATCAGACTCGCCGATGATCCCCCGGACTTGCTTGTGCTGTAACGAATGATGATGGACATTTTGCGGCAGTTCTGTCGTCGCATGGTTAGCACGGGTATTCCGAAGGGCGTAGTGTCCTGTGGACTTACCATGCTGGCCACGGGGCAGTCGCTCCGAGTACACGCTGCTCGCCAACGATTCCGCGGTGCTTCCCTTGCGGGTGAACGGATGATGGGATTTCTCGGTGGCAGAGGAGAGGGAATTCGAGCGAGCGACGTCAGGATCGGGAAAGGCATAGGCCAGACCGGCGGTAGGCGCCTCGGCGTTGTAAATTTCGGAGCGTGGATTCGACGAGATGGCCGGGGCGGTGCGGCCAGCCGCAAAACCCCGATGTTCGCCAGCCCGCGGGCCCAAGGGGGACAGGGGCTGTCCCGACGAGTAGCGCGGGCCTCGATAGCCGTTATTATCGACGGGAATGCCCCGTTCGCGCTGCAGGCCAGATACTAGCGAGGTCTGGGAGGCGTTGGTGCTGTGGTAGGGCGAGGCCGGGTTGATGGCGAGGGAGCTGATGCCCTGGTTCATTCGGCTGTCAATGCTGCTCCGGCGAGACTCGGCGGGCTCTGCGATGCTCCCTCGTTGCGAGGCAGCGTCATAGTTCTGATTCAAGGACGGCAGTCCGGGAGCCGCCTGGGAGGAGCCAAAGTTAGGGGACGGTTGCGCGCCAGCGGAGGATGGGGTATTGGTGGTGGACTGATCGGTCGGATAGGGCGATCGATCGGAGACGGTGGAGATGCGATTCGGCGAGGGTTGCGACGAGGTGAGGAAGGAGAGAGATGGGTAATTTCCAGTTCCATTGGTTGCTGTTGAATATGTGGAGGATCCTCCCGGGCACGGTCAGCAAGGTATTCTTGTCTACGAGGGTCAAGAGACTAAATGGTTGACTTACTGGTACTTTGAGGCATGGACCAGTTGCCAGAATCTCGCTCAATGGTATTGAGGGAGGCGTTTCCAGGCGACTTCTCGGCCGGAGGGGGGTTATGGGACATGCTCGCAGTGAGGGTCGAGATGGAGGGCAGGGTCTGAGAGGAGGTGGTGGCGGTTGGGGTCTGGGGGCCGGTGGTCGTCGGCTCCCATGGCCGATGGGTGAGGGTGGCCTCCATGTCAATCGAGGCCTGGTTTGAGGCCTGGTTTGGGGGGAGGCGAGGGGAGCAACAGGAGGGTTGAGGGCGGGTAAAGGGCACAGCGGATGGGGATCGAACGGTAATGGTCTGGAAGAGTTCGCGCAGGCTATCTCATGTTCCACCAATGGACCAGCAGGATCGGTCTGAAAGTATCTCCGTGGTCGAAATGGTTCTGGCACGCCCGTGTGTTACTGGGAGTCGGAAGGGGATGTCACCAGACGGAGAATCGGCCGGACTGAGAGATTGGCGAGTGGCATGCGACGCTGACGAGAGGCGAGTGGGGAGCGAGGAGGGAATCGCGTGAAGCACGAGGTTGAGCAGAATCTTTGAATGCGACCCGAGACAAGTAAGGGGGGCGGCCCAGGGTATTGGGGATGTTGGGGAGTCGACGGTATGGACGGGGTGGAAATAACGTGGAGACGACGGGGCGGACGCAGAGGCAGCCAAGGGATGGAGGACGGCCGATGAGGGGGGGGGGAGAAGCAAGAAGGATGGGAGACGCTTGGATAGTTGTGAAGGATTGGAATCAGTAGAAGGAGAGTTGGAGTTTGGGGTAGGAGAGAAAGAGAGAGCAGAGAGGAGAGGAAGAGGTGGAAGAGAGAGAGAGAGAGAGAGAGATGATGGATCGAATTTTCAGATCTCCGAAAAGGTGGGACGGGGAAAGAAGCTCGGGTGGGTGGGAACAAAGGGGTGTATTTTATTATTATTATTATTCTTTTTATATTCTGAATTATTCTTCTCTATGGTAATGATGATCATACTACATTATTATAGAGCTGTCGACTGATTCCTGAATGAAAGGATGGGCTACTATCGATCCTGGAGTTCTGGGCTCAGGAGGAAGTGAAGAAATGCAGTTCCTCGTGTCGCCCAGCATGGACGCCTGCGGCCACACGCGTGGCGGAGGGCTGCCATTCCACGGGTCTCCTTCGACCACCCACCGGCCAGCAAAAAGACACTAGAAGCGCCCACGTCGTCGGGTCAAACGGCCTTACCTCAGTTGGGCAATCGCAGGCCGCTCACTTGGGCAAAGCGTGGTCGATCGCGGCGACGGGGATGGGGTTAGTTCGTGATCTAAATCAGAAGATGATGATTCGATCGCGAGGGACCGCCGGGAAGTGGAGCAGAGGGAGATTCAAAGGATCCTCTGTCCGGAGTCGAGAATCATTCAGACGATGACCAGAGCTGAGAGACGCAGAGGTGACATCACAACAAGGGATGGAAGAATCAATGTCTTGCTGTCTGTCGAGCATTGAGCCCATCGGGGGAGGCAGAGGAGCCAAAAGCTCGACGAATCGAATCCATGTCTGATCTCGAGCTTCACGTGGCCGCACTGAACGATCGTCCTCAGGGGTCCACCGAACCGTATTGTGTATTGTATTTGACACTGGTACAGAGGGCGAATTGGTAAGCTACCTAGGTACACTGACCTTTACTATTTATATGAGTACCTAGATACCTGTAGATATCTAGGTAGATAGATCAATAGGTAGATCGGTAGGACTACCTATGGGATATTGTCTAGCAAAAGAGGTAAAGACCTGGAGAATGAGTCCCCCGAGCAACACATACCGCGGAGAAACTGGAGAATACCGGACCAGGACGAGAAATACGCTAGTCGACGGCTGACAGCTCCATATTGATCTTGAATTAAATTAATATTTATTAATTCCATTTCATGAGTTCATTGACATTCAGAATAATATACTGTCAGTAGGATCTGACGTCGTCTTGTCCATCTACACCTATAAAATCAATCTCATTGTTTTCTCTGTCTTTATTAATTTTCTTGCATTCAAGACACAATAGAAAACAGAGGAATAAAAGAAAAAAAATAATAAGAACCAAATAAAAAAAAATAACCCTCTGTACACATGGCAACCATGGCAAATGATCGCCGCTAAGACGGATGGAAGTGACTGGTCCAGCCACCACGACAGTCATGAAGTCACGGCATTCCTCCCACCTACACACACATGGACCACGACCGCATTCTGGTGGCGTCCGTCTCCCCCGCCATCACTGGCCACCAGGGTGTGACCGGAACAAAGAACCCTTGCGTGAGGATGGAACGGGGGGGGGGGTGAGACCTCGTCATGGACGGTCCATGCCATGAAACCGGTTCCCTGCAGCCTCCAGGATCCGAGCGATTCATCCCGACGCCAGGGTGGTACCGGCTCCTGCAGCCTTCAAATAATCGGTCCCAATTTTCGGCCTGTCCGCTGGTTCTCTAGGGAGACTACTACGTATGTAGATACTCCCTTGATGAGGGATCCTGCACCAATCCGCTCAGCGTGGCTTTCCGTCTAGCGTATGGACGATCCTGGGTAAACACACCGGATAAAAGAATATCACTATACACCTACAGTAGGTAGAGAGTACTTTCAATATTGAAAGTACTCCCTCGATGAAACAACTAAGACGGAGATATCAGGAATATCAATCAGGAACATCAGGAACATACGATCCACCCTAGTGCAGGACTCGGTACAATTCCACCATGGCCCTCCAAACATCTGCACCCTGCGGTGTGACCGACACACACCCACAGACAAGGAGACAGGGATGGTGTCACTCTCCCTCTGCCCTGCATGCGCCGACGGAAAGAAATGGTCCGCCGTCAATGGGTCATCCCGATGGCCAGGCGGCGCATAATTGACCGGGGCGTCTGGTTGCCCTCTGTTTGACACCGGCTCGACCAGGGCTGGGGATGATCTAGACGGGTCGGTAGGTGGTTTGGATATCTTCTGATGGTCATCCTCTACATCCTTTACCACTAGGTGCTAGGTAACTAGCCGGTACGCAGAACATCAATAGTCGACCACGGAAGATATGCCCAATTCCTGTAGATTCTGTGTACTTCCTCGACCCCTGCATAGAACAAACCAGACAGCTGTCATTTCGATCTCTTGGCAGAGATACACCTTATCCAGTGGTGATGTGTCTTCTCCTCGTCTATTTGGGATCTAATTATAGGCGTCAACATGTTGTCCGATCGGGTCTCATGAAAACCTTCAGGTGGTTCTTCAGCAAACTAGCTCAGGTCTGTCCAACCTCTGTTGAACCTCCTCACCGTTGTGTACCCACCTTGACTCTTCCTAGTACTACTTCATTGGAGGTAATCTTCCTGTGCTTGTCACTCAACTCGTCTCTCAGCGAGATCCACCTCTCAGCACACGACAACGGCGATCCCGCCTGTACACGCGCTACAAAGCCTAGTTTCCATCCAACGAGCTCGTACATAGCCGCTCCACAAGCCAGACCGATCAGACGCACCAGACACGCCACAGCCCAATTTTCAGTCCAGTCAGACAGTGGAGTTGATCTCGCAACTCTTCCAAGACCCGTCCACATTCCGTCACTGAGACGGGTCAACCGCTGCTCATCCTCTCGCGCGATGGGTGGACACGGGCTCACCACGTGGTGGGCAACCGTGCAGTCTTAGTGGGCTTGGGCGGGGGTTCGTCGCGGGCTATACCACCGCGGATTATACGCCGGGAGAGTCGATCCCAACGTGGCTGTGTCTTCTAGAATGGTGCGTGGGCTTGCGCCTGAAGATCGCCTAGGCAGCTTCATTATGTACTACAGGCCTGGCGAGCAGCTAAATAATAATAGATCTATTTCTGTCGTAAGTTAAGCATACCAATGCAAGGCCAAGTCATCACATATCCAAATTATTTACACAGATTTCGGTCGACTTTTACTCCGCATCCTCCTCCTCCTCGTCGTCGTCCTCCTCCCCATCATCGTCGCCAAACTCCACCCCCAATTCACCCGTAATGTCCCACCGGTCGCCCTGCGCCGCCGCGCTGACGTACTTGACGAATTTGAGCGTGCCGCGGTCGCGCAGCACAATGCTCATCCGGTTCCAACCGGCCGCCGTGCTGAAGAGAATGCCGTCGTCTTCGTCCGCCCCCGCGGACCGGTAGATCGCCGCGTCGCCGTCATCCTCGTCGTCGCCCGCCATGTAGATCTCGTAGCCACCCACGGCCGGCTCCTCCGCATCGTCCGTCGTCTCCTTTTTGGGCTTAGACGGCGCGGACGCACCCTCCGCCTCCTCTTCGTCTTCGTCCTCCTCCTCGTCGGCCTCCTTCTCCCATCCAGGCGTCGGGGTCAGACTCAGCGTAAACTCCAGGCGCGGCTCCTCGCCATCGTAGCCGCTGGCAAGCGTGTAGTCTTGACCGCGTCGGAAGCGACGGGCCAGGAAATCGTACGAGGAGATCCGGTCCGCGCCCGTGGCCTGCGCCAGCCACTTGCGGAAGGCCGGCGACGGGAAGACGGTATGAAGGAGCTCCTCGATCGGAGAGGGATCGCTCGACGCCTCCGTCGAGTGCTGCAGGTACATGTAGCGCTGCTTGTGAGGGGGACGGGCAACGGTCCAGCCGGTCTGGGTGTGGATCTCATCCGACGACGCGGGTAGCGCCGTCTTCTCCTGCGCTTCGATGTAGGCGCGCACGCGGGCGGCGAACTTCTCGGACAGGAACTGCTCCAGGTTGAGCGACGACTCATTGGCAAAGGTGTCGGACATCTCCTCCGCAATGTCCGGCGTGAGGTACGACGGCGCAATGTACTGGATCAGGAAGTTGAGGTCGGACTCGGTGAACTCCAGGCTGTCGGGCTCTTCCTCCACCTTGGCCTTCCCCTTGCCCTTGTCGTTGGTCGCGGGTTCCGGCTCGGCCTCGCACACCACCGGCTTCGGCTGCGGGAGGTCGTAAATATCGCCGCGGCCCTGCAGCTGGGCCAGACTGCTGCGCTCCGCCAGCTTCTCCTCCAGACCTTCTTCGAAGCCGTCCTCGCCCTTTTGCGGGATGTGGAACCAGCCGCTGATGGCCATGCGCACGCGCTTCTTGGTCCTGTCCTCGCCCTCCTTCGGGTGGTACACCTCCTCGACGTCGTGGAAGCTCTCGCCGGGCTGCACAGTAAAGAAGCTGAGCTGGTTGAAGGCGGGCGGGATGCTCAGACTGTAATCGGGGCTGGGGATCTTGACGTCGTCGCCGTTGGCGTCTTTCTTGGTCGTGGTGGGGTACAAGCGCAGGGCGCCACCCCATTCGGCCTGCCAGGGGGTGTCCGGATCGGTCAGGTAGAGGATGTAGCTGACGCGACGGCTGCCAATGACATCGTCGTGACAGAGCAAATGACAGCCCTCGTTGTAGATGTTGATGGCCATGTCGGTCTTGCGGCCACTCAGTTTGCCCGAGTTGGTCACGCCGGAGATGTACTCGCGGAACCGGGCGGAGTACATGGCGTCGCGGAGCTTCAGCAGGGAGGGAAGCTTGGAGAGGGACTCGTCATCGAGGCCGTCGAGGTTCGCGAGGTCGCCCGACTGGAAGATCTTGTAGATATCGGTCTCTTTCTCGGTGAAGTCCAGATGCGCCTGAATTTCCTCGCGCACGGATCGCAGCAACGAGGGTTCGATCAGGGGACAAATGACGCCGTGCTTGTACCTGGAGGAATCAGACTTGACTCTATCTATCGATTCGGAGGACATACGGAGCGGACTGGGCGTATTCCTTGGTGTACTTCTGCAGCTCGGCGGGCTCGAACAGGCCAGGACGGAAACGCGCCTCGGCTTCCTCGCCAGACAGGGCGCGCTTCTTGGAGTCAGGCTGGCCATTGCCGTTGAGGGCCTCACCGGAAGCCGTCTTGCGCTTCATCTTGACGGGAATTGGAGAGACGAAAGGCAATAGTGTGGGTGGGGTGGATTGAAGGAAACATGGAGGAAAAAGAGTCTTTTTTTTCTTCCAAGGCGGTGAGGAATCTGCATAGAGTTAGATCAGCCCATCGATCAGACCATCAACGCCAGACTATTCATCCATGGAAAAGAGAAAGGATAGAATACACTTGTGATGGAGGTATTAAAATATATAATTGATCTTTCCAATCGATTACCGAGAAAGGGTTCTGCAAGATAAATCATGAGTGATAGCGTAAGATATGTCAGCAAGCACGTGCATCTATCAACATCCATCGCAATCCATTCATCGGCCTTCTTCCTCCTTCTTTGATCCACCTCAACATCTCCATCTTCTCTACTATATCCCCACAAATCCTCCCAGTCGACATGGGAGCAGTCCACTCTCCCTCGAGAACCCTCGCTCCGGACCATCCACACTAGCCCACGCGAGAATCCGACCGATCTTAACTCCGGGCGGGGACGCGACCAACGTCATCCGCCGTCGGGATCCCAATCCAGTCCAGACTCAATAATCCATCGTGTTTGTTTTGGATCGCAACGAACCCCGCTCCAACCTCTTCAGACCCCATAGTTCGCTTCGCCGGTCCTCCGCGACCGACTTATAAGGTCCAAAAGACCCCCCTCCCGCCACCTTCGACCTCTATTCCACCACGATGCAACCGTCCCACGACCCCAAGGCTGACTCCGACCGCCCGGGAACTCCACCGCGCCCGCCTTATTCCCCGGTGACTCCAGTCCTCGCCCACCTCGCCCCCGTCCCGAACGGCGCGCCAGCACATCCCATCGTGCCCCCTGCCACCTCGCCCTCGCCCACCACGCGGGTCGCATCCTCCTTCAGTGCGACCGCCCCATCCGACTTTCCTCCCCCCATGCCCATGGCCCCGCCACCACCTGCCGCCATCGTAGCGTCGGAGCCGCCGCCTGTCCCGATCTCGGAGAGTGAGAACCCCGATGCCATCGCCCTGCGGTCCGCCCTCTCCATCCTCCAGCTCCAGAAGCAGCAGAGTCTGCGTGACCTCCACACCCTGGAGCGGTTGAAAAAGGCTGCCGCGGCTGACCCGGAGGGTTTTGCGCGCGAACTGGCCGCCGGGAATCTCTCCGCCAAGGATCCGGGCGGCTTTGTAAATCTCACGCATGACGAGGACGAAGGAGACGACGAGGGTGAGGGTGGGGAGGCAGAGGATGGCACGGCGGCATCTAAGAAAACGCAAAGCGCATCCGGGCTGGGGACAATCCCCACGCCGCAGAACGTCGTGCGAATGCCCCCAATCAACTGGGCTAAGTATCAGGTCGTCGGGGAACCGCTGGATCGAATGCATGAGGAACAGCGCCGACGGCCGTCATCGGGTGAACCACGACGCGAGGATTCTTCGCAGCGGGCTCCAGAGCATCTTCTAGCGTCGCCGTATCGGCCCCTGGTAGACAAACTGGAAAGCCCGGAGAGAGTAAAGAGAAAACAGCAGAAATAACTAACACTGAGACGGACGAACGAAAGGAGTGCGCCGAAGACGCTATCATTATCACTATTAGTATACAGTCGTGATTGGGTCATAGTACATTAGCATCCCTGCGTCCAATCCCACCGAGATCGACACGTCCTCTCATGCCGAAACAACAACGATATTAATACGACATACGACCGGTGTATCCGACAACCATGGCCGACGTCTCTAAGGCTTCTTCTTCTTCGCTGACTCGTAATCCGCCAGGGTCTTCTGGAGTCTCTCATGCGCCAGCCGGACCCGTTCGTGGATCATTTCCGGGGTATCATCCTTGGGATCGCTGGTGTTCTCCTCCGCACAGTCGGTCTGCTTCTCCTTCGGCAATCCACCCAGGAACTCTTTGATCTCGCGCTTCGAAGCACCAGACTTTTTCGCCGCCTTACGAGCCTTATCGCGGAGCTGGCGTGCAAGCTTCTTCCTCAGCTCGGCGCGCTCCTTGCGCTCCTGAGCCGCCTTCTGGATCTCGTGGGCCTGGACCCAGGCCTGCGCACGCGGACAGTCTGGTTTGGTCTTTCGGAGGATGTCGCCGATGGCGTCGTTTGAGAGAGGAGGTGGTCCGGTGGTGGCTATGGTTTTCGCTTGCGAGGGGACCTCCTGTGTGCAGAATCCAATCAGCGCTATGGATCGGTGTGTGGTCTGTAGGTGTGGTTCGCTTACCCCAAACGCCGCCGACGCGGTCAACAGAGCACTCACGGGGTCATTCTCTGAGGAGACTTCGGCTGGGTCATCGAGGGACTCTGCCTTCTGGGCCCAGTAACGGGCTGTCGAGAGCTTTCGGTTTTCCCTGAGCGGAAGATCCTTGCGTCTGGTTTCGTGAGATCCTTGGAGGTGCTTCAGAGTTGGATTTTCTGGCGAGCTGACGGAACGCTTCATCTTTGGCACTGAAGCCTGGGTATCTTCTATGGCAGAAGGGAGGAGCCTGGGATGTGAGATGCGTTAGCTGGGGGACTGTGTAGTAGAAGTGAGAGAAAGGGAGGTGCGTGAGGGTGAGAATGGGAAGGAACAGAAAAGAGGTAGTTGATTCAAGAGATTTTCCACTTGTTGCTGGGACTTACTGGGTTCTGTGACGGCCTGATGCTCTCCCCATGTTGCTTGTGTTAGTAGTGAAGTAGAGGTGCAAGCTGTGGTAAAGAAGAATGAGGTTGGGAGGAAGCAGGATAGAACATCCAAGTAATAGACGACGGAATATTCGCTCTGACATTATATAGATACTGGAATTTTCTCAAGACAATTTGATAGAATTCACTTGCTAAATTCTGTGGGATCTGTTTGTGGTCACTGCAGCTGAATCGCTCACTACCTAGGCAGGTACACACAAAGAGGACATTCGCTACAGATGCCTTGATTCTTCATGACATGTCTGCATACTTCTCACTTCTCTTGATCCAAAAGATTGATATCTAGATCCTATGGAACATTTATCCACACAATTGGCTAAGAACACACTTATGTACTATACAGCCCATCAAAGCTTCGCATTGCGCTGTCTCTCCCACGCGGCAACCGCATTCTCCCCCAGATCCGCCGCCTGTTCCTTCCTCTCCTCAATGCGGTCCCTCCACATGAGGTTCTCCGCATGGCTGTCCAAGAGATTCAGCGAATGGCGGTACATCTCCTCCTTCATCGTGCCGTAGATGCCGGTATCAGCCTTCTTGGTCAGTCCGCGCTCCCGGACCAGCGCGAGAACTTCATCCAGGCCGCCCACCGCGTCGACCAGCCCGGCCTTGACGGAGTCTGGGCCGCCGAAGCGGCGCGCCTCGAGGATCAGGTCGCGGAAGGCCGCCGGGGTGAGCTTCTCGCGGAAGACGCTCATCATGGGCGACTGCAGCGGCACGCCGAACTCGAGCTCGTTGATGCACAGGAACCCCTTGGATGGGTTCTGGATGCGGTAGTCGTGGTACATGGCTAGCATGAGGCCGCCGGCGAAGGCGTGGCCGTTTAGCAGGCAGATGGTGGGCATGGGGTATCTGGTGCTGTTAGCAGTGGATGGGGGAGGGGGGAGTGAAAAAGGGCGAGCGTACGTCAGGAAGCGGCGGAAGAGCTTCCACAGCCATCGCTCGAGGAAACCCTCTGTGGTGGACACCAGCTCGAGGTCCAGCCCATTGCTGTAGAACTTGGGGATGCCGCTGGTGGTGATCACGACGCCCTTCGGGTAGCGGTGCTCGATGATGTCGAGGGAGAGGAGGAGGGCCTCGATGAAGTTTGGCGTGAGCCGATTGTCCTTGGGCGAGGTGAAGGTGAGGAGGTAGATGTTCTTCTCTTCAGAGGGATTGGTGCAGACTATACTGCCTCCGGTGGAGGTGATGGGGACGGTGAAGAGCGCGCTCATGTTGATTCAGCAGTGTTGGGGAGATATAGTGGTAGTAGGTCAATTCAATACCCCAGAATCTATGATTCTAATGGCGCTGCTTTCTATATATACAGCTCGGCTGATGTGGATCGGGATAGTAATCATATTGTCGAGAGACCGCGGTTATTTCGAACCGGTTAGATAAGCAATCACATGCGCATAACTAACTAGTTAGTTAACTATCAACCCATACAGCGTCTCACACCACGCCATCTCTTTCACAACTCAATGCATCCTGCAAGATGATCGCGGTACTTGGCAAATCGGAGATCTTCATTCCTATTCCATCCGTACTGTCGGGCCAGGTCCCTCAACAGTTCCTCCGACGGCACGCCTTCCAGAACATAGCCTACAACCGAGTTATTTGGGAAACTCTACAGACATGAAGGGTGCTCACCGAACTGCTTCTCTCTTGACTCCCTCCATTTGAGGGCTCGTTCCTTCAACACCTCTCGCGAGGGCTCTTTGCTATGTAGATCCCACGTCTGTCGACCACCGCACGTGAATGACTCGATCTGCTCCAGCATCTCCCCGGTATTTCTGTACTGCCCCAACCACGCCTTCCGGATGACACTGTCAAGCCCTGCATGACCTGTTCGTATCTTGGGAAGGTTCAAATCCCCACCAACTCCCACCAGAAATCCGGGCTTGATTCCGTGCTCCATCTGGAACATCAGCGACGCCATGGCAAACCGGTCCGTGGCATCCGAGATGGTCAGTGAGAGACCATTAATGGGTACCGGTTGATCAGGAAACGTATGGTTTGGTTCGCCAAAGGGTGTCGAAGCACTGTACTCGCAAAGGATTGCGCAGCCCCGAGCGTCAAACGCCATGTTTTCCATGCGCAGGTCAGCATGCGCGATGCCTAGCTTGTGAAGATGTGCCAGCGCGTCGGTAATATCGCGGTACCACTGCATGCGACTCGCGGGCGCCGCGCCGTCAAGCTCCCACATCCGTCGGTACTTGCGAAGATAGATCCCCTCCGGGTGGTCTGCGTCGATGACCTCGACGAGGTTGGGGTGCGGGTGCTGGTGGAGCAGTCGCATGACGAATTTCTCGTTCTTCATCAGGTTGGACTGGAAGATGGTTTCGGATGCGTAGAACCACCGGTCCTGCGAAGAGGCGTTGCTCGTCGGCGGTTCGAAAATGCGTGCGGTTTTCAGTACAATGTCATCGTCCACCTTGTATATCTGCCCGCACGCTTCCACCCCCACCATCACCAGATGGGCCTGCGACTGTAGCCGCATTGCATAGCTATTGTCAGCGGCGGGATCCTCTGCGATAGGATTTTCTGCGGTTTCCTCTGACTTTTCTGATTCACAGACGCTCTGTCGACTGGATAGACATCGTAAGGCAGTTGACCATGTCAAACAGCATGTTCTACCATATCCGGGCATCTTTGTTTGGACATCGATGAACAACAACTAGCTGTATCGCTCAGCTCGTAAACAGCCGGCTGTGGGAACTTCCACTCTACCAGTGCATAACTAAAGCCTGCGGGACAGTCTGCGATCGGGTATGAACCACCACTTCATAAATGCTGTTCCCCTCCTTTCGAATTGGACTTCGGACCGGAGTATCTCTTCGATAGTGTTGTACAAAGGGTCCACAGCTTCCAGAGGGGTCCTTGCAATACAGCTGGCACGGTCCAGATGGCATGTTCAATGAACGCATTGTTATATCAATTCAGACCCTACTTGAACTGTAGTATATGTACTGCATTTAATTGGCAACCAGCAAGATGCAGCATTCATTGTCACAGCAGATCATCGTGATAGTAGCACTGTCAAAAGGCACCACCGTGACGTCATATCGACATTAGCTTTCCATCAACGTGAAGAACCATATAAACCATCCTCAACCACTCGACTCTTCCAGTCCCCCATACCCTGCTTCAGTTTCCAATAACTTCAATCATCAGCATGGTCCACCACCACAACCAACCCTCCCAACCCCCCAAACAAGCGGCGTACGACTCGCCCCAAAACCCCATCACCCACTCTCCCTACGAGCAGCAGCACCCCTCCCAGCCCCGCCAACATGGCGACCCCGTGCCAGCGATCTACCGCCGTTCGGCGAGCTCCAAGCCGTCAAACGACGAGGCCCTCGCCCATTTGATGGCCGATCGCCGTCGCGAGCAGCGCGAGATGCAGGAATCTCCCGACGTGGACCTCGAGTACGGGGTCGAACAGCAGCCGAACGAGGGCGATATCGCGTATGCGGTCGAACATCGCTCCGAAGTGGCCAGAAAGCGTGCCCAGGCCGGGGCGCATGCGGGTCCCGTGGGCAATGCGTATGGCCCCGGTGTTCCGGCTTATCATCCTGGTGGAGAGGAGCGAGAGTATGGGGCGGATATGGCGCGCAAGAAGGAAGAGCATGATCGGGTGTTGGGGGAGAGGGTTGGACATAGTCCGCCGGAGCCGGATGGCGAGACTGTGGAGAGGGAGCTGTTGAGACAGCGTCGGTTGGAGGAGCGAAAGAATCTACATATCAAGGATGCTGTACATGAGGCGACGGGAGAGCCTGTCGTTGGATCATAGGCGCAATATTCTCCAAGATGTATTATAGTCCTGCCTTTGCTGAGCATAAAACAAGTAACTGTACAATTCATGACAGCGGGTATCAAAGTAGCAAAGACCAAGGCAAAGGCATGAATATCAAACATCGGCATCGTCGCCCTCTCCGATGGACACCTTTTTCAACGACAAATCGCGTCGGAGATGCTGGATCCGTTCTGCCAGCTTGTTCTTCAGAATGCGGTTCTGCATCTTCTCCCACCGACCAGTCTCGGCACGGATCAGCGCCTCCAGTTCTGCAATCTCTTCTCGTTGTTGCTGCATCTGGCGCTGTTGCTCTAACTGCTCGTCGTCGAGATCCTCTTCGGCGTCTCGGCGCTCCTCTCCCTCGGAATCATCACTTTCGTCGCCCGAAGTGTCCGCGGCAGGAGTCGAGGGTTTCGTCGCGGTAGGCGTGCCGGCTTGGTAAACCCCAGAATCCACAGGAGCCGGGGCTGCTGTGCTCTCTGTAACTTCGCCTTCTACTCCAGCAGCCAGTGCCGCCTCCATTTCGGCGGCGAGACTATCCTCGAAGTCCTCAAACATCTCATCCACTGCCTCCAATTCACCCTCGGCGTCCTGCTCATCATCATACTCTTCTTCCTCCTCTCCGTATTCGCCGGTCTGTACAAGACCTTCGGCCCGGTTCAGCGCCGCGCGGTCGATCAACTCGTACCGCGGCGGACCCAGAGACGCCTCATCCTGCGCGACGAGATCCTCGACAGCCTTTTCAACTTGCTCGATCGTTCGGTGACTGATGCGCTCGCGAAATCGCCGCTTTCTCACCCACCGCAGCGGAGGCGTCAAGCCGTGGGCGTACCGCAAAGTCTTGTCATCGAGATATTCGACCTCGGAGGGGAGGGGATAATCGAGCGCCTCCCGCTCGTTGGCGACCGGTCCCAAAACGAGAAGCATCTGACAGATGTCGGCCGATTTGTACCATCCCCGTCGGTCCCAGCTCTTCATGCCTTCGATGATACAAGGTAGGTCCACCAGTGCCGCCGCATACTGCTTGTCGCGGACCTTGAAAATTGCGCGTCGTCCCTCGCGGGTTAGCGGCTTGAACGAGAATTCCGATTTGTTGAAGAGCCTGTTTTCGATAGCGTTGCGAAGATAGTCACAATCTTCTCCCGGGAGCATGCGTAGAATGAACTGTTCTTCAATCGCAGGGTCAATCTCTGTGTCCGATGCTTCCGAGTCGTAGCCAACCCCAACCGGTCGATTGGGAACTAAGCCCTTGTTCTTGATCCGGATAGACTGCACACCGGGTTTCTTTGATGCATTCAACTTCAATCTTTTAGGGCCTGTTGGTTGGACTGGCGCCGCGGCGGCCGAGGGTTCCTTCAGGGCGGGCTCATCTGCTGGACGTTTCTTAGAGGATGACGGTTTCTTCTTTTTGGGTTTCGCGTCGGTTCCATCTTCGGTGGGTTTGCGCGCTATCTTTAGGGTGATCTTTCGCTGAGGAGTTTCTGATGCTGGTTGAGGAGGCGGCGGAGGAGGAACTGGTTGGGATGGTGTTTCCTCTGGCTGTTTCTTCTTGCCGAAGGTGAGCTTGAGCGAGGGACGCGGTTCCGACATGGCGAAGGAGGCCTTTTCAGAGAATGTAGCACGCCTCTAGAGAGGCAGAATTATGTGGAGACGATAAGGCGTGTTTGGTGGAGGAGAAATGATTGATAGCTGATGGTGTTGCTGGTTGTTGGAGAGTGCAGAGAGAGCAGGCGGGAACGTGATCGGCGGATTCCCTTTTCGGCCGTTGCTTCTTCCTCTTCGCTCTGTTATTATTTACCTACTCTCCATTCACCCTCCTCCTCTCCTCTTGTGCTGTTGCTTTTGACTCACTTGGTTCTTTCTATTGATACCTAAGCCTTCGACAAAGTCTTTTATAATAACACTCCTTCCGCCAGCCACTGTCAAACCCGAATTCATCATGTCCGCTCACAACCTCCACAACGCCCTTTTGCGCCCTCCCATTATCCAGATCCTGCGCGCCGCAGGGTTCCACGCTACACGTCCATCTGTTCTCGACACTTTGACCGACCTCACCGCTCGCTATCTGATGTATCTCGCCTCGTCCGCCACGGCTCACGCAGCCAACGCCCACCCCGGCGACCCCGTCCCCGTCCTCGAAGATATTTACCAGGCTCTGCAAGATGCAGGCGCGCTGCGACCGCAGATGCGCGAATGGGAGGAGGATTGGCAGGGAGAGGAAGATCTGCGAGGCCTGGAGGGCTTTCTATCGTGGTTCACCAGCCCCAGCAATCGTGAGATCCGACGTATCGCCGGCTTTATCCCCAGTGAAGGCGACATGATCGACACCGACTTTTTCGAAAAGGAGGACTTCTTGACGGTTTTGAAGAAGAAACATAGCAAGACTGGTGAGGAGTCGCGATATGCCGGGACCGTGCTGGGAAAGGGCGCCGAGGAACACCCAATCGTCATTGAGGGCGGTGCGCCCAGCATCCAGGAATGGGGGTCCCAGATGCGATCGCGCGCGCCGTATATTGCAGAGAGTGACTCATCTGCTGTGAGCAGTGCGCCGAGTAATCTGTCAGATGGAGAGGGAATGGAGGTGTGAGGTTCCGGTGATGATACCCCTGCGGCATTGTTGCGCGCAGAAGCATTCTACAGTGACTACGAAGTCTACTCCTAGCACCAGCGGATCCTCCGGAGTGGACGCATATCTCGACATCTGTTGTGAAGTACAGGCGATATGATTCTGTCTGCGTCTTGGGTGTCACGCGACAAAATGTTCGTCAATCATGACCGGCTACCTGGATCGACCCCGATATTTGCTAGTCATCTGCAGCATCTCCAGATGCAGGCCTGGACGGAGGACGAAGAAACGGCTGGCCAAGGATTGCAATAGGGTGAGAATCAGAGGGTGGGCTCCAGGCTCTACTGAGGGCACCAGAGGAACTGCGACAGGTATGGAGAAACAGCAATTTCAGCCAACAACGGGTACATGTCTTTTATGCCGTGTATCTACCGCCTGCGAGATTCCAAGAAATTAATGGATGCCTTCTGGAGACATACGACTGCATCTGAGTAGAGCCAGCAACATACCTAGACCCAAGCGCGACCGAAGTTCTTGGCCGCAGTGACATCAACTCTCCAGCTTCCCGAACTTCGTTTCTTTCCATCATCTCTCCCTCATCCATTCCACGTCAACCATGGTCTACGCATTCAACCTCCCTTCTACTGGCCACCTCTCTTTCCAGACCTCTCTCGCGTCCACATCACACCCCTCTTTGCCGCAGGCTGCCTCCACCGCCCGCCATGCTATGCGACAAGCCCTCAAGACTCACAAGCGGCTACCCCGCGGTGCCCAACGCGACGCGAATCTGTCCTCTATCCTAACCGCAATTACCGAATACCTTCCGTACCTTCTCACGATCTCGAAAGCCCTCAACACAACACCCTTGGACCCGAACTCGCCCGTCACATCCGTCGACCTCACCCTCCGCAGCGACATCCAACCAGAATGGCGTCCTACGCTGACACCCAACACTGCAACCCGCGCATTGAAACATCCAACGCCTCGTGTCCGCGGGCAGGGCATTGACTTTGAGATCGCCTTCGTGCTCACGACAATGGGCTACGTGCTCAGCCAGATGGCGCACTCGGGCGTCGTCCGCACGCTCTACAACCGGACGACCCCGACCCCGGAACAGCGCACCGTCGCCGTCCAAAGCGCCACCAAATACCTCCTCCAAGCCAGCGCTGTACACACCCTCCTGGCCTCCATGCCCCCCGTCACGACCTCCGGTGGTGGAGGGGGCAGCGTCCTCCCGGATCTTGACCCCGCCACGCAGAACGCGCTGGCGTCGCTCGCCCTGGCTGAAGCCACTCTCTTGGCCGTCCTCAAGGACGACTCGTACGTCGCGGCCTGCATCCAGGCGCGCAATCCCAACGACAAGGACTGGATGGTGCGCGCTCCCGAGATCCCGAAGGTGCGCGCACACCTCTTCGCCCGGCTGTGTCTCCGTGCCGCCGAGTACGCGGACCAGGCGGGTGCGGGGCTCGGCTCGGTGCATGCCGACGGGGGGAAGGCTGGTATTGACGAGGATCTGACGCGGTATGTCACTGTGCTGGGGCGGGTGGCGCGCGCGCGAGCCTGTCGGTTCTTCGGGGTGGACGCCGAACTAGCAGGGAAGATTGGGGAGGGGATCGCCTGGCTGCGGGCGGCCAAGGGTGCGCTGGGCGTCCGGGGCGCTCATCCGGATGAGACGGAGACGAAGAGCCGGGGGCTATCCCGGCTGAAGCAGGGATGGCTGGAGCGGCGGGAAGAGCGTCGCATGGAGAAGCATGCGGGCAGCCGGGATTATCACGAAAAGGGCGAGCTCAGTCCGGGCGATCATGCCGGGCGTGAAGAAGAGGGACGCGTGATCGAGATGTTGGAGACGAAGTGGATGCGGATGAATGATACAGTATGTCTCTTGCCTAGATCCTTCGAAACGTGTTAGCTGACGTCTTGCAGATTAATACCCAGCTGATTCCCCCGTCTGCGGATCTACTGGCGAACCTGCCTTCAGGCCGAGATATCCATTCGCCCCCGGGGCCGTACAAGATTCCGACCCTGGACGCAGAGGAGCTGGGGCAGATGCGCGCACCGCCCATGGCGGACGAACTGGGAATGAGCAGCGATATGGACAGTGACGAGGATCCGATCGGGGATATCAGGTCCGCGACGCCTGGCGGATTCCCCGAGCGGACAGACAGTGCCTATTACTAGATGCCTGGAAATACGTTTCACATACATGTTGATATCTACATCCGAAGCAGTATCCGTGGGACGAGACCGGCAGTTCCGGACAATAGATAGGACTCTCATATATACAATACAGACACGGACCTGAGACAACTTCTTCCTCACCCCACAGCTCCGTCAATGCACAAGGCCGCGCCGTAGCGAAACCAAGTAGGTAACAAGTAAGAAAGAAAAAGCATTCAATGTATTCAGCTAAAACAAACCGGAACACACCCAGACGAGAGAACACAAAAGAAACCCCAAAGAAAAGCACATGCCGCGCTCACGCGGACTTCTCGCCAGAGAAGTAGTTCTTCTCCTGGAACAGGTAACCCTTGATCTTGCGCTCGCTCAACAGCTCAAAGTATTTTTCTACCGGCACAATAACGTTAGCACATTTCCCTTCCAGGTCTCGTTCTCCGCCCTGTTCTCCAAGACGGACGGAGAAGAGACAAAGAAAGAAAGAAAGACTCACCCCTCAACACCCCACACTTCTCCAGATGGTTAGCGCCCTCGCGCGCATAGCACTTGCCGAGTTCCTCGCCGACAAGCCGGGACATCATGCTGCGCACCCACTGTTCGCGGATGATGGCGTCGCGGGCGTTGTGAACGGCGACGTTATCCTCGAAGTCGACCCCGTCGTAGGTCGGGGGGACGGTGGGCTTCTTGGCGAGGAAGGCGGCGGACTCGGGGGTAGGCATTGTGGATGGAGGATGCTCGTGGAGGTCAATTGGTGTGTCGAGGGAGGATGCGGAGGTTGGGGCGGCGTTGGTTGAGCGGATTGGAGAGGTGAAGAGGGCTGCGGCCGGCGTTTTCTGATGTCGTCGGAAGTTGGAGGTTAAGGCCGAATTGGGGGGTGTTGATTGGTGGGTTTGTGGGCGGTCGGATTTATATGACTAAGCTGTGCAATGAGTCAGCGAGCATATCTTTCATTATGCTCCGTATGACCACGCATACTGCATTACAGATGCCGTCCAGTTCAGTTGGATAAGCAATGGACCAAACTAAGCCATAAGTACCATATTCAATGAGAGAATCTCCGCAGTACAGTGGGAGAGAGGATACAGCCAGTGTGTGGTCTGTGCATACAGCAATCATGTATTTAGTAGCTACCAACGCCGCACCAAGGCAAGCAACAATGCATATCCACTCTAATGATGGAACCCGATGCGCTAAATATACCCAAATAATCCACGCAGACTCCAAAAACAACATAATAAGACATCAAAGAATCAGAAATGCATCAATCATTCACACATAGCGCCGTTCACTGCTGCGGTTGGTCCTGCCCGCCAAAGAGCCGACGATACCACCCGGTCAGGTTAGCGCGCACGCGCTCCCACGGCGACCGGTTGAGCCATTTGCTGTACTCGCGGTACTGCACAATCTCGGCCCAGCAGTCGCGGCCGAACTGGCATCCCGCCATGTTGACCATAAAGTCATGCCCTTCTTCCTGGTAGTGGATGTCCGGGTTGTCGCCGTCGCCGCACGCCCCCGGCGGGAACGAGTTGATGTAGCGCTGCGGGACAAACGCCACGCTGCTGCGGATCCACGGCTGCGTCGAGTACAGATACTCCAGCGCATCCTGCTCCTTGTGCTCCCACTCCATGTGCTTCTGCTCGTACATGACGGGGTCCCACCACACGTCGAGCAGGCGCTCCGACCAGAGCGAGCGCCGGATGAAGAACGAGCCGAGGTTGAACCCGCCGCAGTCCTGCGACAGGATGAACTGGATCGACGACGGATGCTCGTCGCCAGCGGCCGAGCGCGAGACGTCGTCCAGGTAGGGGTCCGTGAACGGATGGGTGATGTTCAGCGGGTTGTAGAAGTTAATATCCCGGTAGGTGATATCCTGCAGGCGATTGAAGATGTGGTCCTGCAGCGAATACGACTGCTCCATGATCCACGTATTCAGGTCGATCCACCAGAACCTGTGTGTGTGCGCGCGCGTCAGCCATCATCCGGCGCGCAACCGACGGGAAGAACCTACCACTCTGCTTCGGGGTACTTCCGCATGGTCTCGCGGATCAGATCGACCTTCTCCCAGCTCTCGCGCCACTCATGCGAATATCGTTTCTGAGCCAGCATGTTCACGACTTCCAGGTCGTATCCCCACCTTTTGGCATACTCTCGTTTATTCCAGATGCTGTTGCGCTCGATGGCCCACTCGCGGGCTCCTTTCAACTCCATGACCCCGCCCTCGACGTTGGATTCGAGGATGATGACGAACTTGCGGCCGCCTCCTAACGACGACCGTCGAAACCGCTCCGTGACCGCTGTTCCGTCAGCGCGCATGTTCGACCAATACGACACGGGTACACCTACCGTTCCAAAAGAACAGATACCACACACCCAGCAGCATCAGCAGCACCAGAAACCGCGATCGCTTCCGCCGCAGCATACGCCCGAACCCGAACAAGCGCCAGCCCCGTCCGGACCCGAACCCCCGCCCCCGGCCGTACCCCTCATGCTCTTTGTCGGTGTAGTAGCCGTTCGGGGCGCCGTGGGAGCCGAACCGGAAGCGCGGCAGGGTGGCGGAGAGCTGGCGACGGGAGCGCGAGAAGAAGCCGTTGTTGCGGGTGGAAAACGAGGGATAGCCGCGGACCTCGTCGCTTTTGGCTTTGGCGGCGGCCCAGGAGATCCCACCCGGTCCGAGGGAGTTGGGCGACAGATATCCACTGCGCGGTGTCGATGCGCCGCTGCCCGGGGTCAGTCCGGGACTGGACCACCCTGCTCCCGCGGGGTGGGGAGAGGGTGATCGCGAGAGGGACATGGACGGCGGGGGAGCGTCGAAGCTGGCGACGAGGCCAGATGAGGTGGTGGTCGTTGGCTCTGAAGGATTCGGCGCGGTGGCAACGGCGGGAGATGGACAGATAGATCGGTAGGTTAGTCGATGCAGGGAGAATGGCGCAAGGAAGACCCTAAGAGATCGGCAGGGTTCAAGGTGATTTTTTTTACGAGGGATCTTCCCACGTTAAAAGAGGCAATGATCGGAGGGGAGGCCAGAACAGAGGGTGGAAAGAACCCAGATTAACAGATTACAAAGTCGTAGAGTAGAAAAGGGGGAAATGAAGAAAGGAACGAACGAGCGACAGTAGTGGCCAGAAGGAGGAAGGGGAGAAGACGAAGTCCGGATAGAGAAATGGTTAAATGAGAGTGAACCCACCCGCCGTGAACGGGCTGCCGTTTCCGGTGGGCCTTCGCACTCTGTATACTTCAAATGATGTCAGGTTTTATTGCTCTATCCCGTTTGACCAAGGGCAGAATAATTTCACTTCTACTATTATCTGTATCTATATTGACTACTACTCTGTATACTCTGTATTCCGGACTATATCTGTAACAATCCCTGTCTGATTGTCTGGCTGCAGATGCATCCGACCTGCAAGACCCGAAATTAGCCAAGTAGCCTGGGCTCCACTGGTGCCTTGGCCCTCAGGGACTGGTTACATCCCCGGAATGTAGCGAGATGAAGTACCCCCTCGGTGACTCGCATTGATCACCTCTGGATCTATCACATCCCGAACAACAGAAGTACAGTTCCACCACGTTCACCAGCAACTGCACTCTGTAGTCCCATTGCCTGCTTGCATCGTCTGACTAGATTGATTCCGTCTCCTGCACCTAGTAGATAGATAGCCTAGATACACCATCCAACATCCAACTCCACCCGCAGAGAAGAGATGCCAAAAATAACCACCACAATATACAACCCAAGGACAGCACTTCCAAGAAACACATTACTTATTCTCCACCTCTCGCCGCGTCGGTAACTGGTTCGCCGCATCGCCCTTCGGCATCAGCACTTTCCGCACCGTAAACCCCTTCTCCTCCGCCGGTCTCGGCCGCGCACTGTCGCCATGGTAGAACTCGCACTGGAACTTCAGGAACTTGTGTCGATGCTGATACACGGTGATGATGTCCCCCGTGTAGAGCTTGCCGAAATGGAACCCCTGTCGGCCGGGGTCCCCGTCCGGCCCGCGGCGCAGCTCCGTCCCGTTCACCCAGATGCATTTCCGCGTCTTGGTCGACAGGATCGCCATCACATCGGGAACCCCCATCCAGTCCTCCCCCGCCCGGATTCGGCTCTCGATCGCCGGGGCCCAGAACGTTACCTCCAGGGCATACGCCGGGATCCGCGTGTCCATCGGGTCCGGGTAACAGACCGTCGCTTGTGGGCCGCGGCCCCACGAGGTCATGCGGTCTTGGAGGTCAATACTTAACTCGAAGATGGATCCCGGGACCGTTGTCAGTCGGCCGAGCAGCACCCGGGGTTCCTTGGGTTGATGCAGGATCATCGGCCCATCGCTATCCGTGCGCTCCGGGTAGTCCAAGATCGGCTGTCCAGTGCGAGCATCAATTGTATTCGCCAGTTCAATGTCAAAAAGCTCCCCAGGAGCAGACTCGGAACCCCCTAGACGGGCCAATGTTGTGGTCGTGGTCGATGGCCCCAGGTGGGCAGTCTCCGGGCTGGAGCGTTCGCTGGCGGTATCCGGCACCTGCAGGTCGATGCGGCGACTAAACGCCGATGCCTTGGGGGTATCCTCATGGCCATCGGGTGCTTTGTGACCGACAGGACCATCCACCCGCGGGCTATTGTGCCGTCCCGGCGTCTGGACGGCGGGTGGGAGATTGGTCGAAATGCCAGGGTGCCACGTGGAGTTCATGTTCAGCTGCCCAACGAGATTCTCAGCTCCCATCAAGCTTGGTGCGGGTCCAGCAACGGGGTTTTCTGGGAGGGAGAGGACGGAGTTCAAGCTGTTGCCGTCGCTGATTATCGACTCACCAGTGGAGGAAACGAAGTCATGGATGAAATTGTCGCTCTCAAAGGCTGGACCGTCAGCCCCCAACGCATGCGAGCTGCGCAGGGCGGACGGTGTGATCTCGCCAAAGAGACGCCTTGGGGTCGAGTCAGAAGCGGCTGGACATTCCTTGAAGCTGTCGATATTGGGCAGAGATGGGTAGCGGATATCCACAGGCGGGTAATCGATCCGGGGTCGCTTAGATTGCGTCAAATCGCTGTCCTTGTCACCGGAGTCACCTGGGATCTGCTCCTCCCCGTCATGGATGGAGAGCTGCGAAGCATCCAATTCCTCCTCCACATCTTCCCCAATGTCAGACAGTCCCTCGGGACTGATGGACTGAAAGATATCGTAATCGTACTCGTCAACATCCTCGACTTCCGCAATCCAAGGATGTTGGAAGCACTCCCGCTCCGTTGGACGTGCATGGGGATCACGGTTCAACAGTCGTGCCACAAAGTCCACACCGGCTTCTGAGATGCCCTCCCGCCGTAGTACATCAAAGTCAGCATCCGTAGTCATGATGTTTCTCAACATCTGCGCTCCTCGGTCGTCACCCCGTCCCGTATATGCCGGGACACCAGCAAGGATGTGGTACAACACCGCACCTAAAGACCACATATCGACAGACTGGTAGTACGGGGATTTTTTCGGCGGCCTGTTCCGTCAGCAGAATACCGGAACGGAGACTAACATGGGAATACTTACGGGTCACCCAGCCTGCGCCTTTTCCTGACTTCACCACGCCGGTAGTTCTCATAGTCAGGGTACACCTCGGGAGCACAATACAAGAGAGTGCCGCAGAAGGTCTTGAGGAACGTCTCCTCCTGGACCACCTTTGACAATCCAAAGTCGGACAGCTTCACCTTCAGCGGATCTAAGGATGCAATTAAGATGTTGTCTGGTTTGATGTCACGATGGGTAATTTTGCGTTTGTGGAGGTAATGCAGTGCGTGCAAGATCTGACGGGCCACGGGCCTGACCATATCCTCGGGAATCTTGCCGGTGGATTGCAGGTACGTGGACAGCTCGCCACCCGGGACATACTCCATGATGATGTAGATCCAGCGATCATGTTCATGGTGGTCAATATACTGAACGATGTTTGGCTGTTCGTTGAGAATTAGCAATTTATCCCCACCAACGACGCCTGAAAGACTTACATGTTTGAGGTCCCGCATGATCTTCATTTCATTGTCCACTTTCTGATCCAAGATCCCGTTCTTCATGAACCGCCTCTTGTCAAGTTCCTTGGCAGCATACACGATCCCTTGCTGCTTGGTCGCGAGTTTGTAGACCGTGGCAAAAGCGCCTTTCCCGATCTGGCCCGTTACGTTGTACATTGAACCACCCGTCCAGTGCATCCCATACGAGTTTGACACGGCAAAATGCAAGCTCGGCTGAGCCGATGTGTGCCGCGCCCTCGGTTGCACAGCGACGGTACCTGGCCGATGTTTTTGGACGCGCTCGAAGTAACGGATCAGATTGTCGGTGTACTGCATGTGATAGCCATCGCGCGCCGGAATGCGCACCACGAAGCGGATTTCGTCCGAGGACAGCGTGCCGTTCATCACTTGGATGACGGAGCCGCTGGTCAGCATTCGACTGTTGTCCTTTTGGTTCTTGCGCAAGCGGTGGTTGTCTACGATGGTGCCGTTGGTGGAGACGTCCTCGAGCATGAGAATCACGTCTTCGGTGAGATAGATGCGGAAATGCATGTTCGAGACCCGTTTGGAGTTGGCGTCCGTGAGAAGCAGGTCACAGCGTTGCTTGTTGCGCCCAAAGCAGAAACCCGAGGAGAGATCGTGGACATTGGATGACAATCTGAGGGCGATATCCAGCGCGGCAGTGTCTGAATCTTCGTACTCGAGCTCTTGTCGTTGAAGG
The DNA here is from genome assembly GCA_019721355.1 of Aspergillus sp. MEXU 27854. Lineage (NCBI taxonomy): Eukaryota > Fungi > Ascomycota > Eurotiomycetes > Eurotiales > Aspergillaceae > Aspergillus > Aspergillus sp. MEXU 27854. The sequence continues at coordinate 3,551,858 of JAGMTT010000005.1, forward strand.
ATGTGCTGGGGGGCATGACGGGCTGTGACGGCGACTGCCTGATGGGCGGCTGGGGAGTTCGGATGCAGGATACAGATGATATCGGACAGGTCCTCCTCGTGCAGGCCGGAGTTATTGTACCCCATACGCCGCGGGTCCGTACATGGCTGGGTGGATTCCTGGGTTGCCTCCATTGAACAAAGATCGATAATGATGCAATCTGACAAAAGACCGATGGAAGCTGAAAGAGAAAAAGCAGGAAATAACTACTGTCAAAATGCAACAAAATCTAGGGTATAGTGGTGGATGGGAAAAAATGCGAAAAAGAATCTTGCATAACCAATACGATCGTGAACACAGCGTCAAACATGTACCTGTTGAGGTCAGCTCCTGCATGCATCGGTAGATGGCAAATGAAGAAGACGGAGCGTTGCCAGACGGCTACCTTTATATGAAGTTTAACCAATACACAGTAAAGTGAGACACTTTTGAAGTTCGTTTCGATGACCCTTGTCTTCCAGAGACGACTCCAATTATGTCCACGTGCTGACAGTCAAGGATGGGATAGGATGCCAGAGATGCCAGATGGTCCAAAAGTGAACGTTTGGTATGTCTATTTCAGCACCCCGATATGAACAGGTTCGAGGCGGTATACTGGGGTGAGGCTGGCTGGTTCGGCGGCGGAGGGGCGATGATAGAGGATTTCCAAAAAGAGGAAAACAACGCTTAGGTTGGATCCATCAAGCGACTAGATTGTGAGAGCGAGGCAGGGGAGGATCTATGTCTGTGGGAAAGAATCCAGTCAGTTCCAAGCTGTCGATCATCGAGTCCAGTGCAGGAGGGTCAAAACTCACACAGTTGACGAACTCCCCATCAACAATCCACTGCATCACCGAGGAAGACAGATACGGCAATGGGCTCCGTTTGACGGGGAAAGATTCGACAACGGGGACAAGATCAGATCCTGTCCGAGAAAGGGTAGTCGTCGTCCGAGGAACGAGAAGAGAGCAAGACTGGGAAGAAGTGGGCTTTATCTTAGCTTCGATTTATTTTGGGGCGGAGGTCGACGGAGCCTCAGGCAGCACATGCTCTGTGCCTGAGGCTCCGCCATGACCGCCAGGCTCAGCCAATCAGAGAGATGAACTGTGCATGTAGCAGAGACCTACAACCATGGTACAACCTCCAGATGGATCTGGGTTGCATTCGTCCGTCAGAGCGTCTATAGATCGGTTTATCTGTCTATTTACACTACAACTGTTTGCTTCCATACGGCCGACTCTGCACATCACTTCGCTGGAAGTCTCCCTTCATTGCCACATCAAACACCTCTTCCAGGCGCGAAAGGGATTCTTCAGATACCTCTGCAAGCAATAGTTAGCATCATCTTCCAATGATCACGACTTAATACGAAGGAAAAAGGGCAAACCTACGGTAGTGAATGACAATACGTCCTCCAAGCAATTGCAGACCCTTGGTTTTCCCAATCTCCGCCAGATCGTTGGGTCCCAGTCCAGAGGACTCCGTATCAATCCAGATCATATTTGTCTCCACGGGGTGCAGCAGCTTACCTCCCCGGCTGGTCCACATCTCCGCCACGCGTTTGGCTTTGACATGGGTTTCCGCCAGCTTGCCTCCCTGTCCGTTGGGCTCGGGGCCAAAGGTCTCCTCGACTGCCACCCGTGCGGCTGCAGAGATCACACCAGCTTGTCGAACGCCTCCGCCAATTGATTTGCGGAACCACCGAGCCCGCTTGATGAACGTGGAGGATCCAACTATGATGCTACCAATAGGGGCGCCGAGTCCCTTTGAGAAGCAAAGGCTGACGCTATCAAAGAGACTCGCGTACTCGGACAGACTGCCCGCGCCCGACACCGCGGCTTCCCATAGCCGGGCACCGTCCAGGTGCATCTTGATATCGTTGGCGTGGGCCCACTCCGTGATGCGCCGTGCCTCAGCCAGTGGCATAATCATTCCATCAAGGGTGTTTTCCAGACTGATCACCTTGGTCGGGCAGTGATGTATATTGTCGTCCAGCACAGCGTATTTTTGGACGTCCTCGAGAGTGAGGTACGCGCCATTCTTCGGGATCACAGTTTGAACCATCGCTCCGGTCAAAGAGCTGACTCCTCCCGCCTCGTAGCAGACAATGTGGGAGCGGTGATCGCAGAGGACGGAATACGGGGGTTGCGCCAGGTGTGTCCGCAGCGCCACCTGGTTGCCCATCGTACCAGACATCACCAACAGCGCATCCTCATGTCCGGTCCGTCGTGCGACATAGGCTTGTAGATCATTCGTGACGGGATCTTCGTTGAACACGTCGTCCAAGAGGGTGGTTTGGCAGATGGCCTCCAGCATTGACGGAGTTGGCTTCGTCATTGTGTCGCCTATATACACGAGATCATTAACATCAACGTTTCCTAGGATATCATTCCAGGGTGGCTAAAATACTTCGCAGGTCGAACTCAGCAGCTCCAGCGCCGTGCCAGGAGCTCGTCTTGCCACTGAGCCCATTGGATGTTGTCGATGCCATGGCAAATTTCTGACCGCAATACCCGGTTCTTTGTACTGAGAGGACAGAACCAAAGCGCGGCAGTGGGCGGAGAAGAGAGCGTATGGAGGGACGCATTCAGCGGAATCAACTGGCACGATGGTTGCGAAGGAATGGTGCGGAGTGCGAATTGACGCTGGGACTCTTCGGTGGGGTGCGGGGAGAAGTCCGATAACTCGATTGTCCTGAACGGGTATAGCGGCATATCAGGGCGCCTAAAAGAGGGCCGAGGTCTACTTGGGTGAGTCTACAGTGTCCACAGTGTACACCCATGGAACCGATTCAGGATCCGGATCGCTCCTGTGATGCTTCCATGGCAGCTGTTCCAAGAGCCTCATAAATACATATTTCCAGAATCCTGCCAATCCTCGCCTAAGCGGAATCCAGAGGCCACACCTCCACACAGTTGTCCTGGACATTCTGCACCGCGGCCTTCGTATCCGCATCAAGGCTGTTCAGCTCATCACTCGTAATTGAAGCCACGTACGAAGCCAAACGAGTTCTCGCGTTCTTGAATCCCGCCTTGTAGATGTCCTCAAACCATTTCTGGTGGGCAGTCTTGAAATCCAGACCATCAGGTTTGTAAACCTCAGTGTCTGCCTGCAATTGATCCCTGTCAAACAGTCAGTAATGATCCTCAGAACTGTATCAAAGCATCAGACGCACAAAACTGCCTCCAAGGCATTATTAGTGATTACCATTCGGTCTCTAATGGCTTTGTGGTTCATATATTGGCAGACAGTGGCGATGCGGCCCAGCGAACAGACACGCTGGTTCAGCGTTTTTTTGCTGAACTTGCCATCGATGTTATTCCCGGCGAACATCTGCTATTGTTAATGGCATTCTCTCAAACCACCAGAATGGCCTATGACTCACATCGTATTTCATGCTGTTTTGAGTCTGGGGCAACAGAGCCATCCGTTCGGCACTGGTCCATGTTGTGCCAATGTTTTGCATGAGCGCCTCGGAGTAATTTCCAGCGTCATTTGGTGTCTTTGTATCAATCACCACGCCCAATAACTTCCCAAAGGTATTGACGGAACCTTTGCATTGTGTGTCATCACCGACCGTCGTGCCGTCGATATCGGGGTAATGTGTATCCGTCAAGTTTTGAATGAAGTCACGGACCCAGTTGCCCTCGTAAATGTGCTCCGCTGGAAGCAGTCAGCCAACATATATCGAAAGAGCTGGACCAAAACCACTGCACTTACAAGCCCACCCTTTCTTTGTCACCAGAGCTCGATCCTCCTTACTCAGGTCATCGGGCAGTTTGGTCATCGTCCATGTGTCGGCGGGACATTTTGCATCTTCATCCTCTGGACAACCCATGCCAGGCTTCATGATAGGAACCTGCAACTTTTTCCTCAGGTCGGTTGGCTTTTGGTATTTTTGAGGCCAGATCTGATGTTTCTTCTCTTCATCGCATTTGAGAAGATAAGCTTCTCTTGTCTTATAGGCCGCGCTGTTTTCGTCACGCTTAGCCAGGCTCACCCAGCGCTCAGCTAGTTTCGCCTCCTCTTCCTCCTCGGAGTCGACGTATCCGCCGGGAGGGTATGAGTCGTCTGGATCAAAGGTATGTTGCTCGGGAATGCAGGCGCCTGGGGACTGTTTGCCAAAGGCGAGACACAGCTGCGGGAACGTATAGAGGGCCGGTGTCTCGTAGAGAGTGACATCCAGGAAGACGTCCTTGTCCCCTTTAAGCTCAGTGTAGCCCTGTAGACCGAGGCTAGCCCCAAGGCTGGCATCAAGCTTCAGTCCAAAGGGTTTGCCTGTGTCATCGTCACAGAAACCATCCACGTCTGAAACTGTCAGTTCACAGAACGGGTTTGGGGACATGTTGATAGTACTAACCATACCCAGCGGACGCGGTCACCGTGACATCCGGGACTTTAATGCCGATTTCGACGTTCACGCCGTTCTCATCTGAGCAATCTTATTAGTGTTATGGGTCATATTATGACGAAGAATATGCTTACCCAGGACTTCGATACTCGCTGCAACCGCAATCTCCGTGTACACATGAGCTGTAGCATCAATCTGAACCGATACCTCCAAGGGGTCTGTCTCAACTTCAGGGATCCAGCCCGAGATCTCCACGGGGTTCTTGCTGGCCAGGTCCACCTTGGCGACGGAATCATCCGGCACGCTTGCCGTGATGCCGGTGCTCACCCGGGCGTCACCTATGATCTTTTCAATGGTATAGCCGGCGTTGATCTTGACGTTGGGTCCAAATTGGAGCACTCCGGGAACCCGCCATCCACTCGGCAGTGGCAGTTCCACCAGTGTGAACTCATCCCCCGGCGCAGGCAGTGTGTCAAAATCAACCTCGCCGTGGAATTCGAGACTCAGGCCAAGGTGCGCAGCGATCCCGTGGGGAGTGGCAGAAACCTCGAACTTGTCAATTCCCCCGAAGACACTGCCCTCAATGTGGCCCGCGAATTGCAAGGTACCCTGAGTGCCACAGTCTTCACATTCGATGGCAAGGTAGGCATCCACATAGGGCGTTGACATGCTCCAGTTTGCGATCTCGCTCGGAAATGACGAGCTCAGGTCCACCGTGAAGGCTTTGCTGAGGTCAAAGTCGAGCCACCGCTTGTTCTTGCCGCCGCCTCCAAGAATGATGTCCCCAAAGTCCATGGAGTACGAATTTGAAACCTTCTGCCAGGTGCTCTGCACAGAATCCAAAGTGATCGTCGCAGTCTTGTCTGCAAATGCAGCGTTACTGACAACCCATGGATCCCGGGCTTTGGGATCACCGCATCCTTCCCAATTGGCAATGACAACAAAGCTCCGCAGGTCATTGTAGTTGACCCAGTTCCAGGCCAACTTTGCTGCTGCATAGAAGAGCTTATTCTTGAACTTCAATACCATCTTGTCACCACATGTTACGGACTCCAGTGCAAAGGCGATCTTGTCCATGTCAAGGATCTTTTCGTCCTGCTTGGAGTAGACAACCATGCTCACAGCAGTGACCTTGGTATTGGCCTCTATAGTTTGGGATTAGATCAAGCGTCGTGTAAGGCAAGAAGAAAACAACTTACCTTCTCCAGAAGCCCACATGAACTTCTCGTGGTCCTGCAGACCAACACTCTGGGCGGCATCGTCCCTCTTGGAGAGGGCATTCATGTCCCAGACATGGCGAGGAAGTGGGTGGAGGTCAATGAATTCATTGGAGGCCGCTGAGACTATGCCGAAGAGCCATAGAATGGTAACAGAAAGCAGAAGTCTCTTCATCTTGCCCTTATTCGACTATACTGAAGAGACATTGAGACAACCCAGCTCCACTGAGGCGAGAAACATGGCATTCTTATAGTTCTACAGTCCTCCCTGGTTGTACTCGTGCCGCCGGTCCTCCAAGAACACCTCTCCGATGGAGCACCTCGGAAATTGCAATTCAGGTAAAACCTGCCGTGCCGTGCTATACAAAAGTAAGCCCTAATGGTATGAACCCTGAATCGCAGAGCTGAATACGAGCATTCCACGCCCAACTCGAGCACCCTCCCACTCACACTGCAACTCCAGAAATCACCGTCTTGGCATATATAGTCCTGCAATAGATGGGGATACGAGAAATGCCGGCGTCAAGAACCACGAAAGATGTTAGTTGCATATGCATATAAAAAGAACCAGTCATGGCCTGTTCTAGTGCCATGCCAAGTGACACTGTTACATTTGGTGGCTTTTTTCAGCCCGCGATGCCCAGTGTTTATGTATGCCCCCGCTTAGAGATCTCGTATACGGCTTGCCCCTGGGCGTCGCTTGTCAAATTCCGCCTCAAGTCTGGGCAACTATCCAACAACGACGAGAAAACCTAGCAAAACATGAGGACTGAGTGATACTACATTGCAGTAACTTTGGAGTGCACATACTACCCGAATCAGGGGTGAGCATGTTGCTAGCCCATTGAGTACTGGTCTGACTGACTGCTCTCGCATCATTTGTTTTTAAAATGAGCGTTCATGTCCGTATGATCACTTCCTACGGCTTTCCAAATACGGTGTGTCCATGCCGCTCTAGTTATGGCCTAGTATGAGTAGCTCTAGGCGCATTCGTCGCCAATAATAACATCGAGACTATCTTGTAAACGGTATGCATTCCGGCACTTAAGACGCTTTGGCCTCGGTTCTGGACTCTACAAGCTCCATTTCCCCGTATGTATGCATCTCGCATGGGCTCATTTGCAGTGTCCGCCCACACATACACCCTTGTTGAACCCTTGTTGGAGGCCTCCTATAGAAATCCGATCCATGGCCGCCTCTCTAGGGAAGTTCGAATGATTTTGTGGGACGGTACAACAAATTGACTAGTCTTCTCCACAGTGCTCTAGGCTATATCTCACCTTTCTATCACAGACGCACATTCGTACACCCAACATGCCACTTGGCCTGCATCTGATGAGGTGTCCTGCTGACCCAAGTGTAGTCTGGTCCAACATTCTCCGCAGAGTCAGGGATAGAATGTACGGGACTCAAGATTGGCATTGTTGTATCGACAATCTCTGAATGCCATGATCGAGTGACTATATGATCTCGACCCGCCTCGTCAAGGGTAAGTCCCTCGCTGTGAGGCAATCGCACATTCTTCGTGTTTCATGGAGTCTTCGTGATTCCGAAAGTTGTTGCGATGCGTAGTTAAGCTACGGAGGCAAACAAATTTGGGAATAGACTAGAGAAGTCGAATTGGCCATTGGGTATCTATTTGTGCCACTTGTGGTCCTAGAACTAGCTTGACCAGGGGTTAATCCGAGGTTTGAAAGCAGAATTTAGAACCTGACATTGACCTACTTGTCAAACACTGAACCGATACAGATCCATTGTCCACAGCTTTATCAGGTAATTTCTCTGTCTCGTCTCTCTAGGTTCTACCAGCTGCGTAAAGTGCCCCTGCCAACAACATCTAATAAATCATCTGAGTTCGTTTCCCCATGAAAAAAGCTGCATGTTTTGAGACTGGGTTGCCAGCTAGGGCACACCTTGCTTTCAAGGTCTAATGTCTCGTGGGCTCGTGCCATTAGAAAGGGAATCGAATCCTTTGCGAATCGTTCTATTTCAGGACTGCACAGCCCGGATGTCCCATTCTCAGCACCTGCTTCAGGACCGGACAAACATATCCTTTGGGCCTCAACACTTTCCCATGGGCTTCTTAGCCTAGCCGAACTGTCGGGGTTTGCCAGCTGTAGATGGTCTTGCTCATCAAGAAGCGAATTCAGCGGTCAGTTGTCAACATGGACAAGACCTAACGATCAAACCAGGCAGCGGCGTTGCAAAGTTCCCTTATCCAACATTCAACCAACGATGCCGACCCGAGTTTGAAACGTTCGAATTCCCCTCCCTGATGCGTATGTAGTGTGCTTGCAGTCGTCCAACGCGCAAGAAACTCTGGACGATATTGACATGGCTTGTGTCTCGCAAGAACGTCAAGTTCTACGATACCTCAACGGAAACCCGCGTCGTCCATATCTCCGGGACATTTGATGACGAATCGGGCGTTGACTTTGCAAATCCATCCTATCACTCCCACCGACAAGGGGATGTGAGAAGCCAAACGTCCTCCAGCTACCACGATCGATGCAGTCGGGGCATGGCTCCCTTCTCGTAGTTTGACCCATATACTCCGGTCCGACATTAATGATCCCACAACTGCCACATCCATCCCAGGGTATCAGAGCGATCGGTGCATCCTTGAGCTGGTCGCCGCAGAGGAACCTGATGTTCGATATGATGCCTTTGCACATTTTGATGGTGTAGAGTTGGTGGAATTCTGATACTTCTGATGTCTCTTGTGTGGTGAAATATTCAGTAGATAGTACTGTACAGTAAGAGGTAGAGGCCATACCTTTTTCTTCTAATATAGGAATTGAGGGCGTGGGTGCACGAGGCAACCAGGGCCAGATCTGGGCCCTTAAATTTGACCAAGGCTGGTACCATGTGACCTCTGTACAAGCAGAGCCTCGTGCGTCAGATGGGGATCATATGAGGGGCAAAGCCGGTAATAAATAGGCCCAGGCCTGAATTATACTACCTAGGGAGGGAGGGAGAGGCTGAAATTACCCCCTCTCAATTATCATTCAGTCATACCTACCAGCCGGTCTGCAAACTTCCTTTGTATCAGCCTTGCTCTACTATACCAATTCTAAACCATGGTGTTTCCTTTGTCGCTTCTTTTCAACACAGAGCCATTCATTCATTAGTACAGGATTGATATCTGTGCTCGCAGGAAAAGCAACAAGATTGGGTATGAATTTGGTCCGCTATGATTAGTTAGGAGAAGAGTCTGAAGGTCAGGTGGCTCCAGCTTCACCAACGGTAGGTGAATTATCGCGTTATGCTTGGTCCACGTGTCGGTTTGTGGCTGGGAGGAGCAAGGCTGAAATAAAATTACTATCCCAGGTTGGCAAGGCTGAATGAAGTAGTGCTAAATAGCGAAGGATCCCACTCAAGCCGTAAAGACCATACCACTTTCCGCGTTGTTCTACTTTTCACCCCTAATCATGATCCATTGAAGGAGTCTTCAGAAGCTCCCATCTTGTCCATAGTCACGATCAAAACTACCGCGACTGTGACGACCCACGTCCCCAAATCAGCAATGGAAGATAAGCTTGTTGTCCGGATCTACATTGACAACTCCAACCTATGGAATGAAGGCCGGAAGGCCTACGCTAAGAAAAGGGCCTTGACACAAACAAAGACAGATCCTACATGGCGATTTGATGTCGGTCGTTTGAAAGCCACCCTCATTAAAAAGATTACACTATCAGCCGAAAACATTGAGGTCAAAACCAACCTATACGGTTCGAGGCCTCCTCCAGTTGATACCGTGTGGGAAACAATCAAGTCCCACGAAGTTCAAGTGCACACAACAAAACGAAGCGGCTGGACTGGGGGCGAGTAAGGTGTGGACCATCATCTCACCGCCGACGCCGCATTCCAAGTATCTGGTGATTATCATACGGGGGTCACCAGCGGGTATGTAATCGTCTCAGGCGACAGAGACCTTCTTTCAGCAGTCAATAAGATCGCAGACGCTGGTTTTCCTGTCCACGTCTGGTCGTGGAAAGATAGCCTCGCCAGTGCATACTTTAAGGGAAAGCAGAAAGACGCTGTCCACGTGCATCTGCTTGACGAGTATATTGAGGATATCGGCTTCTGCGAGACTACCTTCCGGGTTGATCGCAGCACCATTGACCCGCATAGCATCGTCATTCTGGATCCGTTACCGAAGGCTGATGATATCGATGAGCTGGTCTCGTCTCGAAGTTAAAGACTCCGGTATATCGGTACGAGTGTCGCACGAAGCGGCCGAATGCATCCAGCAGAGATCTCGTCATTATACCAGCGTTAGCCAGGATGATGGAGCCCAGCGGCCTGGAAAATCTATTTCAGCAAGTGAAAGCGAAACTTGAGCCTACCGGCCTGACCATACTCTCATACTTCAAATACTCCCAACGTTCTGCTGAAGACACTCGTGAAGAGCTGACAATCTCTAATCGGTTCAACGAACTTCTGCATGTGGATGGTGGGGCTAAAGATAATGGCGAAGATCCTGATAGCAACAACGGCCACAATGATGGCATCGGTGGATTCATCGAAGTGAACTCTCGGTCAAAGCAACGAATGTCGCATATTAAGCGCAAGGAAGCAAAGGCTCGTAGTCTTTGCCAATGGGGTCTATATTGCAAAAAAGCACTTGACTGCAAGTACGGCCACACCAAGGATGAATTAGACCATTTCAAGACCTACGGCTACTTGACCGCAAGGAAATATAAACTCTGCGACAAGGAGCAGTGCAATGGTTGGGGTTATCGTTGTCGTTATGCACACGGTGAAGATGAGTTGTTCTGCCCTGGCTGTGGTAAGGAAGGAGTAGGGCATGGGATATGGAACTGCCCCGAGAGGAGCGGAATCTAGGTGCTCGCCAGAATTCACAGTCGAGATGTACTTTTCTAATTCAAGTGCATTACAATCGATGGCATATTGGGATTACATCCGCGTTTATATATTTTTGTGAGGTATACCACATCCGATGTGAGATGTGATGCTTATATCGCTCGCAGACTACAGCGCGTCTATCGAACATGGTATATGTATCTGTCCCAATCAATCAAGAGTAAACTGCAGCTGTAGACTTAAGTGATTAATTGTCACTTTTGGGATTGGAATTGTCCAAGAGCAGTCTATGTATGCCTCAGGCTGCATAGCGAGGGAGGAGATGAGTAATCCAGAACACGGAGGAAGCCACATGACGTCACTCAACGCACCCGTCTGATTAATTACCCAAAGAGGAAAGGGCGGACCCGCCAGCGTGTCCCCGGTTGACGGCTGAGTCAGCAGTCGAGATCCTTCTGGACTTTTGCCGCGCTTTCTGCTGGAAACTTCGTTCGAGTGGCGCCTATCGTGGACTCGTGGGTAGAACACTCGCCCCCAATTGCCATGGATCTGTCGCGACTCACGCGTCCGGCCATTCTGGCTCAGTGCTCGCGCTGTTCCAGCTCGCTGGCCGCTCTTGAGAACGAATGGGCCCGGCTGTCCAACTCCTACGCCCTCGCCGCTGGATGGCTGAGCGTCGAACTCCATCGCATCTCCGTCGCCTCGGACAAGAAGATCATCCCCCAGTCATCGGACCTGGTCGTCCTACGCGGGCGTGTCCTTCAGGATGTCTCGTGTAAGCTTTGTCAGCAGAAACTGGGCGTTCTGTGCATGCTTGAGAATGGGTAAGTCGGCGCAGACGGGACGGATAGAGGGCAGGACCTGACTGACGCCATATCAGCCCCAACATCTTCTGGAAGCTGTCCAAAATCTCGTTCCGGGAAATTGTCACAATGCGCACCGTGGAACCTACCTTCGTCGATGTTCCCATCGACCGGTTGATTGTATATCCCGCAAAAGAAGAACCTACCTCACGACGGGACCGAAACTCCATACAAGCGGGCGCTTTGGTGCCGACGAGCGCCACAGAAGTCGAGCACTACAACATGTCCGTCGAACAGCAGATCCAGCACCAGGGTCTGAACATCGACTATATCTCCAACTCGGTCAGCAACCTCCACGACACGATGTCGGAGCTCAAAAGTGCCTTTACCGCTCTTCGCATTGAACTCAACGGGCCCGGGAAGATGTTTGAAACAGGACACAACATGGGAAATGATTTCAACATGGTTACGACCGTCCTAAGAGAGCTGAAAGCGAAATCCGAGGAGATAGAGAGGCTCAAGTTGGAAAATGAGGCGTTGAAGTTGCGAAACCGATATATGGATGAGAAGGACTTCGTCCGACAACCTTCCTACTTAACCCCGATGGAAGAAACGCTGCCCCCAGTCCAGAGTCCTGAATTACTACAGGGAAGCAGAAAACGACCGTGGCCCGACTCTTGGCCGACTGGTCGAACGGAAACAATCGCGGACTCTTTCGACAACGAGGACAGTGATGATGATAGCATCGGCGATTTCTCTCTGGCTGAGTCAACGACCATACCGCCGATGAAGGTTCCGCTCAAGGATGCAGAGCCCAGCATTGTCAACGACGCTGGCCCGTCAGAGCAACACACTCCATCTCAAGAAGATGGTGCGAACCCAGCCCCGGAAACCCTTTCACAGCAAGCCCCTATCTTCAAACGACCACGTCTGCAGTCTGCGACGCAAAGGCGCTCGTCAGGCGGGAGTGCCGCCAGTAAGAGAGTTGGACGCCCCCGGAAGTCTGGGGGCCAATATGCTAAACAGGATTCGTCACAGGCTGAGAAAGCCTCCCCTCTGAATGAACAGACGGGAAACATTGGAACTAGTACCCAGAAAGAGAGTCAGGGCCCCAATGCGAGTTCTAGCGACAACGGAACTGCAAAAGAAAATCGCCCGCGCGCTCGAAGCCAACGAAATCAACGCCGGGCCTCGTCGACCTCCGGTCGAAACCAGGGGGCAGCGGAGGAATATCAAACGCCCAATCAAGAGCATCGTGAGGGTGTCGGAGTAGGCCCTACATCCTCTGGTCGCCAAAAATCTAGCGCGAAGGGGAAGGGAGTGACCAATGGTGTCCATGCAGAGATGGACAAAGGGAACGAGGACCCGGAAAAACGCAAGGCGCGGGTTGCTGAGCGGGATGCGATGGTACGGTTGGCCATGCAGCGCGAGGAAGCTATGGATACGGAATCGCGATGATGCTGCTGAGTCAGTACCTGCTTGCACTTCTATCACTGTATTACTTGTCTAAATTGGTTATTAATGACACTTGTTCTGTCACACATGTCTTGTTCATATAGCGCATCGGTCTCTAATGCCGAAGGATAGGTATCTAACCTCTAACCAGTATATCGTGTCAATGGTATCCGTTCTAACAATCCAAGAAAACCGCCAGGAGTAAAGACATGGCAAGACACTATTTAACACACATAAACCCGCACCCTTCTCTAGCCCTTTCGCATGCCCGCTTCAGGGCCTGCTCCTCGGTATCCGTCCATTTGACACTCAGCTCATCCCAGGGCTTGCGGGAATTGAACTCCTCGCGGAACCGTTTCTGCATGGCATTGAGACGGCTGACCTCACGGGGATCGCCAGTACCAGAGTAGACGATGAACAGGGTACATGGTGGCAGAGACTCGTAGATACGGTGAATCCTCGAGACCGTACGGGAGACCGTATCCGCCAGGGCCTGGGGATCAGATGCCGGCCCGGTGGTCGGCGTCGTCGCTTCAGGGGGAGGAACCAACGCGGTGGACTCGTTGGCGTTGTTCGGGTCGGGGATGCGATTGCACCAGCCGCGATGGACTTCAAGCTCGCGCATGCGCGCCCACGTAAAATCAACACCTCCTCCAGGGACCGACGCGTTGCTCTCGTCGCCATTCACAACGGAAGTGATGCCTTTCACGACGTCCTCGTCGTCGGAGCATCCGACCGCGACGGTCGCCTGCGATCCGAATCCGCGCTCGGGGTTGCCCCAGTCGACGACGGCACCCGTGCGGCCCTCGCCTGGGTGGTTGGCGTGTCCTGGCCGTGGCGACCGGGCCAGGCGCTTGAAGATGCTCTCGTTTGAAGCGTCACTCGTGCCCCACCGTTCGCCCTTTTCACACTTTTGCTTCACGAGTTCCAGCACGGCCCGGGAATCCTCGATGGAGTCGTGGCCCGTTTCGCCTTTTTGAATCTCCTTGCCGAGGTACTTTTGCGTTAGCCATCGGAGGCTGCATTTGAGGGGTGGGCCTCGCGGGTGTGGATATATGAAGGTAGTGTCGACGATGAAGGGGTGTGTCAGTTTGAGAGCGTTGAGGTCGGAATTGAGAGAATGGCCAACGAGGATCGTGTGGGGCGTGAGTATGGAGAGAAGTTTCTGTTGGATATCGGCGAGAGTGGTTGTGACGGGATCAAGCATCTCCTTCGTGATCCCTGAGAATCGCGTCAGGTAGTCGATAATGGGTCGTTCCGGCTTCACCAGTTCATCCAGCACCACCTCGCCATCCCAGCCAACTAGACTGATGCGCGTCAACTCGGATTTGCCACCCTCCGTTATGCACATCTCGCAGTCCATAGCTAGGACGGTTCTCCCGGCGGTCATGCTTCCCTTCTCGATCTCGCTCTCTGGCGGCGTGCCGTCCTCCCAGCTGGACACTTGCGTGTCCACCCACCCATTCTCGGCGTCTTGACCGGCACGCTTGCGAGCCTCTGTTAGATCAAGCTTCTCCCTCTCTGTCGAAAATAGAGCTGGGTGGAGAGCATAGTCGTTTTCGCGAAGATCTTCGACGGAGCTGATGAAGGTGGTGATGGGAGTGCGCTTTGACGCAAAGTCCTTATCATTCGGTCGTTTGGGGCCTTTTGATTTGCCGTTGTTGTTCTTAGGGAGAGCGGACAGCAGGATAGCTTGAAGCGGCGAATGCACCTTGTTATACTTGGAATCGCCGGGAGCCTTCACAGGCCAGATATGAGGAAACATGTCGGCCAACGGCTGTAGCGGGTCGGGGAGCGAATCGTGGGATAGCGGACGAGGGTTGAATCGGTGGGATCTATCTTCTAGGGGGAGACCTTGCTTCCAGCGCTCGTAATCGGATGTCCTCGGATCTTTTTCAGTCTCCTCTGTAGGTGTCCCATCAGTGGCCGCGTTGCCGTTCGCATCATTAGAGGGATTCTCCTCCAGGGGAATGGTCCCGTCAAACATCCCAAGCTCCAGTCCTGGGACCATCAGAACCACAACCTTCCTGACATGGCCCGAATATTTGACTGAGATCCACTGCGGCGCGATCCCGTCCGCGAAGCAGTAGAGCAGCAGGCCTTGTAAATCCGCGATACGGATAGATGACTGCAGGCGACCTTCGACGTAGGTCAGTTCCGGGTATTTCGCCTTCTCGCCATCGATCCGCTTTTTCTTGGGAGCCTTTTTCGACGGCATATCATCCTGCTCTCTCTTGGTCGGAGTGCCTTCCGAGGTAGCGGTGGCCGCGTCACCATTTGCGGTAGTCGAGTTTTGAAGCAAAGACAGCGTTTGACCGACTCCAAATCCACTATTCGCGTTCGAATTGTCCTTTACAGGGTTATCGTCGTCCGAGCAACCTGCGTCGGTGCGCTTGCGCTTGCCCATTTCCGGATCGGCGGGGAGTCTTGAGAGAGAATTAAATGGATAGAAAGGCCCTCAGAGGTTCTGCACAGTCGAAAGCTGCGCAATGAATTTGTGAGGGCGACCAGTCGGGTTTTGGTCGGGGAGTTGGGAGGCTTGTTCACGGCTCGGTTCCTGCGCGACGATGTTTTTTCTTTTGGACCATCGATAACGGGGCACGTGACGATAGCCGGTCCATTTCTAGAGTCAGGGTTTCTTGACAGTATGTCCAGGAATTCAAAGAATCCGATGTAGATTGGTTGTATAGTACCGTCTAGGCAATATACAATTGTAAATAGTTCCAGAAGAATTATTAATCCAATTGTTATCTCATAGAAATGGTCACGAAATGGGCAACCGCTGATTGATTACGCCATTAGCGTCGGAAGAGTTCGATCTGATAAGCGGCCGAAAATTCGCCATCAATCGACCGACTTCCTCCCCGCCATCTTTCTCTTTCGCTCGTCTCTCTGTTCCCCAGTCCTCCTCCCAGCACCGACTTCCGGAGTCTCTGCCATCTTACTCTCTCACATCCTCATCGTCTACTACACCCGGTCTCCTAGCCTCCTCATTTCCGTCTCTCAACCCCGGGTTTTACCGAATTAACCTTCCGATTCCGCTTCAACTCCCCCACCGAAGTCCCCCGTCCCCCCACCTTCACTCAACTCGCACACCAACTCCCACCATGTCCAGCCTGATCGAAGTCACATCGGAGACCGAGTTTGCCTCGGGCCTGAAGTCCGTCCCGGAAACCACCCTGGTGGTGGTCTACTTCCACGCGCCCTGGGCCGCGCCGTGCGCCCAGATGCGCGCCGTCCTTTCCGCCCTCGCCTCGCAGTACCCCGTCACCACCCCGCCCGCCGTCGCCTTCCTCAGTGTCAATGCTGAAGAGCTTCCGGACATCTCGGAGGAATACGATGTTACCGCCGTGCCGTTCGTGGTGCTCCTGCGCGCCGGACAGGTCCTGGAATCCATCAGCGGCAGCGAGGCCGCCCGCGTGCGTGACGCCGTCGAGCGCCACGCCGGCGCCGGCGCCGGCGCTCCCTCCTCGTCGTCGACGACTACCATCCCCCCGCCACTGGCGGCCGTGCCCCGCGAGAACGGCCCGGCCACCGCCACCCAGCCGCCCGTCAATGGCGCCGCGACCCCCGAACAGTCGAAGGAGGCGTTGTTTGCCCGCCTCGCCGAGCTGGTCAAGGCCGCCCCTGTCATGCTGTTCATGAAGGGCACGCCCAGTGAGCCGCAATGCGGCTTCAGTCGGCAGTTGGTGGGCATCTTGCGCGAGCGCAGCGTCAAGTACGGGTTCTTCAATATTCTGGCCGATGAGGATGTCCGGCAGGGCTTGAAGGAGTTTGCCGACTGGCCGACTTTCCCGCAGTTGTGGGTGAACGGTGAATTGGTTGGTGGATTGGACATTGTATGTTCCTGTTTCTCCTCTTTGTGGATATGTATCTGGATACTAATTTCCCCAGGTCAAGGAAGAGATCAACAACGACCCCGCGTTCCTCGCCGACTTCTCCGTCAACAAGGCCCCTGCTGCTTGAATTCATTGACCCATCCCATGCGCCTATACGGTCCGTAATATACTGTTATCTTCGACCTGCTCTGGTTTCTTGATTGTTTTATCATGTTGGTTAGATTACCGGGCCAGCGAGTGATGATTGGTTTCCATATTGATTTAGCATGATTTCCTTCTATTGTCCAATGATTGATGTACCGATGCACAAAAATATTGAAAATCTACAATTCTTCATAGATCAAATGGGGTAACGGTTGTTGATCGCATAAGATATATATATTTCCAGATAAGGTCCTATTTACACAGTATCTGAGGGTTTTTAGACATTCTTCTTCCCCGGGCGCGTGGCTTTCGCAGCGAATCGCGCGTTCGTAAATTCGGCCACATTGGGAGGCACGCTGTACCAGCCATCCGACTGCTTGGACCGTGACACATTGAACCGAGACACCACTGCATCCTCGTCGACGTAGGCACCCGCCAGCCACCGGGATCCGGAGGCGGTGTTGAACTGCCGACGGGCATGCAACACACGGCGGTTCTCAAAGATGACACATTCACCCGGGTTCAACTTCAGCTCGAACGTGTTCCGGTCATCCTCAAGGAGGTCGGAAAACTCGCGCAGCGCCTTGAGTTGCGGCTCCAGGCGGGCTGCGTCCTTGTGACTGTGATGCAGGGGGCCTTGGAAGGGCGGGGAGTAGTTGATGTGGAGAAGGCGGTCGGGCACGACAGGGTCGACCTCGAACACGGGCCACTGGTTGTTGTACTTGTGGTCCTGGTGGTTGTACTCGTAGTTGAGGCGCAGCTGGGTCAGACGCTGGTAAGCGGTGGGGCTGAACTGGGCCATGCGGCGGGCGATGTAGAAACCATCGACGAACAGCGACTCGCCGCCGTCGCAGGAGTTCTGCAGACAGTGCAGCAGCTGGAAGCCCGGCGGCTCGTTCATGTACATCAGGTCCATGTGGAAGCCGAGGAAGACGTTGGTGTAGGCGACGTTTTTGGCCTGCGGCACACTGCGCACATCCCATGTCGGGCCGTAGAAAGTGTTGCGCAGCGGGCCCATGCGCGTCGCGATCTTTTCCACCATCTCCCGCGAGTCGGGGATGTCCTTGACGAAGATGAGGCCCGTCAGGGCGAGCTGGTGCATAGCGGTCGCGAGCTTCGCCTCATCGTTCATGTACTCCTCGTACGAGATCCAATGCTGCACCTGGCGCATCGTCTCGCGGTTCCACGTCACCCGCTTGCGACTCAGACCGCCGTCGCCGCGCCGCGCTATGGCGGTCGGGTTCCGGAGAATAGCCGGGTCGTATACGGAGGTATGTGTGGCGTCGTAGCCCTTGATGTCGTTGGCCCATTGGACCTCCAGCTTGCCGTCGACCCATTTGAGTGACCGAGGACGGACGTTGGCGGGGATGTCGGTGGTGCGGAAGTTGCGCTGCTTGGAATGCTGATCCACGCAGACAGGGCATTTACAGGAGTCGCGGAGGAGTGTGTACAAGTAAGAATTATCCTGCGAGTCAATCGAGAGTCTTTTGGGCTGGAGCTGAATGTTGTCGGGAACGGGGGTCTCCAGCTGGGGGATGGTGTCGTTGGATGTCGTGTGCTTCGGGGGTGCGGAGGGAGTAGTTTGAGCTGCAGCGATGGAATACGTGCGACGATAGAACGGACGTGCCAAGGGCACAGCGACCCTCGATCGGAGGATAGGCCTCAGCAGGTGGGACATGGTGACAGCCGGAATTGAGGAGATTGAAGAGCGGTGGAGGAGATGGACGGGACAAACAAGAAGTAAAGCGTACCTGACAGCTGCATGAAGCCGAGGTAGTGTAGGGAATAGCTTACTTCCGGAATATAATGTCAAAAATAAAGCCGTTATTCAACAACATCCGATGTGGTGTAATGGCTAACATCGCTGTCTCTCACACAGCAGCTCGGGGTTCGATTCCCCGCATCGGAAGAATTTCTTTTTGATTTTTTTCCCCAGTGGCCCTTTTGTTGGGTGGCCACCAACCACCAACACCAATCAGCGATAAGGCCTCACGTAACTGATAAATCATTCCTCCTCCACATTATTCAATCTTTTCAATCCCTTCAATTCTGCTGTTTTCAGTCAACTTCATTCTTTCCAGCGTCTCCTTAATTCAATTCCGCTCTCCACGCTCTCTCCATATCCTGTCCGAATTGATCATCATACTCCCTCACGACCTTATCCGCTATCCGTTCCTCTCGTTTCCCTCCTCGTCACATGCATGTCGGCCGGGGGAGAACACCTCAAGGATGAGGTGAGTGGCTCTGATGATCAGCCACAGATGATCATTCTCCTTTGTCCTAGCGCGGCAGAACTCTGATCGATCGCTAACGGTATGACAGGGCACCCGCCGACAGGTCGTTCTCGCCGGTGGGATAGCTGGTCTCGTCTCACGGTACGTCTATCTTCCTCCTCCCCAACATAGGCATTCAATTGACCCAGAATAGATTCTGCGTCGCCCCCCTTGATGTCGTCAAAATCCGCCTCCAACTCCAGATTCACTCGCTGTCGGACCCGGCCTCCCATCGCGATGTCACCGGCCCCGTTTACAAGGGCACCATCTCGACGATGCGCGCCATCGTCAAGGAGGAGGGCATCACGGTACATACGCTTCCCGTTCACCCATATCTCCATCTATACTAATATCACATAATGTATAGGGCCTCTGGAAAGGCAACATCCCCGCAGAGCTGATGTACGTCTGCTACGGCGGCGTCCAATTCACCACCTACCGCACAACAACCCAAGCCCTCTCCCAACTCCCCCGCCGACTCCCGCAACCCGTGGAATCCTTCGTCGCGGGCGCCTCCGCCGGCGGCCTCGCCACGGCCGCCACCTACCCGCTCGATCTGCTGCGCACGCGCTTCGCCGCCCAGGGCATCGAACGCGTCTACACATCGCTGCTCGCCTCCGTGCGCGAGATCGCTCACAACGAAGGCCCCGCCGGCTTCTTCCGCGGCTGCACCGCCGCCGTCGGCCAGATCGTCCCCTACATGGGCCTGTTCTTTGCCACGTACGAGTCGCTGCGCCCGTCCCTCGCCACCCTCCAGGACCTGCCCTTTGGCTCCGGCGATGCCCTCGCCGGCATGATCGCCAGCGTGCTCGCCAAAACCGGCGTGTTTCCGCTGGACTTGGTGCGGAAGCGCTTGCAGGTCCAGGGCCCCACGCGCTCGCGCTACATCCATCGCAATATTCCCGAGTATCGCGGCGTGTTCAATACCCTGGCGTTGATCTTGCGCACCCAGGGCGTGCGCGGACTGTATCGGGGTCTGACCGTAAGCTTGTTCAAGGCGGCCCCAGCAAGCGCGGTGACCATGTGGACATATGAGGAAGCGCTCCGGGCTCTCCAGGCCATGGAGGTAGCGGCGGAAAAAGATGAATGAGCAACCCATCCAGCCACCTGGCGTGGTGCACGGCATTGGTGTGTACAATACGATACTTAATAGACGGCTAGACTTTGATTTTTCTTGGGCATTGTCAGGAGCATGTCTTGTATCATTGTGTTTTCTGCCTCACAACAAAGTTATACAAAACAATTAATACATGTATTCATATTGAACTGAGAATTGCCGCCCGCCTGGCGCCCCGGCCAAAGACAGACTCAAACAACGCTAGAAGCAGGAACGTAAGGGGGTGTCGCACGCAAAAGGACAGACAAGAAGGGATACAAGGTTTTTGGCACGGGGGAAAGCAAACACTCCAAGAATCAATCAACGCGGAAACAACCACGAGCCTCCAGGCCGCTACTAGTACTCGGGTTCTTCCTCTGGCTCGGCCTCCAAGCCGTCGTTGGCCACTTCCTCGTAATCCTTCTCCAGAGCAGCCAGGTCCTCACGAGCTTCAGAGAATTCACCCTCCTCCATACCCTCACCCACGTACCAGTGGACGAAGGCGCGCTTGGAGTACATGAGGTCGAACTTGTGGTCAAGGCGGCTCCAGGCCTCGGCAATGGCGGTGGTGTTGGACAGCATGCTGACAGAGCGCTCGACGGGCGCCAGCTCAGTGTCGGGAACTCGGACGGGCTTCTGGTAGTTGATACCCAGCTTGAATCCAGTAGGACACCATTCAACCAGGTTGAAGGACGCCTTTGCCTTGAGAGCTGCAACCGCCTGGGTGCAGTCGCGAGGCACGACATCACCACGGTACAGAAGAGCCACAGCCATATACTTGCCTTCACGAGGGTCACAGACCACCATCTGGTTGTTGGGTTCAAAGCCTGCATGTCATTAGTAGGGGAAGCAGTCCTCCAAGGAGCCGACAACACATACATTGGAAGGTCAGGTCCTGAACCCGGAAGCTCTCGTGGGAGCTGCGGTTGCTCGACACCACGGGAGCGTACGAAATCAGAGGATAGTGAATACGAGGGAAGGGAACCAGGTTGGTCTGGAACTCGGCCAAGTCGACGTTCAAGGCGCCATCGAATCGGAGGCTTGAAGTGATGGAGCTAACAACCTGAGCGATCAGGCGATTGAGGTGCTCGTAGCTAGGACGGGGGATGTCCAAATTGCGACGACAGATGTCGTAGACAGCCTCGTTGTCGACCAAGAAGGTGCAGTCCGAGTTCTCGATGGTGCTGTGGGTGGACAGAACGGCGTTGTATGGCTCCACGACTGCAGTGGACACCCGAGGAGAGGGATAGATAGAGAACTCCAGCTTGGCCTTTTTGCCATAGTCATGGGAGAGGCGCTCCAAAAGAAGAGCGCCGAATCCAGAACCAGTACCACCGCCAAAGGAATGGAAGACCAGGAAACCCTGCAAAGACGCGCAGTTGTCTGAAGGGATCAGCACGAAGGGCACGGAGAGGAATGGTTCAATGCGGGTGACATACCGGCAACGCGACGGATGCGGTCGGCGACAGTGTCAACGAGTTCCTTTCCGATGGTGTAGTGACCACGGGCGTCTGCCAAATGTCAGTGTGGGTTGTGTGTATCTTGCGTGCGCTGGGGGCGTACAATTGTTGGCGGCGTCCTCTTTTCCACTGATCAGCAGCTCGGGGTGGAAGAGCTGGCGGAATTGACCGGTGCGGATCTCATCGACGGGCTATGCAAGTTAGTTTCACCATAAACGTGTTTTGATTGACCATGTGTAGTTCTTTTACCTACCGACGGATCGAGATCGACGAAGATGGAACGGGGCACGTATTTGCCATTGCTAGTTTCGGTGAAGAAGGTCTCGAAAGAGCCACCCTCGTTGAGACCCTCTGCCGCCTCCGGGTCCAGACGACCGTCGGCTTTGAGACCATGCTCGAGAAGATACCTGGGTGATCATGAATGAGTTGGGGCGCTAATGGGATGGTGGTGGGGGGAGAAAGAGGGGAGGTAGAAAAGCGGTGAGGACGTACAACTCCCAAGCACTGCTACCCAGCTGGGTACCAGCCTGGCCGATGTGGATGTGACAGACCTGTAGAGACCAAAAGATACCGATTAGACAATTGCACTCATGTGGGTAGTCACTGGGCCATGGTGATGATGTTGGTAGTGGAGGAGGTTAATCTAGAGCGGGAGGCTCAATGGGGTATCCCGTTCAGGGGACGCGCGGGAGGGGGTAGAGGAGCGCGGTGCGGGGGAGAGTATATCACATACCTCGCCTCTCATGGTGTTGAAATGAAGTCGGAAGCCAGAAAGAAGTCAGTAGGACGGAAGATAGAGTATCCCAGAGGCCGTGATGATGAGGAACCAGTGGAATGGGATGAAGTGAAGGGAAGATGGAGAAAGGGAAGAGTAAGAGCAAGAGAGACAGGAAGATGTCGGTCGGTCGGTGGTTCCTGCCCCAGTGGGTGCTGTAAACAACCCCCTCTCCGCCAATCATTGGGTCTGATCGTCATGGCGGGGAGGGAGCCTGAGGCATTTCATACTCTGCCTAATCTTTCTTTCATTCATTCATTTCTTTCATAGTCATGGCTCCTATTCCTATATTTCTTCTATTACTTAACCCAAATGATGGACAACCACCCTGTGGAACAGCCAATGAAGTATCGAGCATTTTACATAGATACGTCCACAAAAGTAATGTTGTATACAAGCTCTGATATGGATGTTTGTTGAGACTCTACGCAAAATGGTTTGCTTCCACTCTCTCCCATCCAACGGCATAGCTGGATGTCGCTATGTAAGTCCAGTCTGTCAATTCAACTTTATATTAGGTGTACAACCAAGATTTCTATGTCTTTGAATGTTGATCAACTTGGTTGGAGCACCCTCTCAGCTTACATAATCCGTATACTCGATGGCCCATCAACCACGCCACAAATTGCTGGAGCTTACTACAACACGCTGCCTTTCCCGCGCCCTTGGAGACCTCGTGGCTACTTATGGATCAAATACCCTGATATGAATCACAAGCCTGAGGCGTAGTTGGCTTCGTGCATGTGTCATATCACCAACCCACCTAGTATGAAAGCCGATATGGCCGCCTCACACCTGGCCCCAATCGCTCCAGCGCCCCTCCGGACCACTTCCGTCCAGGCACAGCATGGCTCTGATTCCGAGGTGCCTAGAATGCGCTTCAACTGCCAAATGTGCGTGCGCAAGAAAATAAGATGCGATAAGATAACGCCAACATGTTCGAGCTGCAGCAAAGCAATGCTCCAGTGCGTCTACCAGGCTCCCCGACCGCGAAAGCGAAGGCGAAGCCAGTCCGAAGACGTGGAGGAACGGTTAAAGCGGTACGAGCGCATTCTGCGCGACCACAATCTGCTCCAGACACCGTCTGCGTCGACCCCATGCGACAGCGCGTCTGAAGCATGGAATCCAGCAGTGCCAGATTCGCAGCTCGCAAGCTCTGGCAAACTTCGCTCTGCCAGGGGTAAGTCTCGCTACATGGTTAATGTCTTCCTTGATGCGGGAGAGGGCGAACTGTGTGAGGTATCTGATTCCGATCGAGATGACGATCAAAACGACGACACCAGAGTTGACGAGACCACTTCGGCTGGTCTTCCTGGTGTCTTAGCAGCCCACACAATCTCTGGGGCACTTCTCGGGAGCACAAAGAGCCTCACTGAGCAACACCCCAGCCATGAGGAGGCGAAAAGGCTTTGGAATACGTACGTGCACAATGTTGAACCCCTGTGTAAAGTTCTACATGTTCCGACAGTCGGGCAAATGGTCGAGACTGTCTCTAAGAAACCATCGGTGGCTTCGAAGAACGACGAATGTCTGCTTTTTGCCATATACTATTTCGCCGTATTCTCCATGTCGGACGCAGACTGCCTGGAAGGCTTCCGCATATCGAGGAGCCTTTTAATGTCGAAATATGAGGCCGCGGTTCACCAGGCCCTCGTCAATGCGTCCTGGTTGGAAACTACAGCGATGGGCGTACTACAAGCTTACACGCTGTTCCTCATTGCAATGCGCACCCAGATGGATCCTGACACGTTTTGGATACTGACGGGGATTGCAATTCGCCTTGCGCAACGAATGGGGCTCCACCGGGATGGGGAAAGCCTTGGATTGCCACCTTTTGAAGTTCAGATGCGACGACGGCTCTTTTGGCAACTGCTTCCGCTGGACAGCTATGCGGGCCAGGTCTCTGGCACTGGAATCTCTATCCCGCCGAACAGCTGGGATACCCAGCAGCCGTTGAACATTGACGATGATCAGATCTATCCGGGGATGACAGAGTCGCCCCGACCGCAGAAAGGCGCCACAGATATGATTTACTGCTTGTCGCGGATCGAGCTGTCCAATTTCTATACACGAACCGGCATCGAATGGAAAGAACTCGGGGCCACAATTCAATTTAGGGATGCGGAGGATATCGAGCGACTCATCGACGAGGTGGAAGATCGCATCGAGACTAAATTCCTTCGATACTGCGATATCCTGAACCCCGTGCACTTTTTGACCTCTGCAATCGTTCGATCTGCGACCAATGCGGTTCGTCTGCGCGCTCGAATGCCACTGCTCACGAAGCAGAACACCACAGAGAGGCAGAAGAGAGATATTTGTGCTCTTGCAGTCAGGATTCTTGATGCCAACATCGCCATGTACAATAACGCCAGCGTCCAGGGATTCCGGTGGCAGATGCAGGCCTTCTTCTTGTGGGATGCCCTTCTCTGCATCCTGCGTAGCCTCCCCAATGTCGGTTTCTACTCACCCCAGGAGCTTGATACTATCTGGAGCAAAGTTGCAGAAGTCTATTCAAATCACGAAGAACTCTTCAATGGAAGAAAGGCCCTTTACGCCGCGATCGGAAGGGCAACTCTTCGGGCCTGGCATGCAAATCCGCCGGATAAGTCCTCCCCAGTGCCGGTTTTTGTAAGTGCGCTGCAAGCCCAATGTGAGCCAAAAGCCAGCAGGCAACGAGACAAGAGAAGTGAAGAAGAGGAGACTACAGAGGTTGCGGACGTTGCATTTGGTTTTGATGAATTTCTTAACAATATAGATGGCGCCGACGTGGGCCTCGATAATTTCTTGGACCCTTCAGGCTGGGTTTTCTAGGATCGGCTGTACCGAGAGACTTGTCTGGCGTGAGTGAGAGCTTTCGACAAACGGCATACCAATGTGTGGGTGCTAAGGGATTGCAAAGATGCAGCGTCGCGGCCACCTGATCGCATTGCAATGGCTGAGCACGAGATATGTATTTGATAAATGACCTTAGTGAGCCATCCTGGAAGATTTATATGATCTCATTAACTACCTAGGTAGAATATAGCCAATCACAATCTATTGCACCTTTCCATAACATACGCCGTACAGAGCCAAATCCTGGGCTGCGCAATCACCAGTGGCCGCAACTAAAACAGCCCGCAGGGTTCACGCCCCTCATCCATTGCATCCTCCAGAACTTAGCCGGTAGCATACCTGGAAAGGGCACGCAGCCTGGGCCCAAAGTACCAGAACACAATAGGAGCCGTCCAGCCAATAGCCATGGTGATAAAGGCCAACATGCTTGTCCCCAATCCATATCCCAAAGATGCATACATATACGGGGCCAAGAGCGGAAACGCGAAGCCACACAGACTGCGCAAGATCGCGCAGGCGGCCATGGCGCTAGCGGCGTAAGTCTGATAGCTGTCGACGATATACGTCTGCATGCCCTGCAGGCAGGAGATGGTACCCGCGGTGAAGATCAGCGCGCCGATGTTGGGCATGATCCAGTGCGCGTGTCCAATGCTCCAGCCGTACCAGAAGAGACCGATGGTGCTGATGACGGAGCCCACGGCCAGCGACGGCATGCGGTACTCGGGCTTGCCGATGCCGTTGTTCCGCGCCTTGAGCGTCCTGTACATTTGGTCGACCAGCTTGAGGTTGAAGAAGAGGCCTGCAAATGACCCGATCGCAATGGAAAGGTAGTTCAGGCCGCCGATGCTGGGGCTCTCGCGGTACACCTCTGTCCAGATGTCCGGAAACGTTGCGAGCATAAGGTATGTCACGCCGAAGAGGTAGGCCATGTAGACGGCCATGCAGAAGACGATTGGCTGCGTGGCGAACAGGCGGACTGGCCGTTGGAAGGCGTGGAGGAGCTTATAGGCAAGCGTCTCGGCCTCCTTTCCCGTATGTAGAGTAGTCTTGCCGGTCTTCTGGGCCAGAAAGTCGCGTCGCTTGCGCAGAAGCGTGCTCGGGTGGCACTCACGCAGCCCGATGAGCCCGACGACCTGGACGGCCACGGCAGCAGCGGAGGTCGCCCAGAACACCCAGCGCCATGTTGAGTACTGAGCAATGAAACCGCCTGCAATAGGTCCAATCACGGGCCCCAATAGCGGTCCAAGAGTGTAGACGCCCATGGCCTTGCCGCGTTCCTCGGCCGTCCACATGTCGCTGCAAGGATAGTCAGCAAAAGTAGTATGTCTCGATGAAATTGGTTTGCCTGACCTGATGGCGCCTCCTCCAATTGCCAGCGGCGCACTGCCGCCAATGCCCGCAAGGAAGCGGAAAGCAAACAGTTGGGACTTGGTCCGGGCGAATCCGCATCCCAGATTCCAGGCTAAGTACCACACGTTGCTGATCTGAAGCAGACGCACGCGGCCGTAGAGTTCCGAAGCTGGGCCAAAGAAGATGGGGCCAATCGCGTAGGCGAGGATGAAGACAGCCATAGACAGGTATATCTCAATATCCGAGTGCATCCCCAGGCCTTTGCCAAGATCTTGCATGGCTGGTGCAATCATGGATGATGAGACTGGCGATATGAAGACGAAAAGCGAGACGACCCAGGTGTTCTTCCATTTCAAGCCCCTGGACCAGTTCTTGGGGTTCTCGGGATCATCTGGTCCGTTCCAGGTAACGAGATCCGGGTCTCTGTGGGCTTCGGAGGCGAGAGATGACTCGGTTGGTCCAGCGGGGTTGGCCGCCTCAAGGTCTCCTTTCTCGTGAAGCATCCCGCCGGAGGCGTCTGGGATATGTTCTCTCATTGTGAATCGACACCAATGCGACTCAGAGGAAGAGTATGGCTCTGGACGCTGTGCTGTCTAGGGGGTTGATCTTATACCTCTTGTCTATACTTCTTCCATGATATCGTCTAGCCAATCACCGGGATGGATTCCACTTCGGGGCCGGATTGTCTGGGAAGAACCGACGCCCTACCCAATAGGAAAGGATTATTCTTCGGCCCCAGGTGGCCTGTGACGCGCCGACAGCCTGTCCAATAAGAGGGAGCCATCCTCTGGCTTTCACGACTGTCTCTAGAGGAGGGTTCTGATATTAAACTTGAATTGCTGTTATACCATGATTCCCACGGACCAAAAGCAAATGAAGTTGTCCTTCCTTTCGAAACAGCCACAAGTTGCACCACCGAGCTGCATACAATGAGAAGTACGTCTTGAACTCCTTGAGAAACGCCTGATTCGATCCAACGCAGTACCTAGGTACTACGTCTCGTGAGGTCCAACTCTTGGCCCCTCGTACACCCTTCGCCCCCTACAGACCCAATACACTCCACTGAGGATAAGCACCGCCCCGAAGATCAAACAGGCATAGTTCATGTTCACAGGCGTCACCGGCTGATAGGGTGGGAACACCATGAACACACTGGTAAATGTCAGATACACCAAGGAGATTATGTTGGTGGTAACTCCTAAGCGTCCCATTTTCCAGGGGCCGTATGTAAGGAACTCTGGTGTGGCGAGGCGACGCCAGAGCAGGAACACCACGGGAACTAAATAGGAGATATGAAGTCCGAAAATCGCCAAGGAGATGATGGCATTGAACGCGGTCGTCGATCCAATATTGATCAAGCCGAGGAGAACCATGACTGCACTTGTGGCCAATACTGCGCGTGTGGGTAGCTCGGATCTGGCATTGACCCTCGAAAGGTATCCGGAGAAAGGGAGAGCTATGTCTCGTCAGCGATCGGGGAGTTTGCAGTGAGGGGTGAATGGGAGACAGTTATATACCTTTATCGCGGGCCAACGACCAAACCATGCGCGCAGTGGAAGCGATCAGTGGAATAGTGGCTAATCCGGCCATTGCAATGAGGGTGCTCGACATGGCGGAGCTCGCAGCCGCACTTCCTGTTGTAGTTTTGAATATCTCAATGAAAGGGAAGCCCGTACTGCTGTTGAGAGCGGCTTCCATGTCACCCATGCAAAACAGGAGAGCCAACAGAAACGCGAAACCCAAAACACCGTTGATCGCGATTGAACCCAGCATACAATGTGGTATAGACATCTCTGGATGTAACATCTCCTCGCCCATGTGGATGGCTCCATCATATCCTTGAAGAGATTAATAGAATTGTCAGTCCTATGATGCAGCCTGATGCATGCATGGTTACTCACCAACCAAGACATAGCAGCTCGAGAGCATGCCAATACACCACGGGATGCCGTTATTCGCCCAACCCGTGTTGTTCTGGAAAAACGTAAAGACAAAGCTTGCTGAATGCCGCGTTGGCGAACAAGCCCAGATTGCCACAAAGTTCCCTATAAACGCGAGAACGTGGATAAGGAACGAAGCACTCTCGACGAGAGATATAAGCCGGGAACCCCAAATATTGACCATCGCAGCTAGGCCCGTGAGGGCCCAGTACAACAACGTTCCGTGCCAACGTTGGAATTCGTACGTCTCGTAGTTGAGGACCAGAAGACCTTGGATCATGGTGGCTGCCAGAAAAGGCGCACTGGCCGTGAACGCGATCCATCCGAACGTTGCTGTTTGGAACAGAGTTAGCCTGGCGGTTATGGGCACGGTCCCTCTGTTATAGTGCTAACCTATCCATCCAACACACCAGCTAAGTATGTCCCGCCACCTTTTGGGTGCCAGTTTCGCGATATAATGGTATTGGCCGCCGGCGGTAGGATACCTGTCATACGATGAGCGCCCCGAAGTTCTCTCAAATCGGGCTGCCTACATTGAAGCCATCTCGGCTAGAGAGGCTGCTGTTGCTGTTGCGCCGCATGCTGCCACTAATCGAATCGTCAGTAGAGAGCTGGGGAGGTCATAGGCGAGCACAGCTCTGTGATGGGCTTTCTGAACGAACAGATAAATCCGTATACCAGAGAGACTGGTCCCCCACTGATCAGCCCCGATACCATTGTGCTATCATCGTCAGAATCCGGGTGCTGAGACTGATAAACTGTTGGTGAACCTTGATATGGCCTCCCAGGTTGCCATAAGCACAACGCCCATCGAGAGGACAGTGAGACGGGAGAAGCCTCTCTGCCCGAAGGAAGCATAAGTAAAGAGACGCTCCTCTAAATCGTTGGGAGTTTGCTTGCCTTTAACTCGTGTACTTCGCCAACATCGACTTTCTTGTGTTCTCCCACGTCCTTTTGGAGAATACAAGATGAATCATGGTGGGATTTCTTGGTGGAAGCCTCCATGTTGCTGGGCGATGTGGCATGTAGTTGGCCAAGAAGAAGGGTGTGTAGAGCGAGTCCAGTGCTCTTATGAGTAGTTAGGTAGTCTACAGCGTGCCAGGTACATTACACGCTACCAACTAGGTTTAACGGCTTGTGACTGTTATCATTCGGAATGGTTCCAGACGAGGAAGAGGAGCGTCTACTCCAACCGTCCCCCGCAGATGATCTTTGGCTTTCTGTTCATCGTTGACAGCACATGAATATCAGGGGTGACTGTGAAGACGGCCAATCGCACTTTAAGGCGGAATTTGGGATAGTCAGTGCGGGGGAACCAATGGTCCTTCGGGGCGAGCGACCATACTTCAAGTGAATCGTGCTAGCGAGCCAGTGTTACAAACGATAACCTCCCTTGAGCCTGCAGCTACGGAATTAGACCGCTTGGTAAGATATGGGGTGTTACCCTGTCAGATTTAACAAGATAAATGGACGCAACAGGTCAAGTCGATTTGTGTGCAATAAGAGTATGAACACCTGGTTATCAAGCTATCCATCTTGGTGGCTGTTTGGAGATTTGTGCCCATTGAAACTAGGAGCGGAAATCTGAAGCGGAACGGAATAAACCCTTGACTATACATATATCGCTTTGCCGTGCTCCAATATCAGTTTACTTCATCTCTCCGGAACACTTCCAGATAGACTATATCAATTCTAAATCCTTTCTTCACCAAGCTGCTATCAACCGGAGTTCCGAGATAAGCTGCTGCCCACTTCATCACTTTAAGACCCACTGCTTATCTTGCTCCTGCCCATTAATACAAGCTGGCGAGTGTCAGAGCTCTCCAGAGATCAAGTGGTCTTATTCATGGCCAGAAGAGCTGGAATCCGTCAGTATCATCCCGGACGACCAGTCCTGTCTCTGATATCTAGATAGTGGTGGCGAGTGCGGAATTGTCGCCGGTCTTTGCTCGTGGAGATAAGGTTTCCCCGCATTTCGGAATGGGAGGACGAGGTGCAGCTACCTACCAACGTCCATGCTTCCGTCAACTGACATTATGGATTGATCAAATCTACGCTGGAAATCATCAATGATGTCCGAAAAGCAGCGAAATGTGCGAAGACGAGTGAAAACCCGCAGTAAGCTCCATAACAGGTTACGTATCGCGAATAACACCTAACATGTGTTAGGTGGCTGTCTGCGTTGCAAGCAACGGGTACGTGAGCTTGCGCCTAGTAACCAAGCTTCATCCTTACATTGATCATCGTAGAGGATCAAATGCGACGAAACAGTCCCACATTGCAACCAGTGTACCCGAAGAGCATACGAATGCCCTGGATACAAGCGCCCATTGAAATGGTCATCTAAATACGAGGTTGCTGGGGATGACTATGGAGAAGCCACTGTAGCAAACTGGGGAAAGCAACATGGGAGTATAATCAGCGCCAGAGCCAGATCACCACAGACTGCTCAGCAGGAGACGCAGGGAGGAACGGAAACAGACCTTTCTGAGATCCCGGCTGCTCGATTGAATCCGTTGGCTCCCATTGAACATGCACCATCCGCTGGACTCCACCCGGAGGGAAACACCTCAGTCTCTACGACTATATCCGAGCCAATCTTCGACGCCTTCAATCATGAAGGAGATGGGAGTATTGAACAAAACCAGGAAGACTCCACGGGTTTCTCCATGCAATGGCCTTATCAAATGATGTCACTAGAATCACCCCTAGAAGACGACGACACTTGTATATCTCGGCATTATTTCTCCGAAATCTGTCATATCAACTCGTGCTTCGATTCCCACTGGAACCAGTTCCGCGTCGAGGTGGGAAGTATGATGACATCGCGCCCGCTCATCTACCACTGCGTTCTGTCCATGTCAGCGGCCCATCTGGCCACGAAACGCAGGGAATTGTCGACTGCAGCATTGCATCACAGGACCAGTGCAATATCGTGTCTGACAGGGGAGATCATGAAAGTCATGGAGAAAGACGCTGGTCATGGTGGATTGTCCGATGAGGACGTCGAGGCGCTGTTGGCGAGCATCCTACTGGGAACGACGGAGGTACGTACGACCGCAACATATCCTCTATGGAGCTGACACCTCTCTAGGGGTGGCACAGTCCTGCTTCTCTTGGTATTACGCATCTGCATGGCGCGAGAGTCTTGTTCAAACGATGGCTCTCATATATGCCAGAGGCCAACAACCGATCCTCTGCGGCAGTATACTCCTCGCGAGAAAATAGTTTCATCGTAGGAATCATGGCCCACTGGGAAGCTGTCGCCTCCTTTCTAATGGACCAACCCCTCGACGCACTCGCTCACCTAGCCGGGTTTTGTGACCAAAGAGGGGTGCACAGCATCTACCCGAATCCTTGGTCCGGTATCTGCACCCCGGTCTTTATATACTTAGCAAAAACGGGCACACTATCCAGACAGCGGTCTCTGCTTCGACATCTGTCAATCACAGGCTCCTCGACACACATCCGCGCCGAGCTTTACGCCAAGCTGGTGGCACAAGCGCGAGAGACGGAACAGGCTGTGCTGCACTACAAAATCCCGACGCAAGACCGGATCGGGGATCCAGGCGACGTCCTAACACCGGTCGCTCATTTGCAACAAACGGCACAACTCTATCGATTGGCAACTCTCCTTGAGCTGTACCGAGTGTTTCCTGAGCTGATCTCTCAGGAGCCTGAGCCACTAAGTGTGTCCGACAGACTCCTAGCTCTGGCGACGGGCATTCTGACTCTGATTCAATCAATTCCGCACGCATCAGGAGTCAATTGTCTCTTTACCATTCCCCTGCTGATTGCCGGTAGCACGCTGCAGCCACGACACTCTGCTCCGAGTGCTCGCTCTGACGGCTCCGACGAAGAATCCTGGGGAAGTCTTGCTACGGAACTGCTCGCGATGTCTAGTCACGAGCAAATATACACGCACTGGCGGGGCGTGGCGCGCGAGCGTCTCCGGGCGGTTTACCACTATGTGGGAATGGCCGCAGTGACCCATGCCTTGGAGATTCTCGAGAGGGTATGGGACAGGGCGGATGTCCACGCGGCCATCAGTACGTCCAGTAATGAGGGGACCGCCGCGGAATTTGTGCAGTGGGTAGAGGTGATGATGGAGGAGAAACTCGAGGCCCTGTTTGGGTGAAGTGGCGAGAAGCCTTTCCCGATTTGGTACAAAAGTGCGCCGACAACGGAACGCGATTGGACAATACACCCCTCTGCATTATAGACGACTCTATATAAAGAGGCTTGAAATATCTCAGATACACAGCGTATGATCCTGTTCAAACGACCAAAATGGGCCTCCAGGTTAAGAGCAAAACGGAAATCTTCAAAATCCCCAACTTCGCGGGTATCCCCAACGTCTTCTTCGGTGAGTCGCATTGACACCGCGAGCTATATCCACTAACATGGTTCAGCTGATACAATCGGGACCGAAGACAACCAAGCCGTGAATCCCATTGTCGGATTGTGGTTCCGCATGGAAAAAGGACCCGAATCGACGCCTCCGACGTATGGCTATAACGAGGTGGGCGTGATGGTCGAAGGTAAGTATTCTAGTGTTGGGGTGTTTCATTAGCCACTGACGGTATGTAGGCGAGTTGAATCTCCGTGATGAGAGCGGACAGACGATCACGGTGAGAGCAGGAGATGTGTTTTATATTCCGCGTGGGAGCACGGTGACGTTTTCGAGTGATAGCTATGGACTTGCCTGGAAGTGTGGAGGTCGTCCTATGGCGAAGCTATAAGGATATTGAATACAGTTGGTTATCATGTTGTAAACTGAAAAGTTACTTTGTGGACATAGATGTAGTTCTTCACGCTGTGATGAGGAAACACTGTTGTGGACGAGATTAGACAGACCCCATGAACACACCAGAGACGTTGCTCAACGGACTGATGCTATTCACTGTGATGAATACTCAGGCTAACCACCATGCCCTACTGGTCTATCGATTTTAGTGGAAGACTTCCACTAACTACCCACCGTGATTGCCGCTTACCTAAAACGGCAAAAAAGTGCGCCGTAGGACCCTCACAATGCATAGGTTACCTAGTGGCACAATAGGCTGCGTTCACCATGAGCCCCCCAGACTTACCATATATATCAAGGTTAGAGAGTCCCGGGGGAGATTCCACTTCTCCATCTACAATCCTACAACCACACAATGCCTCGCTCAAAGGAAGGATACCTCTGGACCCCAACCCACTCCACCGAAGGACTCCCCACGGACGCCGTTCAGGGCAGCTCCCCAACGATCCAGCCAAGCTACGATGTGATCGTGGTGGGCGCCGGGTTCGCGGGGCTCATCGCCGCGCGCGACCTCAGCCGCACGCACCAACTAAAGGTCCTGCTCGTGGAGGCGCGCGACCGCATCGGCGGACGCACCTGGACGGCGCGGGTGCTGGGCGAAGAGGTCGAGATGGGCGGCACCTGGGTGCACTGGGACCAGCCTCATGTGTACAGCCAGCTGCAGCGGTACGGTCTGCACGGCCGGCTGAAGACGTCGGCGGGGATGCTGGCGCCCGCACGACAGCTCTTCCGGCCGGCGTGGGGCGCCGTGGAGGAGGTATCGATTGGGGAGAGTGCGGTGGCGCTGGAGCGTGTTGCGGAGCGGTTCTTTGCGATCGATGGGTTGGATAGTCGGGCTCTGATGCCGTATCCGCATGATCCGCTGCGGGCGCCGGCGGCCTGGAAACGGTATGATAGTTTGAGTGTGAGGGATCGGCTGGATCAGCTGTCGGATGTCCCGGCGCGCGAGAAGGCGCTGTTTGAGTCGAATGTGAGTACGTTTGGTAGTGCTGCCGGGAAGGAGATTGGGTTTGTGGACGCGCTGCGGTGGTATGCGTTGGGGGGTCATAGTATGGCTGGGGTGTTTGAGAAGGCGGGAATCTACAAGCTTGGGGGCGGAGGGATGACGGCCTTTGCGCGGGCCATTCTGAGCGACTACCGCGGCGACCTGCTGTTCAACACGACTGTCTCTGAGATCCGTCATGTCGGGGATGGCGTTGCGGTGCAGTTTTCTCAGGGACGGACAGTGCGAGCCAAGGCCGTCGTGTCCACGATTCCTCTGTGAGTGTCGTCCCTCGTGTTGGCGCGATGCTTGGTTCTCAATGCTGACGGGGGTGTTAGAAACTGCCTGGGCGATGTCACCTTCCATCCGCCGCTGTCGCCCGTGCGACAAGCGGCCATCGCGACAGGACATATCAATGCCGGCGCCAAGATCCATTTCAAGCTGCGGGACACCTCCCCTGGGTGGATTCATACGGCGGATGGGAACGGCGACTCCAGTTTCGTGTTTGCGTTTTCCGACCACAATGGGACGCAGGCGTCAGGCCCGGCCGGCACCTGGTGCATTGGGTTTGGGTACAACGGCCAACTGACGGACAAGACGGACAGCCGGCATATTGTGGAGCGGTTTCAGCGGGATGTTCTTCCTGCAGCGGACGTTGAGGCGTACGCGACGCACGACTGGATGAATGACCCTTACGCGAAAGGCGTGTGGGCATGCTGGGGACCGGACAGCGCCAGTCGATATCTGGAGGCGCTGCAGAGACCGCATGGACGGGTGGTGTTTGCGAGCGCGGACTGGGCCGACGGGTGGAGAGGATTTGTGGATGGAGCGATCGAGCGGGGACAAGTTGCTGTGCGGGAGGTGATGCAGTTGCTGGCAGTGCGGGCGAAGATGTGATGTCATAGAGTCAAGGACTGTCGTTGTACAGAGTATACCGTACAGAGTATACCGTACAGAGTATACCGTACAGAGTACTTTGTACACGATGCATTGTAAGAGTTGTACCCGGTCCCAATGATTCTGTCCTGCAGCACAGGCCAGTGGGTGCACCGCTGCACGCGCACGTACTACAGGCAGCAAGGAACTCCCTGCCACGGTCAAATCAACTGTCGTCTGGTTGGTCTTGCATCGTTCGTGCGGGGATGCGTTCACTGATCAACCCTGCTCGAGTCATTCATCTTCATCCGAGGTACGAACGGGTGTGAGGTGACTAAGATCAGGATGGATGGGTGGATGGATGGATGGATGGATGGCAAATCGAGTGGAGAAGCGGATCGAGGCGAGCATGAGATAATGATGATTTGAGGGCTCCATCCTGGTCCGTCCTGCACCGGGGCTTGGTTGGAGAGCCCTCCGAGTCCAGTTTTGGTCCTAACGGGGTTGATCGCCTCTCTAGCGGGGCGACACGTCAACAATGGTTGTGGTTGATCCAGGATAGTCGGAGGAAGATAGGATTGAAGAATTGAAGATGTTGATAATCATACTACAGAGTATATCATATGACATATATAAAGGATCTATGTATCTGTAGCATAAGAGAGTACTATTTTGGGACGATCGAGACATCCAGGGGAAGAAAATTCTGAAGTTCGGGTCGGTCCCCGTTGGTTTCATCTTGATTGCTGGTCGAACGTGCCTGGGTGGCGTTGGGTGGCGTTCTTGGCGGTCCTTATACTCCCGAGTCCTTGTTATAGGGCGCTATCGATTGAGAGTAAGGATACATGATGATATGGCAATGAAGTAGATAATGATGTATGAAATAGACAATCGCTGGAGATAGATGAGTACTCTGTACGGCGGGGAGAGAATCGAATAAAATTAGGATTAAAATTCCAGAAAAAGAAACAAGACACGACCAAAGTGGACCAGGTCTGGACTGTGAGAGTCCCGTGCGATCGGCGTCTTCCCGCACTCAATCTCCTCTCCTCTTCTTCGTCCTCTCTTCTTCTCTTCTTTTCTCCCCTTCGTCACTCTCTCTCCCATCCACGGTTTCTCTCCTTCTTCCCCCTCGCGTGTTTCGGCGCATTTCCTTGGTTCACCATCGTTTGTCTCTCCCACGGATCGCCATATCCACCTTCGCATCGCCGGTTGGTTGGTCTTGCATCTTTCCTTGCCTCCCAGCTTTTTCTCGCCGTTGCTCTCTTTCGCGCGTCGATTGACGTCCTTCTTTCATACCCTCCATTTCCTTACAATTACAATCCTCTGCCACATTCTTTTCCCCCATAAACCCACATTCTTTACACCCCAGGCAGCATTCCAGTGCTGGGATTAACCTAAACCTAGTTCATCCCCCTTATCTATTACCCTAATTATCCCCCCCGAATTGACATCTCTGGCCTGGTGCCAGTATGTCATCCCCCGCCGATGAGCGCCCAGCGCCCAAATACCCCGAGGAGAAGCACAGAGACCACAGAGACCATTCCGATGACATTACGCCCGCCTCCGATGAAGGCACCTATGTCAATGACGGCTCCAACCCCGGGAGTGGGAACCACCTGCGCGTGAACACCGCCGCCGCCGATGATCAGGATCGCTATGCCTTGCGCTCCCCCTCCGCCGCCCGAGAACAGGCCATGCGTCTCGAGGACGACCTCGCCGTCCTCGAGGCCGAACGCGTCGCCTCGCGTTCCACCCAGGAGCTCCAGGAGAAGGAAGGTGGTGGTGGCGACGATCGTTCGCTCTCGCGCATGCGCTCCCGGCGCTCCCAGAATGTGGATGAGTTCGACGAAGCTACCAATCCCCTGCACGAGAAGGCGGCCGTCTACAATCCTCCGGAGAATCCCACCACCAGTGTCGCCAAGTTCATCAAGAAACTCCACGAGTCCAGTTTCGTCCTTCGTTATTTTACCTACATTGCCCCCGTGGTGGTCATCCTGCTCATTCCCCTGCTGGTCGGTGCCCTGGCCTACCCCAATGCCAGTGTCGGCGGCGTCAAGCTTCTGTGGTTCTCGGTCTGGCTGGAAATCGTTTGGTTGACCCTCTGGGCCGGACGTGTATGTACTCCTTCCGCTTCGTGTAATCCACCGTGTTTAACGTGCACCGCTAGGTTCTGACGAAATGTATCCCTCCCGTGGTCGGTTTGCTCGCTAGCATCTTCACCAACAATGCGAAGAAGTGGCGCGACATGGCCAAGCAACTGGAATTGCACGGAACCCTCTTCTTCTGGTGGCTCGGAGTCGAGGTTTCCTTCCTCCCCACCATGAAGAACCACCACGTTGATGGTGACTCGCGGACCCGCTCGTGGGAGAATACTGTCAACAAAATTATCATTGCCGTTTTCGTGTGGACCATTCTGAACCTGATCGAGAAAGTGATCATCCAGTTGATCGCGATCAATTTCCACATGCGTACCTACGCCGATCGCATCGAGATCAACAAATTCCAGATTGGTAGCTTGACCAAGCTCTATGACTTCTCCCGCAACAGAATCACCGACAAAGATGAGGCCTTCGAGGAAAAGAGGGACACCCCCGGCAGTGGCACCAAGACCCCCTTGCAGTACGCCAGCAAGGCAGGAAAAGTCGCCAAGGGCGCCCTGAACAAAGTGGGCGACATGGCCGGCGCGGTGGCCGCTGACTTTACCGGCCGCAAAGCCACCAACAGTAACCATCCTTACCAGGTGGTCCTGACCCTCCTGCGTACGACCTCGGGCTGCCAGGTGCTCGCCCGTCGCCTCTACCGGACCTTTGTGCGCGATGGATTCGAGACCGTCTTCTCTGGCGATCTGAAGGAAGCGTTCGACGACAATGAGGAGGCGGAAGCCGCCTTCACCATGTTCGACAAGGACATGAACGGAGATATCTCCATGGATGAGTTGGAGGCGGTCTGCGTCGAAATCGGTCGCGAGCGCAAGTCCATCACTGCCTCGCTCAAGGACTTGGATTCGGTCGTGTCCAGACTCGACAATGTCCTGGAGTTTTTCGTCATCGTCATTGCTTTGATTGTTCTGGTCTCCATCATCTCCACCTCTGCCGCCGGTGTCCTGACGTCCGCTGGTTCCAGTATCCTGGCGCTGTCCTGGCTGTTCTCCGCCACCGCGCAGGAGTTCCTTCAGTCGGTCGTCTTCGTCTTTGTCAAGCATCCATTCGACGTCGGCGACCGTGTCACGATCTACGGTAACTCTGGTGACGCGGGTCTCGGTGACGACTACTTCGTGAAGCAGATTTCCCTGCTGTACACCGAGTTCAAGAAAATGCAAGGTCACGTCGTCCAGGCGCCCAACAGCTACCTGAACACCCTCTTCATTCTCAACCAACGCCGATCCGGTGCGCTGGCCGAGGCCATCCCCATCGTTATCAAGTACGGTACAACTCTCGAGCAGATCGATGCTCTCCGCCAGCGTCTCTTGGAGTTTGTTCGGAGCGAACGCCGCGAATTCCAGACCAATATTCTCACCGAAATGCGTGCCGTGACCGAAAACTTCTCCGTGACTCTGAATGTCGTTTTCTTCTACAAGTCCAACTGGCAGAACGAAGGCCTGCGTCTGCAGCGCCGCAACAAATTCATCTGCATGCTCATGATCGCCCTCCAGGAGATCGGTATCGAGGGACCTCGCATGAACCTCCAGGGTGCCCGGGTCGACATCCCCTTCCACGTTACGGGGATGAACGGGCATTTCGCCAACGCGAACCCCAACACTGGCGATGGTCAGAACGCCCCGGTCGATATTTCCGACAAGAATCTTCCCGAGAACACGGGCGTCAGCAGTTCCACCTCCACCCGTCACCCTTCCATCCTTCGCAAGGGCATGACGGCCGCTGCGGCCCGCGCTCGTGGCGATACCGTCACCTCGCGCAAGCATGTGGACTTCTCGCTTGGCATGCGCGATGTTTCTTCCGGTGATGTGATGGGCGATGTCTTCGAGGACCGTGGCCGGCGCGTCGACGACGTCGTCCGCGCTGCCAACCGCGAGTCCACCGAACGCCGCATCCAAGAAGAGGAGGAAGAAGAGGAGCGCATGAGTCGCACGTCTTCGCGCCACCGTGCCTCCCACTCCCAGTCCAACCTTAGCGTCCCCTCTCACATGGACGGCCGCCGGTCGACTGACTCGCAGGGCGGCCACAGTCTCTCCTCCCTGAGCCGGAATCGCTTCTTCCGCCACCGAAGCAGCACCAGCCGCGAACGCGACGATCTCGCCGAACAAGGCCGGTATGACCAGAACGAGGCGCTGTCCCAGATCCGGACGGTTTCGCCCTCCGGTAGAAGTCTGGATCGCCATTGATCCTGACCGACACCTGTACAAGACGTCTTTTCCCGTCTAGGTGCATCTACCCGCATCAGATACTGATACCTCTTCGCATGTTTCTGTCACGCTATATTCACGTTACATACGAGTGGGAAGGTGAATTGTTTTGCAAAAATGTTTGGAGTCTTCTAGCCTAACACCTTCTGACACCCAGTCTGTCTGATATTAACCCTATCTTCTGCCCAGTCCTCGTACCCAGTCGAGGGATTCTGCAGTGGCACTCGATACTGACAAGTATCGACTTCCTTTCCTGTCAATAATTAGATCTATACATAATCTCGAGCTATTCGCATCTTTCAAATTATGATCGATCTTGCTCCATAATAGGTACCACCGTCGGTCTTAAGTAGTAAAGTAAAGCTTGATACAGTAACCATTGAACTACGTACGAAGCACATAACGGCAATAGTGAAGTTGATTGGTAAATTGTACATGCAATTGGAAACATGGAACTCCCTCCAATGCAAGACTCCTGAAAGATCATACATATCACATATCACACATGCTGCGAAGGTCATCTTTTTTTTTTCTTCCCTTTTTTGGCTTTTTATAGAGAAACCCTGTCTCAGGTCTTCTTCTTCTTGTCCTTGCTTTGTTCTTCACGGACAGAGATATCTCGTACATACACAATTTTGTTTCGAGATAATGGTAGAAAATGACAATATTTCAAAGAAAATGGTGGTATAAAGGAATGAAACTCGCACAACCTGGTCGAGATAGATAACAACACCGAAACACCCGCTTATCCGAACAAACACAAAATGGAAACATAGAAAATATAGATGAGAACCAGAATGGAAAAGTGGTAGGTGATGACGGCGGATGCATGCACAAACACTCGAGTGATGTGAAACTTCAGACAAGGCCGCCCCAGACGGGTGACAACACGCAGTATATGCCTGTCCAACTCCCGAACAAAGTAGAGGTCCATATCTTCACCTCAAAACATAGTTCTATCTCCCGGACTGACGAGGGGTAACCTCAGAATCTAGATCGAGCGACGGTGTATGTAGCGGTCGAGGCGTGGCTTCGGCATCCAACAGCGGGTCGACATCCTCTTCGGAGCCCGAATCAGCGGAGCCCTTGGACACATGGATTGATGGCGTATTGGGATCATTCCGGATGTCTGTGGTGGAGGCAGAAGGAGGGGTCACTTGGCCCATCTTGAGAGTCTCCGTGCTTCCCCCGGTGGTCTCGGCTACGGTGTCATTGAGTGATAATTCTGGGGGCACCGCCAGAGATCCTGTCGTTCTCGTTCCGGAGGGACACGGGGTATGTCTTGGGCTGTATTCTTCTTCCACCGAGCCGGAAATAGCTTCTTCGGGAATCTGGAGCCCCCGGAAGCGCTGTTCGATCTCTGGAGAAGAGGGGGATCCAGTTCTATCGTCGCCATGGTCGCTCACGTTGTCAGAGACCCCATTTCTAGCCCTTTCCAGAGCGTCCCGCTCTCTCCTGAGCAATTCCTCGCTGCCACTGACAACGCTGCCACGACTGTTCGTCCTCATCATCTCTATCCCCAGCTTGGAGCCGGGGCGGTGTGGTCGATTCCGCGGACTCTGTGTTCGCGACTCCAAATAGCCCAACTCCTCATCTTCATCATCCCCAGACTCTGAACACTCATATCTCTTCTTCTCCAATAACACTTTCTTGGCCCGAATTGCGTCACTCGATCGCTGTTTCCGAGGTGTCAAAGTCCCCGAAGCGTTCATTGTTGGAGGGGCAGAAGCTGGTTGGAGAAAACAAGGGAGTGGCGTTGCAGCAGAGCCAGGAGATTGAGAACCGGACCCTGTGCTTTCTGGTTTTGGAGACACATCTTCAGAGATTCCCAGCCCCGCCTTACTCGAATCCCATTCGTCGGCATGGCGGTTCACGATCACTGCAGCATCATCGGGTTTGATAGGCTCCATATCACCAAAGTAGCTGCTGCCGATAGAGTCTTCACGGCTAGAGCCTTTATATGAGCTCGAGGGCATATGCATGAAGCCTGATGAGGCAGCGGAACTTGGGCTCTGCTCGGCCGGACCAGGAATTTGGCGAGCCCCGGTAGTCGGCACAGATGATGGCTGAGCCGGGTTATAGTCCTTCGGAGGAGGTTTCCATTGGCAAAATTTGCACAGTGCTTCGGTCAGTTTTGTCAGAGTTGGAGGTTTTTCGATTAAAGCGTCGAAATGATGAGTCTCCGGTAGATCCTTCAGATATCCCGTTACTGCGATGATGGGAGTATGCCGGTTGGCACTCCTGGTTTCCCGCACCATACGAGCGACGTCTGCTCCATTGACCTGGGGTAGTTTAAACTCAGTCATGATGATATCGAACTGGACTTCGCTGAGAGCGTATCGCACAGCCTCTGCGCCATTCACGGCAGTGATGGTCCGGCAGCGAAGTTTCTCGAACAGACGCTCCATCACCAATCGGGAGACAGGGTGGTCTTCACAGATAAGCACGTCGAGAGGCCGGAAAAAAGGGCCGTCGGGAATGTTTATATGAGACAGGCGTCTGGAACTTTGCCGGCGGCGTTGAACCTTTAGTAGCGCTTTGGTTCGTGGATCTTCGTTGTCCGACGATGAAGGTGATATATCAAACAATTGACTGCGCCGCTTATAGTGACCAGCGACGTATGATTCCTTGGCAAGGGAGGAAGACAAATCACCGTCTTGAGATCCAATGGTCTGTGAGCGAGCCCGTGTAGGCATGCTGCCATGACGTGGTGGTCCAGAGGGTGTCTTATCCGGTGAATGGGTGGCCGCCCGCGTAGTCTTGATGGGCGAGGATGCAGTAGAGCTGAATTTGAGGCTCGCCATACGGCTGGGTTCGCCGCCAGTCGGCTGGAACGACCCACTTGATTGATGGGAATTGGCCGAAGAGGACCCCGAAGTCTTCCTACGCTCGTGGTTGTGCTGACCAGTGCTAAATTGGACAAGGAGAGGAGAGGAAGGTTGTGACGGACGACTGGGAGAAGAGTTGGCTTGACTCAAGCTCGAGGGCGATGAGGGGCGGTTGTTGCCTTTGTTTTGAGACATGGTACGCTGCAACGACATAGGCAAAGGACTTCCTTCTAAGGATGGACCAGAGGATGACGTCGGGCCTTGTCCGTGTCCCTGACCTTGCGCCTGTCCTTGGATCTGATTCTGTCCTGGGCCTTGTGACTGACCCTGCCCCTGACTGGGAGGCTGCTGAGGTGGAATCTGACGCTGCTGTGCTTGCAATGCCTCTTGACGCAGCTTCTGGATAACGTCTTTGTTCGCCTTTTCCAGCATTGGCAGATTTTTGAAAGAAAAATTGCCAAAATCGTCCGCAATGGAGGGCTCACTCAACCTTCTGCTTCGTGATTCCCGAACATGGGGAGGGATGTGCAAAGGCATCAACGGCCGCTTTGAATTTGACTGTGACCGAACCTTGAATAAGGCGTCGTGTGGACGATCGGGATACGGTCCAGTTGTCATCGGCTGTTGCGGAGGGCTTGCGTCTTCGAGCTCTTCAGTGAAAGCGTGCAAGGTAGCACCACGGGCATCAAAATACTCGGTATCTTCAGGGTTCTCGAGAGTCGGAACAAACTGTGCTTTGTCTTCCAGAAGCGTGTCCCAGTTGATATCTGAAAACCAAGGGTGGCTCCGAATCTCGGTTCCGCCGTTCGGGAACTTCTCATCAACGTTGGCTCCAATCCGCTCCCGCGGATTGAGCGTCATGAGCTTGTTCATCAGATCGATAGCTTCCGGGGTTGCTAGTTCTTCAGGATCCTCCGGCCAATTGATCCTCCGGTGCAGTATATTGTCGAACACCTCGTCTGGGGTGGCTGCATTGAAAGGCGGATACCCGAAAAGAAACTCGAACATAATACAACCCAGCGACCACCAATCGCTCATCTCATCTTGACCGAGGCCGTTGATTGTCTCCGGTGCCAGGTAGTCGGGGGTGCCCACGAAACGCCGGTTGTGGTCCTCGGGGTCGAAAAGTGCCATCAAAGGAGGCATCGAAGCTTGTTGCGGCGGGGTTCCATACGACATCGAGTTGCTCAGTGTTGGTTGGAGGGGATAAAGACGAGGGGACTCGCCCGCCTCGCTTTGTCCCTCTTCTTCAGACGGACCTGCCGAGGAGGGAACAGGTACCGGCAGGGAGCCCTGGTTGTCATTGCTTTCGTTGAGAGACAATGTTCGAAAAATCGCGTTCAGGTTGTCACTGCCCCCACTGTCGCTACGATAGCCCGACGCACGACGAGAAGTCTGCCTACTAAGCCCACCTTGATTGAGATTGAAGTAGGACGGTTGGGACAAACTTCCGGCCGTATCTGGCGTGATTAACGGCGTGGAACCAGGCGAAGTGCTGCCCTGGAAGTCAAAGGAGGCCGATCTGGATGATGTGATAGATGTCGCCCGAGGGAACGGCCCCTGCTTCAGTAAATCGGGAGCTGGCTCGTTCAAGCTTTTCAGAACCCGCTTTTGACGTCCGACAAGCCCCATTCGCGACAGGCCGAAATCGGTCAGTTTGAGATGGCCTGTTTGATCAATGAGGAGGTTGTCCGGTTTTAGATCACGATGGACAATTCCTCTGCCATGGAGATGTTCAACGCCGAGGACTACTTCCGCAACATACTTTTTGGCCCAGTCCTCGGGGAGTCCGCCCAAAACTTTGACAAGAGAAGCACAATCACCCCCATTCAGGTATTCCATTACGAGGTAGAGGTAATCTTTGCTGGAGAATGTCCAGTAAAGCTTAGCAACAAAATTACTCTCCTCCTGCCACATCATAATCGCTCGCTCAGCCTTCACGTTCGTGACTTGATTCTTTGCGACCATGTCCGCCTTCTTGAGCACTTTGATAGCATAGTACTCGCCAGTGGACTTCTTCTTTGACAAGTATACACTTCCAAAGGCACCTTTGCTGATCGGTTTGATGATCTCGAAGTCTTTGATCGACGGCGGCGCAGGTCGGGGTTGGGGCTGACTTGCAGATGATAGATGGGGTGATACCGGAGGTCTCGCAGCTTCTGAGGACGTTGCCGAGGATTGACGACGATGGTGACGGTAGTGATGAAGGACGAGGTCGCTAGCGTTGGTTGATGGGGATACAATGGGCGATGGTAAACTCTCTGCGCCGCTGGAAAGGCGAGGCTTGGGCATCCGCAGAGGAGAATGAGGACCAGAGATTCTGGCCGGTGAGTGCTGTCGCCGCGGGGAGCTTGAGAGTCCCGGGAGAACCAAGCTTCTGCGATTCCTATCAAGGCTGCGTTCGGAGCACGGGGAGTCAGTTCGCACGCCTGCCGCAAACGCAGAAGAAAGGACACTGCTATCGCTGCAATCGCCAGGATCAATGTCAACAGAGCTGAATCCCCGTCGAGAAGGCTGGGACGTG
Source organism: Aspergillus sp. MEXU 27854 (assembly GCA_019721355.1). Lineage (NCBI taxonomy): Eukaryota > Fungi > Ascomycota > Eurotiomycetes > Eurotiales > Aspergillaceae > Aspergillus > Aspergillus sp. MEXU 27854. The sequence goes on from JAGMTT010000005.1 coordinate 3,596,627, forward strand.
CCTAACACGGCGGCGGCACTCTTGTGAGAACGTGGTGTCGGGCATTCCATTGGGCTATTCGATCCGGTCGAAACGGCCACGGACGATGGCTTCCCTTCAGACGAGTGGGGTGATTGATGCCGTTCGATAGAGTTCCTCATGGACATTGTCAAGGCTGACACCGACGGGGGTGGTGGGGGTAGCGTTGGTTCTCGATTTTGGACTGGGCTGGGAGCTGCCGGAAGATTGCTCTCACTTGGCGGCGCTTCGTCCTCAGAGGTGCTAGAATCACTCAGCTGACCGGCAGCGATGCGCTCAGCTTTGCTCAGCGCTGCGGTGATGCATTCCTCCACCAGAACAGTGTATTCAATGCGGATCCGTTCTGCGTACTCGACGATCCTACGATGACGAATCACCGCATCGACCTTCGCTCTTGAGACCTGCTCCGTGTCGGTGCAGAGAGCTGCTAGACCTTGCTCCTGCTCTAGCGTGTTGGAGCTTGGGGACTGCCACTGCAAGACTTGGGAAATCCGAGATTCTGACTGCGGGGACAGGGTCCGGAAATCATCACCGTTGTCCGGCCGTGTTTCCTTGATCACGGACATGTTGATCTCCAGGGCCGTATCGCAAAGATCAAGAATCAACTCGACCACGCGAGACAACGGGCGCCGCACGGCAAAAGACCGACCCCGGGCGTGACCGAATCCTGAGGCTGAGTGATCGCGGGAACGGGGTGGTGTGCCTGGGGCGGAGCTAGAGTTCGAAACCGATCCGGACGATGGCGCTGAAGCCGTCGGCGATGGTCCAATTGGAAGACCCTTGTACTCGGGCTGGACAGAGGGCACGTTAGAGTCTCCCAAGACGAGGGGTCGGCCCTGTCTAGCTTCCAAGGCGTCGAGCACTTTCACGATTGCGCGGCGGTGTTCGTTGAGGTTTTCCTGTGCGATCTGGACATCCATCTCAGCCCGGTGCTCCTGAAGACAGAGATCCGAATGCTTCTCGAACCACCAGGGTGTGATCTGTCGCTCGCAGATGCGACACAATACAGGAGTTGGGGCGGGATATTTTGTGGGATCCGGTTCATTCGCCGCCGCTTCTGCCAATGTCGTCAAGTAGTTCGCTAACACCTCCGCTCCAACCCCGAGAGATTCGACCAACAGAGGGGGCAAGTCAATCGTGACTTCTCGTGGCTCAGTAAATGGCCGCAACATCCACATGGTCTATCATTTGTCACTCTGGTTAGCAGGTCATTTGGAGGACTCGGGAAAAGAAAGACACCTACATGGCCAGCCCCATCGGCGGTTCGGTCATATGCCATGATGCCTTGCCCTTCCATGTTCAGGATGTCATGGTTGTGTTCCGGCAATTGTTGCGACGGCTCCTCCTTCTTGCGCACAGCCTCCTCGTCTTGATCCTCAACCGAATCGACTTTCTGAGGTTCTGGCGGTCGAGGTTCGGGTGAGTATTTCAAGACCGAGTCGGGACCCATTTCCAACGCAAAGCGAATGAAACGACTGCGCGAGTCATCCACCTTCATGGACTCGGTGGCATCGCGAAATGCATCCTTGTTGCCCACTAACAAATCCGCGATCATGCGGCCCTCCACCGACTCCGGGGCCGTTCCCACCACCTGCTTCCACGACGGACTGACCCATTTGATCCGACCATCGAGGTCCAGGTCGACGATCACGTTCAAGGTCTGTTCAGCCGCCTCCTTCAAGACTTCCCGTTCTTCCTGCATGTCATCGCTGAGGGAGCGATTCAAAGGAGAGAGAGTCGGATCGAGAGCCCGAGCCTCCTGCCTCAGGGCCGTGACGGCGGGAGGGGCGAGAAACTGAGGGTTCGGGGTGACGTTGCCGGTCATGCTGGCGAGAGTGGACCACCGAGACGGCGGGGGAGAGTCCCGGTGGTGATGCGGACGACGATATGGCCTTCGGCAGCAGTGGGGGTGAGAACAAAAGCAAGATTTGTCGATAGAAAACCGAGCTGAGCAGGACCGTCTGCCGGGCAGAGCGGGTGCCCTTGACGCGAGGCTATAGATTCATCCGCAGCATCAACTGGCCATGACTTGGGAGTGACGGGTGACGGCGGTCGTTGAATAAGGACAGCGGGCGGCCTGCACGGAAATGGAAGAGGCGGACGGGAATCCCTTTAGAAGGGGTCGAAAGGGCGGGATCGGAAAAGAATGGGGCCAGGGAAAAAAAAAAAAAAAAAGAAAAGCGCGACAAAACAGGCCCGTTTAGCAGATAAGCAGGTCAAGACTAGGAAAAAAGGTAAAAGACCTCCCGTGATCACGTAAGGACCCCCGAGAGATGAAGAAGAAAGAAGTAGGAAGAGAGCGATGTTGGCAGCCAAGCGGCTATGCGGGGAACGGCGCGACGGGCGAGGCGTCAACGCGATTTCAAGGGAGATCGACAGAGTGGGAAGGAAATCGGGAACGAACCCACAGGGGAAGATGTCACCATGAATTGGGAGGGATAATGGAGACGACAGGAGAAAGGAAAGAGGATGAGGAAGAGAAGAAGAAGAAGTAGAAAAGGAAGAAGAAAGATGAAGTTGAACAAGTGAAACCCCGACTGCGAGGAGGGGGAGAGCATGCCTCTGGACGGGAATTCGGCAGGCGGTCAGCGAAGCCCATCGATCATTCGTTCAGAACTCTACTATCATCAAGAGAATCATTTCTCCCTTTGATGATCTCCCTGAATCTCCGTATTATACTACTCCGATAGGTAGTAATGTTTTCTTGTCGATAGCATGATTTGCCTAGTTCCTCATAGATCTCCCTCGACCACGCCACAAAAGGATCCCCATGGGCTTCCTGGTCAAATTCCAGTTCGCTCAAACCATGTGCTTCCATTCCACGGATTTCACCTGGAGTCCATCGATCATTCTCTCCAGCTCTGGCCAACCAATTCCTCCATCTCTTATCCTAGGTCTTAATACACGCATACCCCATCCATCGGACTCCTATCCCCTCCCTCTCCCGCATAGAGCCAATGGGACTCCCATGAACCCGCCCGAAGCCGTTAAGGTCGGGAGGTGGTCGGATTGAATCCCTGCCTGTAGTCTAGTTGCTCCATCGTCCTTGCAACACGGCAGGTTCCTCGGTGATGAGCATGGTTAGTGATGGTCCTCCCTGCCGGTTTTTGTCCATGAACGTCACCCGGCGAGGGATGTCCATTCCGAACCACACGACCACCACCCAACGGTGGTGGCACCAAATGACTGACTGTTCCTCCCCGATCCTTCGATCGGTTTCGGTCGGGGTGTGGTTGGTTGCACGGATATAACTATCACTGGAAGGAGGGTGCAATTTATTTTTATCCAGTCGACAGACCACTCAGATCGGCCCTCCTGTTATTCGGGTTTTCGTTTCTCCCCCCGACCTCGACGTA